>OU618542.1:7750228-8950228 GCA_914829495.1 Eilema sororculum
TGATATGTAATTAAGAAAGTGTTGTTAAGGTCGAAAATCGTTTTTCTGTTCTGAGTAGTCCCTGTAGTCGGTTCGAATCCCACATAACATGCCACCTAACGATTTTGCCATCGAAACTGTGTCTTAAATCTTTTTTTACGAAACGACTATACAATCTGGGTGTATAATAGTTGTTGACGTTTTGTAAGTTCCGATTTAATGGTCTATGCAAAATAAATTATTTTTCAATTTTGAATTTGAATTTTGAATTTTGAATTTTGAATTTTGAATATCGTTTTAGAGATTTTTTGCGTATTTTAATTAGTTTTGACAACACAGAATTGGCATCAATATAAAGTGTTGTTCGGGCAACCTCTTGTCACAGATGTGGCAGGCGTGCTTCTTCTCCCGGCGCTCGCCCGTGTGCACGCGCGCGTGGCGCCGCAGCGCGTACAGCTCCGTGAACGTCTTGTGGCACGACGCGCAGCCGTGCGGCTTGTGCTGCATGTGGCGCTGCAGGTGGCGCCGCAGCGACGTCTTTGCTGCAACAGACATTTAAAAAAAAAGTTAATCATTGTTGTTTAGTCTATCATCTTTGGAAAACTAAGTTGCTTCAATTCGAGATTTACATACATCCATACTAATATTATAAATGCGAAAGTAACTCTGTCTGTCTGTCTATGTGTTAGCTTTCACGCCTGAACTACTGAACCGATTTTAATGAAATGTGGAATAGGGGTAGATTAAATCATGAGAAAGGACATAGGCTATGTTTGGTCGCGATAACCGACATCCACGCGGGCGGGGCCGCGGGCAAAAGCTAGTTTACTATAAAGTGTAATACTCATCGGAATATTTACGATCGTCAGTACACCGTCGCGTCGAAATATCGGTTATTAAAAACAAATACATCACATGGTAAATATCTTGGTGAGTGTTACACTACTAAGGGCTGATATGTGGCTGTTATTCTAGGAATAAACTTTACTTGCGTTTGGTCGAATGTACCATAAGCTTTTTTTTTTAATTATTTTGAAAAAGAATTTTAGAACCAAAGTTACTAATATTCCCTCTAACCTCTCCAACTAAGCCAAACGGCTTGTGCTAGGAGTGGTTTCACGTCGGTAGTGTAATGGCCAGGATTCGAACCCGGGACCTATCGATCGTAAGGCCGCCTCCTAAACCACTAAGCTACCGACGATTCTTTTTCACAGTTTAAACAACAGTTATGTATAGACTACCATCTTTGGAAAACTAAGTTGCTTCAATTTGAAATTTACATACATTTACTATGTAGTGTAACACTCATTTACGATCGTCAGTACACCACCGTCGCGTCGAAATATCGGTTATTAAATACAAATACATAACATAGTAAATATCTTGGTGAGTGTTACACTACTAAGGGCTGATATGTGGCTGTTATTCTAGGAATAAACTTTACTTGCGTTCGGTCGAATGTACCATAAGCTTTTTTTTTTTAATTATTTAAAAAAAGAATTTTAGAACCGAAGTTACTAATATTCCCTCTAACCCCTCCAACTAAGCTAAATCACTTGTGCTAGGAGTGGGTTCACGTCGGTAGTGTAATGGCCAGGATCGAACCCGGGACCGCTCGATCGTAAAGCCGACTCCTTAACCATTAAGCTACCGACGCTTAATTAGCTAAGTTGCTTTAGGTATACAATAATTTAAGGAATATTACATACATCCTAACCAATTGTGTTAGTCCCAGGAAAAGAGTATTTCTTCAACCACAGGAACCTATTCGTGGGATAAAAGTTGCCTACGTATAAGTGTCTGAAAAATCTCACTGAACGAGTAGTAATCGGCAGCAGCCAACAGTAGTTGGAATTTGTTGCTAGAAAAGGATTTTGCATAATTCATAATTCATAATTCATTTATTTGCAGATTTATTTGCAGCCTTGCGATACTAAATTACTATTTAATATTAGTAAGTCAACTTACTAGTAAAGTGTTTCTGACATTCGTTGCACTTCCACAAGTTACCCTTAACATGTAACGCTGAGTGTACAGTCAGGTCGTGTTCCGAATCAAAAGACTCTTTGCACTGACTGCACGGGTATGGTCTCTTCACATGTTTAATGCCATGCTTGGTCTTAACATGCATGTGGAATGTTTTGGCTTTTAGAAATACCTGAAAATATTTGATAGTCAGTGAAAGTAAAACATACTTGTGATGCAAGTAGTTGCCGGCTTAAAATTAGAAGACAAGTTTTCACAAGAGTTCTCTTGAATTAATTTTTTATAGCATTTATTATGCTTACTTTTAAGTTCGAAAAACATTGGAAAAATGAAATGAAATGTTTAAAAATGGTTGAAAAATCATTCATTGTTTCCAACAGTTCGTAAGAATGTTGGTAGATGGCTGCATCGTCGCCCTTATAGACGGATATAAAGAGAAGGAAAATTCGGAATGATTCAAGTGTCGCTCAATAGCTCGGTTGGAAGAGCAGTCACCCTATAGGGGAAAGGTCGTGGGTTCGAGTCTCACTTGAGCATTTCATTTTTTCCAATGTTTTTCGAAGAGTTCTCTTGTGAAAAGGTGTCAATACCAATATGTCCCAAACAGTATTTCTAGTTTCTAATACTTCATCACTTTTGCTTAGTGATTTTTCAAATATTACGTTTATAAATCCATACTAATATTATAAATGCGAAAGTAACTCCGTCTCTCTGTCTGTAGGTTAGGCTTACTAGGGGAAATGGGTGAAATGGCCCTACGCAAGAGGGCGGATCACCCGTCCGGCCGCGGCGTCCCCTGCTGGCAGTAAGTAAGTAAGTAGGTTAGGCTTTCACGCCAAAACTATGAACCGATTTTAGAATACATGTAGATTAGACCTTGGGAAAGGACATAGGCTATGTTTGGTCGCCATAACCGACATCCACGTGAGCGGAGCCGCGGGGAGAAGCTAGTCATAAATACATACATACATATAGTTTTCCCTGAAAGGTTAGGCAAAGGTGAATTAACACCCACATTTCACCAATAATTGTATTTGGCCCCACATAATTTGGGGCGACCCTATTGCCATATTCCAATCACTATTGTAGACTTAAGCCTATATCTGAGGCTGAGACTGGGCTGTATGTATATCTGTCAGATGTTATGTTTATATGTATTATCAAATAAAAAACTTACTTTAGAACAATGACCACAGGTATATGATTTTTGTTTTTTCTTCATCCGTTTCTTTACAGAATTGTCATTTTTTAGAGTTCCTGGAATAAAATAAGGTAAATAATATTTGCACCAGTAAAGCACACTGCTATTTGGCAGTACTACTTACATTTGTCCTACCAGCATAACTGATTACTAATATTCCCTCTCACCCCTCCAACTAAGCTAAAATCCTTGTGCTAGGAGCGGGTTCAAGTCATGGCCGGGATTCGAACACGGGACCTCTCGATCGTAAGGCCGACTCCTTAACCACTAAGCTACCGACGCTTCAGCTACTTATTCATCACCTGTCAGATGTCCAAAACATTCATAGGCCCTTCAGATTGGACAACATTCAACCAAATACCTGTTGGTTTATTAGAACGCCATACAGGTGGCAGCACACTGGGAGAAGATAATTTGAGGGATGAGGTGCCATCTCTACGATAGAAGAAGAAGGCTGTGCTAACATATCTTATTTTCACAACTTACCCTTTAACACCTTTTTTAATTTTCGTCTGTAATTTAAAATAAGAACAATTATGTAATTTTTTTTTTAAAGAAAGAAAAAAAGAATATTAGACATGCTTTGTCACACGTTATCAAAGATTCCTACCTCATTCTTTTATCAATATCCTCTACTAAATATGGCTTTTCATCGTCACCGCTGAGATCTTCTAAATATTGCACATCTAGAAATTAAATGTTTTTTGTGAATTTATCTCCTTATTTAAGATTTATATTTGAAGTAATAAGTAGTATTATTATTACAACTAACCTTCTACTGATTCAACTTCTTCTTTAATTTCATATTTGTTATCTATAGTGGTTTCTTCTTGCTTAAAATGCCTAGAAGAATAAAAAAATAGCATCAAAATCAATAAAGATAATCCGGAATAATCCTATTGTGAAAGGTTTAGGACCTGCAGTGCACTGCAATATGCCAAATGATCATAGTGTATTTAAAGTACTTACATACTAAGATCAGGTGGTTCCTCTTTAGCGATAAACTCTCCTTTCAAGATTTTTGTAAGTGTACATTCTGACTTCTCACACTTGATTTTAAACTCATAATACTGCACCACAAGAGTTTGACACAGCTCACATATGCTGGATGGCAGGCCATCATCTGGAGTGGGCTGAAAAAAAACCGTGCCAGTAAGGGACTTGAAAAAAAAAATTGAAGACAATATTGTTCATAAAAAAAACATTGCAGATTTAAAAAAAAAACATTTTTTTTGTTTACGCCTGACGCAGATAACTAATCAATACATACAGCTCGTGCGAGTTAACATGGCACCTGGCCTTGCAAACAACCCTCCTCCCACTTCTCCACGCGATGCCCCGCTCTCGTCCTGCAGTAGCGTCCGCATCACAGTGACTGTTGTACATTTTAATATCGTAGTTTTTATTATCAGATTTTGTAGAGTTTTGTTATTGTTACATTTGGAACATTTATATTGATTTATTTTATTGAGTTTTTGTCATAATACTTTATAACATACAGATTTACTATGTTCTGCATTTATAATATTAGTATGGATTTCTTGGATTTTTCGAATTGAATGGATTGGGTTATGAAGTATTCCTTTTTTTTAATTCTCTATCTCTGCCAAATTTCATCCAGATTCGTTCTACCGTTGTATGGTTTGATTAAATACCTAACAAACATGCATCCACACTTTCAATAAATCTCATTATCAATATAGAATCTTATTACAACGGCGGTAATCATCACACCGTAGTAAACACTAAACTAATCCATCAATATAATATTATAAAAATAATGAATAGGACTTTTTCCCTCTTAGTATGCACGTGTACTGTCATAATTTAGGCAGTAAACTACCACTGAAGGAACTGACGCTAGTAAAATTATTATGTCCTTTTATAATTTGGCATGTTTAGTCACTGCTGTGATCTCTGATATCCTTTTCGATAAAAATAGCTTTAACCTGGTTTAATAATAAGGGGTGCGATACAAGGATGTGAAAATTGTACAGATAAATAATCACAATATTTTATTGGGATAACATTTTATCAATATATTTATATTAATAATTTCATTTTTTGAAATAAAAAATATCTAGAAGTTTCACCAACAGTGATTTTATTGAATAAACCTGTAATACGTTATACTTTCAGCTTTACATCAATGTAAGTATAACACAAGCTTATTATAAGAAAAACATGCCATGAATATTATTTATTTTTTAATCTTACGATCAGAAATCTATTAATTATTTTAATCAATATTAAAGAATTTTAAAAATTTATCTAACAAAATATGGCGCCCTCGAAAATTAAAAATTTCTTTGGCCGTCAGTACTTTAAACGTCACTTGATTGAGCCAGGTGCCATGTTAACTTGCACGTGTTGTAAACTTACTCGTATATTAGTCAATGCCATTAACATGTCGGCTAGAAAATCGTTTTTCTCAGACGATACTAAAGGATATAACACCTCACTGTTTGTAGATAGGCATATTCGACATATACTTTGTACATTGCAGTTTTCTGTGCCTAGGAACTGAAACAGGGTATACGGTACTTCTATTTCTATGAAGTTCTCTTCTTTTGTTTCGTCAATTGGTACAGACTCCATTTTAATAAGTCATAGGCCTTCAATTTATTATTTTTAGGTAGAAAACTGGTAGGTTAGTTATTGTATTATCTATTTCTGCACGTTCTAATTCCGTAATGTATACCTAAACTTCACAATATAATAATTTAAATAGTATTCATTTAATATTATTTTAGCTCACAAATCACAAATCGCTAAAATTATAAAAGAATTGACAATTTTGACACATTGATTGACAGTTTTGACGTTAAACTTTTTTTCGTGCGGAAATCTACGCTGTCCGCGCTTAGAGCGGGGGCGCACGATGCGTTGCGGCGCCGCAGCTCTAAGTGCCTCCGCTCTTAGAGTATCTCTATTGTATGTGTCCGCGGGCCACTGCCGACTGCCGCCACTGGGGGTGGATACGTATGTCGGTCTATTACTAGGGTGCTAGGTCCAAATAGGGCATTACCTTCGCACTCCGTCTGCCTCTGGACTATCACATATCCGCTGTGCCTTCTGCTAGGGAGACTTCAGCTCCCAAGTAGAAGAAGTTAAAAGTATCTACATCTAATATATAAAATTCTCGTGTCCCAGTTTTCGTTGCCATACTCCTCCGAAACGGCTTGACCGATTCTCATGAAATTTTGTGAGCATATTGAGTACCTAGGTCTGAGAATCGGCCAACATCTATTTTTCATCCCCCTAAATGGTGCAGCGGGAACGGGATCTAAAAAATTGGCGGTACGAAGTTCGCCGGGACAGCTAGTATTATATATTAATGTTGAAGGTTTTAGGACTCCTAAATCTCTCTAGACAGTCTAGACTGTTCTTTGCCTCTGCAGGTAGAGAGCCGATAGAGGTATATGAGTGAAAGAGGATGATAATCCTGGTGCATCATGTTTTAGTTTCTGAAATAATTTACGTGATTCGTTTTTTTTTTCTTATAATGAGACTACTAGTACCATCTATTAGTTTTTGAGATATACTAAAGATATTTTCTTAGCAATCGTGCCCCATCTAATAGGTACACAGGTAGGTACCTACATAATAGAGACACCCATGAATCTATGCAATCCGGCAAGATCGTTCGATCGCGTTGTTCGATTGATTGCACGAAGAGGATTTATAAATCCATTACGGATCGAATCCACTACTGCCAATAGGTATTACTTAATATGGATATATATTTAAAAGTAATAAACGCACTGGAAATTATCTATCTTATGCGTAGGAATAGTTTCAATTCTACTACATTATTACTTATGAGCGATATTTACTAAAGTTTGATTGACCTGCCACAAAGACTTCGTTATTTTAAATATAGCATTAATAACTGTCAACTGAATGGAAAAATTGCGGTAAACATTCATGAATGTAGGTGTAATCATGTTATTATAGAGACATCGATAAACTAGTGACCTGACATAATGACGAGGCGAGGCATCGCGATAGTTTGGTGGCTCGTAGGAAACGATGCGCGGACGCATATCCAAGCTGTACATCCAGGAGGTCGGACCGCCGCCGGACGGCACACCGACGGTCTCTATCCCACCAATATGTTTATTGGAGTCACATCGAGTGGAGACAACGTGAATTCTCATTACGATTACCTGATTTGAACTTTTGAGGTAAGCGCACTAGGTTTTTTCTTATAAACTAACCCTAAGGTCAATCCATATCGCTTTTTGTAAACTTAATGTAAATAACTGATTAAACGTTATTATTTTAAGATAATGGGACGTAGTCACTTATTATTTCGATATTCTCTGTACATACTCGCCAGAGCAGGTTACTATCATCGAACCCCTGACAAAACTATAATAAAATGGATATAACCATGTCGACATAGTTTTACAGGCTGGCCCCTGCTGATTATACTTTAATCTTCCAATAATATGTGTTCAATGGCATCAAATTAAAAATACATCTATCTTACAGGTACATCCTTGTGAAAGATTTTTATTCGCTGACAAAAATGGCGTTAGATTTCGTAGCAGGATGTATAGGAGGTAAGACATTTCCTATTTATTTCCTATCAAAGAGGGTACAATTTTTGGCCCTCAACATTCAATATCGGATTTGAATTCTTAAATAGGAATAATTTATTATATTCTAGGTTGTGCTGGGATCATAGCTGGTCATCCATTGGATACATTGAAAGTTCACATACAGTCGGGAAGGGGTAGTGCATTGCAATGTGCGAGGTCACTGCTGAAAGGAGGAACTTTATCTACAGCGTACAGAGGAGTTGGAGCTCCTTTGGGTGGAATAGCAGCTGTGAATGCTATTGTTTTTGGAGTATATGGTAATACCAGACGAGCTTTACCCAATCCAGATTCTATATACACACACATGACTGCCGGTGCTGCCGCTGGAATGCTTCAAAGCTTCGCGTGTGCTCCCGTGGAATTGGTGAAGACACGGCAGCAACTGGCCGTAGCGGGAGACGGTATGCCAACCGGAGCATTATCAGGGGCTCGACATATCTATCGAACGGGAGGTTTGAAAGCTCTATTTCGTGGACAAGGAGTGACAATAGCTCGCGATTGCCCAGCGTTCGCGATATATTTCGGCACGTACGAAGCGATGACAAGTGGTGAACTAAGTGTGATGAAGGTGTTTATGGCGGGAGGTGTAGCTGGAGCATTATCGTGGTTATTTCTGTATCCTGTCGATGTGGTGAAATCAAGGCTGCAAGGTGATGTAGTGGGACGCTATGCAGGGGCCTGGGATTGTTTTAAACAGTCAGTGCGGACAGACGGGTGGAAGTGCATGGGACGTGGAATTACTGCAGTGGCTTTGAGAGCTTTCATCAGTAACGGCGCGTGTTTCACTGCAGTGGCGTGGACAGAGCGTGTGTGGCAGCGAATGGCTTCTGAAGCTGGTGTAAATACGTTTGCACCGGTAGCAATCAGTGAAGCTGTTTGTCAGGATAATGATGATCGACAATATGACGCGTAGTGAAGGTTTAAAAGTCTTGAAAAGTGTATATACTTTCATAACAAAAACATTGTGATAAAGACAGAGATATAAATGTTGTCTACTGGTATTATCTATGTTGTTTTTCTTAATTACTTCTATTAGTACCTACGTCTCTTATCATATGTTCTATACGTAGAGTCTGTAGGATGATAGGAATGTATTTGTAGAGAAAAGGGGTTATGTCATGCAATCAATACATAGCAGCTGATAACAAAATAGACTCCAACACACTTATAATGAGAAGTATATTGTGTCGTCTACTTAGCTTCTAACAAAGTATTCAGAATGATTCAGATGAACTATTTCGGCCACGCCTAAAAATATGTATGCAATCAATATGCAATATTTAAAAATATTCCTCAATTATACACTGGCAACGATCACACAGATTTCGAAATTAAACATCCAAATGAAAATTATTGGTTGCATTTTAATTGACATTTCAAAATACATTGATAGAGCCAAGTAATTATACTCTGCCGCTGATTAGTAAAACATCTTTTTAATTAATTAATATAAATTATATTGTTCATTCACGACTGACCCACATCCAGGTGAGATCAAACGCGAGCCTGTCATTAATAATAAAAAAACTAATTCAAAAACTCCGATTGTTAATCATCTTAAAACACACAACAATCACATCGACGCACAAGCGCATACGTAGGTTCATACCTACTTTTTGAATTTTCTGACAATTACAAAATGTTCTGGACATCGGGAAGTTAGCGAGGCGCTATTTGGCAGGATTTGTGTTAATTTTATGTCGGTAAGGGTTTATTGGAGTTTGCTGTATGGTGCCAATTAAATTCCTTCCATTGGCGTAGAATGTAATGCAGGCGTAAACTGAATATGCCAAGAGTATAAGCACTATATTGTTACAAAGGTATTTCAATGAAATTTCAGCGGCAACTCAGTTTCGGTGCCTTCGACGCGCTACGCGCACTACGATGAAGGAGATGGTACTTATATAATCTTTTAATACAGTTGATATTATGAATGTCACAGGTTAGCCTAAAACCTCAGCCTATTAATATCTACAGCTGATAGTTGTATTCTGAATTCTAAATATTTGACAACATATTACACAGCTTACTTCTAAAATTAAAAATGTAAAAAGCCTCGACATTCCTCATCCCCACTTTAACCGCCATATTCCTTCGTTAATGTTTCTATATAATAATTAATTAAAAATAAGTTTCTTTAAAAAAAAACCTTTAAACGGCTAAACCGATTTTCATCAAACATGTCTAAAAACACTCGCACATAAGTCACCCTTAATACAAAAAAAAATTAAATTGTAATCGCTTCATCCGTTCGAGAGGTATGATGCCACAGACAGACGTCAAACTTATAACACCCCTCTCTTTACACCGGGGGTTAAAAGTTAAGCGTAGCACGACTATTCCCAGTACAATCAGTTTTTTTATGGATTAGGGAGGCAAACGAGCAGATGGATCGCATGATGGCAAGCGATCACCGCCGCCCATGGACACCCGCAACACCAGAGGAGTCACAAGTGCGTTGCCTTACTTTTAAAAGAGAGTACGCTGTTTTCTTGAAGGTTTGAAGGTCGTAATAGTTTCGAAATACCGCTGGTGACAGTTCATGCCACAGTTTAGTTGTGCGAGGCAGAAAGTTTCTCGAGAAACGCACAGTTGTGGACCTCCGGCTGACCAGATAGTGAGTGTGGAACTGCTGTCGCGTGGAGCGATGGCGGAAAGAGGCGGTGGGGATCAATCCGAACAATTCCTCGGAGCCCTCCCCATAGTATAGTCGATAGAAGATGCAAAGCGAAGCCACATCTCTACGCAGTGCCAAAGAGTCTAGCCGATTTGAAACATCCCGGCAGTTGACGATCGAGTCGCTCCCCGTTGGATGCGGTCCAGAGGGAGAAGTTGGCACTGAGGTACTCCTGCCTAGAGATGAGAACAGTATTCCATATGTGGCCGTACTTGCGCCTTATAAAGTTGTTGGCGGTGAGCCGGAGTGAATACTGTCTCGATCTATTGATCAGTATCAGTATCAGTACAACGGCTTTAGTCACAACTGAGGATGAAAATATGGATACACTAGCTTTTGCCCGCGGCTCCGCCCGCGTGGATGTCGGTTATCGTGACCAAACATAGCCTATGTCCTTTCTCATGGTCTAATCTGCCCCTATACCAAATTTCATCAAAATCGGTTCAGTGGTTGAGGCGTGAAAGCGTAACATACAGACAGACAGACAGACAGACAGAGTTACTTTCGCATTTATAATACTAGCTTATGCCCGCGGCTCCGCCCGCGTGCATGTCGGTTATCGCGACCAAACATAGCCTATGACCTTTCTCAAGGTCTAATCTACCCCTATGCCAAAGGACATTCTGGTAAAAGGACATTTTGAGAAAGGATAATTTGATTACGTATATATTTCATGTTTTTAGTAGATATGCTATAGCAGCAACAAAAATGCATCATCTGTGAAAATGTAAATTATCTATCACGGTTCATGAACCTGGTGATAGACAGAAGGACAGACGGCAGTGGAGTCACTGTGGCACTGCTGTATTGCCCTTCGCCAAAGGTCTTGATATAGGTACAAGTTCATTTGAATCAAATTAAGTGGCTACAAAATGTTTTCTTATTATGATTACCTACTTGATGGGCGGCGCTAGTGTGCCATTACGCTATAGTGGGCTCCTTATATTTTTCCATAAATAAAATACTTCAAGTGCTAAATACTTACAACAATACGAATAAATTTGCATAAAACCATAATATAAACACGCACAATCGTTATCTCCAAGCGAGCTAGCACAGTTATTAAATAAATGCAAATCAAAAATTTGAACAAATAAAGTGTCACAGTATTTAAAACTTATTACTTATTGTGAAGCGAAACAACCGGAACTATTGAAGAATCGCCGCGACAGTGTCTTAAACAATAACTCTGTAAATTCAGTGCAACAAACAAACAATTATTTCACAAATCCTGTGGCTACGAAAAAACAAAAATAAAAATTTATAAACATTGTAAAATGTGGGTGAACATAAAGTTACATTTAAATATATAAAAGTCAACAACTTGCAAGTGCTCATATCAAACCGGTTTTTATTGAGCTCAGACTATCATTAGTATATTATCCAACACGCATATATACGGAACGTTTATTCCAACAAACTCCACAAGTTCAATCTTAGCCGTGACGGCCTACTACAGGATCCGCACGCACGCGGCACGAGTTCGATCCCGAGTAACTAGAAATACTTTTTGAGATTGTTTATCTGCAATAATTGTTGTGCACTAAAAATCAGATCGGCCCGGGTTGTGTGAGTGTCAAACAAAGACAATGGAGGAATTAAAGCAGATGTTATTGGGTATGCAACGAGATATGAAAAAACAAAATCAAGATATGCTGGAAATGAAGGAAGATATAAAGAGTTCAATAATTAATAACATGAATGAAAGATTCAACAGTCTAGAATTAAAAAACGAATATTTAGAAAAAAAGGTGGAGGAACAAAACACTAAATTAATTAATTTAGAAAGGCATATCAGACGCAAAAATTTAGTCATTTTTGGTGTAGAGGAGTGCGAAAAGTCCTATCACGAACTAGAAGACATAATTATTAACATAATAGCCACTTACTTCAAACTCCCATGCGACAAAAACTATATTGAAGCTGTCAGAAGAGTCGGGAAGAAAGGTGAAAAAATCAGACCGGTTGTAATTTCGTTTACCACGCTAGGATTTAAAATAAATATTCAGAAAAACAAGTCTTGTCTAGAAAATTCTCCATACAACATAAAAGATGATTACCCAATAGAGGTGCTGAATAAACGTAAGGAGCTTCAGGCACAGTTACTGAAGGAAAGGGAGGCAGGCAATACTGCCTATATAAAATACGACAAACTCATAGTGGTGAGTAACAACAAGCGTATGCCTCGCAGTCAGCTTAGTAAAAGGAACCTGTCAGAATCCCCGGAGGCATCTTATTCGTCTGGCCAGAAAGATCATCAGTTAAACATACAACCACCAAAGAAAAATAAAGTTACCAATATAAAAGACTATATACCTACTACAAAAACCAAAACTAATCTACAATCAGACAGACACCTGTCAGAGCCAAACGAAGACACCACATCATAATCTAGTATAGCAATCACATATGGACCCTCTTCACCCTCCCCATCTCCCAATACGGCCGGTCACCGCGGGAGAGGTCGACCAAAACCCTCCAAAAGTAAACAAGAAAAAGAAGAATATTTTTAACATTTGTACCTACAACGTGAGAACACTCTCTTCAGAACCTAAGCTTTATCGAGCTGAAAGCAGCGCTACGAACAATCAACCACGACATTGTAGGATTATGTGAAGTTCGCCGACTGGGAGAGAATATCATCGAAGACGAAGATTATATTATGTACCTACTACCTAGGCCAAACTAAAGGTCTGTATGGTGTTGGTTTCCTGGTCAAGAAAAAATATAAAGAAAATATTAAAACATTCACAGGCATATCAGAAAGAATTTGTATATTGGAAATTGAATTAGAAAATATACTCTTCGCAATAATTCAAGCGTATGCGCCCACTGAAAAATCACCCCAAGAGGCAATTGACAGATTCTATGAAGACTTGAAGAGAGCCCACGACTCTGTTTCTACAAGATGCATTATCTCTATGGGAGATTTCAACGCACAAATTGGAATACCAAAAGATCACGAACAATCAGTTGCCGGCAAACATGGCTATGGGAATAGGAGTGATCGCGGCGAAAGACTCATCCAGTATGCACATGAACATAATTTGAAAATTGTTAATACACTGTTCAAGTCAAAGCCAAAAAATAGGTGGACATGGATCTCCCCAGACAAAGACACAAGGAATGAGATTGATTATATCATGACCACAGAACCCCACTTATTTTCTAACTGCAAAGTGCTAACATCATTTCCGTTCAGATCGGACCACAGGCTGCTGAGAGCTACTATCCACCTGAAACCACTCAGAAAGAGCAGACGTAACTTCTCAAACACGCCAAGAAAACTAAAAACGATAAAAGAAGAAGAAACTTACCTTAAAAACCTAAATTCTTACATACCTACACTTATAACGTCACATAACATATATAATGGTGCGGAATATTGTCATGAAATCATAAACTCTATAAAAGAAAGCTTAAAAGGCATGATACGGCCAGCAAAGCGGGACATTTTATCACAGAAGGCATTAGAGCTGATGCGAGAAAGGAGCAAACTACAAAGTAAACCTAAACTGAGCAAAATGGAAAAAGAGAAGCTAAAAGTACTATACAAATCTACCAACAAAGAGATAAGAAAATGCTACGATACCCACAGAATGAGTACTATACAGAAGCACCTCGAAATATCTAGATCAGCCAAAAAAGCCTACAGAGAACTGGACAAAACAAAATCTTGGATACCGTCTCTACAGCCCGGCTCCACCAAAACCCAGTCCCGAATGGAGGTAATAAATGCAGCTACGCAGTTTTATAGACAACTATACAGCCAAACAAACTTCCAAAAACAAACTAGTACCGACAGTAAACACCTGGAAACCTCACCTACTCTGGAGTTCACAGAGCCTGAAACCCTAAAGCAAATATTGAAGCTCAAATCAGAGAAAAGTCCGGGACCAGATGGTATCACAAACGAGCACATCAAGTTTGCGAAGACTTTACTACTGACTCCGATTACACTTCTATTTAACAAAATATTAGTAGAAGAAGCCGTGCCACCTATATGGTCTGAATCTGAAATTATTTTACTTTACAAAAAAGGCGACCCGGCCGACATAGAAAACTACCGACCTATAAGCCTCATGCCCTGCCTCTACAAACTGTTTGCCTCTTGCTTGCTGGAAAGAATATCACCAGATATAGATGCACATCAACCGCTAGAACAAGCTGGTTTCAGAAGCGGTTTCAGTACTGTAGATCATATCCAAGTGGTCGACCAGGTGATTGAAAAATATCTTGAATTTCGCAGGCCCTTGTACGTTGCTTTTATAGACTATAAAAAAGCTTTCGATTCTATATCCCACGACAGCATTTGGGAAGCATTAAGATCTCAAAATATAAATGAAAAATACATTAACATCCTCAAAAACATCTATGCCAGCAGTACAAGCAGAGTGAAACTGGACAGGGTAGGAGAAAAAATCGACATAAACAGGGGTGTGAGACAGGGTGACCCGATCTCCCCAAAATTATTCATAGCCGTTCTACAGTACATAATGAAAGACTTACCGTGGTCTGGGCAGGGAATCTACATCAACGGGAACTTTTTGAGTCATCTCAGATTCGCCGACGACATCATTCTGTTTTCGGAATCGGCACAAAAACTGGAGTGCATGATAAACGACCTGTTCCAGGCTAGTGCACGAGTTGGATTGGAAATGAATGCTAACAAAACAAAAGCCATGACTAACCACCATAAAACACCCATTTGCGTGAATAACACCCCCCTAGAATACGTAGAAAATTACGTCTACCTGGGCAAACAGATTTCTTTTAGCAGAAACAAAGGTGATGAAGAGGTAGAAAGGAGAGTGGCTATCACCTGGAGGAAATTTTGGGCTCGCAAAGAAATATTCAAATCACAGCTCCCGATACCTATCAAGAAAGTAGTCATGGATTCTGAAATTCTACCTTGCCTCACCTAAGGCTGCCAAACCTGGACGTTCGATATAAAAACCAGAAACAGAATCCAGACTACTCAAAGACGAATGGAACGAAGCTGCCTGGGTTTGAAATTGAGGGACAAAGTGAGAAACGCAGATATTCGCATGCAAACAAAAGTCACAGATGCACTTACTTTCTCCCTACAAAGAAAGTGGAAATGGGCAGGACACGTGGCCAGGTACACCGACAACAGATGGACAAAAGAAGTTGTAAAATGGCCCGGACCGCAAGGCACTAGAGCCAGAGGCCGACCATATGCCAGATGGGCAGATGAAATAGTGACGGTGGCGGGTCGAGGCTGGATAGAAACTGCACAAGATAGGAATAAATGGAATACTTTGGAGGAGGCTTTTACCCGAACGGGGTCCATACAAACACAAGACATAGCAATACAAATACAATAGATTAGAATAGATTAGATTATTATATTTCATTATTATATTTTCATTATTATTGCATTATTATTTCATTATTATTTCATTATTTTCATTATTATTATTCTATTGTATCACTTTTTTTCAAATAATTACTGTACAATGTTTTACCTTTTAATATTGCTAATTTACTGCATGAATTTTGAATGTAATTGTAATTTGTTTGCATGGAATTAAATAAAGCTATATTATTATTATTATTACTTGATATACTTACTTACCGGTCAAATTACCGTATCGCTTTTGTAAAGTTAATAATTATAAATAACTCTGATTAATAGTTATTATTTTAATTAGGTACTTGGCAAAGCCGATGCAACAGTATCATTTATTATTTACATATGTAGGTTCTGTGTACATAAACACCTGATGAATTTAACGATTTATAATAAAATGGATATAAACATGTTGACATAACTTTGGTGAAATGGCGTTCGATTTCTTAGCAGGATGTATAGGAGGTAAGCGTTTAAAAATTATTAACTCGACAAAATAATACGAATGTTTGAATTGAATTAGATCTGGGCCTCGATTCTGCTAAAGCCAAACCTCAGTGGTGCTACCGCCACTGCAAAAAACTGCATTAAATAATAGACTTTAGAGCGATGCGGTTAGTTCAAAATTAAATTACTTGTTGCAGAGTAAATGAAAAAGTGTAATGAAACTGTTTTCATTTCATTTTGGGCTTTAGGCGTAAAGAAATCTAATACATATATAAAATTCTCGAGTCGCGGTGTTTGAAGTTAAACTCCTCCGAAACGGCTTGACCGATTCTCATGAAATTTTGTGAAAACTATCAGAAAAGTCAGAAAACTATGATCAGTCCCTAGGTTTCCATCGCGTTTTTTTAATAAAGGTAAACACAACGTAACATCTTAGGAATATTCTAATTTCTAAGTTTGCTATTTTAGATTTAATAGAATCGAGGGCCTGGATTCCATTCGCGTCGATATCTTAGTTTTTTTTAATAAAAGGACACGTCAATTTGACTTCATCTCGCATAATGGTAAGTTTAAGGTAAAGCTTGACGGCCTCATCAGATGACTTTTCACGCCCCGCTTAAAAGACCGGGACTGTAAGAAGAAGGAAACACGTGAGCTGGCAGGGAGTTCCAGGTCTTAATGGTAAGGCATAGGAATGATTCACCGAACCGCTTGGTCCTGGAAGGTATATTCTGCACCGTATGCAGGTGACATCTAAGTCCTGCACGTGTCGTCCTGTGAAGGAGGGGAGTGGGTGGGACTAATTGGAAGAGCTCATCAGAACATTCACCATGGTAAAAATGGTAAAATACTGCCAAAGATGCAACATCTCTACGCATTTGCGAAGGCAAAGCATGGGCGTTAGAATCGAGATGTTCCGGGTTCGAAACCTGGCCATTACACTATTTACGTGAACTCGCTCCTAACACAAGCAATTTAAAAGCTTAGCTGCAGCGGTTAGGAGAAATACTAGTAATTTCGGCTACATACTAATAGGTATTTAAATAAAAAAACTAAAAGCAAAACAAATTGTATTTACTCACCTATTCTAGGTTGTGCTGGGATCATAGCCGCTCATCCATTGGATACATTGAAAGTCCACATACAGTCAGGAAGAGGTGGTGCACTGGAATGTACGCGGTCGCTATTGAAAGAAGGATTTTTTTCTACTGCATACAAAGGTGTCAGAGCTCCTTTAGGCGGCATAGCAGCCATGAATGCTATCGTTTTTGGAGTATACGGGAACACGAGACGGGCTTTACCAAATCCAGATTCTATATACTCACACATTATGGCCGGTGCCTCTGCTGGTATGCTACAGAGCTTCGTGTGTACCCCGGTGGAACTAGTGAAGATACGGCAGCAACTTGCTGTGCACGGAGATGGAATGCCAAAAGGAGCATTATCAGGGGCACGATACATATATCGGGCTGAAGGCTTCAAAGCTCTCTTTCGTGGACAAGGAGTGACAATAGCTCGCGATTGTCCAGCGTTCGCGATATACTTTGGCACATATGAAGCGATGACTAGTGGAGATTTAAGTGTGGTGAAGATTTTTATTGCGGGCGGTTCAGCAGGTATTCTAGCGTGGGTGTTTCTGTATCCGTTCGATGTGCTAAAATCAAGGCTGCAAGGAGACATACTGAGAAATTATTCAGGGGCGTGGGACTGTTTTAAACAGTCAGTGCGGACAGAGGGATGGCAGTGTATGGGACGTGGGATGATTACAGTGTGTTTGAGAGCGTTTATCAGTAACGGTGCGTTTTTCACTGCCGTGACATGAACGGAGCGTATCTGGCAGCGAATGACTACGGGAACTGGTATTAACACGCTTATATCGACAGCAAGTAATGACGTCATTTGTCAGGACTAAGGATCTGATCAGTTTTAGTTAAAGGTAAAATAAATATTGGTACTGCATAAACGTGAATTAAAATTTTGTCTAGTTGTATTGCTTTTTTCTAGTTACCCGACTGCGCGACGCAAAGGAGGGTAATGTGTTTAACAGTCTATGTATGTAGGTATGTATGTTTGTTTCTATATACTTACGTCAATCGATTCATCTTAACCTCTGTCACTAAAGACATTACAGTAATCAAAATTCACCACAGCGACAACCAGAGGCCATATTGTCAAAATGAAGAAAAAAAAAGTCGATGAACTATGTCAAGTGGGGTGTCGTTGAATAGATATTTTAAAATGATCTGTAGGTTTCTTTTATCATTTTTCATTTTAAACAATAGTTTAGGATATAGGTATAACGATTTAAAGTTGTTTAACAAAACAATCATTCTCGCTAATTTTCTTACTTATTGATTTAAGTTTTTATTTCAAATATAAACGAAATGAAGGAAATTACAAAAAGATATACATGTCATATAGTAACTAAAAAATATAAAATAAAACAAATGATTAAAAAATAAAAAGCCCGACTGCCACTAAAAAGACCAAAATAAGTTTTATAGCAGGCGGTACCCATTTGCCAATCATAAACTGAAAGAAAATTAATGGGTTCCGCCTGCTATCAAACTTATTTTGGTGTTTTCAGTGGTAGTCGGGTTTTTTTATTTTTTAATCATTTGTTTTTTACTCTGACTCCTTCAACACGTTTTCGTTTGCTCAAGCTACTTTTACAATGTGTATTTTTTACTGAGAGAGCACGAGGACGTTTAAACACAAAAAGTAGATATAACTTTCATGTAAGGATCATTCCATTGTATCTACCTATCGGTAGAAAAAAAAAACAATATACTTAAGCTCTATACAGGCTGACAGCGACCAACTAAACCATTCGTTGACTTACGTTGACCCGATGCATAGCGTGTAGGTATGTACACACCATGTAATCGCCATAGCAAGTATGTAAATAAAACAACAGAATTATTTCTTATTAAGTATCATATACTTGTCTGAAAACTTTTATACAATTTTCAAAAATATTCCAAAAATACAGGAATGATTCACATTATGAAAATATTACAACATTATAAATGTGCCAAAATTGCTAAAATAAATGTAAATATTTTTAAAAATAAGGACGGTTACATAATAATTTTACATAATATTAACTTCACTATACTTTTTCCTAAGAGCTTTATTTTTCAACATCTTATTGATTAGGTACTTAAAACCGTCGGAATGGGCTTTTCGAATTACTGAAAAGTTAAGTTGGCGGACCTGAAAAGTAGAAAGGAGAGCTTTACAAAATACATTAAAATTACTTTTAGGTATGCATTTCTTATCGTTCATCCTAGTCTTATCCAAAGCTTTCAACTTGTGTCTGCGGTCCGCTTTTTTTTATTTTTTTATTTATTTAAAATGTTCACAATCGTGTATTACAATGTACATATTATGAACTACTCGCTTAAACTATACAGTTTTTGTGCGAATACAAGGTCTATAAAATCACCTTTTTTTTTTCTTTTTTTTTTCGTGCGGAAATCCCCTCGTATACCCCCCCTGCCGGAGCCAGAAGGGGAGGCTATGTCGGACTCGAACCGACTAAAACCGCACGCCGACTGTGGGTCTTGGTGCTAGGCCGGACGTGAGGTTGTCATCGACATATCCCTCGCACCCCGGCTGACCTAGGGCCATCCCTTACGGTCTGGCCCTCCTCAGGAGGGGGGAGGTCTATAAAATCACCTTGTATTAAGTTTAAGCGTTTCGGAAAAAAAGAATTTAGGCACAGTTTCAATAGCAATATCACCTGGAAGTATTAATTTGGTGAAAGAAAAAAAAAATTACAACCCCCACACATTTTTCCTTTCACCTGAACATTATTCCCATACATTATAAAAAAAAAAAATTCTTTCGCCAAAGAAATACTTCCAGATGATTTTGCTATCGAAACCGAATTCTTTTTTTTCCAAAACGACTATTTAATCACATATCCATACTTAATATTATATATGCGAAAGTAACTCTGTCTGTCTGTCTGTCTGTCTGTCTGTTTGTCTGTCTGTATGTTACGCTTTCACGCCTAAACCACTGCACCGATTTTGATGAAATTTGGTATAGAGGTAGATTAGACCATGAGAAAGGACATAGGCTATGTTTGGTCGCGATAACCGACATCCATGCGGGCGGAGCCGCGGGCAAAAGCTAGTATTATATATGCGAAAGTAACTCTGTCTGTCTATCTGTCTGTCTGTCTGTTTGTCTGTCTGTATGTTACGCTTTCACACCTAAACCACCGAACCGATTTTGATGAAATTTGGTATAGGGGCAGATTAGACCATAAGAAAGGACATAGGCCATGTTTGGTCGCGATAACTGACACCCACGCGGGCGGAGCCGCGGGCAAAAGCTAGTATTACATATTTAACTAAACCCGCAGTGTTAAACTGAAAAAGTCGTACCCCTGACTCCAAGTTACAAGTTTCGGCTGGAATTAATGTTAGGATGAAGAAGAGAACCTACCTAAGACAGTGTGAAGCAGCTAATCTTGCTCCATGGGCTGCGGGGGCAGCGGCGGGGGCGGGGGCGGCGGTGGCGGGGGCGCGTCGTTGTTGTTCACCTGGTTGTCCATGAGGCCCAGCTGCTCCAGCATGTCGTCGTTGTCCTCCATCAGGTGCACCTGCATCAACCACGGCCGGTTACTCTGCAAACAAACGTTTCAATATCCGACACGGATATATCTCCTCATCTACTCTTAATGTAAAACTAAAAAATCTGGAACAATGTTATCTTAAAATTTCCCGGATTTCATACTACGTTTAGGCAATACAAGTAATAAAATTAAACATTTTGAAAAAACGCACGTCGTATAAAAATTAATTCATAAAATGTTTACTGCAGCGCCTCCTAGTGGGTTGTCACCGTAACACCTATCTAAGAACATGCACCAATCAAACCCAAACCAATAATTGAAAACTGCATCAAAATCGGAATTTTATGAAGAAAATTGGCAACATTGATTTGCATTAAAAATGCTTGTTGTAGCGCCTCCTGTTGTCATTGTAACACCTATCTAAGAACATGCTCCAATTAAAGTCGAACCCAAAACTGAAAACTGCATCAAAATTGGTTTGGTAGTTTCGAAGAAAATTGCAACATGGATTTGCACAAACAAACACACAAAAATCCTCTCACCCCAAACGCATTTACCGTCTCCGTTCCGTCGTGGGTAAAAAATGGAAATCAGTAATTTCGTGAGATAACGTATGTTAGATAACTAGGTCATGAGTTATTTCCACGGGATCATGGTGGCGGAGTGGGAGCGACGACTTGAGCAACGACGCGCAGGGCATGCCGTCATAGAGGCGGTAAGGCCCATCATGGGGGAATGGCTCAAGAGGCCACATGGCAGCCTCTCGTATCGACTGACGCAGATTATCACCGGGCACGGGTGCTTCGGGAGATATCTGTGTCGGATCGAAAAGGAGCCAACGTCCGAGTGCCATCACTGCGACGCGAGCGAGGACACGGGGCTGCACACGCTCACCGAGTGCCCGGCATGGGCCGAACCGAGGCGGGAGCTAGTGGCGGCCCTGGGAGTGAGAGTTCTCACCCTCGCCACCCTGCTCACAGCTATGGTCCGCTGCGCGGACGCGTGGGCGGCCGGCGTCTCCTTCAGCGAGCAGGTAATGGTCGTGAAGGAGACGGCGGAGCGGGAGAGGCGGCGCGAGCGAGAAAGACTCGCGGATCGCGCCGCCCGCGCGCGCAGGCAACTCGGGCGTCGGAGGGCACTGACTGACCTCCGTCCCCCATGAGCGCGGGCCTGGGGGTGACGGGTGGAGCCGCCTGTCACCCCAGCAGAAGCAGGCCACGGCGGCGGCGCGCTGAATAGCGCGCCTCCCCATTCCGGGGGCGAGTTGGGGACACCGTTGTCCCCCCTCCTGAGGAGGGCCAGACCGTAAGGGATGGTCCTGGGTCAGCCGGGGTGCGAGGGATATGTCTTTGACAACCTCACCTCCGGCCTAGCACCAAGACCCACAGTCGGCGTGCGGTTTTAGTCGGTTCGAGTCCGACATAACCTCCCCTTCCGGCTCCGGCAGGGGGGGTATCCGTGGGGATTTCCGCACGAAAAAAAAAAAAAAAAAAAAGGTCATGAGTTATTACTTATGACCTAGTTATCGATAACTAAGAACCGAAATTTAAAAATATCTTAGTTACTAGTTACACTATCCTCATTTAATCTTTGTAATGTTTCAAATTTTTCAAATATGAGGTATCAATTTTTGAAAAAAAACATTGAAATTTATTAGCAACACTGAAACGATGGTGACACTACGCTTCACGTGTTTCATCTCTATGCAACAAATAAAAGATTCTTGCTGGTATTATTGCCCGCGTTTTCGCTCCCACTCAACATTCTGCAGCCGATTTCAAGTCCTTATAATTTTTGTTTATTTCTTTCCTCCATCATACGTGTACGTTATACAAGTTAACAGTAGATACTATTATAATAAATCAATCAATCAAGTAAGTAACCTATCCTCCTAAATTCGAAAAACATTGGAAAAAATGAAATGCTCAAGTGAGACTCGAACTCACGACCTTTCGCTTACAGGGCGACTGCTCTGCCAACTGAGCTATTGAGCACCACTTGAATCATTCCAAATTTTCCTTCTCTTTATATCCGTCTATAAGGGCGACGGTGCAGCCATCTACCAACATTCTTACGAACTGTTGGAAACAATGAATGATTTTTCAACCATTTTTAAACATTGAATTTTGATGACTGCGCTTAACAGTTAGCAAAATAAATGCTATAAAAATTCATTCAAATATCCTCCTAAATGTTGGGAGGCCTTCCACTCTGGCCAGATAGGTCGGTACAGGGTTCTATTGCGAGTTTTCCTTCTGTCGCAGTGATATCGTCTGCTTGTTTTTCCATTAGCCTCTCCCTTTGGATGAGATGGGTTGGCGATACTTGTATTCTTTCTCCGTCAACACACGAATAGCAAGAAGAACAAGCAGATATTCCACAAATATTCCACAACATTCCACACAACGCTATCTAGACCCATGGTAAGCATAGCTTAACTAGTTTGTGTTATGGAATCTCTAGAATGCGGATAAACATACTTAGATACTTTGTTTTTTGTAAATACATATATATTATACATAGAAACACCCAGACCAATGCAAATAGCCATATTCATGCATACAATTATTTGCACTGAGCGGGAATCGAACCCGCGCCTCCTGCGTAGCAGTCGCGTTCACTACCGCCACACCACGGAGGCTGTCAGAGCAGATACTTACACTCACGTCCGGCAGCGCGGTGCGATGTTGTCCATGGCGCGCAGTCTCCGACAGCAGGATCTTCTGACGTTTCTCCTCCATGAGGCGCTCGCGGTGTTTGTGAATGTAGTCATACACGTTGGGGAGGCCCATGATCACGCACGCGGACAACGCTGACCGGTAGATGTTCATGTCTGTGGCTTCGTACCTGTATATTGAAGTATAGAGTCGACAATTTCTATTCATAGGTAGAGTCGACAATTTTTTTCGTATATAGAGACGACTAGCTTTTGCCCGCTCCGCCCGCGTGGATGTCGGTTATCGCGACCAAACATAGCCTATGTCCTTTCTCAAGGTCTAATCTACCCTTATACCAAATTTCATCAAAATCGGTTCAGTGGTTTAGGCGTGAAAGCGTATCATACAGACAGCCAGACAGAGTTACTTTCGCATTTATAATAATAGTATGGATATTAATATACAGCCTCTGTGGCGTAGCGGTAGTGAATGCGGGCGCAGGTTCGATTCGATCCCCGCTCAGTGCAAATATTTGTATTGTTTGCACTGAGCTGGTATCAAATTCGCGCATCCTGCGTAGCAATCGAACGCTCTACCACCACGCCATAGAGGTCGCTATCTACGAAAATATGCGTAATGCACACACAATGTAAGTTCTAATACGTCTATGTGCGTATGCGCACACGACATGTGATATGATGAAGGTATAGTTATGTTATGAAGAGAGCGTAACATACAGACAGCCAGAGTTACCTACTTTCGCATTTATAATATTAGTATGGATAATTTGAATGGTAGATGCCTACCAGTTTTGGTAATTTTCGAAATACTTATGAAGAAAATTTTACATTTTTCGTATTTGTAGATAAATCTTATGGCTAAAACAACACACGCACTTTTTTTTTTTTTTAACTGTGGGGGAAAATCCTTCATGGATGTTATGCCGGACTCCTACCGACTAAAAACCCCCACGGTAACGCCCAGAAGCCTATGGATGGGAGCCCCGGGTAAGCCCTCGGAAGGATGTCCCAGGACTCCCATCAGACCTACGGCTACAATTGCGGCCTCGTCTCGGGGGTGGTTTGGGTGCTATCCCGCGTCTATGGGGGGGTTTTCGGGTGTTATCCCGCTTCTTAGGGGGGGGGGGGGCGTGCGTGAATCCCTCACGTCACGCTGCCGTCATGGGCCTGCTTCTGTAAAGACGGTGAGCAGCCAAACGACACACGCACTACAAGAAACCATTACGATCGTACTTCTTCTTCATCTCAGCCTTAATCCCAGTTGCATCGAAAGCTTTCAGCTTGTAGTCTAGGTGTCCACTTTACCAGACAAACTGCGGATTTTGCTAAACTTCGATATTTTCTGTGAAGCGATTACCTTCTGACCTCCACAACCCAAAGGCGATATCGAAGCATTGCAGCTAGACCAGTTAGGACTTTTGAGGGCTCCAACTACCCGTAACGTCTGCCATAGATGTTTATATGGTAACCGGGACCGACGGTTTAACGTGCTCTCCGAGGCACGACCAGACCAATGCAAATACTCATATTCATGTACACAAATATTTACATTGAGCGGGGATCGAACCCGCACCTTCTGCGTAGCGGCCACTTTCACTACCGATACGCCACGGAGACTATCATGATTGTTTAGCTAATTAGGTATTTGACGAACTGTAAGAATGTAACTTTTAGTACTTTTAATTTTAATGCAATCTAGTGGCATGCCTAAAATACCCTACAGCATATAGGTGCTTTGGTGTAAACTGTAAGCTTATATTGCTAACAATAAACAATAAATAAATATTTTTTTCCGATGTTTTTCGAATAAATAAATAAATTCAAATTAAAACGACAAATCGTTGCGTGCGAAAAAGCTATATGTAGGTTTACGATTTGTTCGAGAATATTTCAGTGTGATTGTAACGATTTTTGGTAGTTTTTATGCCATCCTTAACATATTTCAGACTCATTTACACACACTCTTTTCATACATGGGTGCAACACGAGTAAAGCTAATGACTCAATAAATATTGTTATTACATTTACTCGTACGATTATAATTTCTTATCTTATTCCATTTCTCCTTGTAGAGGTTATTATTCTTATAACACATCGTACAAAGGTCACATAAATAAATCATATCGAAGAACTCAAGAAAGGACGCCTGAGGTATCTCAGGAACTAATGAATGTAAAAACGGTGAAATTGAATAGCTAAAGAAGAGTTTGCTCTCCGCTCAATGATGGGTTATCCACCACTTGGGGCCAGAATGTTCAGTTTAGTGTACTGTACTAGGGGCTGATGATATTCGCACAACTCCGGATTACGACTGAGATAGGTACTATGGAATTTAAAAAGTGGTCTACTAACATAATTATTTGTTACACCTTATTGTGCCCATAACATAAGTAACGCGATACAGAATATATAAAACACTAGCTTTCGCTCGCGGCTCCACCCGCGTGGATGTCGGTTGTCGCGACAAAACATAGCTTTCTCCAGATCTATACTAAATTTCAACAAAATCGGTTCAGTAGGCGTGAAAGCGTAACATACAGACAGACAGACAGAGTTACTTTCGCATTTATAATATTAGTATGGATTTAAAATACTTTGTTATCAAAATATTCAATTAAATCAATCAATTTAGCCTATCGCATTCAACTGCTGGACATAGGCCTATCCCAATGTTGGGACGCTTTACGATTTCCACACTGGCCAGATGGGTTGGTACAGGGTTCTATTTCGAATTTTCCTTCCCTTGCAATGATGTCGTCTGCGCATTTTTCCGTTAATCGCCTCTTACGACACCCTTTTTTTTTTTTTTAACCGTGGGGGAAAATACTTCATGGATGTTATGCCGGACTCCTACCGACTAAAAACCCCCACGGTAACGCCCAGAAGCCTATGGATGGGAGCCCCGGGTAAGCCCTCGTAAGGATGTCCCAGGACTCCCTTCAGACCTACGCTACGGCTACAATTGCGGCCTCGCCTTGGGGGTGGTTGGGGTGCTATCCCGCGTCTATGGGGGGCTTTTGTTGTGTGTTATATCGCTTCTTAGGGGGGGGGGGGGGGGGGGGAGGCGTTCGTGAATCCCTCACGTCACGCTGCCGTCATGGGCCTGCTTCTGTAGAGACGGTGAGCAGCCAAACCAAACATACCTATAATAAATATGGGCCGGTACAAACCTTTGTTTATATAGCTACTGATATGTTTTTATAATAAGATAGTTATAGTTAATGTCATCGGCCGAGCCACACAAATAAACACACCCATTCAAAACTTCCGTAGACCTTTAACCTCAGATTTTTAAACAACAATTTGGTAATTTATGATCTTAGACCTTTACTCATTAGCTATTTTGCAAAAACAACTTATAAGGCCACTTGAATCTTAGAAACTTAAAAGAATTTCTCTCGTTGCTATTCCTTGAAATTTCTAAGGTTGACCCTGCTCCGTTGCATCAAAGCATCGCAACGGACAAGTGGGGCCTCACCCTTATAATGATTTGCGATCCAATATTTTAGTTTTTATTATAAAGAGTAACTACTAGTAGCCAAAGTTACTAATCTTCCCGTATACCCTCCAGTTAAGCTACACTGCTTGTGTTAGGGTTGTAACTTCGATTCCTTAACTCTAGCCACCAATGTTGTAAGTATGGATAGATACTTTCGGGACATATATTTTGGACTACAAATATGCTCAAAATGCATCTCTAAGCTCTCGAGAACGGAATCATAATTCCACGATGACGGAGTCGTAGCAACGGTTAATTTAAAATAAAGATTTGATGAATGATAATGTTATTTGATGCGCGATGATTTATACGAACGGCAACGTTTATATCACCAGATACAATATTCTTACTTATGTTGATAACCTTACGTGACTTTTAACGCTTTTTGGGGTTATTTAGATTTGTATATCCAGTGAAATCGATCGACTATTTAAAGGAGATAACTGGAACATACCAGATGAGGGCGCAAGTGCCATGACGCAAATTTGGAGAATTCAGTTCTAGAAAAGAACTTCTATAAACGGAGAGATGATCTTTTGAAAACTAGCTGTTTTTAACGTCTAAACATGTCAGTTTATTCTATGATCTCTTCTGTTCTCTACTGGAAAAGCTTACAACATATTCCGCTTATATAGTATGTACTCTTAAAGTATCTAGTACCCAAAATTATGTATTGTACTAATGGAAGGTATGTGAATAATAGGGTACCTGGCGTATATAGTCAAATTTTTAATTAGACGGAGTCCGCTAATAATTACTGGTTGTCAGTTTTTGATGAAATAAAAATAATGTTGTGGCAACATTATTTTATGACAATCCTAATAAAATCATTTTTTGATTCATTAAGATGGTTATGACAATTTGAAGATGGCGTTGCTATGCCATGAGTGATTGAGAACAGAAACATCACTGTTACATTGACTATGGTATCATTATTTCATAAAGTCAAATTACCTGCTGTCAATTTACTTCGTTTAATTAAAAATTCGACTTTACTACTGCAATATTTTGTCCTACCCTTCTACTCCATTACCCCAAAAAGTATGAGTTTTTTTTCCAAAAAATGCTAGCTGTTGATCCTGCAACCCATGTGAACCTGTTCCAGGGATAGTAAGTAGCATATTTGTTATTTCAGTATAAGTTTTATCTATTCCTGTACCTTTCAACCAGATCCGTTCCGTCGTTATAACGTGATTAAATAATAAACATTCAAACATAATAAGGAAGTTGCATATGATATTGCCTCGTAAGTATACTGCTATGAATTATATAACATCACTCTTGTAATTAAAACTTAACATAACAGTAGAAAAAAATGGACTGATTAAAAAAATCTTCACGTGTAGAGGCAGATAAACCACACCCTAAATGATGAAAATCATGTTCACGTAGCCAGCACGGGATATGTAAGTCGTACGAGTATAAGTAGATAACCCGGATAATGTCACTCTTTTATATAATGTACAATTCAATTGTTATCGTGCTTGATATATATACCTACCTATATACATTTTGAAGTTCAACCGCTCCGCAGTTGGACTTGAAAGAGGTGGACTCCGGACTTCGAGGTAAGGCCTCTGATGCGAGCGGAATTTTCGCAAGGATAATGATGATACAATACCTACATAACTGGAACCTATAATGTGCTTTATAAGCGCAGTACACGTTTCTTGCGTGTCTTTTGAGGATAGCACGGGGTGCTATGATGGTGAACGAGTTCAAATTCCCCAAGCTGAAGGTTGAAGATATGTCCCGAAGTATACATAATAATATGCTCATTGCTCATGCCTACTTCCCCTTGGGGTAGGCAGAGAAAACAGCTCACCATCTGCTTCTTTTCTTACAAGTCAAAAAGTTAATACTCATTCACGAGCTCCCTCTATTATCATTTTTTTTTCTTTTTTTTTTTTTAAAGAATATTAGAACTGAAGTACTAATGTTCCCTCTAACCCCTCCAACTAAGCTAAAATGCTTGTGCTAGGAGTGGGTTCACGTCGGTAGTGTAATGGCCAGGATCCAACCCGGGACCTCTCGATCGTAAGGCCGACTCCTTAACCACTAAGCTACCGACGACGAGCTACCATTAGAGCATTAACGCAAATAGTAAGCTGACGTGGTGGAACTTGAAAACAGGCAGACTGACTTTGGTGCCGATCCGAGCAAAAAATGACGTAGGTACCTAGTTAGTAGGTACCTGTCTATAAGTATGTATTTATAATTAATATTTACCACTCATTCGTCCTCTCATCGTAACACTCGACGTGATAAATAGTGGTGACCCCATTGAAGCCTCCAATGGCAAAAATCATATCGTCGATGACTTCTATGGCGAAATTGCTGCGTGGGTTATACATATCAGGCACAGGCGCCCAAGTGTTCGCAGCAGGGTCGTACACCTCGCCGCTACACATTCTCGATATACCGTTGAAACCGCCGATCACGTAGATCTAGAAATGAAAAATGGTTACTTACATATTAGAAGTAACCTTAGTCTAGAGTAAATAAACGAATGGTTAAATTCCGTTCTCCATAAGCGTAGGCATGGGATGGCAGGTGGAGCTGCCTGTCACCTTTGCAAAAGCCGGCCGGAGCGGCGGGTAGGACGGGGCTTTTGGCATGAACCGATTCGAAAAATCGGTAATCGATTGTACTTGGATTAGTATTACAGAAGCAAAAAGTACACTCAAAGGGCGTTACTGTAGTCTTCGAGGCAGCCCTCATGACTAAAAGCGATTTTGACTGGAGCCTGATATTTTCTTACTTACTTACTGTTAGTAGGTTAGGTAGGCCGTGATATAGACCGATGCACGGTGCATTAAGCTTCCCAACATCCCACTGAATCCCCTTGAAAATCATATCAAACTGTAATTGAATAAATGTAGGCGACATATCAAGCGATCTGTGTCGTTAATTTGGATTTGCTTTGCTAACCATACTTTGGTTGGTACTATGAAGTAGGACGAAACATGAATCAAATTTAATATGGGGCAAAAGAAGAATTCTTTGGAATGTAGGACGAACAAATGGGGCCAATGTGGAACAAATCGCGAGAGACGCTTAACAAAAATATAACTGTTCATTAATATCTATACCTATGCCATACAGTGTAATATATTTGTTTACAAACTTAGTATTTACAAATTTGTTATTGCCTATCATGAATTGCGTAGGAAGTTGAATGCGGCAAAGTGATCGAAACAACTGTCACATTACTTGGGTGGGATTCTAGATAATGTGATCTGAAAATATCCGGTTATAACTAGAGATTGGTTCTGACTGGGAATAACTACGAATAATATAAACATTTGGTAAGATAAGGTGATTCTGTGAACAAAAGTCTATTATTAAGTATGCATTTGATTATTTTCAATCTAGACTTGAATGAATAGATGCTATGTGGTATCCTAGCTGTTTTCAAGGGTTGAACCGGAAACTCTGGACCCAACCGTGGGGCAGGTACCTACCTCATAGTTGACAAATAATATGCCGTAATAAAATTAACGAATATACTTAATGGTTTCCTGGTGAAAAGTATGGCTCTGCCGCCTGGAAAAATTCCTTAGCGGCTATAGTTTGATACGTGCAATGTAATTCAGAGTATATCCATCGACAATTCAGACGTTTACACACTAGAATTAGGTACGAACGTTCTTAAGCATCAACAATATTATGCCTAGATTCGACCAATATTAGGAAATGGTTAAAGCAACCACCAGAAGTAGAGCGGTGAGTGGTGATAGTAGATATATATAGTATACTAGCTGTCCCGGCGAACTTCGTACCGCCAATTTTTTCCTACCCTCGTGGCGTCAGATCCCGTTCCCGCTGCACCATTTAGGGGGATGAAAAATAGATAATAATTAAATGACGATTGATCATTTTTCTACCGGAAAGAAAAAAATGATTAAATTACTAAAATGGCTATTAAAAAATAAGGGTTGATCGTAGAAGGGTGAAAATTGAGGATTGTATGTATTTTTGTATGTTGTATCATAAAAAAATAGAAATTAAAAATTTTGTCTTAAAAATAAAAAATAAAAATTTAGGGGTGGACTACCCCTAACATTTAGGGGGATGAAAAATAGATGTTGGCTGATTCTCAGACCTACTCAATATGCTCACAAAATTTCATCAAAATCGGTCAAGCCGTTTCGGAGGAGTATGGCAACAAAAACTGTGACACGAGAATTTTATATATTAGATTAGTGGTGAATATGAGATGGTGAGTACCTATATATGTATAACATATAAAGGTTAAAAAACTAATCATGACTCAATGCATTGAATGATTGGTTGAACATGAACTTTACGTAATCAACAAAGTCGTAAAATGTATTGTGAGAATTAATGTCAAAAGGCTAATGACCATACTGAATGATTAGGTATGTTTTTAGCAGTGTACAATGTACTGTTACTAGAAACTTTCTGTTTATTGATTGATTAACTCGATGCAGAAAATGTCATGAATGTCATGACTCGATGCACAGTGTTGGGTTACAACCTTATGGTTGTAATTTCACAATTGATAGGAAGAGCGGTGAAAGCGAATGAGAACTCAGTTAATCTGAAAAGGTTCGGGTATGTTTATCCTAAGACGGCTATCCACTTAGGCGCTAATCAGTACGCCGCCGCGGATGGATTTGTCGTAGAGAGCTCCTCGTAACACTGAACGTGCTGCATAGGCTTAAGGACCGGGTCCGCGGAGCGCACGACTCAAAATCTGTCAAAATACAGACGCAGCCGTGCACGCACACATCACCGAGATGCACAGTGGGCTGCAAGACGCTCTTTACCAGTCAAAATAATGGTGAAAATTGTCTTACCAATGATGAAAAAACTATTTTAAGTCTTGTGGTTAGAGTGCATTTTTGAGTAATATGATTTATTGTGACGTATTACATCTGTCAATTACATTTCGTATCTCTTTTCTTCTTATACATTCATCCCTGTCATATTATGTTACGTGACGTCATTGGCATGTCTTTTGTTTCAGTGTCATACATAGCATGTTCAACTTTTCACAGAGATTATGAGATTTCGAACAAAATAAGGCTGGGGACATACCTACACCTAATTGTTGATATCTTAGGATACTGAAAATACTCATAAAATTAAAATGCCCACCGCGTAGACAGACCATACCTGCCAGTTACGTACAAAAGAAACGATATTTTAAAAGCCCGAATTACAAAATTCCGAAGTTCAAACCTGTACGAAATATCAAACTACGAGATACCGAAGATCACATTAGTTTATATTTTATGTATAGAGCGCGCATATTAATCTAAATGTATAGGAGCCGAGCACGACAATTTGACTTCTCGTCGCCTGACGGTAAGATAACGGCAAAGTGTTAAGAAAGGGCCACCATTACAAACACGTACTTAGTTAACAATGGTGGCACTCAGCTTAGTGGTAGTGGCGTGCTCTGAAGAGTGGAATGGTGTAAGAAAAGAAAATAGCTTTTTTTTTATACAGGACACGTCAATTTGACTTCACCTCGCCTGATGTTAAGCTAAAGGCAAAGTCTCGGAAAGAGGGTCACCATCGTAAACATTTACCATGTTAACAGTGGTGGCACTCAGCTTGACGGCCTCATTAGATGCCTTTTCACGCTCCGCTTAAAGGACCCGGGACTGTAGGAAGAAGGAAACACGTGAGCTGGCAGGGAATTCCAGGTCTTAGTGGTGCGGCAGAGGAATGAATCACTGAAACGCTTGGTTCTAGCAGGTATACTCTGCACCGTAAATTGATGGCATCTTAGCCCTGCACGTGTCGTCCTGTGAAGGAAAGGGGAGGGTGGGACTAATTGGAAGAGCTCGTCAGAACATGGTAGAGACGGTAGAAAACTGCCAAAGACGCAACATCTCTACGCATCTGCAAAGGCTCGAGGGTGTTCGTGACCTCAGGATTCCCAATAATGCGGACCGCACGTCGCTGCAACCTGTCGAGAGCATCTAATAAGTACTTTGCGGAGCCGTCCCAGAGATGTGAGCAGTATTCCACGCAGGAACGAATTTGGGTCTTGTATAGAAGACACCGCTGCTCCGGCGTGAAAAAACGTCTCACTCTGTTCAGGACTCCGAGTTTATGCGAGGCTGATTTGATGATACTCTCGATATAGTTTTTGTTATTCAGTTTGCAGCGAACATCCATACCGAGGATAGTGAGGTGATCCTGCAGTGGCAGTGGTGTGCTCTGAAGAGTGGGAAGGGAAAGAAAAGGAGATACCTTTGCTGTAAACGCACATGCCTGGGTCTTCTTGGCATTGAACTCGACCAGGTTCCTAGCGCCCCATTGAGAAATGTGGTCCAGGATCCGGTCCAGCTCAGTGACAAGAAGCTGCCTTTTTTCCGCGATATCAGACTGCTTGGCCGCAGGATGTGCGTAATAACTCCCGTGTAAGGTGCTGTCATCTGCATAGCAGTGAATGTTTCCGTTACAGAGCATGTCATTGATATGCAGAAGAAAGAGAGTGGGAGATAAGACGGAACAGCATTTACCTTTGCTGTGCCTGCGTATTCTTAGCATTGAACTCCACCAAGTTCTCAGAGCGCCATTGCAAAATGTGATCCACGATCCGGACAATCTCAGTGACAAGAAACTAACATTTTTCATCGATATCAGACTGTGTAGCCGCAGGATTTCCGTGATAACTCTCGTGTAAGGTGCTATCATCTGCATAGCAATGAAAGCTGAAGAAAGAGAGTGATGGGGAGAGAGGACACGAATACGGCGATCCTGCAGGCACCTAGCAACCCAATTGCACAGTTTCAGGGTCCGTCTTGCAGCTCTTCTTCCTACATTTCGTCCCCGGCTGGAGCCGGGTGGGGAGGTTATGTCGGACTTGAACCGACTAAAACCGCACGCCGACTGAGGGTCGTGGTGCTAGGCCGGAGGTGAGGTTGTCTTTGGCATATCCCTCGCACCCCGGCTAACCATCAGGGCCATCCCTTGCGGTCTGGCCCTCTTCGGGAGGAGGAAAACCAGGACTCGCCCTAGAGTGGGGAGGCGCGATTCTTAGCACGCCGCCGCCGTGGCCTGCTTCTGCTGAGGTGACAGGCGGCTCTATCCGTCAGAGTTGCCTGCGCACGCGGGTGGTGTGATCTGTAAGTCTCTCTCTCTCACGCCGCCACTCCCGTTCCGCCGTCTCCTTCACGACCATTAGAAAGAAAGAAAAAGGAGGACGCAGAAGGAGACGCTAGCCACCCACGCGTCCGCACAGCGGACCATCGCCGTGAGCGAGGTGGCGAGGATGAGAACTCTCACTCCCAGGGCCGCCACGAGCTCCCACCTTGCCGGCCACTCGGTGAGCGTGTGCAGTCCCGTGACGTCGCTCGCGTCGCAATGATGGCACTCGGACGTTCGCTCCTTATCGATCAGACGCAGATTGACGTGATCGTACCAACGAAGGCGGCTCTCTTGCGTATCTGCGACATTGCGATACATAAGGCTTCTAATCCAGTGCACCAGGTCTACTGGTGGTCGCACTAACTGATACCCGCGACTCCTGCGACTCTAGTGATGCTGCTAAATATGAATCAGTATCTTTAATATAACATAAGCCAACGAAACTTTTTTTATTACTAATATGTACGGAAACAGCTACTTTACAATATACATATATACCTACTTACCTATACAATCATATAAAATAGACCATGAAGTTAGTATCTAATTATAATTTCATTACAACAGAACCTAAAAATATTGTTTCTACAAAAAATATTTTAACTAGGTATATCCCCAACTTTACAGTTCAAACCTTAAAGCAAGTATGTCAAAATCTGATACATTATGCTATAAATGTACCAACGAAAGTGTGAAATGGCTAAAATCGGAACTATGGTTGTCACTGTAAAATGCATACTATTTTATTGCCGTCCAAATGATTGTGAAGACGGTGGCGCCATTTTTCATTTCATATATTTCTTGGTAGGCCTATTTGTGTATGCATGAACTGTCATCACGCGCCAAAGAGACGTGCTCCTGCTTCGAAGGCCCGTGGGCGACTGACGGGCGATGAGAATAAATATGGCAGAAAAAAGACACTATTTTACGCGTTTTTCAGTAACTTTGAATTGATTTTTTAGATTGATTACTAAATGTATCATCAAATAAGTTTTGTCTTCCCTATCAAGAAGTCTTTGACTTTCAAATGTATACCGGTTCATTGCTAAAATCACTCATTTTCAATATGAATTTACTCAAAAACTGGAGCCTATTTCACTTAGCCTGTATGAAGAATTTACGTAAAACATATCTAGATTTTAGGGCTTTAAAAGAGGAAGTCCTTGTTTGTAAAGGTACAAAAAACGTACACACTATATTTTATTGGTTTCTTCAGTGTTCAAAAAGTGTTTCTTTTTATCAATTTGTGTTGATTTATTGGGTTAAATCTGAAAAATACGAAGGCATGTTTTTGCATTTTTTCTCAATTTTGTGCGTTTGTTGACGTTTAATATATAACAACTATTAGGTTTTAAGAGTTTAATATAAGCATACCATAATTTTTGGTCTTTGATTGTAATATATACAAAGTATCATTGATATCAATCATATCTAAATAGGTTAAATATGAAAAATTGTAACACTCTTTTCGGTGATTTTCACGATCTGGCCCCTTAATACGTTTTACCGCCGTCGCGGACATCCGCGAAGCTCATCTGCGGCGCACTGATTAGCACCTTAAGCCTTGATGACACTGAACTAGTTTACAAGCTGCAAACCATCGTGTTCGCGTGCAGTGTAAACGGTTGAAACTCACTCTGTGTCTTAAGCTTCTTTACAATCCACATTTGAGTATTCGACTGTGTTGCTTACCGACAGCACCTCGTAAACTAGCCCAGTGACGAGGCTTTACTGGGCGTTTTGAAAAACAAGCAGCCAGCTAAAAAAGCGCAACGCAACATGCATTCTGACATGTGCAAAAAATATACCTATGAGACAATAAGGGTATATCCGAAGTACCTACCTGATACTGGTGAGCTCGTATGAAAGATAAAAAAAACAATATTAGAACTAATGAAGATATGACAGAATAAATACCATTTTAGTTCAACCACTATAAAATTGTTATAATAACGGTCGTTAAATGTATTTAAACTATTGAACAAGATAATAAAATAACAAATAATATACCTAAATACCTTGTTGTGGTAGGCGATGCAGGAGACGCCGGAGCGACGGGAGCGCATCGGCGCGAGGTTCGTCCACTGGTTCGTGTCTGGATCGTACACCTCCACGCTGTTCATGCACTCCTGGCCGTTGAAGCCGCCAGTTATGTATATCTTATCTAAAAAATAATAACTTATTGAGATATTTCAGAAAAAAAATCTTAACGATAAGTGTTGGACCTAAGATAATCTTACGATATATATCAATGCTTGATAGGTTAATTTTCCTGTTGGACAACATAATATGTAACTATATCTTGGAAAAAGAAAGTATAAATCTGATGGGAAGACAATTAAAAAATCCAATAGTACTTTCAGGACAATAACTATACCTTCATCATATCACATGTCGTGTGCGCATACGCACATAGACGTATTAGAACTTACGTTGTGTGTGCATTGCGCATATTTTTCGTAGATAGCGTCCTCTATGGCGATGGCGTGGCGGTACGCAGGATGTGTAGCAATCGAATTTGCACTGAGCGGGGATCGAATCGAACCTGCGCCCGCATTCACTACCACTACGCCACAGAGGCTGTATATTAATATCCATACTATTATTATAAATGCGAAAGTAACTCTGTCTGTCTGTCTGTATGATACGCTTTCACGCCTAAACCACTGAACCGATTTTGGTGAAATTTGGTATAAGGGTTAGATTAGACCTTGAGAAAGGACATAGGATATGTTTGGTCGCGATAACCGACATCCACGCGGGCGGAGCCGCGGACAAAAGCTAGTATAGTAATAAATAACTGAAATAAAAATGAGTTTATTGCCAAATAATTTAAAACCATGTGCGTTTCACTGTGTGTGTGTGCGTGCGTGTGGGCGTGCGTGCGTGCGTGCGTGCGTGTGTGCGTGTGTGCGTGTGTGTGTGTGTGTTTAGAATACTTGTAATAAATAATAATCTTGCCATTTCCTTACTGTCGAGTGCAGCGGCGCTGGCGTCAGACCTCTGAGCGTTCATGGGGGCGACGAGAGACCACTGGTTCGTGCGGTGGTTGAATCGTTCGGCGGTGTTCTGGCGGTGGTGGCCATCGTAGCCCCCCATTGCGTAGACCGTCTCTCCCAGTACTGCTACAGAGACGTAACAGCGGCGGGCGTTCATTGGTGCCACCTGATGGATCATTGCATTGTACTTAATGATAATAAGCCTCTGTGGCATGGCGGTAGTACACGCGACTGCCACGCAGGAGGCGCGGGTTCCATTCCCGCTCAGTGCAAATATTTGTATGCATGAATATGGATATTTGCATTGGTCTGGGTATTTCTATGTATAATATGAATGTATTTACAAAAAAAAAATATCTAAGTATGTTTATAATACAAGCTAGTTAAGATGGATCTAGATAGCGTTGTGTAGGATATTGTGAAAAAAAAAGGAATTGTGGAATTAAATTACAAAACAATGAAATGATTATACTGTATACTATTTATACTGTTGATTGATGGTAGGTACTTAGTAGAGCTTAATTTTACACACAATGATAACACACTTGTACGTTTTCACGATATTTATTATTGAACCTGACCTATTTTCGCCTCACGGTATTCTCAAATGTTCACATTGACAGTTATGTAAACCTTATAAGTATAAATGTGTCATTGTATACCCTATCCCCGCCTAGCAGGTGGTACTTAGCAGGAATCCCAGTCCTACCACGGTCGGTATTACCTATATCCACACGGCGGAAAAGTGAATAATTATCTCTAGAGTGGGTAGATTCAAGTACTGGCTAACGGGCAACCCGTAATTCCTTATAAATTGAAGACTGTAACTCCTATTATACCACCGGGACGAGTGGTAGGAGAGTCGCAGATTTAAGTGCGCATGGTGACGCATCAAATTATTTTTAGCACTATATTGTGATACGCTATTGAAAATGATCAACAATTTATCAAGCATTTATTAAAACAACAACTGTCCATTTTCATATTGTATGGCAATTCTAATATATAATCATCTGCCAAAATCATTACAAGAATTAGCCTTTCAATCATTAAGAACATTCAAAAAACAATTATTCGAATTCTTAATGAATAAAATGTACTACAGTGTAATAGAATTTCTGGATGACAAAATACCAAAAATAATAAATTGAATATTCATGAATTTATTTATTTATTTAGGATTTACTACATTACAAATATATTTTATTGACATGAATAATAGTGATAACATTTACTTACATGGAATGAATATAATTGATATAATTAATTGACTGATAATTTGATATAACTAATTGACTTAATATGTATATATGACTTAATATTTGCACGCTCCATGGAGCAGAATATGCTGTAGGTACCTACTAGTTCTAAGACACAATCTCTGTAACCATATTCGAAGCAACTAAACGATTGAATTGAATTGAATTGAATTGAATTGATTGTCTAAATACTACACGCAAGACATAGTAGAAATATTCAAGTACATTCAAACAGTCTAACCTCACGCCAACTTTTGGAGACTGCGTCGAAACAACGGCACGAGTTGAAGTAGTCCATCCCGTCAAATCCACCGATCACATAAATACAATATCCTAGAACTGCTGTACCATGATATGCCCTCGGTCCGGCAGGGTCAACTTCTTCAACCTAATGACAAAGAAAATAGAAATAATTTGAACAATGAAATCCTTTTATGAAACTAGATATAGGTCTGCCCCTCTAGACAAGTGAAAATATATCCCTACTAATATTATAAACGCAAAAATTTGTAAGTATGGATGGATGTTCGTTACTCGTTCACGACTAAACGGCTGGATTAACACATAGGCTATGTTTGGTCACGATAACCGACATCCATCCGCGGGAGCTGCAGGTAAAAGCTTGTTGTAGAATAGATAATGGATTGATCAATGCATGGGATTGACATCTTAGAGTATTTAAAGTAGTAGAAGAGATGGTATACCTACGGAAAAAACTGTAAACCTAGACTTGGATTTAATGAATGGACAGAGAAGATGGCGGCTTTGTAGATAATCCAGTAATTAATCAATGGTCGATGATAGAACGCAACATGGCGGTCGGCCTCAATCTTGATGTGATTTAATGAATGACTTTCGTAGTTACTTCAAATCTGTTACTATAAATCTGTGATTAACATACATTGATGACTTTCATGAACGTTAAAATACGTATCAGTCAATCCTATAAATTCATCATTCTATTCTACAAAACGCCGGCTAACGATTTGCCAACACTGGTTCTAAAGGGGCTGCTCAGCAAGGGGATGGTTTCAGCTAGTTTACACCCATTTTGTTGGCATTCTTTACATTGTAATAATTATTACGAATTACCTTAATCCAGCGATCGGCCCTTGTATCGTAAGTTTCAATAAACGCTGTTGGCGAACCTCCACTCCAACCGCCAATTGCAAACAAGACCTAAAACATTAATTAATGTATAAACATCATTAATTGTTGCATCCTAAATCTGAGTTCTTTCAGTTATCTATTTTTCCAAACTTTTACAAAAGAAAATACAAATCTTCGCTTGGTCGCAAATATTTGCCTAATGAATTTGAGCGTCAGATATGAAAATGTATACAAAACTAGTTGTCCCGGCAAACTTCGTTTCGCCTTAGAAATTAGAATTAATTAGCTGTATCAAATTCTCCTAATTATTTTGAGAACGGAAAGCATTTCGATTCGGGCCCCATACGCCCACGGAGCTCCCGACACTAATAGGTCACCGGGGCCCATACTTACACCCACGGAGCCTATATACCTATTGGACCCATACAACCATATACCTCTACGCTCAAGGGTGTTCATATTTACCATGAACCATGAATTTTTCGACATAAATAAAAAAATAGCCACCATAAATATTTTCGCGGCCCAAGCAACGGGCATTTTGTTAATTCAGAAGAATGTCTACTAATCACCCTCTGACGATATTTGCACGCATTATGTCAATTCTATATCAAACGTCAGATAACATAGAAAAATATCATACAGCAGTAAACATGGCGTATGTCGGATCAGCTATTATATATGATGGTTATCTATTCTTAAATTTTCTAATTTTCCGCGCAATTTTCTTAATTTTTTCTATCATAAGAACCTTCTCCTAACAATAACGAACACAACAAAAAAAGAATTAGCGAAATCGGTCCAGCCGTTCACGGGTGATGTCGTGACCAAGGGAAATAGGGATTCATTTTTATATATATAGATTATACCTATATCTACTTAGCGCGCGTCATTTAATAGCAACGCAGATTTAGGTCAAGTTATTGCTTCAGCTTCACATAAGTTTAAATATATAACTTATAAGTATATTTACCCGACTGCGCGACGCAAAGGAGGGTAATGTGTTTATTTATGTTATGGCAATGATTTTTTTCACGACTTCATCTTATAAGGTTTCCTACAAAAGTTATTGTGCCTATTCTTAAGCGTCAATATAAATCATACATACATGTAAACATACAATCACGTCAGTAAATCCCTCAAGGGGTGGGCAGAGTTGAAACTGCCATATTTCGCCAATTATGATTTTCGGTCCCATTTAATAGGGGCCCTTTGTCTTAGGCTGTATAGTTACTGCCAGATGGAGAAAGGCCCTTAGTTGCCTTTTACGACACCCACAGAAAGAGTTGAAGTGGTCCTATTCTACTCCAGTGGGAAGCAACATATATAATTCAATGATTGAAAAAACAGTGTTACTTCATGGGGAACTCGAGGCCGAGCTATCTCCGGCGTTGCGACTTCACCGTCTCTCTGAGCTATCATCTCTAAGTCGTACAGGAACTTCAAAGTTTCTATAATGATAGGCCTTGAACCTTCATTACCAGTCACGTACGGATGGTCCTTTACGTTTTCTAAGAAAAACTGTACCAGAAAGAAAAATATTTTAAACTATGTACAGTCATAAATATCTTGACGACTAAGGGAAGGTTCATATCTGACGGAACTTGCGTGCTAGTGTTTATCTATACATTTGTCTGTTCTGGCGTTACGCGACCGATAATACGCGACGCAAGTTCCGTCAGATATGAACCTTCCCCAAGTCTCAAAATAATCTTAAAACTCTGGTATTAAGAGCAAATCAAACTATTTTATTGATTTATATGATATTATTGTCCAAACTAAAGGTGTATACCAAATATCAGAACAATTGGTTAACTGGAAAGGGGTATAAAAAACCAAATTATGATAATTTTGAGTACTTTGTTCGTCAACATCTTTCTGATGCTGACTGTACTACGTTGGTATGTTATAGATCTTACGGCGGCGGCGCGCTGAATAGTGCGCCTCCCCATTCCGGGGGCGAGTTGGGGACACCGTTGTCCCCCCTCCTGAGGAGGGCCAGACCGTAAGGGATGGCCCTGGGTCAGCCGGGGTGCGAGGGATATGTCTTTGACAACCTCACCTCCGGCCTAGCACCAAGACCCACAGTCGGCGTGCGATTTTAGTCGGTTCGAGTCCGACATAACCTCCCCTTCCGGCTCCGGCAGGGGGGGTATCCGAGGGGACTTCCGCACGAAAAAAAAAAAAAAAAAAAAGGTATGTTATAGATCCAGTGCATTTCTGAATGACGCGTGGGACCTACTAAGAATGTCATTATATAATTTAGAATCACTCATACGCCGTATCCCAGTAGTAAAAAAGGACTACTGGGTTTTGTTTCTCCCAGTAGCTCTAAGAACTGGCATGGTAGACCAGAGTAGTATCAAGCACTTACTACCTATTCAGTTTATTGGACGTCAGAAGTTTGACAACAATTGCTGACTAAAACTAAGTTTACCACAAACGAGCAAATGCTAATTCTATTCGCTCTCCCTCAAATTCTTTAAGAGTAAATAATGACAGAACATTTAGTTCTTTATTCTTTCTTTGAAAATAAGGTTTATTTTACACGAAATATTAAGAAAGAATGCTCTTAGAATGTCCTTGTTCTAACTCTAGCTTTATGCTCGTTTGGTCTAAATGCACCTTTATACAAAGGAAGTGATCATTAACGAAGTAACTTATATTAAAATTGAGATATGATTCGAAATACATCGGGAAAAAGAAGAACTCAAGTTGGAATGCTATAAAAAATTTCATTTGGGCGGAGTCTTCAAAAATCAATGTTTAAAAATGGTTGAAAAATCATTCATTGGTTCCAACAGTTCGTAAGAAAGTTGGTAGATAGGTCCACCGTCGCCCTTAAAGACGGATATAAAGAGAAGGGAAATTTTAGGTGATTCAGGTGTGACTCAATAGCTCAGTTGGAAGAGCATTCCCCCTGTAAGGGAAAGATCGTGGGTTCAAGTCCCACTTGAGTTCTTCTTTTTCCCAATCTATTTAGGATTTAAAAGTTAGCATAATAAATGCTATCAAAAATAAGATAAGATGCAGAAAAGTACTTGTGTATCAAGTAGCCCAAGACGTATGCTACCCATCAGTTTGACAGTGTGCTGCCAGCGGCTGTCCGGATCGTAGTTGACCCAGCGTAGCACAGCTTCCCAGACCACTTCTTCGCTCTTCACGTTCAGTTCATCTTCTAGTATGATGGAATTGAGTTCTTCAAGAGGCAGGTGTAGGAATTCATCGCTTTGAGTGGCTACAGTGACGAAATAACGCAAAAGATACCTTCGAGCGTCAGCCTCAAGTTTATAGCAGAATACGCGTCTGAAATGGAAGTAGAAACTAGATTAAGTAAGGTAGAACATGTTCAAGAACAAGATGGAGATTATTTTTTACATGGCACCAATACTTTTAGAGATATTACATTGTGATTATTGTGAAGAGATGCGCGAAATATGTAAATAATAGATTACACAATAGGGAACGACATCTCATCCAAATTTTATATACATACATACTTTATATTTGTATGTCGCCTTTATCCCCGAAGCGATAGGCAGAGGTGAATTAACACCCTCATTTTACCAATCATTGGATTTGGTCCCACGTAATAGGGGGTGAGCCTATTGCCGCATTCCGGGCACTATTGTTGACCCAAACCGTGCATCCGAGGCTGAGTCTGGACTGTATAATATATCTGTCTGATGTTAAACAGCCCTGTCCCTTAGTCGCTTTGTACGACACCGCATGGGAAGAGATGGGGTGGACCAAATTCTATTCTGCCGGGAACCACGCATACCTAATCCAGCAATTGTCTACAGTATTACTTAGCATGCCAAAATCTCTTTACATCATAATTTGTTAACAATATCCTAACTAAATTATTAAAATTATAAGTATATTCTTCAACTAGGGATATAGTTGATCTTGTTTTCGAGGGGAATGAGTAGCATACAGTTTTAGATTAGAGTTGGATTCTATTAAATGAATTGTTGTGTTAAATAGATGATTTCTGCCGGAATTGAACCGACTGGAAGCACAAGAGGCTCCGTCATGGGAGCTTATTCGTGAAGTCTGATTTATAGAACATTCTAGGATGGAAATCTGTAACAAAATAACGTCCCGGATGTTCACAGCCCTACTCGACACCTTTGAGGCCCAAGATTACCTCAACAATAGAGGTCCCAGCGCAGGCTTTCCGCTCAGGGACCCCAGGATCCAAAGTGCAAACTTTAGATGCACCTCGATGCAACGCTATTATATGATGATTATCATCCTAATTGACAAGAAATAGCTTTTTTTTTAAACTCAGCTAACTGGCAACTAACTCTAATCAAAAGGGAGATGCATACTAACCTAGCAAACATCATAATACCAAGACAGTTTTTGGGGTTCAAAGAGGCTCTGAGGTGGTCACAACAGAGCTGCAGTACGCCGAGGAAGGCCAGGTAGTCGGCGGTCATGAGCAACTCGTGGACATTGGTGTCAGTGACCTCGATGCGCCGCAGGTAAGCGTACTCGATCAGCAATAGCAGAATCTCGGAGCGTACGCCTGATATCAACACGTCGCTTTGTTCTCGCGAGTGCAGTGTTGTTGTAAATAGTGCCCTGTTGATAACTGTGGAATTAACTCCTTGCTATGGTTTCCAACTAAATCAAGAAGGATATTAGCAGGTTCCTACAGGGTTGATAGTATGAGTATATCGTGATGTACACGTCCATAGACAAGACCGTATGCCAATCAAGCCGTTAAAAACTATTGCTAAAGTCACACTCTACAAAAACTTTAGTTTTTCTGGGTATTGCTTGGTCTTTACTTTCGGTGGGATTGAGGACGAGTGGATTTATTAAGCTTCGAGTTAAAATGTCAGACAATGAATTTATGAAGTCTCATTCCAAGCCGTTGTCCAAAGCAGAATTAGATATTAGATAGTCCTAAGTATATTTATAATAACGGAGTCCGATGCGTTGAACGGGATGAGAGCACCCAAGATGGGTTACCACGCGAACAAATCGTGTAATGCGACGTCTTCGGTCGCTCTATGTATTTGCATCAAACAGCATTACCGAGCAGACCCGCTCAGCGCAACGGATGGGTTAGTAAGGATATGTACAGGAAGTATGGGCTGCAGGCAGAGAGTATGGCGCGGTGCACTGGGAAGGCGGCGCCGTCGTCCGCGCGCACTATCGCGTCGCAGAGCAGGCGGCATTCGCGCAGCCGGTGCAGCGCCTGCATCGCCGCCACCGACATGCACCGACCCGTCTCGCGACCCGCCGTCTGCACCAACACCAACCATATCCAATATATCAATCAAGTTGCCTCACAATCTACTGCTGGATATAGGGGGATTGTGGACCAATGTTGGGAGGCTTTAGACCAATGTTGAGAGGCTTTGAACCAATGTTGAGAGGATTTGGCCTACTGTATCCACGGCTAGATGGTTTGCACAGGATTTATTGTGAGTTTTTCTTCTTTCGCAGTGATATCGTCTGCGTATTTTTTCATTAGTCACTTCTTACGACACCCTTAGGATTAGATGGGATGGTTATACTTGTATTCTTTCTCCGTCACCAAACGGTTTGTCACCACCGAATATATACCTCCCGCCATATATGTCTTGGACCCAAATGTACTCTATACGTGCATTACGCGTTCCTTGGTACCTTTTGAGGATAACACGAGGAGCCAAGGCAATGGACGAAGTCAATTCCACCAGAGAACTCCGTCAGAACAATCAGCGCGCCCTAAGGCCTCGTTTACCTTGCGACTCAGGTCCAAGATATATGGTGGAAAATATTACACAGATACAGATAGCTTCTAGAATAATCGTTCGATAAGCAAGTAACACCACGGCTAATGCAAGAGTCGTGAAACCTAGGCAACAACACAGAGCTAGTAGGTATAGCTACAAGTACACTAACTGTAAAATTAACATTCCTCACGGTTGTATTTATAAAACCGCTGGTATGTACTACTTAAAACAGTTAAGATATATTGTCCCTTCCTATACTGAATATAATTCTAAGATTAAATAAGGATTTGATGCAAGATTTGGAGTAAAAATCCTAAATGAAGCCTGTATAATTGGCTTACATAAAGCCCTAACTCACAATAAATCTATCTACTCAATTCAGAACAGATTGCAGTATCTAGACGAGGTTGGGACCGTTTGTTTTGAAAGTAAATAATTGTATGTATATAAGCATTGGTTTGCTGTATACCATTTCATATTGCAGTAGCCGGAAAACTTTTGCAGAAAGTAAGTCTGTCGCATACCCTTAGCGCCTCATCAGTACTTACTGTGCTGTTCGGGTCGTTTTCCATTTCAGTGTGACTTTAACGCCAAGTCATCATTTTAAATTGTCACACATTAAAAAAAATCGTAATTGCAAAATGGACGCGTCACGACACAATCGAGATTTAGCTCAATAAATTTATAAAAATAACCGTAAAAAATAACTCAAAATAGCAAAATCAAGTCATTTGATAAAACATTTTAGGTTAGCAAAAAAATGATATAAGAATGACAATCATGTCACACCTTTTTTTTCCAGATGACATTACTGGATAACAATATTTTCATTTTCAGCAGTTGCCTTGCTGAAATCAAAAACGTTTATAATATACTTTTTTTTACATAAAGGCGTCTGTTTTCTTTGTGGGACTCGAAAAGTTTGAGGTTTGTATCGGAATAATATCATAGTTTTGGGTGTTTGGACAACACTGTTTGTTACAAAAATAAAAAATAAAATTACATCTTAATTTTATTACTTAAAATAAATTAACAATACTGTAGGAGTACAGTGCAGTTAAAATAAAGTAAACATTAGATATTATTAAACATCTAAATTAATAAAATCTTTAAAATATATTTACAAAAGAATTTTGTACAATTTAAAAACTACAGTCCTTTCATCTTTAGAACACATGTGGTTTGAACAATTTAATTGATTTCTTTTTTAAATACATGAAGTTTAATTCAGTGGGGTGGTTGTTTCTTTGGCCCAGATGCCATCAGCCCTTAGCCGCGATAATAACGACTTGTAGACCACAGGGGAAAATGGTAACACGACGCCACGCTCTTGAATCTCACCTGAAAAATGAATAATAAACTTAAATGAAAAGTGTTAACGGCGTAACGTCGTGGAAAGTGACATTGGCACAATGTGCAATGGTCTCACAACCATGGTTTACAAAGACAGTGTGAGAATAAGTTATGTATCAAATATTACAGACGAAAGATTGACATTGGCAAATTGCGGCGATTCGCTGCAGAAGCCATTATAAGAACAAGAGGAAGAGTAAGAAGAAGAGAGGAGTCGATGAGGGATACATTCAACGTTGCAAGTAATTTTTTACAGGTACATGATTGGATACCAAGTAATAAGTTGTATAGAAAACAATCAAAACTGTAAGCAATTCTCCTGGTGGATTGAAGAATCCATATCCATACTAATATTATAAATACTAATACTATAAATGCGACAGTAACACTGTCTGTCTGTCTGTCTGTATGTTACGCTTTCACGCCTAAACCACTGAGCCGATTTTGATGAAATTTGGAATAGGGATAGATTAGACTATGAGAAAGGTCATAGGCTATGTTTGGTTGCGATAACCGATATCCACGCAGGCGGGTGGAGCCGCGGGCAAAAGCTAGTAAAAAATAAAAATAGTTCCAAATGGGATTAGTCCTGCAATTAGTGAGACAATCTTACCATCTAGCACCATCTTAGCAGATATCGCGGTAGGTAGGCCGACGGTCCAAGCCATGGCTGTATGCGTCGCAGGATCGCCTCTGACGGTCATGGTCACCTCGCGCCTTTCCCTCTTACCATCACTCCATGTGACCCCCAACTCATGTCGGAGAACAACTAGGTCGATCTCATCTTTACCTGAAAAAATGCATAAGCGTTGATTTAAGCGTGAGTAGGAATGTGAGTACAGATGGATTTTCCATTTTTGACAGCCCCTCTCATGGTAGTAAACGTGGACGCTACGCAGGAGGCGCGGGTTCGATCCCCACTCAGTGCAAATATTTGTATGCATGAATATGGTTATTTTCATTGGTCTGGTCGTGCTTTAGTCAGCACGTTAAGCTGTCGGTCCCGGTAACCATACGAACATCTATGATCGGACCGTAACGACTGTTACGGGTAGTGGGAGCCCTCAAAAGTTCAACAACTGTTTTAACTGCAATGCTTCGATATCGCCTTTGGGTTGTGGAGGTCATATAGCAGTCGTTTCATGGAAAATATCGGAGTTCACCCAAATCGGAAAGCGGACCCCAGACTCTGAGCTGAGAGCTTTGGATGCGACTGGGAGTAACGCAAAGATGAAGAAGAAATTTTGAAAGAGTTAGGTATCATCAGTACGTAATATACCTACAGCCACGGCAATACCCAGAAGGCACTCCATGGCATATATAATTTTAAATAGTCACTTTAAGGTTGTAATCGTTTGAAAGACAAATCATTGGATTGGGGCAAGCTTATTGATTGATTGGCTTAGGGAAGGTTCATATCTGACGGAACATGCGTCGCGTATTATCGGTTGCGTAACGCCAGAACAGACAAATGTATAGAAAAACACTTGACCGCTCACACTCAACCAATGCTACGTTAGTGCGTCGAGTGTGAACGGTCAAGTGTTTTTCTATACGCATGACGCATGTTCCGTCAGATATGAACCTTCCCTTATTGGACGATTCATATGAATTGGACTCGCACGAAACGAATCGATTAGAAATACCAAAATAAAAAACAATTCCCATACTCACGTCTGTAAATCCCTAAAGGGGTAGGCAGAGGTGTACTAGCACCCACGTTTCGCCAATTATGATTTTCAGTCCCACGACGTAATAGGTGGCGAGCCAATTGCCGTATAGCGGGCCCTTCGTCTTGGGCTGTATGTTTACTGTCGGCTGGAGAATAGCCCTATCCCTTACGCCACTCACAGGAAGAGCTATGGTGGTCCTATCCTACTGCACCGGGGACCAACACCGAACACGGCAACAACAATATTTGGTGTAAATTCACGCACGCTCTATATACCTACCTAACTGTAATCTCTTGCTGAGATGATGACTGATAGTGTCCAATGGCGTGCCACACTTAATGATCTCCACATCTGAGAGCAGACCCAGTGACTCGAGAGATTGGGCTCCCGAGACTCCAATGCGTTCTGCTAACCGAGTCCTTAAATTCTCGTAGAAGATTGTTGAGTCCAGTAACCCGAGTAATTCGCAGGCAAATTGGCGCTGAAAATAACGAAATAAATTGAATGTTTGAAAACAATTAGAATGCTAACTATTCAAATCGATTAAGGATGGAAAAATAATTAATTGCTCAGGCGGGGCTTAACCACTCTAACCACTGAGCTACCAAGTCACACCTTTCCAAACAGCATTCCAAATCCATACTAAATAACTAAATGCAAAAGTATACTCTGTCTGTCTGCTTGTATGTTACGCTTTCACGCCTAAACGACTGAACCGATTTCGATCTTGAGAACGGACATAGGCTATGTTTGGTCGCAATAACCGACATCCACGCGGGCGGAGCCGAGGCTAAAAGCTAGTTCTCTATACAACCGTCTTGGGACCCGCCCATGGAGAAGGAAAGAAAGAAAGAAAGAAAGAAATCATTTATTGCTCAAAACACGGTATGTTACAATGGTGTCAATTTAATCAATCAAAGTCCAACATGTTTCGCAGATTCTCTGCATGCAAAGTTAGTTATATACTAATTGACTAATATAATAATACTAATAGGTATTATAATATTTGAGAATTGTAATATTTTATATCATTTGAAAATTTTAAAACAATAGTATATGTCAATTTGTGTGTCATACTATTAGAGATATCGGAATATTTACCATGTATGGTTTCAAGAATCCGATATTTCGACGCTGGCAACAGCGTCGAAATATCGGACCATGATCACAGAAGAACTATTAATCTCTGATAGTAATGCCAATGACCGTGATGGTTTGAATACATGAAAAATGATGTGAGAAACCTCAATAGCATTTTTGTTTTAGATACCTACCCCACACGTATGGGTTTGATGAAAAAGTTTTTTTCACTTTCAGTTCTAAGTATGGGGACCCCCTAAATTTATTTCTTCTTTTCTATTTTTGTGTGAAATTCTTAATGCGGTTCACAGAATATATCTACTTACCAAGTTTCAGCAGAATAGGACTTATAGTTTCGGAGAAAAGTGGCTGTAACATACGGACGGACAGACCGACAGACAGATCCATCTGAGCCTAAGCAGTTCTGTTTTTCCCATCTTAATCGATAAAGAAATAAAGTTTAGAGTTCTCTACGCCTTTCTCTTCTTTCACGAAAAGAAAAACGTGATAACGGACGAAGGTTCATAACTCACCCAAGTGATTTTAGGTCCGTCAGGGTGCAAGGAAGGATGAGGGTTGGGATCCACTAAACCGAACAATTGCATAGCAATCATTGTCTCAGCAAAACCTGAAACAAGTAAAAAAATATTTATAAATGTTTCAATTCAGATCTGTTTTCTGTCTGTCTCCTGAGATACAGGTTAACAACTTAATTCAGAAGACAACGATTCTGCATTCCAAGTAATTTATGGTTTTAATAAATAAATGAATATAAAAGGAGATCCCGAGTTGGAAGACAGGGTCGACGTCAAAATAATGTGGAATGTAACTTTAATTACCCGAAGTCATTACCAAGCTCATATTATGGTCAATTCTGGTAATGAAAATCTGTTATGTGTCTCCCAAAAGTAAAAAATCGATTCTGACGGATACTTATTGGACATGTCAATGGAAGATCTTGAAAATTTAAGAGTTTTGACATTTGGTAGAAACATTAAGGCCCGTATTCTAGAATGACACTCAGCCTGAATCACGATTTATCTAATGACTGGTTGTATAGACAGATTGATAGCTTGACATATGACCAGTACAATCTGTCCTCAGAGAAATCGAGATTCAGGCTGAGTGTAATTCTAGAATACGGGCCTAAGATTAGTTATACCATGTAAATATATTAATTCCACAACATTCTACACAACGCTATCTAGACCCATGGTAAGCTTAACTATCTTGTGTTATGGAATCTAAAATGTGGATAAACATACTTACATACTCTTTTTAGCAAATACATACATATTATACATAGAAACACCCAGACAAATGCAAATAGCCGTATTCGTGCATACAAATATTTGCACTGAGTGGGGATCAAACCCGCGCCTCCTGCGTGGCAGTCGCGTTTACTACCGCCACGCCACAAAGGCTGTCTTTACTTACCTTTGTATCTAATAGTTCCTCTAAACATCGTCTGAGCGTCTTCGATCCCGTAGAGTTTAGCGTACTTAGTACTGTCCCTATTTGGGAACCCTTCGAACGCAAACCCGGGGAGGAAGGTCAGCTCTCGCGCCACCGACATCAGCTCACCCCCACTCAATACTTCTACTATCTGAAAATAGAGGTCACTCTTCCTTAAAATACTCGTATGTGAAAAACTTGTATGAACCAACGTAAGCAGATTACGTCATAAATTACCAAGGAGGGTCTGACCGATAGGGATGGCCCTGGCTCAGCCAAGGTGCGAGGGATATGTCGAAGATAATATCACCTTTCGCCTAGCATGATGAGCCCCAGACGGCGGTTTTAGTCGGTTCGAGTCCAACATAACCTCACCTTCCAGCTCCGGTGGGGGAGGTATTCAAGGTGATTTCCGCACATAAAAAAAGACGTTATAAATGCAAACAGTCTTTCATAATCCAAGAGCTAATCACAGTTGCATTCACGCCTCAAACTTTGAAGGGTCTACTTTAACATTTCTCTTTTCATTTTTTTATAGGGCACGGTAATTTGACTTCTCCTCGCCTGATGAAAAGCGGAAGACAAGGTCTCAGGAAAAAGGGTCACCATTACAAATACGTAGGTACTATGTTAACAACCCTGCTGCTACGGTTTTATGGGAGACGTATGCACCAGTGCCTGATCCGACCATTTATCAGCAGGGATACCGATTTGTAGATAAGGTTAACTTGGGTGTCGAAGATTTTGATGACTCCTTACATACTTAGTACGACGGTAGTATGTTTGTTAAATGAATTTTTAATTTAGAAAATTAAAGAAGCGGTATAGTCCCGTCAAGGTTGGCAACAATAGTATACTATTCGATGGGATGTTCTTACCTGTCCTTTGCTCAAATATTTAGCACCGGATATTGTATTCAGTAGAACACCACGAGGACTCCATGAAAACTTGTACCTCAGTGCGTTGTCACTGAATTCAGGTGCTGGCAATCCTGCAATAGAGATGAAAGTCTTAGAAAACGACAAACTAAGGGCAGTTACAAACTAGCGTTTTATATGCGCGTATAACCTCATTTTTGGGAACGCATATAGGCGCTCTTTTTGGCACGCACTCAACTCATACGAGCGTTGACGCGCTTCTAAGCTCATAGACGCGCGAGCCGCCAAAGACACCACTACTGGTTCGAGGCATTCGAGCGAACACGCCGAAATATGCCCATTTACCCGAGTCCGATTTTTTCAAGCGCGAAATGTAGCGTTCGTGTAGGTGCGTACTCGTATGCTGAAACGACCGTATGCGCGCAAAAAAATACGCTAATCTGAAACCGCCCTAAGATCATGTGGATTCTGTTATAGTTAATGAAAATTACGAAAATGACGTAAACACAATTTGTTATATACCTACATCTGTAAAGCACGTCAATCTGATTTCTTCTTGACGGAAAGCAGAAAGGAAATTCTCAGGAATGAGAGTCACCTTGGCAAATACAAGTTATCATCAGATACTTTTTACGTCCACTTGTATAAGTAAATAAATTCAAGCCTGAACCATGCTTTTTGTTCCCAAGAAAAATAAAACTTAATTAATAAGTAAAGAAATAGAATATAAACCGGTATAAATAAAGCATTATTTTTCATTGAAGAATGAAAAGTCTACACAGCGCGTTGCAATCTTTTACTCGCATAATAAAAAAAATTGTTAAAAAATTGTAAAAGTTTTTCTTTACATATGCTAGAATTGACATTAAACTGTTTTTATTCCCTCGTCCTCCCCTTTTCTTCCCCTTCATAGATAAAGACGGTGTACTTGTTAGTAACTGTACGAGACATATATCGTACATATGGCTCGCGGGCATTATTCACATCAGCACTTTTCCGTCGCCTCACATAAATTGTACAGTACGCATTCACAGCTCATAATAAGCAGTACTCATCAATCCATTTTAGCATTAGTTACGTGATAGTTTAAGTGATCAATAAACACATCTCATTTTATCTATCGGTGACTTATCATTGAAACATCAAAGTGTGTGCCACATTCAGCAGCGCATTCCGGGGGCGAGTCGGGGACACCGTTGTCCCCCCTCCCGAGGAGGGGCCAGACCGTAAGGGATGGCCTTGGGTCAGCCGGGGTGCGAGGGGTATGTCGATGACAACCTCACCTCCAGCCTAGCACCACGACCCACAGTCGGCGTGCAGTTTTAGTCGGTTCGAATCCGACATAACCTCCCCTTCCGGCTCCGGCAGAGGGGGGGGTTTGTCCGAGGGGATTTCCGCACGGAAAAAACAAAGCAGCGCATAGTAGCCTTAGTAAGCTCTACTATATTTAAAGAAACAAGTCTCATTATTTCCCTTACCTCCGCAATAAGACACAAACGAGTCGATTCTCCCGCCGTGGTTCTGTATATTGTGGATGCACTCCAAAGCGAACAGGTGGTCGATACCAGGGTCCAAGCCGACCTCATTGAGTAATGTGATGCCGGCGTCTTTTGCGCTAGAACAAATATTATAAAATTATATTATATAATTATATTGTAATTACAGGTTGTAAGTTATTGATTTATAAGAAGAAGATATTGGTTTACAGTATGCTTACCTACACATACATATATTCACGCCTGTCAATCCCCGAAGGGATAAGCAGAGCTAATGAGAGGAATATTAACACGTGTTTTAAGTATTATCACCAACCTAACAACAATGCCAGAATACAAATAAATAAAAATAAATATTCTACAACATTCTACATAACCCTATCTAGACCCATGGTAAGCATAGCTTAACTAGCTTGTGTTATGGAATCTAGAGTGCGGATAAACATACTTAGATACTTTTTTGTAAATACATGCATATTATACATATATAGTAACACCCAGACCAATGCAAATAGCCATACATACAAATATTTGCATTGCACGGGGATCGAACCTATTGTTTCAGACGTCCATATAGCTTAGTGGTTAAGGAGTCGGCCTTACGATCGAGAGGTCCCGGGTTCGATTCTGGCCATTACACTACGAATGTGAACCCACTCCTAGCACAAGCAATTTAGCTTAGTTGGATGGGTTAGAGTAAATATTAGCAACTTCGGTTCGAACATTCTTTAAAAAAAATATCATAACCACTTTCCATCAGGTGGACCATATGCTTGGGTGTCGCCTAGATGGTAAAAAAAAAACTAAACTCACGCTTGATCCAGTTCCTGGACCTCAGGCCTCACATACGATGCGGTGACCATATGCGCGCCAGCACTCACACACGCCTTCGCCACGACACCGTGCAAATCGTACGGCAGGAGGGAGACCACCACCTTGGCCCTTGACGCGAGCGCCCTCAGCGCAGACTCGTCGTGAGCGTTGATGTATTCAGAGGACACGCCGTAGCGCACCGCTAGGGCATCAGCTTCTTCTTTTACTGCTGAAGCTGAAATCATTCTTCTTTATTAAGTATGGGAACATTATCGCGGGCTAGCTAATAGCGCCCTTCAAATCCATACTTCCGTACTAATATTATAAATGCGAAAGTAACTCTGTCTGTCTGTCTGTCTGTATGTTACGCTTTCACGCCTAAACCACTGAACCGATTTTGATGAAATTTGTTATAGGGGTAGATTAGATCATGAGAAATGACATAGGCTATGTTTTGTCGCGATAACCGACATCTACGCGGGCGGAGCCGCGGGCAAAAGCTAGTACAATATAACAACGCGATCAGAGCAGTATTGGGGCTGCCCCGCTTCTGCAGCGCTTCAAGCATGTTTGCGGCATTATTTTTTATTTTTTAATTATTTTTTGTATTATTTTTGTTTGCCCAATTTCAACATTCCTGTATGCTATGGGTCATGTTTTGTTACCTGAAATAAATTAATTTTAATTTAATTTAAATTATTTGCAACCATACATAGTAGGAGGTAGGACAAGACTATTCACGTCCCAATTGAGCAGTCCGCCTGGGGGAGTACCTGCGCCCTACAGAATACCGCGGCCATAATAACCCCGTGTTGTGTTCCCGGCGCGGCGGTGAGTAGGGTAGCCAGAGCTCGAGTTTTGTGCTATCGGTGGGAAGGCCAAAGGCTTGTCCTGCTCTGTCTTCTGCACTGATGGCACAGAAACTCTCTGTTATTGCCGGGTGACTCTCCTAGCCCTCGATTCTACTAAAGCTAAACCACTGTGGTGCCAGTGTCAGCGCAAAAAATGGCATTAAATTTTATACTTTATTTCTATATGTCTAAAGTCTAAAATGAAATGAAAAAAGTTTCATTACACTTTTTCATTCACTCTGCAAACAGTCATTTAATTTTGAACTTTAAATGCATCAGTTTTAAATCTATTATTTAATGCCGTTTTTTTGCAGTCACTGCGGCGTTTGGCTTTAGTTGAATCGAGACCCAGCGCAAAAAGCGGCAATACGTTATAAACTTTAAGCTAATGCACTTAAAGTTCAATATTATATAACTGTTAGCAGAGTGAGTAAAAGAGTGTAATGAAACTTTTGTCATTTAATTTTGGACCTTAGTGTATAGTAATAAAGTCTAAACTTTAATGCCGCTTTTTGCAATCTCTGTGGTTTGACAATAGTTTTGCTTTAGTAGAATCGAGGCCCTGGTCTTGCACACCAGTGGGTAGGGTAGTTCACCAGGGTGTAGAGTATAAATATTTATATAGCGTAACCGTCTGACGGTCACGTGACAAGTAGTAATAGTAGACACAAATGAAACAGTTACGTACCTATAGTCACTGCAATGTTTTTATCCCTCGCCAAATATTCTACCACAGGGCCTGAGACCAGACCAGTGCCAAGAATTAAGACAGGAGCTTGCTGATCACTGCCTTCTACCTTATGACGGGATCGTCTGAAATATATTAAAATAAAAGCATTGTTTTAATTGTTTATTACACAAATAGGTAGACATGTCAATTTAATTGGTTTTCTAGATGCTGTTGCTTCTCGTTAGCTGCCGGGAAGCACGCGTCTACATACAAGCCAAACGCTGCCCAAAACATTTTATGTAGCTATCTCTTATTTGTAAAAATCATCAGAAAAATATATACATTCGTTAAAAATAAATGTACCTACAGAATTAGTTACAAAAGAAAGAAAATATTTTATACAAGCTTTTGCCCGCGGCTCCGCCCGCGTGGATGTCGGTTATCGCGACCAAACATAGCCTATGTCCTTTCTCATGGTCTAATCTACCCCTATACCAAATTTCATCAAAATCGGTTCAGTGGTTTAGGCGTGAAAGCGTAATATACAGACAGACAGAGTTACTTTCACATTTATAATATTAGTATGGATTTCGCATTGCAATAATTAGACATTATCAACACAATATATTATACCCTTACATTTTAGATACCTACTTTAATTGTTAACATGATACCTAGTAATTGTGAATAGGATAATGCCACACACAGCTAAGTAGAAATAAACGGCCACCTCTCAGCTTAATGCAGGCGGACAGCGCTGGTTACCAGAGACGGCCGGTTTACAATAGAGAGACTACCAAAAATTCTTGTTTATTTACAGAAGATTATCAGGCTGGGAGGCTAGATGGCAGTCGTTCCCAATGTAATAAAGTAAACAAAAAAACAAGCCACATAATTTATAAGTGGTACCCCTGACTTGCCTTGAATCATAATTTGTCCTTCGATGCCCCTCGAATGGCAATTGACGGAATTTGACGACTATGACATTCATTGACGACTGTCATTATATATCAAATCCCATACATTGTCATTAAACTTCTGTGATTCGCCCTTCGAGATTACATTATAATTTACTTGTAGTAGCACGCGTGAGTGCTGCCATCGTACACAATTTTATAGCAACATTTAAAAAGAAAAAAAATGTTAGCTAACTTGGGGGTATCCCATACACGTTTTGTGTGGCGGCCATCGTGCACTTGTTTTTCCTTGTGTGTTAAAATATATTAGATTTATAGTGATAGTTTGTGTGATTTGTGCCGAAACAAGATGGGAAAGTGCGTAAACATTACAATGACGAAAAATCAAGAAGCTAAAACGCCAAAAGTCAAAGATTCGTCGCTGGCGCCGTCACCGCAGCTACAATTCCAGTAATCTACAAAATCAACCGATTGGGATTATGGTGAGTACGATGACGATGTGTGGTGATGATGATATGAGACGAACATCCTTTGCAAGTGCGATAGCATATGGAACTGGAGTCTCCATTCCTCGCTAACATATCGTTACGAAAAAATCGCATTCCTTATAAAGTCACAATAATGTTGTATAACTCCCTAGCTGAATCTTATATCCAATACGGATTAAGCAGCTATGGTCTGACATACAACACATATCTGCAAAGTATTTTTAATCTTTAGCGAAGAATTCTTCGCAAAATTGTATCAAAAACAAAAAACATCAAACAGCAGTTCAATGATAATGACTATGGTCTGTTTAAATATTGCAAGAGCGCATACCCAAGTCAAGCATTTCAAGTAGTTAAGAAAAGCTTTTTTAACCAAAATTTTTGGCATAATCTATGCCGTCCTGTATACACGCGGGCGGTGGCTCGAGGCGAGGCATGTAGTGCGAGCCGAGCGGCGTGAATAATGCCTACCGCGAACGAACGACTGCTTACCTGGTTCCTCGACTTACTAACGCACTGCCCCCGGAATTGCGCAATGTAGATAACATTAAGCCTCATAGTGTCAAAAACAGACTCAAATCATACTATCTGAACTCACTTGTATAATGTTATTTAACACCTTAGACATAGATAATAAGCCGCATAGGTTTCTGTATTGCTTATGTATCTTTGTTGTATACAAATTATTTAAACGATAAATAAATATAAAAAAGGTGAATTTGCAAAATGTAGTAATGAAAAGTCGGTAGTCACTGCCACGACGGTAGCCACGAGGCTCGTACCATGACAAACTATAGAGCTTTTTGAGTCGGTAACCAATATACCTAATAACACCCACGTCTGGAGTACAGTCCGTGAGGCTGGTACCATGACTAATTTTGGAGTGTTTTGAGTCGGTTATCAATATTATAACATCCATGTCTGGAGTACAGTCCGCGAGGCTGGTACTGTGACTAGCGTTGCAGTGTTTTAAGTTGGTAATCAATATAATAACACCCACGTCTGGAGTACAGTCCATGAGGCTGGTACCATGACTAACTTTCGATGGTTTTGAGTCGGTAATCAATATAATAACATCCATGTCTGGAGTCCAGTCCATGAGGCTGGTGCCGTGACTAATTTTTGGAGTGTTTTGAGTCGGTGATCAATATAATAACATCCATGTCTGGAGTCCAGTCCGTGAGGCTGGTGCCGGTGACTATTTTTTGGAGTGTTTTGAGTCGGTGATCAATATAATAACACCCAGGTCTGAAGTACAGTCCACGAGGCTGGTATCATGACAACCTTTGGAGTGTTTTGAGTCGGTACAATATAATAACACCCATGTCTGGAGTACAGTCCGTGAGGCTAGTACCATGACTAATTTTTGGAGTGTTTACAGTCGGTGATCAATATGATAACATCCATGTTTGGAGTCCAGTCCGTAAGGCTGGTACCGTGACTAATTTTTTGGAGTGTTTTGAGTTAGTAATCAATATAATAACATCCATGTCTGGAGTCCAGTCCGTGTGCCTGGTACCGTGACTAACTTTGGAATGTTTTGGGTCGGTGATCAATATAATAACATCCATGTCTGAAGTTCAGTCCGCGAGGCTGGTGCCGTGACTAATTTTTGGAGTGTTTTGAGTCGGTGATCAATATAATAACACCCCGGTCTGGAGTACAGTCCGCGAGGCTGGTACCGTGACAACCTTTGGAGTGTTTTGAGTCAGTATTCAATATAATAACATCCATGTCTGGAGTACAATCCGTGAGGCTGGTACCGTGACAACCTTTGGAGTGTTTTGAGTCAGTATTCAATATAATAACATCCATGTCTGGAGTACAGTCCATGAGGCTAGTACCGTGACTAATTTTTGGAGTGTTTTAAGTCGGCGATCAATATAATAACATCCATGTCTGGAGTCCTGTCCGTGAGGCTGGTCCCATGACTAACTTTGGAGTGTTTTGAGTCGGTAATCAATATAATAACATCCACGTCTGGAGTACAGTTCGTGAGGCTAATACTATGATTAACTTTGGAGTGTTTTTTGAGTTATGTCCATCACGTCGGCTAGATTAGACAAATATATGTGACTATCTTATAATATAGACACGTTATTATAGAAATTCCACGCTGTAAGGATGGATTTGACGTGATCGGCACTATTGATGCCGATGAGAGTCCTACTAACAGGGCCGCGTTACAGTTCATGGTCTTGCGGCCAGCCAGTGTGGGGCCAACCGCCCCGCTGCCCGCGCCCGCAGCTATGTCCACGGCCGCGCTGGAGCTAACGCCCACTAGGCCAGGAATTTTCTGCGGATACGCTCGCGCCGCTGACTTCTACGGAGCTAAGTATCGAATTAGAGCTAGATATATTATTATGTTTATTGGGAGAAGAGCCCCCAAAGGAAAATAAATTTGGCCCTTGTATACATAAGGAGTTGCCTCTCGGTGGTCTGACATTTTGGTTAATGGCTTGAATGATAGAGGAGGTGAAAAGGGACATTATTAAGTCCTTCGTTATTGAAAACAAAAAATATTAGCAAACGCCATAACTGGCGTAGCAAATACTGTATCAACTCTATTAACTTCAGCTCTCATAGATGATGATTATAAGAATCAAATCCTAAAGAATCTTAGTGACACTGGCGGACTTTTACTTCACATTCATTTTTGTGAAACGCAAGTTAGGCGTGCTCTTTTGTTGAATTGCCTTAATAAAGAAGTCAAAGATAATATATAAGATCGAGGGTGCAACCCAGATGTACTGGGTTGCACCCTCTGCTTAACGACAGGAGGTCTCAGCTCTGCGCCTGTTCTTGTAATGGCTGTCATTGACTTTCTTGTAAATCCTTTCCAAAAAGTGAGTCCTCTCGCTTTAGATCAGACCATATGAGCCTTCTACATCGAGGGTTTTTTAAAATGGAGGGGACAGCCACCGCCACCTCGCCGAGACCTAGCGAAGACGAGCTCGATGCGTGGTGGGCACAAGCGACCACCGCCGCCGCGCCAGCAGAGCGACCGCCGAGCCTCGCCAGCATACAGCCGGGGCTCGCGTCGCCAACGCCGGGCCCGGGTGACTACACCACATCGCCGCAGGCTGGTAGACTTAAGTTTTTCTCTAAAAACGGTCAGAACAAGATGTTACCAAACATATAAACTTTTTGGAGCTGACCGCTGCCTTCTTAGTTCTAAAATTTTTGGCAAAAGATTGCAGGAATTATAAGATTCTTTTAAGGATCGACAATTCCACAGCAATCTCATACATCAACAGAATGCGAGGCATTCAATTCCCTCATTTAAGTAACTTAAGTAGACAAATCTGGCAGTGGTGCGGAGACCGTGGTCTGTTTATATACGCATCTTACATTAGCTCAAATATAACTAAATGGCCGACGAAGCGTCTCGTCGAACGCATGCGGACATAGAATTGGAATTTGCAGACAGCGCATATTTTCAAATTAGCGATTCCATTTCACACCCTGAGATTGACTTATTTGCGAACCGAATAAACAAAAGATGTCCCAAATTTGTGTCCTGGCATTGCGATCCTGACACGTTTAGGATCGACGCGTTCACAATAATATCATGGTCACAATATTTTTCTGCCTGATACTAAAGGTGTTACAAAAAAAAAAAAAAAAATTTCTGAAAAAGCTGAGGGTATTGTTGTAGTGCCATATTGGCTTATACAACCCTGGTTTCCTTTTTATGTGAAGTTATTAAAATCAGATAGAATCGAATTCCAGCCTAATCCGAATTTACTATTCCCCCCAGCACTAGATACACCGCAGTCTTACCTTGGTAGCCGGAGTATTGTCTGGACGGCGTTTATGAACCAGGGTATTACATTAAATGTCGTGGACCCGCGTTGTACCCAACTTATTTCAACGATCGTCCTTCTATTTGCCTAGCAAGGACTTTGGAGTGTTTTTTAACTCTTTCTGCGACAAGACATTCAAGTAATTGTGATTTTCTTTTGATTAGTTTTAACAAACCTTCCCGTAAGGTATGTTCACAGTCGATTAGTAAATGGATCAAAGTCACCCTGGCAGAAAACGGGATACACGTCAGTTTTTAAAGCGCATAGCACGAAACATGCAGCGACTTTTGCAGCCAATAGGCTAGGCGTAAGTATAGACCCCATTAAGAAAACCGCTGGTTGGTCTGGAAATTCCCAAGTTTTCGTGAAATTCTATAATCGAGATTTGGTGGGGCACTCTAATGTGACATTCGCCGCTCGTTTTACAGGGTAGGCTTGATTAATCGCTTAACAATAAGATTATTGTCCATTTTTGAATAATAAGCATTACATTCGTAATGAAGGTCTGTAATCTATTCGTTCTTTTTAGAATATAATCAAGTTATGGCCTGACGTTTTTTTATATCATTTGCTTACTGCTATTTCGTGTACTCTAAACATCCTACAAGTAAATTATAATGTAATCTCGAAGGGCGAATCACAGAAGTTTAATAGAAAATCAAACGAACTTACCTGTAAGTGAAGTTCGATGATTATTAAACGATGTGATTCGCCCGAGAGATTACAACCCCCCCGACCCTATCTGGACCTTGGCCAGATAATTCCCTTTAGACCACGAAATAGCGTACAACACAGATGGCCTGTACGGGGTAAACGTGTATGAGACACCCCCAAGTTAGCTAACATTTTTTTTCTTTTTAAATGTTGCTATAAAATTGTGTACGATGGCAGCACTCACGCGTGCTACTACAAGTAAATTATAATGTAATCTCTCGGGCGAATCACATCGTTTAATAATCATCGAACTTCACTTACAGGTAAGTTCGTTTGATTTTCTATTCTATTCTACAATGTGCCAGCCAACAAATTGCCACTTGTCTAGAGAGGGGCACGACTAACGCAAGGTTGAAGATGATGATTATATCATAAATTATATCGTCATCCTCCAGCCCTTATTCCAAGATTATTTGGGGTCGGCGCAACATGTGTGTTTCTTCCATTCATCTCTAGTTGCAGTCATTTCAACATTCACTCCCTTCTTAACCATACTCTCTTCACACAATCCACCCACCTCCTTTTAGGTCTTTCTCTCCCCTTATAGCCTTCCACTTCCATAGTTAATACCTTCCTTACGACATTACTATCATGCCTGCGCATTACATGTCCGAACAGGATCCATACAGGACGGATCGGAAATATTGTAAATTATATCGATATACAAGACAAGGTGATTTTATAGTAGTTTCCGAAAAAAATAAAGACTACAGTTTCGATAATAAAATCATCTGGGAGTATTAATATGGTGAAAGAAGAATTTTTTTTTAAAACCCCCATACATTTTTCTTTTCACCTGAACATTATTCTCATAAATTTAAAAAAAAAATGTTTTTCTTTCGCCAAATTAATACTCCCAGATGATTTTATTATCGAAACTGTTTTTTTTTTCTTCTTTCTTCATTCTTTTTTTCGAAAACGACTACAAAGTCACCTTGTATATTGTAAATTATAGAAAAGGCGTACTTACGTATTAGCCATTCTGAGTTCGTTTATGTATTCGAAAGGAGACGTCAGCTTGCCGTTACTTGTGATGATAGCCTGTCAGATAACATACGCAATCATAAAATATACAACTGATTACACCAACAAATAAATGATTATACTAAAGTATTAGTGAAATGTTTACCAATAAATTAATGAACTGGTATTGAATGTGGCTACCGTACCGGCCGTTAATTTCGGCCAGAGGTCAAGAGGGGTCAAGAGTTCGACGAGTTTTGAAATACATATATAAATTCGAAAAACATCGGAAAAAATGAAATGCTCAAGTGAGACTTAAAAACGGATATAAAGAGAAGGAAAATGATTCAGGTGAAGGGACAGGTCGTGAGTTCAAGTCTTTTCAAGCATTTAATTTTTTCCGATGTTTTTCGAACTTAAAAGTTAGCATAATAAATGCTATAAAAAATCATTCAAACATATACAAATGTTCTAACTACATTCCAAAACGAATACTTACTTACTAAAAATATGTAAAATGTGAGGATATTAATTTTTTGTTGCAATCAAATGAGCAATGCCTACGACACTAACTGAAGTAATTAACATTGATTTGCAAAGATTGAAAATATACGTACTGGTTTTTTTACACTATTATTTCTTAGAGACCTTTAGCTCACCATCAGGCGAGATGCAGTCATAATAATGTAAAAAAAACTCTTCAGCCGAGTTAGTTAATAAATATAAATTAATTATACATACCCCTTGTACTACAGGCGAAAAAACATGATCATCCAGTGGCTTAGTTGCATCAGAATTTATAATATCATCTGCATACGGCAACAGCAAGTCGCCAAAGAAATCGGTCGATTCTCTGGGCAATTGCGTAGGCATGTTGTCAATGGAACATACCAAAACACCTGGCCCTTTGAAACTAAAACAAAAATTTCGATACGATAAACACAATCCCGTATGGTCTAGTGGCTAGGATACCTGGCTTTCACCCAGGAGGCTCGGGTTCGATTCCCGGTACGGGAAACTCTTTTTGTTTTTCGTACATGATTTTTTGTGAATTATTTCTTTTGCTTGTTTTTTTTCTCCCTTGCTATTTGGGTTTTTACTTAATTTTTTTTATTCAGAATGTAAATTATTGCTCTCAGTTTTGTCTTGTGAAGTTTTACCGTTTTAATGTTTATGTAAATTCATTAAAATTTATCTTAATTATGTCACATGTGTTACCTTGAATAATATTATATCACAACTTATCTCTCAACTATGACTTCCCTTTGACTTTAGAGAGTTCTTGGAATTGTTTTACAAAATAATGGATTATTAATTAACGAATAAATATTTATTGTAGTGCTTATCATTGACATTCATACAAATATTCCAACAAATATTTCCATTTAAAGTGATATATTAATTACTAGCTTTTGCCCGCGGCTCCACCCGCGTAGATGTCCGTTATTGCGACCAAACACAGCCTATATGTTATTCCAATATACCAAAATTTATTCAAATCGCTCCAGCCGTCTAGACGTAAGAAAAGTAACAAACATTCGTCCATCCATACTTACAAACTATCGCGTTTACAATATTAGTAGGATCATTGTGCTTAAATAACAATATGAGGCCTGAACGATGGACTTTTATACGCAAAACTACTGAATAAATTTTAATTCGGTCTTTATTACTCTTAGAAAAATCTTGGTCAGACTTAAAATCTTACATTTGTTTAAGTGCCATTCGTTTAGTAGAAGCGGAGATATGACCAAGTCTTCCTACAGTCCCGGGTCCTATAAACGGGGCGTGAAAAGGCATCAGATGAGGCCGTCAAGCTGAGTGCCACCATTGTTAACATGGTACATGTTTACGATGGTGACCCTCTTTCCGAGACTTTGCCTTTAGCTTACCTTAAGTCAAATTAACGTGTCCTTTTATAAAAAAAAGTCGTGAAACCAAAAAGAAGATATGAAATCGATTTTCACGCGAGCTAAGCCGCAGGGAACAGCTATTTAGTTATTTCAGTACAAACCTTTTGGTATCCTTGTTTCTATCAGCATCGTAGAGGCAGAACGGCGTGTCAATAGTGGTGCATTCGTTCATGAACTCGATCGAGCCACCAGGGTCGGCCGATATGTCACAGATAGCCAACATTCTAAAAGAAATAATAATTAAGTCAGTTACTTCTAGCTTAGTTTTCGAAGTTAGAAAGTTAGTTACTCATAAAAGGGTGCCGTAAGAGGCGACTAGCTGAAAAATACGCAGACAATATCACTGCGACAGAAGGAAAACTCGACATAAAACCCTGTGCCAACCAATATGGTCCCTGATTCTACTAAAGCTAAACTATAAAAAAAAAAAAAAAAAAAAAAATTGTCATACCACAGAGATTGCAAAAAGCGGCAATACATTATAGACTTTAAATGGATGCGTTTAAAGTTCAATATTAAATAACTGTTAGCAGAGTGAATAAAAGAGTGTAATGAAACTTTTGTCATTTAATTTTGGACCTTAGTGTATATGAATAAAGTCTAAACTTTAATGCCGCTTTTTGCAATCTCTGTGGTTTGACAATAGTTTTGCGTTAGTAGAATCGAGGCCCTGGTCAGCGTGAAAACAGTAGGCCAAAGCCTCCCAACATTGGGAAAGGCCTATGTCCAGCCGTGGATTGCGATTGGCTAATTGATTGATAGTTTTCACAATTTATTTAGTCTCTTGGAAAGCTAATAGTAAGCCTTATTTAAAGAACCGTCACATTGCACATTTTCGTTCCTGGATAACCGCGTCGCGTGAACTCGAAATTTCATTGCCAGCAAGATATCGAAGCTGCCAGAGTTCACAATCAAAGCAGGTTGGTGTCTCAAGGATATCTTATCTATAGCGTACAGGGTCCCTGGTCACACATAGCTGATAAAATACCGTATACCCGTTTACCAGAGGTACTAATTCAGTTCATATCTTAAACTTTACCTGTGCGGTAAAGCTGGTGCTCCAATACTCTTCGGTAACCAAGGCGTGTGTGAAGGTAGCAACAAATGTTTTGCATCCGGAATCGTCAGCAACTTCGGACTACCCACTGCCCAGTAGATACAGTTTACAAGCACAGATGTATATGGAGCTATCTGTGAAAGAGGATAATATGGAATCTTAAAAATGTACTTACTCTGGCTGGTCGAAATGGTCTTTGAAGCTTAAAAGATAAATACAAAGTAGATATATTACCCAGTGTTTCAGTGTAATTATCGTTTAGGATGATAACTAGGGAAAAAGGAAAGAGGATTTATGCAAAAAGGAAAGAGGGGTTGACCCTGAAGGGTCAACCCCTCTTTCCTTTTTGCATAAATTTGACTCTTCTACTGCATTTTTCCAGTTGGGACTAATATGCCTAGATACCTACAACTGAAATAGCTCTATATTAAATGCTTGGCGAATCTGACTCTGTAACGATTACTGTAGACCTTCATTTGTTACTGTATCACCTGCATGCACTGATAAATGCATTCATAGGAGTATGAATTTGAACTCAATCAATCTAATGGTTTACCAATGCTTACCATTATCTGAGCACCCTACTCACCAAAAAATACGAATGTTAGTAATGCTACCACAGAAATATACTTGGATAGAACGCCCAGCAGTGTTCACCCGTATGTCACACGTGTCTACTTTTTCACTATAAATAATAATCACGTGAGATAAGAAATGCTTCTATTTTTCAAACTTACTCCTCTATTTTTATTCTGGAGTAGCGGAAATAGCACAAAATGGCATATTCGCCGCATTTTACCGATGTTGTAATACAAGCGAATCTAAAAAATACTGAGCTAGCGTTCGAAAGTTTCTGTCTCGTAGGACAGGAATTGTCTTAAAAGTTGGCACGCGTTGCCTTTCTATCGTAATGATATTTCTGTCAATGCTACTCCATAACGCTTTTTAGCTTTGGTTTTTATTCGTTAAAGGTTTCGGATGCTATCAAATTCATACAAAAACCCCGCTATCTTACTAAATCAATATTATTAAAGAAATTAAATAGCTTAAGGACCACACATATGGATACATTGACCGATAAATATATTTGCAATCAGTTTATAGCGTGATTAGATAGTAAATACGTACTATATTTGCAACCAAAATTGATCCAAGGTAAGTAATACATACTACATTAGCTTTTGCCCGCGGCTCCGCCCGCGTGGATGTCGGTTCCCGGCAATTACTCCAATTTTTCTGGCCGTAAAAACCTTCCCTGGACTTCCACGAATAATTCAAGACCAAAATTAGCCAAATCGGTAAAGGCGTTCTGGAGTTATATCGTCAGGAAGGAAAACCCGACTTATTTTTATATAGTAGATTAATTACCTTGGTTTTCATGAATTTAGGCTATCTTCTGTTGCTATCAATATATTACAGGTGTGTCCTTGTGGCTTAGGTATACAGCGCAACATTTATGACCAGAATTAGCTGGTTTTGATTAATAACAATAATCGCTATTTGAAATCAACGAAAAGTAAAAGTAATTCATCGAATAAAAAAAGATACGGATTACGATGAACATGTGTTTCCTTTTTGTTTGTCAACAAAAACTCATTTTAAAGCAGAAATTTAACCACTTGGTTGTCAGGAAAAAATGAAGCGCTCAAGTGGGACTTGAACCCACGACCTTTCCGACACGACACGAGCTATTGAGCCACACCTAAATTTAAAAGTTAGGATAATAGATGCTATAAAAATTCATTCAAACACTTGGTAGTCAGAGTTATATTAAGTTCATGTCTAGGCTTGTTTAGTTGTTCTATAGGCATGTGTTTTTATGAAAAGCCGTTACAAGATTGTTTAACTTTGGCTAAGTAATAAATGTAAAATTTTGACGTTCATAATATGTGCTCTTTATGTGCCTAAACTGAGTAAACGATTTAAGGAAAAACAGACAGTCACGGGTCCTTTAAACAGGGTGTGGAAAGGCATCTGATGAGGCCGTCAAGCTGAGTGCCACCACTGTTTACGATGGTGACCCTCTTTCCGAGACTTTGCCTTTAGCTTACCATCAGGTGAGGTCAAGTTAAATAGTACCAAACCAAATGGAGTATTTTGAAATGGTTGTAATTATTGAACCCTGTACCTTTTGTGCGAATGTTGAAATGTAGCGCTCTGGGAACTCGTCGTATTCTTGTGGATCATAACCACCTCCATTCTTTCTCTCCAAGTGATGTCTTCTGCGAACCTCGCAGCCGTAGATTTTGTTTGGGCCTAAATAAACGTAGAATTACATTTTTTGTATGAAAAGTGCATTTTGTGGCTAATCGATTTCAGCAACTGTAGCGGAAGTTTCAAAAAGGAAGTCGATTGAGATTATTCTTTTTTATTCTCTTTATTGAAAGGGCTTTGTCGCCAGAGCGATTATACTGCCCATCGATTGAGATTATTAGTAAACGGAATTACGAGCTAATCATTTCAATGTTAATTAGTGATGTTAAAACGTAAACGAGTGTGAGTTTTTTTTTGGTTCGGAAGTTTGTACTAGTGCGGATTAAGGCCAATCGGCGTTTGACTTGCTCTCTTTTTTCAAGCGCCATTGGTCTGAAATTGTATGAGTGTAGTACGAACTTCCGAGCCGCCATTACGTTTGGTTCGAGGTATAACTGTGCGATTGTAGAATGTTTATGTTACTAATTAAGAAAATTTTATATGACTTACTTCCATGTTCTGCCACTTTTCTCAACATTTCCGGTGGAACATATTCATGAGGAAGCTCTTGAAATATTTCTTGACTTCCCTGAAAAAAATTACTTATAAGTAGATAGGTATAAAGTAGGTGCACACTTATCTTATAGGCCTCTGTAGCGTAGCGGTAGAACGTTCGAATATTACGCCAGGGACTCGGGTTCGATTCCCATTCAGTGCAAATATTTGTATGCGTGAATATGTATATTTGCATTGGTCTGGGTGTTTCTATGTATACAATTTATTTATTTACAAAAAAAAGTATTTATGTGTCTATCCGCATTCTAGATTCCATAACACAAGCTAGTTAAGCTATGCTACCATGGGTCTAGATAGCGTTGTATGGTACGTTGTAGAATATTTATTTATCTAAGTATATCTGTCAACCGCCAAGTCCTTCGGTGCCAAACTAACCTCTCCTGCAAGCCGGTACACCTGCTGATTACCTGGTGTTCTGGCGTAGGTTTTCCTATAGGGGTTGAGAGAATCAAAATCTCCAAGGGAAAGCCTCAGATGCAACCAGTAACAACGTCAAAACGATGATGATTATTACCTGTATGTTTAACTTATTTGACAGAGTAAGGCCTCAACATGTATTTGAAATCATGCGCGTGTTAAATAAAATAGATAAGACTGGGAGCAGATAAATTGCCGTATCACCCAAATGAAATTAAAGAAAAGAAATTAAAAGCAGAAATGAAATTGTCTAGCCGAGCTTATTATATTAAGAATGGTAAAAGAGCGGTAAAAATTGCGTCGGTTCTTATTTTATAGTTTTTATTTATTTTTAATCATCCACCCAACCTATAATAGTAACTGATTTGACCATTAAATTTTATGACATCACTAAATCTTTATTCATACAAGTTACATTATAACTTATCGTTTTGACGTTTAGTAAAAAGTAACTAATTTGATTAGTCAATACTCAAATAATTACCTGAGATACATTTCCGGAACCAGTGAAGACAAATGTGAGTGGTCCTAAAGACTTGGGCATCATACCGAGCGCAACTTCGTAACCAGCATCTCTTATTGCCTGACGCGCCATCATGGAGTTTCGGTAGTTGTGTGCTGGACCTATGTGCTGTTAAAGAAAGCATTATTTCAGTAATGGTTTAGACTAAACTTTACACTTATTAACATGCAACCTAGGGTTACTTAAACCGGATCTGTGTCAAATAAAACTTACAAAAAAATGGTAATAACATAATATTTGTACAGTAAAACTAACCCCTCCAACTAAGCCAAATTGCTTGTACTAGGAGTGGGTGCTAATTCAATTTATAGACTTCAAAAATATCTTCTTAAACATGCAGCCACTTCCAACCAGTGGCTGATAGCGGGTGCTATTTTGACTTCACGTTATAAATCTTAAATCTATAACATGTACATAATTCTTTTTTATGTTTTGTAAGGCGATTGGCACACTGCAACGCTCGACGCGGCGTCGCGCGTCGACGCGCGTGGAAGCGAGAGAGCTAGTATAGTCCGAGAGATATAGAATTTTTTTGGTAGGTAGGTGTGTGAAGTAATCTAAAATTTTGAGAAAAGTAAAGTATAGCCATCCGACCATTAGCTCGATAGCCCAGACTATATTAATAACGCTAGAGATGAAAAGAAAATGATTAGAAGTGCAAGCTATTTTCGACTTATTAACATGACATAGTAAATTTTTTTTTTTCTTATAATCGTGATCAGCGTCATCAATTAACGCGAAAAGAGACGTAACTAAGAAAATGCCGTTTAGGTTGAAAGTCGCTTACAATCTCTGCGTGTTCCGATAACGAGCCAAAACAGTGGTGTCGGCTCCAATAGGTACCCGATATTGGGCATCGATATTTGACTTCCTCCGATCTCGGATGTCGGATATTGGATATCGGACGTCAGTTGATATGAAAGCGCTCTAAATTTGCCGTTAAATAGTCATGTTGCATTGCAATAATATTGATTTAAAATTCGTCTCAATTACCTACACAGAAATTTCTAACAGCTCTCGGACTATAAATCCCTCGAAAAACACGCGCGTGATGGCAGATTTCAGTGTGCCATACCTCGCGTTTTCTGCTTGTACGCGCGTATTCTGCGGCAACGCGCGTAATTGCGTTGTCAGTGTGTGGGACCCTGCGTTTTTCTATACAAAATGAGCTCCGTAGAGGCGACGAGCGCGACGCCGCCGCGTCGACGCAACAACGCTCGACGCCGCGTCGCGCGTCGCAGTGTGCCAATCGCCTTAGAGATGCGTCTACTGCAGACTGAGCTATTATGTGTACCTACTTTCATTCACCATTGCTGTAAACCCAACGACTGTGCTGTGTGGTCGTTGTGTAAACCCTATTTGAACACATCACACGTATGAATGAATTTTCACAGCATTAATGCTAACTATACAAATCAAATACATAGAGAAAAAGAATCTTATCCGATAATTCGTAAGAATATCGGTAGATGACTTTACCGTCGCCTTACAGACTCACTGAGAATGCAAGCAATTGCAAAGCGAGAATACAAGTGCGTTGAATTATAACATAACATAACATAAACTCACGCCTGTATTCCCCGAAGGGGTAGGCAGAGGTGCTAGCACCCACATTTCGCCAGTTTATGTTTAGGTCCCAATGTAATAGGTGGCGAGCCTATTGCCATTAACCGGGCACTTATAAACCTGCGATAAATACACACATAACTTCGAAAAAGCATCGACAAGTCATTGGTGTGTGCCATGGTAAACCTGGGATCGAACCCGAGACCTCGTCTCAGCAGTCCGTTACCCATACCACTAGGCTACCGCAGATTCATATCAGTATCAAATGCCAATGATGTTGTGGTCCGGAACACTCCATACTCCATCTTTCATATTCAGTCGTACGGAACCGTTCGTGCGCGTTCCGAATTATATTTTGCCGGTTATTTTTTTAATTCAATTTATAGACTTCAAAAATATCTTCTTAAACTTGCAGCCAAGCAATCAATGACTGATAGGTATATTGACTTCACGTACTTATAATTTAACATAAAAACATTACTTATATTTCTTAATAAATAATTTAGGTATTAATAATTCTCGTTTGTTGCTACCCACACTATCGCTGTCATTTTCAGTCCATGTTGGTCTATGCTTTCAGTTGAAGATAAAGCAAATTACTTACCTACGATAACAAGATAATAATATTTACAGTTAATTATTATTTATTGTTATGTTGCTCTCGTGATTAAGTATATTACTTCTCAATGCCAAATACCTACAATGCATTGAGTACATAATTTGAGAAAGCAGATACCAAGCTCCACAATGAAAATCATTCAATTCTCTGATGAAAACAAACTCTGGATGCGACCGGGAATTAAGGCGATTAAAATTACACACAACAGACAATAATAGTAGGTACTAGGTAACTTTAATAAGTTACCTCAATATTTGTCATTTAAATAAACTTCTCTTTTTTATACTGGTTCTTACGTCGTAGCGTTGTTCTTCTCTAGATTTATTAGGTCATAGCGCCGCGTAGCACAACGTAGCAAACCAACCCTTTTAATTAATACTATTACAACTACTGCTCGTCCTTGTACAGTCAACTACAAAGAGATGTATCCAATTTAATCTTCCAAAATGATGTACCCCTGCGAGTGCCACTATGAACTAACCAAAGATTGTGACAAACATGGTATCCACTGAACTTGACAATAACATGTATGCGTGTAAAGCGCAATAATTATGTATCCCACTACATTTCCTGTAATATGTACACTTACATTCTTAATTAAAAATCTACCCAAATACTGTGAAAGAAAATTGTATACGTTTAATGTTCCAAAGAAATGTAACCATAATAAAAAGGATGATGTACATAATTTTATAATGTTAAATTGGATATATGTCTTTGTAGTTGACTGTACACATATAATAAATGAACTTCTTAATGAAGAGTAAGTAAAAGTATTAATTTAATGAATTAATACTTTTACTTACTCTTATTTTCAGTGATAAAGTTTTAACTGATTTGAGTTACCCTTTGGCAAAAGTACTATAATAACCTATCAGCCTCTGTGGCGTAGCGCGGCCGTTACGCAGGAGGTGCGGGTTCGATCCCCGCTCAATGCAAATATTTGTATGCATGATGAATATGGCTATTTGCATTGGTCTGAGTGTTTCCATGTATAATATGTATGTTGAAATAAAACCACTTTTTACGGATTCTATCGCGATATATTTGTTATTATTACTTTTAAACCCGACGTTTCGGCTGCTCTGCAGCAGCCATTTTCGCGGTGTGACTCACGATGCCGATAAAACATTGCCTAACAACTGGCTATCTGTTGTGGGACAACAAGTACTACCTACAAATCGATGGTGTGGCGATGGGCTCTCCAGTCTCGCCTGTCATAGCTGATATATATATGGAAGCCTTCGAGGCCCGAGCCTTGCAGACGGCCGCCTTCACACCACGGATTTACAAACGGTACGTAGATGACACTTTCACAATACTACCAACAGATAGTGTAAATACATTCCTGAACCATCTTAATTCCATTAATAACAACATTCAATTCACTATGGAATCAGAGGCAAATAATTCATTAGCTTTCCTAGATGTTCTTGTTATCAGAAATCCTAATAATACCTTGAGCCACACTGTGTATAGGAAAAAGACTCATACTGATAGGTACTTAAACGGTGAATCTCACCACCACCCTAAACAGTTAGCTACCGTAGGAATGTCTTTGTTTCAGAGAGCCCGTGGGATCTGTGACAAGAAACACCTGAACGCTGAGCTTCAACATGTCAAGCAAGTACTGCAAGACAACAAGCTCAAACCACCGCGCCTGAGTCACAGATCCCGAGAAAAACCAGCCACGGTCGAACGCCAGCCTGCTGTACTACCGTATGTACGAGGGGTCACTGACAAGATTGGCTACATCTTGAAGCGAGCTTCAATCAACACATACTACAAGCCGCCAACGAAGATAAGTCAATTTTTACCATCTGTCAAGTGCCAACTACCTCTACAAGATGCAGGGGTCTACAAAATAGACTGTGACTGTGGGCTCTCATATATTGGTCAAACCAAGCGAAGCATTGGCACTCGGGTCAAAGAACACATAGCTGACATAAAACACCAACGCTCAACAAAGTCAGCTGTATGTGAACACGCGCAAAAAGGCACCAACCATTACCTAAGGGTTGATAAACCACAGATACTCGCCAAAGAACACCGATATATTCCTAGAATGATCCGCGAGGCTATTGAAATTAAAAAAACACCCAAATTTTAATAGAGAGGATGGATGGACCGTACCACCAGCTTGGGACCCAGTCATCCACTTAATCAAACCCAGTAAGCAGCAAAATCCAGCAAGACTTAACAACACAGTGAGCTCATTCTGCGTAAATATGAACACCAATAATTCACCATGATTCGGGTATTTTGAGATAACTTAAACTTCAAACTATGTGACAACTACCATCGTGAGTCACACCGCGAAAATGGCTGCTGCAAAGCAGCCGAAACGTCGGGTTTAAAAGTAATAATAACAAATATATCGCGATAGAATCCGTAAAAAGTGGTTTTATTTCAATGAGTGACATTCGCGTAAACTTCAGAAAATATAATATGTATGTATTCACAAAAAAGAAAAAAAGTATCTAACTATGTTTATCCGCGTTCTAGATTCCATAATACAAGCTAGTAAAGCTATGGTTACCATATCATTCAAAAGGAGTTTTGACTTGAAACATAGTGAGTAAAGGAATAGATATCGTGAATATAATATGTAGGAAAAAGAAAATATATGTATAACCTTACCATGAACGGTGTGTGGTGTCCAAGAGCAAGCAGTCTTAATCCAATGCCATGTAATATGTTGATCATACCAGCCACCCCTGCATATTTACCGAAAGCCACTACACGATTTCCAGAGTTGTCCATTAGTTTTTCATAGTCTATTAATCTGATATTCTGAAACAATATTATTAATTTATAACGTAAGACAGGGAATTTCATTGTCACATGTTGTAACCGGAGGCGGTGCACAGTGAGGTGTGACAGTGTTGAATGGTCTCCCTGCTGTAGTTTTCCGAAAGCGACTACCATATGGGGGTTCTTAGCCATCGGCGGCCATAGCCATACGGCTTTTGAGACAGTTCAGTCTCCTATATGTAATTTAAATTCTAAAACTAGTAGATTAAACCTGGTGCATCAAAATGTGGAAGGATTGATAAATGGTAAAGAATTGGAATTGGAGTTGCACATGACCCTGAATAATATTGATATTTTCTGTGTAACTGAACATTGGTTGAAAGACCATCAGGTCATGTTCAACTTCAAAAATCACCAGGTGGCTAGCTCGTTCAGTAGAAAAAATTTGGATCGTGGAGGCTCTCTAATTATTATTAATAAGAATATAAAATTTAAAGAGCGTAAAGACTTAGTAAGCCTCTCTATTGAGCGAGTTATTGAGATAGCTAGTATTGAGTTTGAGCAGTTCATTGTATTAAGCGTATACAGTCCCCCGGCTGCGCCCTTTGCAAGATTTGAAGAAACGATGGAAGAAGCGCTTTTTAAATGCCGTTCCTCCAATAAGGCAATAATAGTTTGTGGAGATTTCAATGTAAATATTTTAGAAAACACTAAAGTGCCAGCAGAGAGAAAAAAAAGTTAAATCTGTTCAAGTCCTTTAATCTTATTAATATGTTTTCAGAAGCTACTCGAATAACTGCACATAGTGCCACTGGTATTGATAATATTTACACGAATATTAATCCAATCAACAAATGTCTTGTGGATGCTGTACACTCGGATCACCGTGGCCAATTAATAACCATTGAAAGAAATAATTGTAAAAATGTTAAGAAAGAAATTAAATTTGTACCGATTAACCAGTATCGTTTAGACGCTTTCAGGGAAAGTATTGTGAGTAAAATACCTGATTTGCCCTTGTACACTTGTGTAGAAGAATCTTACGCAGAACTAACCAACCTGATCGATACTGAGTTTGGGAGAATTTTTACCTCAAAAACATTATCGGTTGGCGGCCGCCCTGTATTCAGTGACTGGGCAACATCGGGGATTTATAGGAGCAGGAGGAGATTGTATGAGCTGTATTCTGAAAAGTCATACAATTTCAACCCTGCTTTTCAGAACTATGTTAAAAATTACTCAAAAGTATTTAAGCGAGCCTGTTCCTTTGCGAAATCAAACTTCATTAGGAAGAAAATAACCAATTCTGTTAATAAAATTAAGACTACTTGGAATATAATAAATTCCGAATGTGGGAAATCTTCATCAACTGTAAGAGATTTCCATTTAAAAATAGAAGATCGCCATGTCACGGAGGATTTGGAGGTTGCGACAGAGTTTGAACATTTCTTCGCAAATATAGCTTCCACTACAACCAAAACTCTTCAGTCGTCTTCCATTTCCGCTGAGGCATTGCTTGTAGAATCAACAAACAGGTGTCAGAACACGTTCGTATTCACGGTTCTTAATAGCAAGGACTTCGTTAAAGCGTTTAAAACAATTGTTGTTAAAAAGACCGCGGATCTATGGGGATTATCAGTCAAAACTGTGGCAAGTATAATTGATGTCATTGCTCCCCATCTAGCAACTGTGTTTAATGACTGTGTCAACAGTGGTATATTTCCTGATTTAATGAAATATAGCAAAGTCATACCTTTGTTCAAGGCCGGCAGCGCCACAGATCCTTCGAATTTCCGACCCGTTTCTGTGTTGCCAACCTTGAGTAAAGTATTTGAGAAACTAATTCTAGGACAGTTGCTGATCCATTTTGGTGAAAACAAATTGTTTCATGATAAACAGTTTGGGTTTACTAAGGGACGTTCGACTACTGATGCTGGTGTAGAACTGTTAAATTGTATTTACGAAGCCTGGGAGGATAAGCATGATGCTCTAGGTGTCTTCTGTGATCTATCCAAGGCCTTCGATTGCGTTCACCATGACACATTAATCAGGAAATTAGAACATTACGGAATAAAGAACAAGGCTCTCGAGCTTCTGACTTCATATTTGAACAATAGAATTCAGAGGGTCGATGTTAACGGTACGTGTTCAGCAGGATCTGTAATTTCGTTGGGCGTTCCGCAGGGTTCGATACTTGGACCATTTTTATTTCTAATTTACATAAATGACCTTCCCTACTATGTAAGGGACAATAATAGTATTATTTTATTTGCTGACGATACTTCGTTAATTTTCAAAATTAAAAGGCAACACGATAATTATGACGAAGTGAATGGTGCAATCAAAAGAGTGGTCCATTGGTTTAATATAAATAATCTTTGCCTTAATGAGAATAAAACTAAATGTATTAAATTTACTCTGCCTAATGTTGCACAGGTAGAAACCAATGTACAACTCAATGGACAATTGTTGAGCCTTGCGGAATCGACAGTGTTCTTAGGTTTGAGTATTGACGCTAAACTTCAGTGGGGTTCACATATAGAAAAAATAGCTAGTAGATTAAGCTCAGCTTCCTATGCTGTAAAAAAGATTAGGACTTTAACAGATGTGGATACGGCTAGAATAGTTTATTTCAGCTATTTTCATAGTATTATGAGCTACGGAATTCTCCTTTGGGGTAATTCCGCAGATTTAAACACGATATTTGTCTTGCAAAAGCGGGCTGTGCGAGCTATTATAATTTGGGCCCAAGAGTCTCCCTCCGAGATAAGTTTAAAGAGATGAATATTCTAACCGTAGTGTCACAATACATTTTCGAAAACTTAATGTATGTCAGGAAAAATATTGCAAAATTTCCAAGACTTTGTGACAGGCACAATATAAATACTAGAAATAAAAGCAATCTTGTAGTTTGTCATAGCAGACTCCATAAAATAAGTAATTCTTTCCAGGGCAACTGTATTCGCTTTTTTAACAAGCTTCCTAATGAAATCAGAGATTTACCTGTTAATAAATTTAAAAATACAGTAAAGAGCAAACTGTGCCAGAAAGGCTATTATAAAATCCAAGAATATTTAAATGATAAACAAGCTTGGAAATGAGCTGTTCGCTCTGCTGTGCTACTCAAGCAAAACATTGTATCTAGACCATAAGTTTTAGACTGAGTAAAAGTTTTGTAAATAGACCAAAAAAAAAAGCCTGCTGAGTTTCTTGCCGGAGTCTTCTCAGGTCTGGGCCGCGTTTCGAACCGGTGGTCCATTTACTAGTATTAGTTAGTATTTAATATTTATTTTATGTTGACGTTTTGTAAGTGCCGATTTAATGGTCTATGCAAAATAAATTATTTTTGAATTTTGAATTTTGAATCTTCAAGAAGGGAATTAGAAGGTGGTTACAGAGTTGAATTACGACTATGACGTCCCTGGGCCTCGACTCTATTATAACCAAACCATTGACGTACCGCAGCGTTTGCATGTTTTTAAAGTTCAAAATTAAATAAACTTTTACACAGTGAACTTTTCATTTCATTTTGGACTTTAATAGTATAGAAATAAAGTCTAAAATTTAAAATATAATTGTATATTTTGAATGAATTTTTTATAGCATTTATTATGCTAACTTTTAAGTTCGAAAAACATCGGAAAAAATGAAACGCTCAAGTGAGACTTGATCTCACGACCTTTCCCTTACAGGGGAAAGCTCTTCCAACTGAGCTATTGAGCCACACCTGAATCATTTCAAGTTTTTCCTGCTCTTAAGGAAAAATTTGTTAGTTCAAGTCTCACTTGACCGTTTCATTTTTTCCGATGTTTTTCGAATATAATTGTATAATTTTTTCCGCTGACTATGGCACCGCAATGGCTTTTGTCACACAAATCTCAATTTTGAATGAAAATGTAAGTTATTTTTGATTGCCCTTGTGATATGAACATGAAGTTAATATTACAATAATAATATGATAACTTGACATCGCGACCTAATTTTGCACACCTTCAATCAATAAACTAATATTTATTGTATGATTAATGCTTATTAAGATAACACAAAGCATAACAAAAGGTTATAAATAGTTAACGTGTCTAATTTATTTATGAGCATAGGTTTATTATTTGACTATGTTCGACCACTAATACGTTCAACTTACGACTACGATGACTAATATTATACAAAGTGACGATCTTAGCTTCTCCTGATATTTACTGCCCTTTCCTCTCTATTCAAGAAGTAGTCTCTATTATAATGGCTATTGTTCAAAAATATAATAGCTATCAATCTGAGATTAACATTAAACATTTTAAATACTTAAGGATTATAAACGTTAGGTGTCTTTAATTGTATATAATCCATATCCATACTATAATATTAAAAATGCGAAAGTTACTCTGTCTGTCTGCATGTTACGCTTTCGCGCCTAGACCACTGAACCGATATTGATGAAATTTGGTATAGGGGTGGATTAGACCTTGAGAAAGGACATAGGCTGTTTGGTCGCGATAATCGACATCCATGCGGGCGGAGCCGCGGGCAAAAGCTAGTACTATATAAATAATAAAAACACCTCACATTTTATTATCGCATTTTAATTTTAGTCTTAGTTATAATTTTTAATTGGTTTCTTTTAGTTAATTTTATTTGTAATAAGTAGTTCAAGAAATTAAATTTAATGCCATTTGTATGTTTTGTTTGCCATAAGTAAGTAGTTTAATTACTGTAATCCTTACTATTAATCTCTTGTAAACTGATGTTAGTGTAGGTACAAAAAAGAGTTGTCTATCTCTCTATCTAGTTTTATATACACGAACACGTTACCTTTGCTAAAATGGCATCCAACATGGGCATGTTAGCTTCCTGAGCTTTGATTGTATGTGAGAAGAAGCAGTAAGTCTTGTTGGGTATGAGAAGGTCGACCGGCGTCTGTTTCACGCCAAAGATCACACTTGCTTCACTTATATCTTCTTGAACTATTGCTCCTGCACTTAAATACGCCTGAAAAAAATATTAATACTGAAATATTTTCTATTTTATCTTTACACTTTCTTTAAGCATCACAAGGAGTACCACAAGGTATCATCTTGGGTCAAATAAATTTGATCATTGGAATTTGAGTTGATACAACAGGTCTAAGTACAGTCGACAAAGGCACTACGTTTATACTTTTTCATATGAAGTTATATGTAAAGGTGCAACCGTATCTCTTTTCTCGACTGTACATACCTATATAGCGTGTATTGGCCCAACTAAGATCTATGAGGCTTCTGTAAGCCCGCACCCGTATTTATTGACCGCTGAGGCTCTGATGTAGGCTTTTCAACCAAGTTTTAGGTCCAGACGGTAATTGCTCCCGTAAACCAACTCATAAGGAGTGCCTATAGCAGCAAACCCCGGGTTACAAAGTGCAGGCAACTAGGATGCAACTAGGTTTAGTACTCGAATGAAGAAGAACACTGTACCTGCATTGGATAGGCTCGACGATTGGATGGCTGAACGATAACCTTGACCCCCTGCCGCACCAACCGGTTCACGTTGGCCGGTGAAAATGGCGCCCGTCTTTCCCATACTGATTGGTCTTCTCTACGTATTGCTATTATGCGGCCATTCTGCAAAACAAAGTTAGTTTTAAATACACTAGATGTTGAATTCTGTTCCCGTTGACGCAACGCTATTCCCGGGATAAAAATCTCTATGTATTATTCCAGCCTGTTTTCTCTACCTATACCAAATTTTAGCTACTGGATCCCTTCAGCCTTTAGAGTGTAATTCAATAACGAACATCTGAACATGTTCATAATCTTTCACATCCATACTTCATATTTATATTATAAATGCTTATAACTCTGTCTGTCTGTGTGTTATGCAGCCGATGTCTTCCCGATGAACACTGATGATTGGCCCGTGCGGAAACCCTTTGATATGTACCATAAAAACCGACCACAAACGGAAGATTGCCGGATGCATCTGTGGACGTAAAATATCTACCACAGATTCGCAAATTACCCCCTCTACACAGACGTTCGCAGCCGGGGTGCGAGGGATATGTCTTTGACAACCTCACCTCCGGCCTAGCACCAAGACCCACAGTCGGCGTGCGGTTTTAGTCGGTTCGAGTCCGACATAACCTCCCCTTCCGGCTCCGGCAGGGGGGGGGTATCCGAGGGGATTTCCGCACGGGAAAAAAAAAAAAAAAAAGAAGGTGTAGTGCCAGCATAAACCACAGAACCGATTTTGATTAAAGGTATAGGGGTGGATTGGACCTTGAGACATAGTTCATAATATTTGTAGGATACATGGTACCTTTGCGACATTTCAACTTGGCCGTCTCCATGATAGTGGGTGAGCCGAAAAACAAAGAGTCTACGTACGAATTTTATAAGCAATACTCATTATCTTTGTCTTTTTGACTTTGATGTCCAGTTTATTCTTTTTAGCACTAACTATAAATGATAAGAAAGAGAATGGTCGGCACTTGTTTTTGTTTAAATGTCGCATTATTATCATTAATAATGGCTATAAAAATAGGTCAAAATACTGATTCTGTTCAATATCACTACGAAGCTATGACGTTATTATATATCTTAGTGCAATTTACGAAGAATTGCGCATGGGTCAAACGATTTGTTTTGGTCCAAGAACACAACTGGAATCTGATGTTTCATTTGAGCCTTCACCCGCTTCAACTGGTTGAATTTTAAGGAAGCTAGGTGTGAACGTTAAGCTTGACTTTCAACAGCGTCCGTAAAAATACCATAAGTATTTTTAGTTAAGGTTAAAATGTATTACTTAATCGTATTACCACGCATTTCTAACAAAAATCATAAAGAATATTTTGTTTTTATATTTAGTTTGTCAGTTGACTGCACCCCGCTAGATGGTAATAAAGCTGACGTGCAGTCCAGAAGATACAGACCGCTCGCCAACTCGTGACCAAGGGAAATAGGGGTTCATTTATATATAGATTGGCTTTTAATTTATATTCTGACTGTACTCGATATGACGGTAATAGGAAGCGTAAAATATTAATACTTTGGAGAACAATAGACTCCCAGACTCGACATAAAGGGAACCAACCAACTTGACGGCCTTGATAAATGCCTTTTCACCCCCCCCCCCCCCCTTGAAGAACCCGGGTAAGAGGAGGGAAGGAGGAGGGAACATTTAATAATAATGTAGCACTCGGCAAATTTGCATAGCAATTCATCACGCGTATAGATACAGACAAATATTTTGGCAACAAGTGGGTGGCACATCTGTGATATTCTTAACAAAGTGAAATCAATACCGGAGAAGCTTAAAGATCTGCGATTAGGCGGTATGGTCGTGCGGTAGGTATGTGTCGACCTGACGAACACATGACCAAAAAAGTGGTGCAACTAAAGTCAGGGCCGAGAGGATGATGCCTACATAGATGTTGACCATAGATAAAACCTCAAGGAGGAGAAAGTGAACCTCACGACGATCCAGACCAAACGTCTCTGGAGAGAAAGGATAAGTTGAGCCCACCCCGGTTAAAAATGGGAAGAGGCCAGACGTAGAAGATCTGCGATATTTTTAATTTCCAGCGTACTATGAGCACTGGGTACAACTATTTGATTGAAATCGAGCCTGTGATGCTGTGTCTCGTATATACACACATCAAGAAAAGTTTGCGATCACTTTGAAAAACTGAAATCTTTTTTGTTACTGTAGATTATATTATGACTTTTCTTCTTTTTAGATTCTTTATTTAAAAATAAAGAATTAGAACACAAAACAATGACACCGTTTTCAATTGTTTTTTCTTACAAAAGGGCTTTCAGTCCTAGCTTACGCTCATTCAGAAATCTGATTTAGTGAATTATAACCGATTAAAGATATTTTTCGCGGAAAGTTGTGATTGAAAAAATGCCAAGAGGATTATCAGAGGTTTTACGAGCTAAAATAGTAACTTTGAGGGAAGAAGGATACACCACGAGAGTAATAGCACGCAGACTTGTTATATCCCAATCCTGTGTCGTGGCTACGTTGCAGAGGTACCACGGAATGGAGAATTTAGCTGACTGACCCCGCAGCGGTCGCCCAACTGTTTTGACAGCTGCCCAAAAGCGCTATATTAGATTGCTGGCAGCCCGTGATCCCACAATCAACGCCACTAAAATAAAAGCAGAAGTCAGGGCCGCCTCTGGGCTTGAAGTTAGCACGCAGACCGTTCGCAATTGCTTGCACCAGGCTGGATTACGAGCACGGAGGTCATGGCGAGCTCCGCTCAATTCCCGGCAACGTCAACAACGAAGATTGCAGTGGGCTAGACTTCGGCAAAATGAAGAAGGTGAGGAAGAAAACATTTGGCAAAACTGTCTCTTCGTTGACGAATCCCGAATCTCCACTCATCCAGATAACCGACGTGTCCGTGTCTGGAGAAGACCAGGCGACCGTGAAAGACAAAGAACTGCCACTGGAACAGTTCAGCAAGGCAGAAAATCGGTGTCTTTTTGGGGTGGCATTATGATGGGAGCTAGAACGCCTTTGATCCCGTATCGGAGCTTCATGACAGCAGACATGTACAAAGCAGTTGCTATTGATGATATCGTCAAACCATTCCGAGTAAACCATGGGCACCAATTTGCACTGGTCGATGATAATGCGCCCGCACATCGAGCTCAACGAGTCAATGCTGCTCTTCAAGAATACGATATCACACGATTAAACTGGCCTGCCGGCTCGCCCGACTTAAACCCAATAGAGCACGCGTGGGATGCTCTTAAACGAGCTGTATGGAACCGTGAGCCACATCCCCAGACAGTTCCAGAGCTCAGGGAAGCCACTATTGAAGAATGGGATAGGTTACCCCAGGAAATGCTGGATAACATGATCCTCAGCATGCCCAGGAGGATCTCCGCATGTGTTCGAGCCAGGGGAGGAGTTATTTTATATTGAATTTACACCTTTTAATAATAAATTGTAGTTTAAGTTTAATTAAACAGTCTTTTTCTTTCTATGAAATTTCTATCACAATTGCATTATGATTAATGGCTCAATTTTTTTAAATAAATAATAAAAAATAGTTTTATATTTTAATTTCAAACAGGGTATTCCTATTTAAAGAAAGCATACAACATAGATTTTTTCTTGATAAAGTTAAATTTAAAGGATTCTAGGAGCTTATGCCATTGATCGCAAACTTTTTATGATGTGTGTACTTGTGGAGGAACGAGATGTGATGTTCCTCCAACACAAAGGGAGGGCCCTTCGACCAGGCAAGGTGATCACGCCTGGGGGACCGCGGCCCAAAGATTGTCGTTGGGATGTTGTATAATGATGTATTGTACTAGCGCGAGAACTTCACTTTCGCGATGCAGGATTCGTAGTGACGTAGTAGTCCAGCTTGATGTCTTTGGATGGCGCTTATTTACATGTGGTATCGCCACATACTTATTGGCGCGGATGGCATGAGATATCTATGACATCTACATACTTAGGTATATTTACATTCATCATCTCTTATCAGTAAACATTACAAATCATTGTATTATTATTGAAACTTTATGTAGATGGGTATTTCTAATTACAACGAGAGTTCTTGATACTTGACACACCCAAAAGATAAGCAGATGTCAACAAGTTTAAGGTGACAAACATTGATAAATTATTATAAAACTATGTGATGCACTACAATCGTAGAGAGCTGCAATAAAGATAAAAATATTCCACCCTTAACTAGCTATCAGTAGGAAGAAAGACAAACTTCGGCTAATACTGATGATAATGATGCAGTACAAAAACCACTGAATGAAGCCGGGTCACCTAAGGTACTTAATCTGTGCCTATAGTATCATGGTCTGTATCATTGTACTGTACCATTGTAGGTATAAAGGTACTGTATCGTTGTATTATAGTGCGAAATATAATTTAGTGCGAATTATAGGTACTCTTGCCTTCGTTGTCCCCCCTCCTGAGAAGGGCCAGACCGTAAGGGTCAGCCAGGGTGCGAGGGATATGTCGATGACAACCTCACCTCCGGCCTAGCACCACGACCCACAGTCGCCGTGCGGTTAGTCGGTTCGAGTCCGACATAACCTCCCCTTCCGTCTCCGGCAGGGGAGGTATCCGAGGGGATTTCCGCACGGAAAAAAAGTTACTCTTGCCTACATCTAAATGCAAAAGTAGCTCTGCCTATCTGTCTGTCTGTATGTTAAGTTTTCACGCCTAAACCACTGAACCAATTTTGATGAAATTTGGAATAGGGGTAGATTAGACCATGAGAAAGGACATAGGCTATGTTTAATCGCGATAACCGACATTCATGCGGGCGGAGCTGCGGGCAAAAGCTAGTAGCGACTAGCTTTTGCGCGCAGCACATAGTATAAAGCAAAGTCGCTTTCACCGTCCCTATAATGCATGCTTATATCTTTCACCGTCCCTATAATGCATGCTTATATCTTTCACCGTCCCTATAATGCATGCTTATATCTTTCACCGTCCCTATAATGCATGCTTATATCTTTCACCGTCCCTATAATGCATGCTTATATCTTTCACCGTCCCTATAATGCATGCTTATATCTTCAAAACTACGCAACAAAATTTTGATGCGGTTTCTTTTAATAGATAAAGTAATTCAAGAAGAAGGTTTATATGTACAGTCAACGCCATAAGTTGATTAACACTAAAATATTTTACAAATCTTTGTTATATCGGAATGCATCTGTCTATAGTAAATGTGGTGTTATGATTCCCAGAAGACAAACTTAATTTACATACCTATTCAATGTTTTTTTTTTCACTATTTTATGTAAGGTTTAAGGGCCACAGTGTTCAGTAAATTAAAATTTGTTAAGTTACTTTTGTAGTTGACTGTACAAGTATAATACATTCTTAATATAAGTAGTAGAGGGTGCAGCGGGAACGCGATCGGACGCTATGAGGGCAGAAAAAAATTGGCGGTACGAAGTTCGCCGTGTCAGGTAGTTAACAGTAATATCTCTGTTCCGTGGTATTAAATAACATAAGATGCAGAATTGTCAAATATACGTAATGACAGATCGACTGAAGGCCGAAATTGTGAGAGTTTGCGATATTCCGCATACTATTGACACGCGTGGCACGCCTGCTTCACAGTTCCACTCTTTTTCTCTGTTCCGTGTGTAATATTCACTCAAGTAAATTGTCATAAGAAAGCAAGTATTGCCGTCCCCGGAGAATAAAATGATAACTGCAAAAACACAACTTTTCAGGAAAAATAAAAAAAACGTTTTCAACGATTACTCCAAAATCACTGGGAATAGATGTGTGATAGTTAGGTTTTCTAAAACGTAATTTTTTCTACATTTGAATCGTTATACTTAGTCAAATTTGCCTAACACCTGTCAAAATTAAGATATTTAAAGAATAAAAAGTTAGTGTAAATGAATCATCATCAAAGTTGTGTAATGTCAATTATCATTTTATTCTCCGTTCAGCGTGGTCAGAAAGAAATATGATACTCGTTACTTATCATTTTCTTCGGCGAGTTTTTGGGATGGAAGTGATGATGATAATACTTTAATATCATTTTATTCTCATAAATGCTGCATTGAACGTCATAAGTCGTCGATCCGAACTTCTTAAGTCGTAAGACTAACGTCTTTATACGAAACGGGTGGACGGTTTTGAACGAGAATAAAATGATAACATGCATTTATCATATTAAGTTTTATGTATTTTTACGAGAATATAATTCTATTACTATTTGTCAATATAGCAAGTGAGGATACGTTTATGGTAATATTATATTATCATTTTATTCCCGTTCTTTTAGGCTTGTCATAAATCTTCGAATTCTATTGTAATTTTTTGTAACTCTGTAAATAACGGTAAACAAATTACGAAATTAAGTAGATGTATTAACACTCAAAGATCTCAAAAATGACATAACATTAAAATCAAGATAATGGTAGTTATCATTTTGTTCCCCGGGGACGGCGGTATGACGTAGTACTGTCATCATCATCCACATAAAGACGTTATTCCTGATTGCATCCGAGGCCACGGTGCCCTCGGAGCTCAGGGTCCGCCTTCCGGCTCTTCCTCCTCCACTTCGCACGATCTTGGGCGTCCAAGGTAGTGAGACCGTTTTCACGCATGTCACCCTCCACGACGCCAAGCCAGCACTTCTTGGGCCTACCCCTTCTACCTGGACTGGGTGGGGGCGCCATTGCCAGGCATTTGTTACCCACGTAGCTGGGCGGTTTCCGCAAGACGTGGCCGCACCAGCGGAGGCGGCTCTCTTGCATTTTATCTGCGATGTCACGGACATGAAGGCTGCCGCGGATGCGTGAGTTCCTCACGCGATCTTTACGCGTGACTCCACACATCCACCGCAGCATTTTCATCTCCGTGACACGCAGCATCTGCTTGTGTCGCTCCAACAGCGGCCACGCCTCACAGCCGTGTAAGAGGACAGGTCTAATGATCGTTTTATAGACCTGCCCCTTCAGCCTGACTGGCATTTTAGTGTCGCAAGTGACGCCAGTCATTTCCCGCCACTTAGCCCACGCGGCGGCAATACGTGCCTTGACGTCGTAGTCGATGTCACCAGAAACGTGAAGTACAGATCCCAGGTACTTAACCTGATCCGTGCGCTCGACCAAGTCATCGCCTATGCGAACGGGTGTGGGATCTGTTGAGTTTAACGCCAAGTACTTTGTCTTCGCCACATTTAGCTTCAGACCGCCGTTCTCAAGCGCCTCCTTCCACACTTTCACACGTCGCACCAATCTGTTCCTGTCTGCGTCCATCAGCGCAATGTCATCAGCATACATAAGCAACTATGGAGGCTGCTCATGTGAGTCTCTGATACTGTCCGACAAAACGTCTAACACCAAGCTAAACAGGTAGGGACTAAGTACGGATCCTTGGTGTACCCCGAAGGTGATGGGGAAGGTTTTCGTGTCGCCAACAGTGGTCCGAACCACGGACCCGGAATCTTGGTACATGTCTCGGATGGTGTCGATGTAAGCCTCTGGGACTCCTTTGGACCGCAGTGCCCACCAGATCATCGCGCGAGGCACACAGTCGAAGGCCTTCTGCATGTCTAGGAATAGACAGTACAGGGGCGTGTTCCTCGCCCTGTATCTCTCCGCGACGATCCTTAGGGCGAACGCCGGATCCATTGTCCCGTGTCCGGGGCGGAACCCATACTGACACTCCGAGAGGGTACTCTCCTGTCGGATCCGGGAATCGATTATCCGCTCGTAAAGCTTCATGGTGTGGGACATTATCTTTATACCTCGGTAACTACCACACTCTTGCACCGATCCTTTGCCCTTGAAGACTGGCGTAATAACACTCAGCCTCCACTGGTTTGGGATTTTACCGGTGAGGAGGCGTATCCAGTTATAAAGATTAGCGAGGATGCCCACACCACGGGCACCCATTGCCTTCCAAGCCTCGATGGGGACTTCGTCGGGTCCGACAGCTTTCCGGTTCTTCATGCGACGAATGGCAGTCTGAACTTCAGCAGGCGTTATCGGTGGCACTAGTCCTTGATTTGGAGGGAGATCTGGTGGCTGCACCTCTTTATGCTGCTTATTCAGCAGATCGTGGAAGTATGAGCGCCATCTCTCCTTCACCGCGACTTCCTCGTACAACAGGTACAGGGTCTTTGATGCAGCGGCACTTGGTTATAGCCTGCACCGCTTTGGCCCTGGAGCGCGCCAACTTGTAGATGAGCTTTTGCCCCTCAGACGATTCCAACTTGTTGTATAGCGGTTGCAAGTGGTCTCTCCTAGTGGCGCGTTTAGCCTGTTTGTACTCGTCGTGGTCTTCGGGAGATTTGGACGCTTGCCACTTTTTAAAGAGTAGTAGTGTAATATCAAAAAATATTATAGTTTATTGACCGATGACGACAAAAAATCCTAACTGATATTTGCCTCGTATACTTATCAAATAATTCGCATGACTAAAATCAACACAGGTACCACCTATTTATTATTATTATCGTAACGTTATGATAACGCTATCTTAAATATTTAACAAATTATTTATTATGCGTACGCACTTCTTATATCGGGCATCATAACAAACATCAGTACTTGACTAGATGTTAAAATAATATTTGCGGCTACTGTTATTAATTGTGTACAATTAAAATCAATATTTACGTTCGTTATTTAAATGTAACTTTCAGTATCTTCAGTCCCACATATACCATTTCATATATTTAAGTACCTTCATATACCTATACTACCTATATACCCTTTTGGGAGAACAGAACAAGGGAAGCAAGGGTCTTTTTTATCGTGCGCAAAATCCGATTGGTATCCGTGGGGATTTTGGCATTCCTTGGGGGTGGCTCCCCCACGGAGCCGGTGAAGGCGGTTATGTCGGACTCGAACCAACTAAAACGCACGCCGTCTTGGGTCCTTGGTTGCCGGAGACGTACGAGAGGCTGGTGAAGAGGAAAAGATAAGCGGATATTTTTCTCACTTCATTACGTGCAAATAGCACATTTGCACGTAGTGAAGTGAGAAAAATATCCGCTTATCTTTTCCGAAAAAAGGCTCTATAATATACCCTACGGAGCTTGCCTTTATACTACATCACTACGGGTTGACCGTTCTTGTGCCGGAGTATTTTTATTTATGATGCCTAATTTTCACAATGAGCAAGAGAGGTGAGAACTATATTCCATGCAGACATACTACCTATCTATGTTTTTTCTTAAAACCGATCGGCTTGGCTATAGAGAGCAAAATACCCACCATCATAGTACTGTTTGTTACCAACGGATTTTAATATAGCATTGATACGCTCCTATGCTATGTCCAAGAGGCCAAAGAAAATGAATGGATGATAAGACGGATTACTAAAATACGTCAAGTTTGAGTTTTTTTAGGTAGGTATGCTACCTATCAAAACTCAAAAGTTCCTACGATCATTTCAGAACAGTTTCCAGAGGCGCTCTTTCGGGCAGTCCGATGTAGTTGCATTAACGATGTTTGTATTTGATCTAAGTATCTACATATATACACACATATATAATCACGCCTTTTTTTTAAGAATTTTAGAATCGAAGTTACTAATATTCCCTCTATAATAACCCCTCCAACTAAGCTAAATTGCTTATGCTAGGAGTGGGTTCACGTCGGTAGTGTAATGGCCAGGATCGAACGCGGGACATCTCGATCGTAAGGCCGACTCCTTAACCACTAAGCTACCGATGTTCCTCGGAGAGTTAGGCAGAGGTGAAGTCGGTCCCATGTAATAGGGGGTGAGCCTATTGCCATAATATTCCGGGCACTATTGTTAACTCGAGCCTATATCTGGCTGTATATCTGTCTGATGTTAAACAGCCCTATCCCTTAGTCGCCTTGTGCGACGCCGCATGGGAAGAGATGGGGTGGACCTGATTCTTCTATGCCGGGAACCACGCGGCTAAGTACTTGTCTACCAGAAAATAGAATATTATATGAGTTCACGCATGACGTAGCTATTCATGTGGTAAACAAAACTCTGTGATACTCTTCGTTAACTTCACAATATGACAGCATGGGGCAGCCTATAAATTTCTCAAAAGTCACAACAAATTCTTTTTTTTTGTATTCTATTCTTGTTTGAATTGTGTCAACTGTCTCCTTCTTCTAAAAAAACCTAATAATAATATAGTAGCGGTACGCAAATATTCATAAATAGTTAATATTGTCACCAGAGTTAAAACTGTTGTTAGTTGTCTTACGTAAATTTTAAAATATTTCATATTTCAGGCATTATAAAAATATTAGATAGTAATTAGGAATATAATAGGGAATATTGCTAGCTTAGCTCATAAACCAAGTAACAAGCTTCAGTAATTTACCAAACACTTACCCTAGAGGTGGAATAGTACACTAACTGCTTCAAATATTTGCACCTCACTCGAAGAGTCGCCGATTTGTGCAACATATTTAAATTTAAAAAATATTGAATAAAGAAAACAAACTTAAAAACTATATGCGTCCAGAAAAGTGTTCTGTATCTCACGAGGCGTGTAAGTTATCTATTTTATATAGCGTACGAAATAATGATGTTCCTTTGAGAAAACATTACAATCGGTTTGACGTTTTATCACCACTGATACTATATGTATACTAAAATGTTATTCGATCGATGCCTACGTACTTGCTAAGATCCCAGATTGTTTTCGTTCACATTACAGTTTACCCATAAGACTTCCTGATGATTAGATATTATTGATATCCACTTAATCGCCTATTTTATTTGTCGGATTCGTTTCATCTACTTACTATTAATTCAGTGTCTTATAAAAGTTTGAAAATAGATAGTAGGTAGAGCAACTACTTACCACTAAATAAACATACTTAGGTTTACCGTTTAGCTACGAAGAACTTATATGTAAAGTTAAGCAATCTTATTGAAACTTTTTTTAGAAAAACGCATAGCAAACAAAACAATTATAGTGGTTCAATTTCGGTTTTTAGTATTTTAAATGAGTTTCTCCACAGGGGGCTTCCAGTAAAGTCCCCACAACTTTACTGAGGCAGCAATCATCATTCATCGTCATCGTCATCAACATCATCACCATCATTAACTCATTGTCATCATCATCAACTACATGAAACATAATATTTTTAATTGAGAAATTTACAACTCGACCCTGAGAAAATTGTCCCCTATATTGAGTTGATATGTTGCCATCTAATAAAAAAGAAGAAGAAATAAGAATGTTTTTTTTAAATTTCGAATAATGATTTTAGAAGAAGACTACGTTCGTATGGAGTGCTGAACCTGGTTAGTTGTACAGAAGAGTAGGTTCACTGCTACGGGCTACTCAGGCAATGTAGGCTTTGATTAAGTACCTACCTATATAATTAACAAAAAAAACTACTAGTTCCTAAACATCGAACATGAATAATAGGTAGGTACCTACCTATCTAAGTATTTATTTTCTGTTGGTATAGACATACCTACTGAATCTACTAGAACAATAAATAAAATAAATAAAATGATAATAATAGAATATTTAATATTCCACAACATTCCACACAACGCTATCTAGACCCATGATAAGCATAACTTAACTAGCTTGTGTTATGGAATCCAGAATGCGGATAAATATTCTTAGATACTTTTTTTTGTAAATACTTACGTAGGTACATATTATACTAGAAACACCCAGGCCAATGCAAATATGCATAATCATGCCTAAAAACATTTGCAGTGAGCGGGGATCAAACTCGCGAATATTCTCTTTGAGGGAGAGTTGTTAAAAACCCCATGACCCCAGATACAAAAATCTCTTTACATTCATGTAAAGAATTCATCTTCAAAAATTTGACAATAATACAAAAATAAGAAAGAACAACATTTAGAACCTATGCGCCTTTTTATTTTTCAAGAGCAAAACATGTTAATACAAAATCCTCTGTTTGAAAATTGTTTCACGGAAGTCCCGCCCGAGATGATTCTTCTTTTTCCCTATGTATTTAACATTTTATTCATTTTAATTTGTATCATAATCATTGTCATAACAGTAGGTAGGTATTGTGTCCTAATTACATTCGAGGTTTTGATCTTGGAGTCCGAGGTCTGACTTCTAACTTTTCCTACTCCACTTTGAACGTTTTTGGGCACCACTGGCAATGAGAGAATTGGCACGCATATCACCTTCTACGATGCGATGTTTCTTCTTGGGTCTACCCTGAAACCCACGTAGCCTGGCGGTTGCCGAAAAACGTGTCCAGTGAAGACGACTCGAACGAACTGCATTTTATCTGTGATTTCATGGACATGAATGTTGCCACGGATGGTCAACGAAGGATGGCGCCAAATTAAAAAAAAATCTACACGTCGTTGTAACACTGAATATACAACGAAATAACGGAGTCGTTACTAAAAAAATTACAAAAAATTCGGACATTTAGTTTGATGACTCAATAGTTTTCCCTTTGCCAGATCTTCATTAGATCGCAGGTAAACATAAACAATTTCAGTTCGTAATTTTTCCTATTATGCATGCATGAAACGTAACGTAGGCTATTATGGTACATGGCCAGTTTTTTTTATAATGATTTTATGACAATGGTAGCTAGACCAGATCTTTACAAGTACGTCAAGTCTTATTTTATATTATATTACTTTAGTTAAAATGATTGATGACGATGATGGTGATGGGTTAATGTTGTTGGTGATGATGATAATGACGATGAATGAGATGATTGCTGCCTCAGTAAAGGTATGGGGACTTTACTAATAGCTCACTAAGGAGAGTTGGAGCTAACACGAAGTCACAATTCACTATATTATGCCACTTTCCTACACTTGTGTGCATTGTCCAAAACGTTATGTCTAAAAATCCACCATTTTTACACACCATTTTCCTCGAATTCACAGCAATTTTGAAAAATAAAATAATACGGGAATGCGTTCTCTCCAGCGTTTGCCGTCAACCTCCTACATGGCCAGAGTAGTCTCATCTTCATAGTCTGTGTTGCAACCTGTTTTTCAAATTTGGCGCCAACTTTTTGCGCCATTTTTCATTTACCAGAGTCTACACTGCACGTAGACAGAGAAGAACATAGACGAATTGATAGCTTCCATCGCATTCACACAAGAAAAAGACAAACTTACGCCAATGTCGTGTGAAGAAATGAGCCAGAGTGACTAGATTTTCTGTCTCCACTGCCGTGTCGGTTTTTACTACGGCCAGCAAACTAGTTCGCGAAACAAACCATAAAGAAAAATATTTATACGAAAGTAAACAAACCACAGATTAGAAGATATGAAAGTAAACAAACCACAGATTAGAAGATATGTACTACGTACAGATAAGACAGTCTCTGAACAAAAACTGAATCGTAAGGAGCGGGTCCGCATCGCATACCATCATGAAACAAACTTGACAGATTTTCGGTTTACTTTTATTCGTGTATTTATAATGCAATAATTGTTCTTAGACGTGCTAAAATATTCGGAATTTGCTTTTGTAACAGTTATTCAACATATATAGTAAACACAACTGAAGGAAACATGGGACGATGCAGAGTTTTCAATTGTAAAAGCGATAGTGAAAGCAAATTACCAGGCGTATCTTTTCACTCGTAAGTAAATACGTTTTTAAAGTTAAAGGCCCTTTCATACACATGCCACAGTGTATTATTTCATGTGAAGTACATAATGCATATAATTCTATTGATAAAATAGTCTAAAACAGCAAATAATAATTATCATAACCTACGAAATATATGTTATTCGATGTTGCCAGGTTTTGAATGTTTATTTGTCCAATATTATGGGTACTAATATACATGTTGTAGGTACTTGTTATAAGTATGATGAAATATTCTTATGTATGTAGTAATATCATAATTGTATTACAGTTTCCCGGAAAATACAAATTTACAACAAAAATGGATTGAAGTTACAGGACGTACAAATTGGTTGCCAAAAAAGTCATCAAAAATATGTAGCAAACAAAATAAGTAAAAAATCGAGTACTTATGGAATAAGAGTACCGTCGTGGCAGCAAAGCGACACATGTTTTCATACAAAACGGCAATTTCATTGGTAATATATTAATAATTACTATTGTTATATTACACATTTTTAAAATACCTAAAGGTATCTTGTTTTGAACTATTAAACGTTTTAAATATATATGTTTTTTACTATTACCTATATATTACAACTCACTGTAAAGAATTTTATCCAGAAATAGAGATCACGATCTCTCGAACTTAAAAACAGAGTCAAATTTTATCACGAATCAGGGCGTCATTTGTATAGAAAAACGAGGGGTCCCACACACTGACAACGCAATTACGCGCGTTGCTGCAGAATACGCGCGTACAAGCAGAAAACGGGCGTGATGGCGCGTAAAACGCGAGGTATGGCACACTGAAATCTGCCATCACGCGCGTGATTTTCGAGGGATTTTTAGTCCGAGAGCTGTTAGAAATTTCTGTGTAGGTGTTTGAGACGAATTCCAAATATATATTATTGCAATGCAACATGTATTTAACGTCAAATTTAAAGCGTTTTCACATCAACCGACGTCCGATATCCGATATCGGACATCCGAGATCGGAGGAAGTCAAATATCGATGCCCAATATCGGGTATTGGAGCCGACACCACTGTTTTGGCCCGATATCGAAAAACGCAGAGACTGTAAGCGACATTCAACCTAAATGGCATTTTCTTAGTTACGTCTCTTTTCGCGTTACTAGATGACGCTGATCACGAATATAAGAAAAAAAAGGTAACTATGTCATGTCAATAAGGTCGAAAATTACTTGCACTTCTTATCATTTTCTTTTCATCTCTAGCGTCCTTAACATAGTCTGGGCTATCGAGCTAATGGTCGGACGGCTTTATTATTCAATATTTTACTTTACTTTTCTCAAATTTTAGATTACTTCACACACCTACCTACTAAAAAATTTCTAATATCTCTCGGACTATACTAAAAACGCCGTGACAGTAGAAAATCTGCGCGCGGATGCCGATCTGCTCTCCCGCGTCCACGCGCGACGCGGCGTCGGGCGTTGCAGTGTGCCAATCGCCTAAGACATCCTACAAATTCATCACTGATTGCAGATAGAAAGAGAAAATATAAAAATATATATTGCCTGTTTGCGAGCGAATTTATCCAAAAACTAGGGTAATTTATCTTTCAAAGTCGTCACACTTGTGTTACATGGCGCCATAGATAATATTACTATTTATAGCATACACTTAACGATTTTAAGCATTAAAAAACATTCTCTGTCTCATGCGTGGACACGCTGAGCCTGTGTCTATTAAACGTAGTGTGTTCAAAGTCTTTGACACTGCAGTTCTGTGCATAGACTTTCAGTCATACTTTCTCTCTGCAATAGGATCGTTTCTTCTCACGCAAACTATAGTTTAACATTATAAAACCAAATATTTTATTTTCTATGCAGCGACCAGTGTTGCCAGTGGAATATTGTCTAATGTTACACAGGACTGCTTAAAAAGTTACATTTTCGGGGTAAAAGTTACGTTACCTTATTTCACGAGGAAAACATCAATACAGACGTTATTATGGCACTTTACTACACTTAACGCTAGTTGACACTTTTTTCAAGTAGGTCTTAAGTGCTTACTGACGTTATAGTAGGCTCAAAAAATATTACTATATTTTTTGAGACCTAGAATACTTAAAAAAATATTTCTTTAAATATGTTTTTGTTATGTGACGAAAACGCGTAAATGTCATCCGCATGACATTTACTTCACTACATTCGACGGGTGTCATGCGGATGTCACCTAATGGTTGACAGTGTTTTTGGAGCATTTCAAATAAAAAAACATACAATTTTTAAATGGAATTTATACAACCATCTCATAGTTTTATTAGTTGTATTCGATATGTATTGGTTTGTACGACAAATAATAGAAGAAAAACGAGAAATACTCTTAAAATTCGATATGAGTCAAATAGCCAATTGTTGGACTTTTTTATGTATGCCACTGATGGCACCATAGGTGGCGAGTATAAATAACTACTGATTCTGCAAAAAAATATAACGAAAACAATAAAACGAATTATGTATGAATAATATAATAACTAATTCCGAAATTGAACTACAAACTTTAAGGAGAAACTTACTTTGTTAATCAATTTTAATAAGTCATCGTCATAAATATTTATCGATTTTGTTTCCCATTTCAATACCAAACAATATTTTGATTTGGATCAGAGTTGTAACATTAACAGTTCACTGAGACTTAGATAATTGACTCTACGGACAAAGTAATAAAGTATTTATTTAAGTACCTACTGGATTTCTAGTTACTCACTTTTTTGTCAATGGCTCTTTTTTTTTAAGATTTTATGACAATAGTAGGTAGACCTTTATGTCAAGTCTTATTTTGTTGTATATTACTTTGGTTAAAATGATTGTTGATGATGATGATGATGATGATGATGTTGATGACGATGGATGAGATGATTGCTACCCAGTAAAGTTGTGGGGACTTTACTAAAAGCTTACTAGGGAGAGTTGGAATTAACGCGAAGAGTCACAATTTACTGTAATATGCCAATTATCTACACGTATGTGCGTTGTCCAAGACTTTAAGTCTAAAATCCACCACTTTCATGCATAAAAACTCGGATTCACAACAATTTTGGAAAATAATACAGCGTTGCATTCTCTTCAGTGTTTGTGCCAAAACTTTTCTATGGCTCACTCTGTGAGTAATTTCCAGTGTTAAATAATATAATTTAGTAAATTACATAAATATTCTGCTGCGTTTATTTAATTTAACCTCGATCAAATGTTGAAAACGATCACAATATGAAAGTTACTTAATCTTTTTTTTTAACCTTCAATTTCTTTTTTAAATAGGTACTTACTGATTGAAATTTTCAAATCGAATCGAGACAAAAATCTTTAAAAATTATGACAACTGCTCTTCCACAGTAGATACATTACATAATACTAATTATGGTTTTTTCTACCACACTAGTGAATGAAAATGAAAGAATGATTTGAAAATATTATTATTATTTTTTGATTGATAGTTGTTCGAACAGAAGTAAACTTTATGACTGGGAAAAAAAATTTAAAGTTGTTTGAACCTTGTCACCTCCATACAAGTGATTTCTTTAACAATACCAAGGTCGGTACTACTCTTATATTATGTGGGTATTACATCTTCCTGAATTCAGAATTCTAAATTCAGGAAGCTATTTAAGCTATTTAGGAAAAGAAATTCAGTCACCGAAGCTCGCGATTACACGTTCACTAATTTAGGATCCTAAATCATTTTTGAAGGACGAGCGGCAAGGGACGGACGTGTCGACTGTCGAGTGAATTGCGACAAAATGCCCTTAATACTATAAAAAAAAAACAAAATATTGATATTACCATAACCCTTGCGGTTAGCTTAACGACGAACGAATTTTTTCTTTCATAATCAATTTGAATAATTAGCATACTGAATGCTGTAAAATTTCATTCAAACATTTGGGCGGGGTAATAAAAAATCAATGAATAAAATGAATGACAAATCATTCATTGGTTCCGATAGCATAGCTCGTAAGAGCGTCGGTAGATTGCTCCACCATCGCCTTTAAGACGGATACAGATTGGTTTGGGCGTGAGTCTGGTAGCTAGGTGGTCAAAGCATTCTCCCTGTAAAAGAAGGATCGCGGGTTCAAATCCCGCCTGGACTGATCATATAATTTTTCCTTGATCTATTTGAATAATTAGCATACTAGATGATGTAAAATTTCATTTATTTCGTCGGTACATACGCAATATTATATTGGGAGCGAAAGACGAACGTGCGCTCTCGACGGCCGGCGCGCGGCGACTGAGCGTCCTGAATTCAGGAAACGTAATTACACTCATCCGATTTAGCGATTTAGGACGTCGGAAACCATTCTTTTCCTAAATAGCTTCCTAATTAGGAAGCTTTGCTTCCTAAATGCAATTACACTGTTCTAAATTCAGAAATTTCTAAATTCAGGTTTCTGAATTTAGGAAGATGTAATACCCCTTTTACTGTTGATACAGATAGCGTAGTTAGTAGAATATTATTGACCACAGACTACAGAACACTAATTATTCTGACTGATATTGACCCGAACCAATACGGCAAAAGTTACAATAAAGTTACATTTTGAGTCATGTTACGGAGATGTTACATAAGGGGGTCAAAAGTTACGTAAATTGTAACAAAAGTTACAATCTGGCAACGCTGGCAGCGACATCATTTTTAGGTTTGTTTGTTGGATATGGAAAAAATCTAGCAATTTTTTTAAGCTAATTATGTAGTCATACGGGAAAATTATATACTTATTTTAATTAGATAGGTGAAAAGTGGGCATAAATAAATATATTTTTGTCTTTAAAAAATTCAAGATTAAAAGGCCGGTTATGGAATTTGGCAGCTTTGCTGTTTGCAAATGTCAACAATGTCTTTAAGTAAATGACAGCAAGTGACAGCTAGTGACAGCTGAAGTGTAAAGGGATTTCTGAATTTTCTTTTCAGTCGGTTCAGTTGTCATTTTCGATTTGTGTTGTGGTGCAGTGGATATTGTTAAAGAATTTTGCAAATTGCACTGATCATACGTTTAAAATTATCAGAAACGACGAGAAGATCAATAAAACTCTTACTTCACTTATTGTTGAATCATAATTTGTCAAACTATGAATTTAATTTGGGTACTTTTCAAATAACAGCCGATTTAACATCATCATGGGTCGTTTCCTCTCTGAAGACAAATTAAAAGGTTTCGAAAAATATAAAGTGAGTGATCAAAATAAATAAAATTATTATTATAAATAATAAGAAATGCATTATAAATTGATATGTTTAGTGATGTGATTTTTATTAAAGTAAATTACTGTAATTTCTAATAGGTATTATGTAAATTACTTGTGCGAATATTTTAATAAATAATTGCTATTATTGCAGTATAATTCGGTGGATACCAGCATACTCAGTAATTATGTTATGCACCCGTTTTGGAATTGGTGTGTTCAGGTGAGTTTCCATTCAGAATTCTTATTAAATCCTTTACAGCAACACTTACATATTAATATATTTAATACAGTATGAATCACAATATGGACCGATATACGAAAAAGTCAATTAATCATCGCTTTTTAAAATAATATTCTACTATTCTTATTTATTGTATGGCAATATTTTAATTCATAATTTAATATATACATACTCGGTATCCTGTTTGTATAAATGCCTGGCAATGGTGCTCCCAACGGGTCCAGGTAGATGGGGTAGGCCCAAGAAGTGCTGGTATAGCATTGTGGAGGGTGACACGCATGTATACGGTCTCAACCACTTGGACGCTCAAGAGCGTGCAAAGTGGAGGAGGAAAAGCCGGAAGGCAGACCCTGAGCTCCTAGGGCATCGTGGCGTCATATGCAATCAGGACTAATGTCTTTGTGTAGATGATGATGATACTCAGTACCCATACTGTGTATATACTCATTGTTGATTAAGTCCCATTAATTTCATTATGAAATAGAAATGTACAATAATCTTTTTTTAAATTAGTTTTAGTACCCACCTATCAAATTAATAGTAGTTAATGGTACTTAACCTTTCTATTGTAGTAGAAGGCCTAAGTATAATAAATTTTTGTATGTTATTCAAATTTATTTATTGGTTTTCAGTACTCAAAGTCATTTACTTCACTCTATAAGTTTCTAATGTCATAATTGGCAGTATTTAATCAGGACACTGTTTATTCTCCAAACTGTGTGGTTCCATTCTGCTTAAATACAGCCAATGTATGTGTACCATTATAATTACAAACTGGTACCAACCTTACTCACCTATAAAGGTCATTGCACCAGAATAAACCATAATATTTTATAATGTAATAATAATTATGCTATCAAATTGTAAAGTTAAAACCACTATTTTATCATACTGTTGCCCTCAAAAGTTGCTGAATTCTAACAAATACACATAATCAATTGTTTAAATTGTTATAAACTAATCAATTCATGTAATCTGCCTTTTAAATTTGTAATCTGTGGAGATTAAATAAAAATTTTAAAGCAACGCTGTGTGACATACATACACATAAATAACAGAGTTAATACTATGATTTTTTTTCGTGTTAGATATGCATGAAAATTAGCCTATCATGGTACATGGCCAGAGTCCAGTCAGTGTTTTAATCTGGTGGTTTTTAAAATTTTGCACCAGCTTTCGTTGGCTCTGGCCAACGAAAGCTGGCGCAAAATAGGTAAAAGGATGGATAATAAGAATAAGTGGATAACTTAGAAGAAATCCAATTGAAGGAGTCAAACAACTTACTAATAAATAAAATTATTTCCAGTATTGTCCAGAATGGGTGGCACCCAACTTGCTGACCTTCACCGGCTTTTTACTTACGGTCCTGAATTTCCTGATATTCACCTACTACGACTATGGATTTTATGCTATGACTAAAGAAAATATCAGCAAGGACTATATACCAAATTGGGTGTGGGCTGTTTCGGCTGTCAATTTGTTTGTGGCGTATACACTTGGTAAGTTTCACTAGAAATATTAATAATACTATTCACTAAAATCATACATACATAATATACTCACGCCTGTAAATCCCCGGAGGGGTAGGCAGAGGTCTATTAACACCCACATTTCGCCAACTATGATTTGTGGTCTAACGGCGTCCCCACTGGCACGCGGCGACTGGAGTAGTCGCGCGCATGCTCTTGTAGTAGCTTGAGTACGCTCCGTGTGCCGCGTGCGAATTTATTCTTGATATACAATTATTGACCGTATGTCAAGGTCCGTAAGGTTCATATTAAATTGTTGTCTTAAATTGCTCTTCGCCGCGCTTCCAGCGGTGTGCGCTGGGCCAAAGACGTACGACAACACGGAACAATGTTGTTTGTCTACGAATCAACAAACAACAAGCCGTGCGTTATGTTGCGCGTCAGCTCATACATGCGCGTTAAACGTTTGTAGTGGAAACGAGACCTCATGAGGCACTGCGTCTGCGTCAAAACATATAATGATAAAGAACAATATTTAACTATAACATTAGGCACTCGAAATTAGACTCATTACCATATCAGGAGGCATAGGTACGACCTCGTAACTGTTTCAAACTTGAGGTGCTAAATTGTAGGCCAATATGCTGAAACGTTAGCCGTCGAATAGTTAGCTCATCCGCCTAAGCGGTCGTAAACACCATACTGCAAATACGCTACGACCGCACCACGATCTCACAGCAATATTCAGGACATTATCGGGCATCGATGTTTGATTTTGAAGAACATCACGCATATGGTACGGTACTGGACACAAATGTTGTTCATAGCTAAAAATATCTAAGAAAAAAGTCAAGTCGTACGTGTTTTCACTCCTATTAAATGTGCCAAAAACTTCCAACAGACCCCCGTTCAAAATTACAGAAGTGCCATAGAAGCCAGTATAAATATGAATTACATAAGTCTACAGATTTAATCAGTGTGTAGTTTTCTAATCTCGTGTGGCCTTCAATAAATATTACCCATAAACGTTTTTGTTGGTTTACACTCTTGCTGTAGTAGATTACTGTATTGTGGTTTGTAGTGCGTAGTTCTCTTCTTAATTAATAATCGTCACTTTCAATTCAACAAAAGGGCCGTAATTTCGATGACGATGGAAACTAAAATACTCTATTTGTTAAAGACATACCTATCCTCTTATTACACTGCATCAAAACAGATAATGCGGTGGTTCATGTGTCAGTCCTAACGGCCGGATACTTGATTTGGTATGAATATGGTGCACATATATCAAAGACATGCGTATCGGCCCATCATTGGAGGCGATAATAATGTCTTTCCATAGGAACCAACAGAGTATAATGGAGATGTACAAACATTCGGTCAATCACTTCGGTTGTAATTTCTTTCCTTTTATCAATATGTTTGGTCGCTCTCCGGAAGTTCTCCGTTCGGTTCGTCGCCACTTCGCCTTCAGTGGAAATGCGCTTTATAGATTTCCTATAAAATGCTAAAATTGCCATTGATTGCAACACAAACATACCTATATCTATGTACTTAGTTGCTCGACAAAATAAGAGAGAGAATCAGTCGGTCAACTTTAGCTTATAAGCAGACACAACCGTGTTGTTATGTGTTGTACTCGTATGTACCTAGTTTGGCTCAGATATGTAAATATTATGTTTTCTATAGGGACTTACCTGATGTTTCTTTTGGTTGCACTAATAGCGAATTTGTGATACGATTGTTGACATTGGACTCTCCCTTCTAATTCTGTTCGTTCGGTGTAAGGAAATGAGCTAGTAAATAGCGATGGTCTATCATTGAAGTAGGAACTTGCTCTGCTGTCGAGTGTAATCTCAAATAAGGTAACGTGTTAATATCCCGAATGAACGAAATACCGAAGGTCGATATACCGCCAAAATTATGCACTATGAGGGAAAAATGGGTTTAATTACCTAGGTTGACGTCTATAAAATAGCCATTTAAAGAACAAATAAATGGTATCTTGAACTATTGTTATTATCCAATCATCTTTGTACGTAATACGACATGAACTAAATCATTAATTATTTATTGTTTTTACTTTAATTGCCGGACGATAGATAGACATTTGGTGCAGTAGGGCTATAAACTCTCCATAAAGTTTATCGGTCTTACTAATAAAAACTTACGCAGGGTGTATAACGCTGTTATAGCAAGATGTCTACCAATAAAAACCATTTTGACATTAGCCTTGTATACGCTCCTTATACACAGAACGAACTTACTATGAAAAGATAAACAATACTTAACAGGCCTGAACCATTGTTTAATGATTGTGTAAGAAAGAAAATGAAAAAAAGTGCGAGTCAGACTTGCATCCGAAGGGCTCCGCGCCATTATCTATACAAGATTAGATACTATATTATATTTTTTGTTTTAGTTTCACCTGTCTTCTATGAATATCGAGCAAAAAACGGCAAATATATCACCTTAGATGCATGGGTGCCAACGTTATTTTATTATGTTTTTAGTATTTGTTGTTATAGCGACAACAGGAATATTTCATTTCCGTGCCTCGGAGAGCACGTTAAGCCGTCGGTCCCGGTTGTGCATGGCATAGGAACATCTATTTTAGTCATTACGGGTAGTTGGAGCCCTAAAAGGCCAACAACTGGTCTGATGCAATACTTCGATATCGCCCATGGGTTCTGGAGGTCATATGGCAGTCGCTATAAGGAAAATATCGAAGTTCTGTCAAACCTGCAATTACTATTACATTTTTTTTTTTTTTATACAGGACACGTCAATTTTACTTCACCTCACCCACTATTGGTACCATTAGGAAAAGTGGATCCCAGGCAGGGGTTAACGCTATATAATAAGTTCAAAAAGTAAAAAGCAAAAAGGGCAGACAGATGTAAAGAGCACCGTTTTTCTTTTTGCTTATGGTGATTGTAGATAGTAAAATGAACAAGAGGTCATGAAATATGTATATATATATGAAAAACAGAAAGAATAATGATAGAGTTTATTTTCCCTAAGGATACAATAATAATATTTTTTCGTGCTTCAAGTTTGTAAAATAATCTTGAGGTCCTGCAGATGTCTGTATTGTTCAAAACTAATAGGTAAATCTTCTTTATAGCGGGGTCCTGGTAGCATTAACTCATTATTCTGGACTCTTGTTACTCTCATTTCTCCCTTCTATATAAGATTCCTCTTATGGACTTTTATATAACAATATGCAGTCAGAAATGCAATTTGATTTTTTGCTTCCTTGTTTTTTAATTCCTTAATAAACATCATTGATCTGAGCTTACTCCAGGACATCACAATGGGAAGCGCGTTTCCTTTTCAACAAAAAATTAGTTTAAAATAATAAAAACGGTATCATGTTGACAACTACCTGTGACTGCTTGACGTATTGTTTTGTTTGACAATTTGACTGAGTATAGACGTTCAGAAGTTACCACAGAAATTGTATTGTACGAATGAAGATGAACACTTATTTGGAAGAAAATATGAAAAAAGCTTAACAATAAAGGAAACATTATTTATTATGAATAACAATACAATTTGAATAAACTAACATACATATTTTGAATTTCAAATGGTATTAATATCAATCTTAACTTTTAACAAAGTTTCATAATTTTAGTTTCTGATCGAATATTTAAAATAATTGCCAGCCTCTAATTAAAAACTGTGTTTATGTACTGAGTAACTATTCAGTTGTTCAACACTGATTATTAGTCAAGCAGTTGTGTAGCGGCTGTGTAACGTTATTCACTACTTAAACACTGTTTTACTATACAACTGTTAAACAGCGGTATAAGGATTTTTTATTAGTAAGACGGTATGAGTAGGGCACACCGTAGTATCGTAGTAGCGGCGGCGGTAAGACTTACGGAGGTCTGGCTCGAGAGTATCTCATTCAGAGTGACGTAGGTAACTTCTTCTCGTTTTGAGAACCTGTTTTGGATAAGGAAGGAGCTAACGTCTGAGTGCCATAACTGCGACTCGAGGGAGGACTCGGGGCTGCACACGCTGGCGGAGTGTCTGATAGGCAGGCACCGAGGCGAAGTCTCGTGGCAGCCCTCGAGGTTGGAGTCCTCTCACTCTGCACCCCAGCTATAGTGCGGAGTGCGAGTGCGTGGGCTGCCGCTAACTCCTTCTGCGAGCAAATCATGCTTGGGAAGGAAGCAGCCCGCATGGTGCGCCAGGCGTGGCGGACGTGACTCAGACGTCTGAGGTCACTCAAGGACCTCCTTTTTCCATGAGCACAGACCTACGCCTGTTTATTTATTTTATTCCTATTTATTTTCAATAAATTGGCAAATACTTTTCAGTACCACCGTTTTCTTCTGGCGTAGAACCGAAACTTGAACCCAACCTTGTAATATTTTCTTCCGATATTACTTTTTTCGTGAAATCCTGAAAAATAAATGTTAGTACCTACCTATTTATGTAGTTTCAATCCTTCTAAATAACATATTTTCTAGGATGGCCTCGCCTTAGGTTGTATTTTCTGATTATTCGAAGGAAAGGCACGAAAAATGCGGTATTGATATTTTTTTTTAATTTTCGTACTTCAAAAAACAGATGCCCCATATGTTATGGGATCACTGCGTTGTGAGTCTGTCCGTCTGTCTGTCAGTCAAGATATTTTTCTAAGGAATGCGTGGATACATACAAGTTCATACCAAATACTCAGATCTGAAATGCCTTGAAGTAATGCAAAAAAAAAGGCTTCGAAGTCAATGCCATCAAAAGATACAGAAGATCAGAACGGGTGTTTATTGCTTACCAGTAATTAAATTATACATATGTATATATAAAAAGATTTATAAGAATAAGGAAGTACCTCCTTTTGCTTCTTGTGTGTTACAAAGAACGTGACAGCATAACAACATTATACATGTAATAAATGTAAATGTAAGTAGTTTTTGGTCTGGTGGCATAATTTAACGCTTATGTTGGTTCTAAGTTGAATTTCCAGGTTTTATTAGGTATCATTTACATATTTTTGCCTTCTCAAATATTCTTACTCGACATGAGTATTAGACTGCATTTCCTTTTTTGTCTCTGCAAGTGATACTTAGGTGATACCACGCACTACCGTCTCTTAGCTACTTCTTCTAGGTTGTTAAGCAGCCTTACTCGGGCTTCGATAATTTTCCTTCCTGCTCCGATACGCTATACTTTCATGAGCATGAGGCGCAAATACATGCACACGCTCCCCGGGATGTGCCTTCCTGATCCGTTCTGCTGCCCCCTACAAGAGGACATCCTTGCAGAAGGATACAACCACGGTAGAACATCTGTCGCTACGGGCCATGGAATGAAGGATGGCCGTCAGCAAGAGTTGTCAGACTGTTGCGAGATGGTACCTAGCGGAAGCTGGAGAAATATCGAGTCCTCGCCGCAGTGAGTGGCATGTGCCTTTTCATCCTTGCGAGTACCCTATATCTTCTGAGGCAGCTGTGCCTGGAAATCACTTGAGTCAGTTTCCATTCACTTTACTATATCGGGCTGGCTGGTCGTTGGTATAATATATCTACCAGTCCCACCACCGCCCACCCCTACACAGATGTGAATCATACTAAAATGAGGTCAAATTGGGTATTCTACTGCCTAGTCAATTTAGTTATTTTTTACTAAAGTTGTATGAAAACGATTTAGTGATAGTCAAATCAGTTAATATTATAGGTTGGGTGGATGATTAAAAATAAATAAAAACTATACAATAAGAACCGACGCAATTTTACTGCTCTTTTACTATTCTTAAGCTCGGTTAGATAATTTATTTTAACTAAGTATAGGTTATTACCCTATTACCTAGGACTAGATAGAGAATTTAATTTATTTTGAGAAAGTTTTATTCGTACATATCTGGTTCAACTGCTACTGGTACCACCTACTGTTATATATTATTTAACGTACAATATTTTTATTATGAATCTGTAGATGCTATTTTGTCTATTTACTCTAACTAAAGTATTGCGTAAGACAGATAACTTAAGTAGTTTAACGAAGTTAATAATAGTTTATCGGTAGTTACAGTGTTATAAATAACTAAAACATAACAATTTAGTATACATTTCAAAGGTTGACGGCATGCTATAATATTATTGGATGCCATTCCACTACCAACGAGTTTTATTCCTTTAAAGACTCAACAATCTAATTGTCTCCTTTACTTACTAAGTTGTAACTAAATTTACTTATTATTACAATGATTGCGCTGTGGCTCGATATACTGTTGTTCTTCTGATTGTTGCCCTTTGTTATCTAATGTTAACTTTGATAACGATAAAGTTTCAACACATCCTGATTCCTAAATTCCATTCCCGTTCAGTTTATCAATGTATTGTTATACAATTAATGTGTATGTGAATGGATATTACGTCGCCTTTAGGTTATTGTCCGCAACCCCCTTTATCAGCAAGCAGTAATATGTTATACGTATTTAAGTATCATCATGAAATTGGAGGCAAACTCTATATTTTGTAGTGGAGTTTTGCAATGGAGTTTTGCTATTTAAAAATACACTTCGCTTCATCATTACTAAAAAAAGTTCCAATAACAGTCTAATATAGATGTACCTACCTAGAAAAATGAAAAACGGATTACTAGACCCCTGGCCTATTAGGTAATCTCTGGCATGGGATGCAATCGGGACACAATACTGATCGATATTATTAAACCTTTTTAGTGGTCGCCCAGTTCGTCTACACCCAAATTTTCTGATACAAGATTTAGCAGAAGAGATTTCTTGCAGTCGCGCACACTTCTATTGTTCCATTTCAAATGCTTGTCAACGGCACCATGATCTGTAATTATTGTAATCTCAGATATACACGCACGGCATTGTTTACCAGCTATGGGAACAATATAATGTTTTTCTAAGCATCTATACTAATATTATAAATGCGAAAGTAAGTAACCAATGTACCGATTTTAATAAATTTCGTATAGGGGTAGATTAGACCTTGAGGAAGGAGATAGGCTATGTTTGGTCTCGATAATCGACATCCACGCGGATGGAGCCACGGGCAACGACGGCACCTATTGAATCTTTATGGCTGAGAGTTACGACTTAATATATATACTTACTCATACTAGGTCATTACATCTGACCTTTAAACCATTGGTATTAACCAGACGTGCCGGTTCAAAGTCACAAATATAGCAATGTTATGTAATATACGAGAATTGTTTATTTACGTCACGTTTCTACATTACAGATAATAATGTACATAATGGTTACCGAAAGCTTCTATATCTTCATGTATTTTATCACAACACGAAGGGTATGGAGGTCGTCCACATACCCTTCTAACAATCTAACCTATACGTATCCATGTTGAGGCACGCAATGTCCACCCTGACACTGACTTGGATAGATTAGGTTAGAAGGGAACAGAGCTTCCGCATTAGCCTTCGTGGTTAATTTTTTTATAACCATCCGAACAAAACCACCCAAAATTCTAGTTTTCAGTATTTTAAGTATCTATATACTGCAACTGCAAACTATATATAACAATATTGAACCTCAGCGAATATATTCCGCTTTAAAAAGTAATTTAAAACTTAAAACTTATTATTTCTTAAGTCGGTTAATGACAATCTTTCAAAAGTATGTAATTTTAACTCCTATTTCCTAAGAAATATTATGCACACACATTGCACTACGCAAGTTTTTTTTAACCACGATGACTAGCACTCCTGCTCCTTTTAATGGTTTCGTTTAATTTGACTTTAGCTAATCCCCAGCTCCTAGAGGCGAAACTAAGTACACCAGAACCTCGTACTTCAATTAAGACATTTCATAGAGGTGAGGTTGGCCAAGCCCACCTCTCAAGATCTTGATGGCACCACCTCTTTATAAAATCTCTGCATTCAAATTAAAAGTTATATCTATTCGTTCGAAGGTAAAGGTATTTGGGCTGGAAGTATAGGTTATATGATATATGAACCTTTTATTGAATGTAGATAATAATTATATTCATACCCTTGGAGTGAGTTAGACTTTAATAAAAACTACCATCCACTGTTTTATTTGAATCCCAAAAGGGGATTTATTTATATGGATACATAGAGCATACATTTTAAATTGCAAGTCACTTCAAAAACATAGGAGTTTCATTCAAACTTCCAACCCCTGTTTTTCCCCCTTTTGGCTGTAAAATCCGTAAATAAGGAACCTCCCTGGAAATATCAAGTTTGTAGGCGTTATAGTTTTTGAGATTTCGTGATTATAAATCAGGGAGTGGTATTTTACTTTAAAATAATATATATTTAAGAATTTGTGCATGTGAGAGAACTTCTATTGCTCATAAAGCAAAGTATGTATCTGCGCACTAATTTGTTCTACATAGATGTATCGAAAGTTGTCAGAGTTCAAAAGTATCAAACAGTTATCGATGTTGGCGTGCACTCCACGTGCTGAAGGTCTCGCCTTACATTGATTAGCGTGATAAGCGACATCAAGCTCTTAATTTGAATATTATGCTAACATAAATCGGAGTTAAAATTGGTTGATCTTTGTTTAACAAACCGTCAATTATAAGTAATCTACTATATAAAAATAAGTCGGGTTTTCCTTCCTGACGATATAACTCCAGAACGCCTTTACCGATTTGGCTAATTTTGGTCTTGAATTATTCGTGGAAGTCTAGGGAATGTTTTTACGGCGAGAAAAATTCGAATAATTGCCGGGAACCGACATCCACGCGGGCGGAGCCGCGGGCAAAAGCTAGTAGGTAATAAAAAGAATTAATTCATCATCTTTTTTTCTAAACGAATAATATTTTCCGTGAAAAACTACCATCTGGATCTCCAGACGTCCACAACTCATTATAGATAGGTACCTGTCGAAGTTCTGTTATATTATAAGTTCCAACTACTCATAATGAATGATATGAGAAACGGGTTCAATGGCTTAATATTCTCTCCAACGCATACTTAGAGGGGTCTTAATGTGTTAATAATGGTCACCCATCCTAAAACTGACCTCGCCAGTATTACTTAATCATGCAATGTGCTACAGCTCCAGCAGCTACAGCAGTTCTGTTAGGTACCACTGAATATTCTTAGATCTTTACAAAAAAAATCATATCGGAGAATGTAAAGGGAAAAACCTTTTCTTTCTCTGACACGAGAAGTCATGAAACTTCAGTCACTGACGTTTTCTTTGCCTAGGCCAGTGCCAGCACGTGGCCGTGATGACAATTTGTCCGTCGTCAGCATTTCAGAACATCTCTTTTAGGCTAACTTTTAAAATCTCGCGTTCCATGATATACAATAGTGATAACGAGAATTTACGCGTTCATTTATAACCCCTTCGAACATAATACATACTCGTATCTGTTTACTACGCTATATATTCTAAAATGTATCATGATTATTGCTGTAATTATGTCTATTTTTTGCGTGAGCATCAAAAACCTCTGTATCTATTTTGATGAATCTTTTTGTGTTCAGAAGCCTATGATGCTTAAACATGATAAAAACTAGTAATTTGGTACTTTATTTCGCTACGATACCAGTAGCCGACCTTGTAGGTAATATAGTTTTATCATACGCCTGTGAAATCAAAACAAAATTTGGGAAGTCAAAAAATAAATCCTAGTAAAACTCGTTTAGGTACTGATATGTAACCACAAATACTCTCTATCTCTTTCTCTGGAACAGGAGAAATCAGTTGTCTCTATGAGTCTTGTTTTCAATGACCTTTCCAAGATTTTTGGCCTCCTTGCTCCAGCTCCCCAACTTCCCCTACTGAATTAAACTGACTATAATTTTTCAGATGGCATCGACGGCAAGCAAGCTCGAAGAACTGGTACCAGTGGACCACTAGGCGAGCTATTTGACCATGGGCTCGACTCGTACTCCGCTGTTCTCATTCCAACTTTCCTCTACAGCATATTTGGCAGGTGACTTATATTTAGTTACTAACAAGTTACTAAATGCTCGAGTAAAATAAGTGGTTGATTTGATTAGATACCTAGGTTTACTTACTGAAAAATTGCCGAATATATGCGGTATAATAAATGTATGTTTTTACTTTTGTTGATAAAGCACTAACTAAAATCTTAATTAGTAGGTAAAAGTAAACTGTTAAGCTAATTAACATAATGGTACCTATTGTTTTTTTTATATAAAAGGTCAATGAACAAACGATGTTTTTAACAAATCAGTTTGTAATACCAAATAATCATCATTCTTAGTATTACATAATTACTTTTACAAGAGTATGATAGCTACAAAATATTGCTCATTGTTGATAATCTATTAGCAGTCTTTCACGATACATTTTTTACCTAGATTTGAATAAATTTTTAAGAATTTAGTATGCTACTTAATTCAAATAGATTTAGAAAGGAAAATCAATGTTTAAAAATAAATGAAAAGTCATTCATTGGTTCCGACAACATAGCTCGTAAGAGCGTCGGTAGATTACTCCACCGTCGCCTCAATGACGGATATATAAAGAGAGGAAAGATTTTGATTAGTTCTGGCGTGGGTCCGGTAGCTTAGTGGCCAAAAGCATTCTCCCTGTAAGAGAAGGATCGCGGGTTCAAATCCCGCCTGAACCGATCACAATATTTTTACTATCCATATCGATTTGAATAAATTTTTTCCTAGTTTATAAAAAGGTGGTGTTTTCACAATATATATTTTGTATCCATTAACTATACTAACAACATAAACACTGATACTATTACTAAGCTCACTCTTTTATTATTGACAGTCTATTGATGCTTAGTAAACAATTTCATTGAAGTCATAATATTTATAGTTCTATACCAATACATCATTGGAAAATGTAATGACGTATCTGTTACAGAGATGAAGTGAGTCCGCTAAGGTTCCTGTTCTTGATCTGGAATATATTTTTCAATTTCTACCTGACGCACTGGGAGAAATACAACACTGGTATCATGTTTCTGCCGTGGGGATATGACTTCACCATGCTTGTAAGTAGGCTCCAGGTGGTAACTTCGTACCGCCATTTTTATTTTGCCGTGCCCGCGTCCCTCTCGCTTGGTATTCATATCCCGTTTCCACTGTACTTTCTATTCTTTTTTCTTATAAACAAATATGGTCCTGACAATAAGGAACGCAGGAGGCGCGGGTTCTATCCCCGCTCAGTGCAAATATTTATATCCATGAATTTGGCTATTTGCATTGGTCTGGGTGTTTCTATGTATAATATGTGTGTATTTACAAAAAAAAAGTATATACGTATGTTTATCCGCATTCTAGATTCCGTAACACAAGCTAGTTAAGCTTACCATGGTCTAGATAGCGTTGTGTGGAATGTTGTGGAATATATAAAAAAAATCATTCATTCAATTTGATGTAATCGTTCAGAAGTTAAGCACGTAGGTACATATTTTTGGGGGTTATCATTTTTATTCATATACTTAGGAAGATGTTTAGATTCATGGAGACTTATGAATTTACTATGCATCAAACTCGTCACACTATTACACCTGTCAAGCAAGTGATGATGTGGTCGATGGTAGAAGTAACATGCTCATTCTAGACTTCCATAACTTTTCTTAAACAGAGATCAAGGTAAGGCATTTCACTCTTTAGCAGTACGCAGTGGCGAAGGGTTGATATAACCCGATTCCATTCTTCCTCTGCGAAGCGAAGCTTTGGTAGACATGTTTTTAATTCCATACAAAATTGCCATGATAGTCGTTATAAAAGAGGTAAGATATTATCCACCGAATTCCCTTTTCAAATTTTCAGCCTACGCCACTGATAGTGCGCATAATGTAATGAACGTTTTGTGGCATATTAATTGAACACATCGATATAGCAGTTTGCAAATCTGCAAACAACATCTAATTAAGGTTATTTTCATATAATTTTAGGGTTCTTGCTTACTACTACTGGTGACGTCAGTGTTCGGGCCACAAGCGTGGCATGTGCCACTGCCGGGCGGTTTGACGCCGGGTGTCGTGTTTGAGTTCGTGCTCTACTTCTCTGCTATGCTCACCAGTCAGACAGTCATCCTATGGAACATATACAAGTAGGTATATTTATAAGCATAACATAAACATAAACTCACGCCTGTATTCCCTGAAGGGGTAGGCAGAGGTGCTAGCACCCACATTTCGCCAGTTTATGTTTAGGTCCCAATGTAATAGGTGGCGAGCCTATTGCCATTATCCGGGCACTTATAAACCTGCGATAAATACACACATAACTTCGAAAAGCATCGAAAAGTCATTGGTGTGTGCCATGGTAAACCTGGGATCGAATCCGAGACCTCGTCTCAGCAGTCCATTACCCATACCACTAGGCTACCGCAGATATTTATAAGTAAGTCTTTTTATAAACTACAATAATTTTTAGCTTTCCTGTTTGCCTTGTCTGTTCTGTATATATCCATTTTTGTCTTTTTTCTAGGTCGTACAGAGACCGCACCGGCAAAATGCGTTCGTTTAGTGAAGCTATACGGCCGCTGGTGCCACTGTTTGCGTTCTTCGCACTGAGCACCGTGTGGGCCGTGTATTCACCCAACGATATCATCAACAAAGCGCCGCGGATCTTCTACATACTGACTGGCACCATATTCTCTAACATCAATGTGAGTGAAATCTGTGATGATTTTATTTGAATGAAATTTTTTATAGCATTTAGTTTATTTGCTAACTACCCGCGACCGACCTTTCCTGTAAGGGACAGCTCGGTTCATAGGCGGGACTTGAACCCATCGACTCCCGCCTGCGCGATTTATTTTTCCTGATTTAATCGCATATGATGGATCTATCCTAAAATTCGTTCTTTAATTTTTTCTGCGACTGTTTACCGTGGGTTTAATAAAATCCGTACTAATATCACAGTATAACGAGTGATCTTACAGTAGCTCATCGCGTTTGATGTTTGCGGAAATGCCGCCTTTAGCAGTTTTGTCAGGGTTGTCATTTCAGTTTTTATTTATAATTTATTTTTCTGTACTATTTTATTACATTTTATAGTACAGAAAAATAAAGCTTTAGATTAGCTAAAAGACCCATCTTTTTTTCTGTCAAGGCACATCAATTCACGCTAATATAAATAACGAGCTGATGCTCGCGGCTCCGCCCGCATAGATGTCGGCTATAGCTACTTTTGGTTATATCTCCGATTCTACTCAGCCAATATGATCAAACAAACGTAATATTGTAATTGTGAGTTATTTCGATTTCGGTTTGGATTTGAATTTGAATGTTGATTCGGGTTCGGGTTCGGATTCGAATTCGAGTTCGAATTTCGATAAAATTTCGTAAATCGCCAGGATCGCTAAATGGATCATAGGTATATTCTTAATCAGCAATCCCAAAAATCCCCAAAACGATATCCATATCGATTTTAGTGAAAATATCGAGTCCGCCATCTTGGATCGCTAAATGGATGATATATTCGTAATCAGCGACCTCACAAACCCTGAAAGCGATACCCATATCGATTTTGGTGAAAATTTTGAGTCCGCCATTTTGGATCACTAAAATTAAATGGATGATAATATATTCGTAATCGGTGACCCCTAAAACCCTGAAAACGATACCTATATCGATTTTTGTGAAAATTTCGTGTCCGTCATCTTGGATTGCTAAATATGTCAAACGAAAAAAAAAACTATTTTCTTGACTCACAAAACGAGTCATGAAAAAATTTCTACTTTTGGTTATATCTCCGATTCTACTCAGCCAATATGATCAAACAAACGTAATATTGTAATTGTGAGTTATTTCGATTTCGGTTTGGATTTGAATTTGAATGTTGATTCGGGTTCGGGTTCGGATTCGAATTCGAGTTCGAATTTCGATAAAATTTCGTAAATCGCCAGGATCGCTAAATGGATCATAGGTATATTCTTAATCAGCAATCCCAAAAATCCCCAAAACGATATCCATATCGATTTTAGTGAAAATATCGAGTCCGCCATCTTGGATCGCTAAATGGATGATATATTCGTAATCAGCGACCTCACAAACCCTGAAAGCGATACCCATATCGATTTTGGTGAAAATTTTGAGTCCGCCATTTTGGATCACTAAAATTAAATGGATGATAATATATTCGTAATCGGTGACCCCTAAAACCCTGAAAACGATACCTATATCGATTTTTGTGAAAATTTCGTGTCCGTCATCTTGGATTGCTAAATATGTCAAACGAAAAAAAAAACTATTTTCTTGACTCACAAAACGAGTCATGAAAAAATTTTCAAATCCAAACCCTGAATAGTGTGATTACAATTTAATGAGACAGCCCTGAATCCCTAGGACCGAGTAAAATGTATGGGCGTACCGAGTAATACCCCGTCCCCCACCACTCCCCTCCCCCCGCACGATTGCTCTGTAGACGGCTCTGTCTGACAGACTGTATGTAATATGAATCGTTAGTTAATATTATAAATGCGAAAGTAACTTTGTCTGTCTGTCTGTATGTTACGCTTTCACGCCTAACCCACCGAACCGTTTTTGATGAAATTTGGTACAGGTGTAGATAAGACCATGAGAAAGGTTTGCTATGTTTGTGCGCGATTTCCGACATCCGCGGACAAAAGCTAGTTAAAAATAATGGGTGTATCTGTGTTCCAGTGCCGGCTCATCGTGTCTCAGATGAGCGATACCCGCTGCGAGTCGTGGAACAGTTTGCTGGGCGGCTACGCGCTAGTACTGGCGGCCGTGTTGTTGCTACGCGTGACGTCACGCGCCGAGATGGCGCTGTTGGCCGCGCTCGGCCTGGCCAGCTCCGCCGCGCACATCCGCTACGGCGCCGGCGTGGTGCGTACTTATACCCCCAAATGGATTCAGAATAAAGTTTTCATCACTTCTATTCGAAAAACATATCTGCGGTAGCCTAGTGGTATGGGTAATGGACTGCTGAAACGAGGTCTCGGGTTCAATCCCAGGTTTACCATGGCACACACCAATGACTTTTCGATGCTTTTCCAAGTTATGTGTGTATTCATCGCAGGTTTATAAGTGCCCGGTTAATGGCAATAGGCTCGCCACCTATTACATTGGGACCTAAACATAAACTGGCGAAATGTGGGTGCTAGCACCTCTGCCTACCCCTTCGGGGAATACAGGCGTGAGTTTATGTTATGTTTCTATTCGAAAAACTTCACTTTACTGTCACTGTAGCGGGGCGCAAAATAGCTCTTTTCTGTTCAGAGCCAAGCAGCGGGCCAGCAAAGTTTTGAATTTGGAACATTAACATTCATATAAATCGAACGCAAATTGAACGGATTACTGGCTGGTACGTGTTGGCTGCACAGCGCGGGGTGACCTGTGCTAATTAAAAAAAAAACAAAGAGCGCCAATTACCTCTCTGTTCTTGTAATTAGTACATTACTTATTTAAGTTGTATTTTGCAAAATAATATGAGTTCTACTTCGAATTAAGGAAGTGACAATGCATTAACTCCTGAAACAATTAGATATTATAGGAGCTAACAACGCCGTACAAAACTTGTTACCCACGAAATCTCGCGAGAAATATTTTCTCATAGAACGGTGATGAAAAGTAGAGTGTATAACTCGGGAGCGAATTATTTTTCCCTCGGGCGGTGTACTTTGAATCCCTCGCTGCGCTCAGGATTCTACGTTAGAATTTCTCGCTACGCTCGGGATTCTATTCTAGAATCCTTCGCTTTGCTCTTGATTCAAAGTAGCGCCCTCGCCGTAAAAATACTACTTCGCTCCCTTTTTATACAATCTACTATTTCATCCCTTCTATTCGAAAAACTTCACTTTGTTGTCACTGTAGCGGGGAGCAAAAGAGCTCTTTTCTGTTCAGAGCTAAGCAGCGGGCCGGCAAAGTGATTTGAATTTGGAACATTAACATTCATAGAAATCGAACGCAAATTGCAGAGTTTACTGGATGGTACGTGTTGGCTGCACAGCGCGGGGTGACCTGTGCTTACTAAAAAAAAAACAAAGAGCGCCACTTACCTCTCTGTTCTTGTAATTAGTATATACCTATTTAAGTTGTATTTTGCAAAATCATATGAGTTCTACGTCGAGTTATAGAAGTGACAGTGCATTAACTCCTGAATCAATTAGATATTATAGAAGCTAACAACGCCGTACAAAACTTATTACCCACGAAATCTCGGGAGAAATATTTTCTTATAGAACGATGATGAAAAGTATATTATAACTCGTGAGCGAATTATTTTTCCCTCTCGCTGCGCTCAGGATTCTACGTTAGAATCCCTCGATATGCTCGGGATTCTAATCTAGAATCCTTCGCTTCGCTCTTGATTCAAAGTAGTGCCCTCGCCTTAAAAAAACTACTCCGCTCCCTTGTTATACAATCTACTATTGTTGACCTTGCGACCAGTTCAGACCGGTTACTCAGGGGTTGTAAACATTTTGCACACAGTAGCGACACCGACTGCAACGCAAAGTGGCGCCCGCGTGAACCTTTATTTTTGTTACACAAAAATCAGTACTTAAACTAATACGATATTTACCGCAAACTTTATTCTCAATCGATCTGGCACGGCCTATAATACTCCTACTGCCAATTTTCTTGAAAGAAAGTTATAAATATGCTATACTACTACGGCTGCCAGTGGGGAAGCCGGCCGTTTTGACCCGACGGGTGATCACTGATCAGCCCTTCTGTGTGGGGCCATTTTACCCATTTCCCCTATAACGACTACGACTACTAAAAAAAAAAACGTGCTCTCTGCGACACGACTAGACCAATGCAAATACTCATATTCATGCTTACAAATATTTGCACTGAGCGGGAATGGAATCCGCTCCTGCGTAGCGGCCGCGTTTATTACCGCCATGCACGAAGGCTGTGTTATGTAAGTATATTCACTAACTGACCAACCAAGAAATCAAAAAAAGGACTGATGAACAACTAATGATACGGGCTCGTGATTAATTTGATATATCTATTACTGGGTGCACATATTGAAAACACTTTTTCCACAGTATTTATTATATTGAACCTGACCGGTTTCGCCTTACGGCATTCTCAAAGGTTTAAATATCTCGGGCTGCAATTGATGCCTTATAGCCCTTGGCTACTAATCTACTATTATAACTTTCGCGTTCCATGATATATAAAATAATACTTGTCAGGCAAATCAAATTATCATGGTATAGCTCCATGATCCCTGTAATTCTCGTTATTATTATTGTATGTAAATGTGATTCAGGTGTGACTCAATCGCTCAGTTGGAAGAGCATTCCCCCTGTAAAGGAAAGGTCGTGGGTTCAAGTCCCACTTGAGCGCTTCTTTTTCCCGATGTATTTCGGACTTAAAAAGTTAGCATAGTAAATGCAAAAAAAAATCATTCAAATATGCATATAATTAATTTGTATTTTTTTGCAGGTACAAGAAATGTGTCAACATTTCAATATCAATTGTTTCCATATCAAACCAAAGATAAAGTAAGTTATTACGTTCACCATTTCCGATTAGTATTTGTGAACAGTTAAACATATTTAATACTCGTGTACCGTGATTGTATTTTCATTATAAAGGTATGCGATCATTATTATATTTATAAATGAATCACGCACTATTTGACTGATCACCTTGAAGGTTGGCACATCTAACCGCCGTTCCCAATACCATACTGACAGTTGTAGATAGATCGGATAAAGTGCTCGGCTGTTTAAATTTAAAACATAGCTACTCCTATTTCACACCAATTTCGGAAAATAAAATTAAACCGCGATGCGCTTTCCCGCAAAAAATCAGTTACCATATTTTCAATTTAAACAGCCGATACGTCAAATTTGTCTGCTGCGATCTATCTTCAACTGTAAGTATGTTATTGGGAACGGCCGTAAAAGTTTATAGAAGAATTACTGACCAAATTGGGCTTAGCTGCTAATAATTCGTGGCATTTTATCTTGCCCTGACACCTTACCAGTAACAACATTTTCTTTGCCAAGTCGCGTTGTTCGGTTGGATGGTGTACTGTACACATGGCAAAGGATATACACCTTTTAAACATAATTGTATAAAAAGTTATGTATTCTTATCTCCTTTGCAGTCTGTACATTAAGGTATTGTCCTACGTGAGCATCAAATGCGCTAACGCGACGCGTTTCGACGCCAATAAAAGAAAAAAAAAAGTAAATATCAAATGGTCGGTATTCTTTATTGTGTCCTACGTAAGCGACAAACGCGACAAGCAACGCCACGAGTAACATTACTTTCCATACTCCAAGTGATGACATCACTTGGAGTATGGAAAGTAATGTTACTCGTGGCGTTGCTTGTCGCGTTTGTCGCTTACGTAGGACAACGGGTCACATTTCGCCAATAGTTTTAGCCATGTAATAGCGGTTGAGCCTACTATGGTCACCCAGTATCTTGCGAATTAGAAATAGTATTTTTTGTGCTTCCTGTTATGAAAGTAATCTTTTTTTCGAGCTGGTACAGTAAGTGTCATAAAGCTATTGATAAACAAAGTGCTCAAAATGATCTTAATTCCTCGTTTTTCCCTCCTTCCTGTTGATGGATTATTGTGGCATTTGATACACACAAGTGATACACACATATAAGTGCCCGGCTAATGGCAATAGGCTCGCCACCTATTACATTGGGACCTAAACATAAACTGGCGAAATGTGGGTGCTAGCACCTCTGCCTACCCCTTCGGGGAATACAGGCGTGAGTTTATATGAGTTTATGTTATGATACACACCTTTAGTTCGACCAATAATGTAAATTAAAGAATAAGAATAATTTATTTGCCTTTAAACATGGTAACATGGATCTTACAATATGTATAAGCACAGCATGTTTAGCTGCCTACTGCAGCATGCAAATTGTCAATTAACAATTTAATTTGTTATTAAAACTATTACATGCATACATTTATATAAGAAATTTGACAAGCAATAACAAAATAGTGATGAATGTCAAATAAAAGAGTTATTATAATCCTAAATATTTATGGTCATAGTCACATCTATCAATTTAATTTATTATAATTAAATTAGTTACTGTTATTTAAATGTCATGAACTCTTTTATTGTGTAAAATAAAAACAGTTTGATTAGCTCTTATTACAAGAGTTTTAAAATCATTTTGAGACTGTTGTCAAGATATTTTTGACGCTGACTGTAGAGACTTTAATTAAGTCAGATCTGATACCGGAAAATGTAAAATAAATTATATTTAATATATTTAAAAGGTATCTTGTGATGAAGTATAACGAAATTCATTTATCTTAGCGAATGGTTTTTATTAAGAAGGCCATTCTTGGTCAATATATCGGTAGTCTAGAATTCTAGATGGTTTAACTTTTATCACTATTACTATTAAGATATAAAACACTTATTCAATTAATATTCTTATGTAGTAATATTCTAAAGTGAAATGACGCCCCCCACACATTCATTGTGTAAATCGTCAAATAGTTTCTTGATAGGCGATAATTTGCTGGTGTCCGTAATGTTACGGCTACACTACCGGGATATGCTAATAATTACTGCCACAATTTCAGCAACGCCTAGGTGTCCATGATTTGCCGCCTAATTTATTGACACTGTTTTGGTAAACTGTAGGGTAGCCACACCACATCACGCAGTAATTTAGACGGTAAATTTAATGCGATAATTATTGCGATAACAACCCGGTAGGCGGTAAGGTAGTGTAGCCGTAGAATAAGAGAGGTGGGGCGCGTCATTTGGGCTTGGACAAGCTATATAATATGTATACAAATGGCTGTTTCAATACCAAAAAAAAAACTATGTATGTACCACTTATTTATATTGTTGATCTCAAATGAATTACATTTTGTGAATCGCCAAAACCATGATGTTCATTTATGTGTGGCGACGTGTACTATATTTATATAACGGTCTGATAAAAAATATTTCAAATGTTATTTTAACTTACTATGTTAATGACGTAGTTCATAAACCGCAGTAGTTCATAAACCTTCAAAAGTGTTGTATTATAGAAAAAAAGAGCTAGCTGAGAGTGAATGAGATACCGCCTGTGGCGCTAGTGAAAGTATCTGTATCTCCCTCGTTCTCATCTCATGCTAGTTCTTTCTCTTTCATTACCTCGTCCCCCGCCACGCCGCTCGTTCCTTGGGCGTGGTCACACTATAATCCTGTCGACTCTCTTGACCACCTTCAATTGTTTTGATTTATCAGTAGGTACAACAGTCTTACAACAGTATTCGTCGAACCAAACTTATTGGCGGTTCGAAAGTTCGTACGAGTGCGGATTCAGGCCAATCTTATACTCGCTCTCTTTTCTCAAACGCCATTGGTCTGAACCCACACTCGTACTTATTTCCGAGCAGCTATTATATAAATGTTTCGAGGTATACGTAGGCAACTCGTCCCATAGTCCATATAACAATATTTTAACTTATGAAGCCGTAATTGACCGCAATTGGTTCATTCAAAAATAATATTCAACTCGACACTTTCTTCAATGATAATTCAATAAATTATATTTATTAAACAATAACTACAAAATATTGGTAACATAATTATTTATTACTAAATACCGAGTTGCAATAGGGATAATTGTGTCACAAATTAATATTATTATAATTGAATTCTGAAGTGATTTATTAGCTGATTGTAACAGTCTAGTAATATTATTATAGGGCTTTGAATTGACCCTGTTTACTAATAAAATAACATTTAATAATATTGCCTTCGGAGGTTGATGTAGACATGTTGACTGTGAAAGAAAAAGAAAATAGTTAATCCCAGACTGTATAAAACGATGGGACGAGTGGTCATTTGAACGACATAGGGAATGAAATAAGTGTTATTTACTTCTCACTTGAGCTACTAAATAGCTCAAGTGAGAAGTAAATAACACTTATTTCACATAACGGTTTTATGATTTTATTTTTATATAACTGATTTCAACCACAAGCATTTATATGACAAGGGAATTTTATTTTATATAGCAATCGTAGATTGATTTATTTACAGAGGATAATGTAGAATTTTAGAATCTCGTTCCCTTATTACCATATTCATATTCCATGAACGTGAATCTAAATATCTAGTAGGTAGTTACCGCGAGATCTTGGCAAAACTTTGTAGTAGATCCATTGTGTTTAGATATGTAACACAAATAGTAAAATAATATTAATTCAATAAATAACCATTGGTGATTTTACTATACTTACTTGACTATACCTAGACACTATTTTCAGATTGATATTTTGTAACAAAATTTCACAAATTGAGGACCAACATCACGCAATATCAAGCGATTTATACCTACTTATTATAATTACCTATTATTTTGCATTTTGAAGTAGTGTAATATAATTTTAACGATAAAAAAAATATTTATTTTAAAGCGGTGATAGCTATTGGGTGGGTATTTATCAAATAAGTAGTTCACATAAACTTCTTTGTGTGAAAACAGGTAAAGGTCTTCAAATTATATAGGATAAGGTCTTTACTGTGTTGTCTTTTGTAAAGGATAACACTTTTAAATCTCATAAATTAAGTGTAAAACAAGACGTTACTAGTAACGCTAGTCATGTTTATTAGTTATTAAATTGTTAATCATGCCATATAATGTCATACTATATAACTATAAAAATTCATGCCAAATGTTTCCATTTAGGTTTAAATTAGACAATTTTTATCAATTCATATACTTATACCTTATACAGTAAGTGACTAGTGTAAATATATTTTTGTACTCTGATTTTCTGTCTTTTAAACTAGGGTATTTTAAACCTATAAATAAACAGTTTCTAGAAATAGTTGTAGGTACTCTTACTTTATGAAGATCTGAAAAGAAATCTCGGATTATTGGTGCATATATGTTCCTTTTATTTTAAGTATCTAACTGTCTTGTCTTCCTTGTGAGGCGAGGTAAATATAGACCTATGTTACCTATAGCAATATACTGAGTCTCAAAACAATAGAATGCATTTTTAGGTAGCTAATTTCTCACTAGTATAAATGTACATTGTATATTGTTAAAATTCTGTTCAGTGGTTAATATTGTGTTTATTCATTATGCCACTTGCAGTGAGGATTGCTCAATACTGTACCTGTTTATTTTAATTATTCATGACTTATATACACCTGGAAGTTTTAGGCCCGTATTCCAGAATAACGCTCCAGAATACAGTTTGTCCTCAGATCTAGTTTCAAGTTGAGATTCAGGATGGAGTATCGTTCTGGAATACGTACATTCAACTTCAGTATAAGAACTGCTACGACTCTGCCTCATTTACCATGTCAAATCTTGTAATGTGTAATAAACTACTTATCTATTTAATTTATTCATGTCTTTTATTCGTACCTACTGAATACCTCGAATCAAACATAATAGCGGGTAGGAACCCAGACCAATCGCCGTTGGACTCGCTCTCTCTTCTCAAACGCCAATGGCCTGACTCGTACGAACTTCCAAGCCGCTATTAAAGTTTGATTCGATACCTAGATATACCTCGGGACACGTATCTTGGTCCTAAGTTGTGAGACAAAATGAGGCTCTGACACACGCGGATGGATGGCTTTGTAATTTACGCTTGGTGAATTTGAGCTCTTCCACCGGACGACGCGGACGGTACCATCGCGTCATCCTCAAAATATACCTACATACTGCGCGTATAGAGCACATTTGGAACTTAGGTACTAAAGTATACTCGTCATACTGAATTTCGAAGTTAAAAATAGCGATGAATTGTAGCCCTAAAGCACCGAAACGCGACTCACGGTTAGTGCGAAAGTATTCCACATCGATTCACACATAGTCGAATGTATTCCAGCGCGATGCACGTTAGTGCGAAAGTCTAGTAAATGCAAAGGCATGCCACATAGTTAGGTTATTTATAATTAAATGCAACAAAATGTAATTGGTTTTTATATACATTCGACTATGTGTGAATCGATGTGGAATACTTTCGCACTACCTTGCTTCGCGGTGGAAAACATTCGAAAATAAGATTATCGATGTGGCGCACTTTCGCACTACCGTGAGTCGCGTTTCGGTACTTTAGGGCTATATTTCATCGCTATTTTGAACTTCGAAATTCAGTATGAGTCAAATTTTTTCTCTTCTCTATGTACAAAATTCTCAAAAAACTATCTAATTAGGTATAGATAGATAGAAGCATCATTACTGCCTCAGTGGCGTAGCGGAAGTGTGTTCGACGCTACTTACGTCACGGGACTGGCGCGGCCGATCTTGCCACCACCTCGGCCGGCTTCTGCTAGGTTAACACTTAACAGGCGGTTTCACACATCTTCATCCCCAAGCCCGCACTCATGGAGGGCGGAGGTAGTTGAACGATAAGCAACCTCCAACGCCTAAGTCACCTTCGCACTTTACAAGCTTCGCGGACGAAAGAGACCTAAATCTCCTCCGGACCCACTCCCCGCTTCCTTCCTTAGCATTACTTGCTCGCAGGAGGGTGCGGCAGCCAAGACCCTTGTGAGCATCAAGATGACGGGACCAAGCCCCAAATTTAAAATGTATCACATTGAAAGTTTGTACCTACTAGGTACATATTATGTACTTATTCTACCCCAAACTTAGATTTGTACCTATAAAGGTAAGGTAAATGTAAGGCTTAGCGTGCTCTCCGAGGCACGACCAGACCAATGCAATGCATAATCAAGCATTCAAATATTTGAACTGAGCGGGGATTGAACCCATGCCTCCTGCGTAGCGGCCCTTCACTACCGCCACGCCACAGAGCCTCCAGTGATAAAATAATACATACGGTGATTGTGCAGATAGATGCATCCACAGCAGCCTTCATGTTCGTGGAATCGCAGATAAAAAATGCAGGAATCGGCTACACTGGTGACGATCGAGTGGCCCTAGCTTAAGCATCTTGGCCATGCCATCCCTCAACACAAGCAATTTAGCTTATCTAGAGAGGTTAGCGGGTACTAGTACTACTACGGATACCTATGGTATAGGATGGTATCACGGGCTGGTATCCACAACTGCCAACCCTCGCACCGAATGCATACAATGCAAAACAATGTACAAGTTAATTAATGGGTAAGGCCCTAATGCAGGCTTTCCATTTAGTGTTTAGAGGTAAGCGGCAGTCACTCCAAACAGTGAATTCAGGCATCAAAGTTGTAAATTTGAATGAACTAGGATGAGTGTTTGGACACATTAGGTACTTAATTTTACATTTAAATGACAAACATTTTTATAATTGAGAAAACACTTTAATAATTACCAGTAATAGGTTTTATTACACTTTGCTCTTAACATAACGAACTAACAGTTTCATTTATCTCATCACCCAACGACAACAACTTTCTCCATTGCTCCGGAGTCATGCTGATACCCTTCTTCCCTGGCAACAATTCACCATTCTTTTCATAAAACTCTCTAATATCTACATAGACCTTTCCTTTGAATTCCCTCACTTTAACCAACTTTTTCCCTTGAAGAACCCATGTTGGTTCTTTGTCTTCAGTTCTGTTACTGCTGGCTAATTTGGCTTTCTTTTCAGCGGGAGGATTTCTCTGTAATTTTTATAAGTGATACACTATTAAAAATATTTTGGATACATGTTTGCTCATTTTTGTTCCTTAGGTTGCTTCTCTGTAAACAAATTCAACATGTCGAGTACAAGCAATCTAAAAATAAACTTTTCAATACCTAATTTAAAAACTTAGTATGTATTCAGGATTTCAGTTTTTGCAATAAAGGACCAAAATTAATTTAATACTTAATGTGTTATGCATTAGTAAAGAATATGCAATAATTATGAAGTGTATTACTTTTTAAAAATCATGCCGTCACGTCAAAGTGCCAACCTAGCATTTAACAATACGGATAACTCCGTTGGAAGTGAAACATACAGTACCTAAAATTATTGTATTGATTAAGATTTATAGAAAACATACATCTACGGGTCCATCATCGCTATCAGAACTGCTGGAACTCTCCTCCTGCTTCTTCTTGTTTTTCGGCATCGTGGAGCAATTACAACTAAAAAAAAACTGTTATGAATGTGTGAATTTTCAAGTCATATCAATAATAAAATACGTCTAGGTAAATAAAGACCTTTAAATACAATTTAAGTTTATTTGCAACTTATATTATCAAATATAATGGTAATGGTTCACTTTTGCTAAAAAAATACCGGCTTTTTAATTTTTATGTTTTGTTCACTGGCAAAGCAAAGTGCAAAGGAAATAACAAAATTTCTGAACGTGAATGAATAGCAGTCTAGCTAAAGTCGATCAACGAAAGCTGGCGCAAGAAAGCGGCGCTAAATTTGAAAAACCAACAGGTTATAATAATACCACGCTGACTATACATGGAAATAACGGAGTAAATACTATGATTGACTATGATTTTTTGGCTTGTTCAGGTCATTAATTCAATCTAATTGACATCAAACTTTTTTTGATGTGTGTATATACAATTACCTAGAATGAAGAAATTACTTATTTTATTACAAATAAAAATAAAAGAAACCAATTAAAAACTAAAACTAAGACTAAAAAAACAAATGATTATAAAATAAAGAACCACCGAAAAGGTCGAAATAATTTTGATAGCAGGCGGTACCCATTTGCCCATCTTAAACCAGAAGAAAATTAATGGGTACCGCCTGTTATCAAGCTTATTGCTATCTTTTCGGTGGCAGTCGGGTTTTTTATTTTTTAATCATTTGTTTTATTATATAATTTTTAGTTATGATATGACATGTATATATTTTTGTAATCTTCTAATTTCATTCATTTTGATACCCTACTCGATTAATTTTAGTCAAAAATATATTTAACAACATACGTTTTGACGCCAAAAATCCAACATTTTGATTTTTAGAAAATTTAATGTACCTGGTGTCACGCACACAATCACGACGAATCAAATGATACCTCACATTTCCAAATCCGTCTAGCCGTTCAGGCTGTAGGCCGTGCCAAATAAATGGACCTACATACAAAGGTACATACATACATACATACGTCATGGTCTCGAAAAATATTACCCTCCTTGCTTCGGCAGTCGGGTAATTAAAACGCGTCGTAGAATTCATTCGCATTGCATGCCCCATGGCCCCAACGTTTCGAATCCAAACGGCACAAATTCAAAGTCTCCAATGAGATTGGAGTATTTGCGCCGTTTGAGAGCCTCTCCAGAAGAAGTGGCGGCAGCGGCACAGCCAGCCCTGCTAGGTAGGTATATGAGTGGGGGCATGTTGCGTCCCACACCAGAGCCCTACCCATTTTCCATGGCATTTACGACATATGATTCAGGACATACGACATCAGGAAATATCAGTTAATTTAATAGATAATACACTTGTGGACACATCTATTGGCCCACCTTTGAGTTTAGGTTTCGATGGCCCCTACCTAAATATGATTGCTAGATTGAACAAAAACTATTGATGCAGTTTTAAACCTGATACATTTTACCATCTTTTTCGATCGTATTGTTTTAAATTTGAATTCAGAATACCACGTGACATGGAGCTACGCTTAACAAGTCGGGTATGTATGAGCCTTGATGAAGGCAGTTGGTTTTTGGATAAAAAACATGTTTTATCAAATAAAGGTTTAATTTAATAACGCGCGTTGCCTCCATGGGTATCTACGTTCGCACTCATACGATTAGGCATAAAGTTTATCAACCGTTCTATGAAATGTTGAGTGATCATCTCCCATTCCTCTTCCATGGCAGTTTTCAACTCTGGAATCGTCTGGGTAACTGGCTGACGAGCCCTAACACGTCTCTGTAGCTCGTCCTGCATGTGCTCAATCGGGTTCATGTCTGGGCTTCTGGCTGGCCAGTTCATAACTGTGATGTTCCTATCCCGAAGATATTTCCTGACGATGCCGGCCGTATAGGTTTTTGTATTATCATGCATAAAAAGGAAATTTGGGCCCACATGGTCCACGTATGGCATCACGTGAGGTTCTAAGCACTCACGAATGTACTTTTCAGCATTTAATGTTGGCAGCCGTGGTCCCTTATCAACCTCAAGTTGAGTTTTGCCGCTCGCGGTAAAGTGATGATTTCTCAAGCTGGTCGTCACAATGAATCGATTCTGCCTGTCAGTTGTGACCCGAGATCGTGGCCTTCCTTGGCGACGAACAAAGCCGCCAGTCTCTAGGTACCTCCAATAAACATTTCAGACCGCAGATCGCCTTAAATTAAGTCGAGCACACACTGTATCCGGCCTGGTTAAGTGCCACAGCTTGGGCACTGACTTCAGGCGAAGTATCCATATACCTATTATTGATAGAACCTCACCTTAGTGTTAATAATAAGTAATGTTTGATGCAAAACCAAAGAGAATAATCACAATCACAATTAAATCCAAATATGTACCGATTCGATTGTTTGATACCAACGAACAGGCTCCAAATTGTCTTAATTATTTGTTCGAAAATCAAAAAAGACTATTGAATTAAATTATGAATGTGCCTGGTTCAAAACTGCATAAAAACTTTTTGCTCGCCCTAATATAAATTTTTAGCTAGGACCAGCTAGGACTAAACGAAACTATTTTTATTCGTCTCTAAGGCGACGTTGTAGTCATCTACCGATGTTCTTAAGGTCTATCGGAACCAATGAATGATGTTACATCATTTTTATACATTGATTTTTGTAAACTCTCCGCCCAAATACTTGAATGAATTTTACAGCATCTAGTTAACTTACAAATCGAAATAGAAATAGAAATAGAAATTTATTTGCTCATAGACATGGTAACAAAGATTTTAGCAAGTAACTTAAGTATTATAGCACAACATGTTTAGCCGCAGTAAGTGGCATGCAAATATCGATAGTACAAATAATTATATTAAATGCTTTATGCACTGTCTTATAGACATACATTAAACGCACAAATTTTTACAAAGTTATTTAAAATTATATAATACAATAACTGGATGCGTGCCGGGTTCCTTATACAGTCTTCTATAACTTACCTAACATTACTTTTTTATAATACACTTTAATTACACATTTCCTACTTAACTATAAACTATTTATTAAACTATTACATATAATATATAAGAATCGAATACTAAATAATACTACTTGTACTAGGCTGATTGATTAAACTGCGGGGGATTTGGCGGGAAAGTGTAGAGGCATATTATTTTATTTTCCGAAATTGGTGTGAATTCGAGTTTTTATATATAAAAATGGTGGCTTTTTAGCCATAACGTCTTGGACAACGTAAAGTGGTATAGGTATTATATTACAGTGAATTGTGACTCTACGTGTTCAATCCAAATCACCCCAGGGAGCTTTTAGTATAGTCTCCACAACTTTACTAAGGCATCAAATTATCATTCACTGTCATCATCATCATCAACATCAACATTAATATCATCCACTATCATTTTAATGAGGGAAATAATTTTATCATTATAACTCATGTAAGGCAGCATGGTCATAGTACCTTAGCCTGTTCCAAAAGGAACTAAAGAAACAAAAAAAATATTAAACTGCATGACATTGACAATGACAATATTGACAATATTGACATAAAATTGTGGTTGAGCGGAGTAGCGGAGAAGGTGGATAATGTGGATGTTCATATTCCTCATAGATATAGGAAGAACATATTCCCCAAACAAAAGTTGCTAGCGGCTAAAGCTACAAAATAGTCATCTTTAAAACGGTGATCAATATGTTGGAACCTTGGAATAATGCTACCATTTTACCACCTCCCGTAAACATGTTTATAAGTTATAAAAAAGTTGGTAGGTTAAATTGTTATAGTATTTTTCATAATAATATTCTGCTTTATGTTGATGCCTAGTGGTATGGGTAATGGACTGCTGACTGCTCTCGGGTTCGATCCCAGGTTTACCATGGCACACACCAATGACTTTTCGAAGTTATGTGTGTATTTATCGCAGGTTTATAAGTGCCCGGTTAATGGCAATAGGCTCCCTACCTATTACATTGGGACCTAAACATAAACTGGCGAAATGTGGGTGCTAGCACCTCTGCCTACCCCTTCGGGAAATACGGGCATGAGTTTGTTATGTTATTATGTTGATATTGAATGAAAATATTGTAGGTAGGATAGACTAATCTTTCTTTTGTGTTTCAGACATATCCTCTATTAGGCATGTGTGTAATAACATTATCAAGATATTGTCCAAGCAGTCACCGTTGCACAAAGAAAGTGCATTATGCTCAAGATTTGTATACAAGTATGACAGGAAGTTCAGAAATGACATTGGTTATAGACATTTTAGAAAAGTTCACACAGCTTTAAAGAAATATTTGTCTCTGAATCTTTTGAAGGATGTTGAAGGTTTCCTGTCTGCACTTCCATCAGAGAATGATGATGAAAAATACTTACCGACTAGACAAATGCTAGAATATGTAATGCTTAGAATTATAGCATTTTCTAAGATAATGTTGAGGATTTGTGTTTGTTCTAAGCAATCAGCAATATTTTACTTGAACAGAGTCAAGCGAGGAGAAAGTCATTGGATGAGTTTGTTGCCGTATGCACTGATGAGCCGGTTGTGGTCTATGTGTAAGGTGCTACTCCAGCATTCTACCAACTGGTATTCAAACCTGTATCCCTATCTAAATATTTTAGAGTTTAAAGGATTACAATTTCTTCCTGAGCACTATACTCTTCCACACGATCTTGAGCAATGGCTGGACTTGAAAAATGTTGATAACTATGGCAGATTTAATTGGGATCAAAAGAAATTGATTGATGTGGAGAATGATTTGTTAGATGATGATGATAATGATTGCTTGTTTGATAATATTCTGAGTTATGTGAACCAATTGCATAAAAATGAGTCCGAGGAAGAAGAGCTAGAAGAATTAAAGCCATTAGAGAAATGTAACACACACTTGAATAGAATGGTAGACCTTGGAGAGACAGTATCTCGGGACAGATTAAAAATTAACAAAGGTGTATCAGTATCCAGGGAAAATTATAAAATGGAACAAACAGGCCAAGGTGATATTACCAGTGAAAGTTTTAAGGTTCTCCTCAATACACCTATTAAAGATACAAAAAAAATAAAAGGTAACTCATACGAAAATATAACAAATTTGAAGCAGAAAAAAGATGACACTGGTGTACTTAAAGATAACATAAAATCCATAGAAAAAAATCTAATAAACATAGAAAATAAACACTCTCACATGAAAGTAACAAATTCAGTGTCACTACAAAAGTTTATAGAAACAGAAGAAGAATACAGAAATGAAATGAACACCAAATCACTGACAGCTCACTTGAGCCTTATGCAATGGCATGCACTCAAAAAAACATTGCTCAAATTGTGTGATGTTCTGGCCAACAGGAAAATAGAAAAGAAATTCAAAAAAATATGGAAAGAAAAATGTTTGGACTATAAATAATAAACCATAATATTATATTTTTGAGTTTTATATTTTAAATAATAATATTTACAGATACAACAAATGCTACAGCACCATTTTTAGATAAATAACTTATGCAGTTTCAAGCATTTCAATTAGTATGCATAAAACAGTATTTCAGGTACAATTATAAACTGGGATGTTTGATAATCTGGGTTGTACAATATTTCTGTACAAATTTATTGAAAGTGAACAAACAGTGCCACATTAAGTTAGCTTAATTGCCTCAAGCATAGCCACACCTTGATTGGGGGCCTAAGCCAACCACGGAGGGGAAATGGGTGAAACGGCCCTATGCAAGAGGGCGGATCACCCATCCGGCCGCGGCGTCCCCTGCTGGCAGTAAGTAAGTAAGTAAGCCAACCACCGGAAAGCTGGTACATTTGCTGATGGACAAACAAGGCTCTGGCAAAGCCCCATTGGGGATTGGGAGGTCGTACAACAATCACTCCCATAAAAACTTTAGTGGAAATTTCTTTAAAAAAGAAGGAACATTAGTAACCGAAATTACTAATATTCCTTCTAACCCCTCCAGCTAAGCTAAATGGCTTGTGTAAGGCCTGCCCAAATGACCACACTCCGTCACGAGCCTCATACGAGTGGCGTGTTTTACAACCTATAGAACAATACCGAACTCCGTATTTGCTCTCGCGTGTGGACGCAGGCAGGTATATGACGTTTATGATGGTATTGATGTCAATGTGACAGGCTACACACTAGGATTCAAATCAGAGAACTCTCGATGGTAAGGCCGACTCCTTAACCACTAAGCTACCAGATATGATATGAATTGTCTTGTACTTAATATGACAATACAATATGTAAAAATATGAAAAGATTATGTACTACACATTACAAAAAGTGACTGATTCATTTTTTTTGAGCAGCTATCAGGCATTATGATCAGAAACTTAAAAAAATAAAGCCAGCTGGTATACAATACATGAGGACTACTAAAAGACTATAAAAATATTCAAAAAATTGTAATGACTTCAATAAAGTAGGCCATTCTCAGTACACACATGTGAGACTCATTATATCACATAAAAAAAAAACATTTATTAAAAAGTATACAACAGTACAAATATAGTAGTAAGTTCCCCTTAACTTTACAGGATACTTTGTGTATGGAATGTCTTATTTGGAATGTAGATACATTGCAGTAATTGTGCGGTATAAAATGAATACATTGGTATGGCAATATAAGCTCTAGTACAATCGTGATAAGAATCGTTATTTCTTAGTAGTACTGGACAACTTTTGCAGTCGTGCCTTCAATCCTCCTTCCTTTTTTGGTTGTGTGAGAGGCTTCCGTTCTTCCTGAAGCTTTTTGGCTTCTTTTAATCTGTAAATAATTATTATTTATAAAAATTTAACACCCAAATACTTAGTTTAAAATTTTGCGACGTCACATGATATGGCTACGAATATAGTAAATTTTGAGATGATTGCAACCAGTACACCATGTTGCACTGACACCTTATAAACATGGGATAATGATGGTTATTATGTATAAATACATATACTAATGCCTATAAATCCCCGGAGGGGTAAGCAGAGGTGTATTTAGATCCACATTTTGCTAACTATGATTATGGGAAACTCACTTTTCCTTTATCGCCATTTGTTCCTCCTTCTTATAAATATCTTTGAGATCGCTACAAAATGATGTCCACAGCGAAAAAAAATCTTTCGGTTCGCAGTCTTCGGGTTTGCCGCACTTCGGTGAGTACTGATAAAATTTCACGGTTGCGATGAACTTTGCACGGCACTCCTCTAAATTTTCATCTTCAGTCTTTAGTTTCTCTTCAGCGGCGTTTATAAATGCGGTCATCTTGTCCTTGAAGACGTCCAGTCTCCGCTTATTCTCGTCTCCAGTTTCCTCGCTTGTTTGAGCGTAGTTCTCAATTACCCTCTCCATTTTCTCTTTGCACCCTGGATTAAAAAGAAATAGTCATTAATATTATTAGTAGGTATCAAGAAGTATGTTAGGTTGCCTTCTGGTAGAAGTTAAGGCAAACCGAACACGATAAAATTCGAAGAAGATACGTTTGTCACGTATCTTCTTCAGATCCAATTTTAGGGAAAAAAATGTTTCTTGAAACTGATACTCAAAATTCGTTGTGGCTTCAAACGTCAACTTCCCATAATGTCCCTTTCCCAAAATGTCAACTTCCCAAAATGTCCCTTTCCCAAAATGTCAACTTCCCAAAATGTCCCTTTCCCAAAATGTCGCTTTCCCAGAATGTCCCCAATTCTTAGGCTTAAACGTTATAACTAAAATGAAAAACAATTTAGAATCTAATTTTTATTTTTATTACTTAAGTGGGATCAACTTTTTCGTCAATTTTTAATTTGAAATGAAATGTTATTAATAATTTGAAATGAAATTATAGTTATATATTATCAACATATTATATAAAAACAATAACAAATAACTTTAATTAGAAGTAATACGATCAAGTACACAGTATTTCAATAGGATTACGCCACGTCGCCTTAAAGACGTATAAGATGGGAAATTTGAATCATATCGGGCGTGTCTCGGTAGCCGAATTGGTCAGGCATTCCCCCTGTAAGGGAAAGACTGCGGGTTCGAGTCCCGCCCGAGAAGATTCTTTTTCCCTATGTATTCGATTTGTATAGTTAGCATACTTAATGCTGTAAAAATTCCTTCAATTGTTTGGGCGCAGTTATCAATAATCAATGTTTAAAAATGATTGTAACATCATTCATTGATTCCGATAGTTCGTAAGAAAATCGGTAGATGACGCCACGTCGCCTTAAAGACGTATAAGATGGGAAATTTGAATCATATCGGGCGTGTCTCGGTAGCCGAATTGGTCAGGCATTCCCCCTGTAAGGGAAAGACTGCGGGTTCGAGTCCCGCCCGAGAAGATTCTTTTTCCATATGTATTCGAATATGTATTTCATTGTCATTTTATTCTATTGATTTTATTTGGAATACATACTTAAGTAAATTTAAGTAGGTGCCTAAGTTTTGACAATATAAATATGACTATATTTCATTTCAAATTTATTTTCTAATTAAAAATCCCACTACTTAAGTAATAAAAAAAAATGATTCTAAATTGTTTTTCATTTTGGTTATAACGTTTAGGCCTAAGAATGGTGGACATTCTGGGTAAGCGACATTTTGGTACCAGGGGACATTTTGGGAAGTTAACGTTTGAAGCCACAACGTCAAAATTTTCATGGTATAGTCCGAGAGACGATGACACAATTTCCACATAGTTTTTTAGTATAAATTATATGCAAATACTTCCAATAAAACAAATGCCATACTGGTACAAATCGTCTAACAAAAAAAAAAATTAACCCTCATGCGATTGAGTCGCCGTCACCGGTGCCGCTGCTATGACCTTGATTATTAGGTGATTATTAGAGCCCTAAAGAGTGCCATCACACGAATGACTGGAAAGTGTCACTATCTCCCGGTCTAAAATGCGAATTTCCTTGGCGCACTTGTAAGACATCGCATGGGAAGAGATGGGGTAGCCCAGAATCTAATCTGTCGGGAACCACGCAGCAACCCTGTGGCATGCGTTTCAAAAATCTTCCGCACCCCACATGTGGGTGCTAACAACCAATGAAACTGCGCCATAAAGTTGTCAAGTGTTTTGTTTATCTCAACTCCAACGGCGGTCGATGAATGACGTCCAACGAGCGCAGATGAAATCAAGGTCAAATGTGAATATTTAAGAGGTTAATAGGCCTATAGACTGACCATCGAGTTGCGTCCGAAGCGCGGCGAGGTGAGTCGCCACGTCGGCAAAGTCGAGCGTGGCAGCGCGAGCTACGTCACCCGGCTCCGGCACAGGCAGTGCTCCGCCCAGGGCGCCGCCCGCCGCACGCACGTACGTACGCACGATGAAGTGGAGCAGCGTCACGTTCGACTGCTTCGACTGAAATAACCGCACGATAGACTTAACTAAGGTTTGACTGATTTTTTTATGCTAACTTTAAAGTTCGAAAAGAGTTCGATATAATATTATATATAATTATATATAAAGGAAAGGTCGTGAGTTCAAGTCTCACATGAGCGTTTCATTTTTTCCGATGTTCTTAACTTAGGTTAATAATTTTATTATAAGTTTGAATGATTTTTTTTTATAGCATTTATTATGCTAACTTTTAAGTTCGAAAAACATTCGCCGTCGCCCTTATAGACGGATATAAAAGAGAAGGAAAATTTGGAATGATTCAAGTGGTGCTCAATAGCTCAGTTGGCAGAGCAATCCTCCTGTAAGGGAAAGGTCGTGAGTTCGAGTCTCACTTGAGCATTTCAATTTTCCAATGTTTTTCGAACTTAAAAGTTAGCATAATAAATGCTATAAAAAAAAATAAAAAAAAAATCATTCAAATATTTGGGCGCAGTCATCAAAATTCAATGTTTAAAAATGGTTGAAAAATCATTCATTGTTTCCAACAGTTCGTAAGAATGTTGGTAGATGGCTGCACCGTCGCCCTTATAGACGGATATAAAAGAGAAGGAAAATTTGGAATGATTCAAGTGGTGCTCAATAGCTCAGTTGACAGAGCAATCCCCCTGTAAGGGAAAGGTCGTGAGTTCAAGTCTCACTTGAGCATTTCATTTTTTCCAATGTTTTTCGAACTTAAAAGTTAGCATAATAAATGCTATAAAAAAATCATTCAAATATTTGGGCGCAGTCATCAAAATTCAATGTTTAAAAATGGTTGAAAAATCATTCATTGTTTCCAACAGTTCGTAAGAATGTTGGTAGATGGCTGCACCGTCGCCCTTATAGACGGATATAAAAGAGAAGGAAAATTTGGAATGATTCAAGTGGTGCTCAATAGCTCAGTTGGCAGAGCAATCCCCCTGTAAGGGAAAGGTCGTGAGTTCGAGTCTCACTTGAGCATTTTATTATAAGTTTTTTTTATATACTTTAATTATCTTGACACGAGACAAATGTAAATTCGTCCATATATAGTCTTAAGAAATTACTTTTTTGTAAATTGACGTCTGTTTAAATGCTATAGTGTAGTTTGTTGCGCCGTTTCTTCTCCACTGGTGCCTAGGAAGCGGTGGTAAACTTAGTATTAAGCAGAATTTGTGGTCGAAAAGCTGTAGGCGTGCTACACAATTTTGAATAAATACTTTGAATTTGAATTTGATATGACACCAGTACCTCTAGCACGAAAAACTATCTCGTATCGTAAACGTATACAGAGAACGGAGCGTTGCGATTGGCCGCCGACCTACTGTGAACCTATCTGTGTGTGAAGCCGGCCAATTGCAATGCTCCGTTCTCTAGATTTGAGAGAATGGAGCATTGCGATTGGTTTATGATGCAGTTACGATATTTTTTTCGTGCTAGGTGCACAGGTATCCTTGACTAGTCCCATACAGAGGGAATGATTTGACCATCCACCTATCAACCAAATGCTCAATCTTGGTCAGAGCATTCCCCCTACAAGGAACTGATCTTAGGTTCTAGCCCCATCTTGGACATTCAATTTTCCCAATCTAAATAGATAGGAATAGTTAGCAATTGAATCATGTACTCTGTATATACCCTTGTACTTTACCTATCCTAGACAAGCTGAACGAATTTTTGTCCAAACACTCAACAAATACCATCGATAAACCACCATATTCACCAGATATGGCTCCAGCCGACTTCTTTCTTTTTCCTACACTCAAATTACTACTTCGTGGCACCCGTTTTCAATCAGTAGAAGACAAAGGAGAATTCGCGGCGAGAACTGAACTTATTCGTTGTCGTAAGTGTATCGTTTCTTAAGGAGCATACTTTGAAGGTGATAAAATAAATTTGGATGATTAATAATTTTTTTGTGTATTATTGATTTTTTCCCGGTACTTTCTTGACACAGTAGTATATATACTAATATAGCGAAATAATGAGTTTACCTTTACGTCTTTCAGCTTCGACAATATTTCTAAACCAAATCCATCCGCTTGTCCTCTCTGCCCGTTCCCGCCGTTCATGTAGTTGCCAAGAGTGAGAATTATAGCGAACAATTTCTTTAAATTTTCACTCGTCATAAGAAACTGGAATATATACAGAAAATTAGAGTGACCATATTATAATAATAAACAACTTTTCATATACGTAAAGACGTATGAAAAGGTGTATAAATAGCTCCTTTACTGACTGTTGTATGCTACTTCTACATATACGCCAAAGTATATGTGTATACAACTTACGTAAAATGGCCCAAAAAAGAGGCTAAGTGCGGACAAAAGAGTCCTTTATCCTATTCTAGGTATACAGCTTTGTATTGCATTGTATAATGTATTTGTACAGATATACTAAGATTTCATGTTAATTTACCTCACAAGTATGTTTCAAATTATCCAATTTGTGCATTGTTGTGCTAACAGCATCCTCAAATTCAGCTTGGAACATAAAACAGGATATCCGCTCAGCGAAGTTTGGTATACCGGACAAGTCGTGTAGAAATGCTTCAGGCTTATCTAAGGGCACATCAGGCTTATTTTTTAAGTGCTCTTTAATCAAAGATAACTCTTCTTCAGAGCCACGCTGCAATAGACAAATGGGATTAGTGAATAAATCATTCTAAATTTGAGAAAGAGATTTTTGACAATCATCGAAATTGAAACTATGCAGGTACCGAAACATGTGTTTTGTGCCTTCCCCAGGCTTTGGAGGTAACAAAATACTTTCTTTTCTTGGAAGTTTACAAATTATTCTTATCTTGGACATTATGTAGGTACTTACCAACTCATAAATTTGTTGCAGTGCCTCCAAACTGACCACAGAGGTATCAAAATTGTAAATAGCATTTTCAATCTCTGAGAATTCAACATGTAAACTCTGTGCAAGTATGCCAACATTCTGTGATCTCTTGCTGTCTAATATTTTGACTGGTTGTTTTTTTGTTTTTACTTCTACTTTCTTTTTTACAGGAGCTTTCACAACTTGTCTTGAGAACAAGTCAGTAAATTCTTCAATATTATCCAATTTGGTTTCTTCTATCTCCAACCATAGCGGTTTTAATTTCGTTTCTCCTTGGCTAGGTGGGGGTGGTGGAACTGCTAAAATTCGCGTCCAATATAGTGGCTTCATGGGCGCGGATGGTTTTATTGGTGTTTTTCGTAAAGCTGTGAACAATAACCCATAATTAGAACATGGAATAGCTTTGAAACAGGTTAGTAATATTAATCTTTGAGAATTGGGCTTACTTGCTCTTTGAACATTCCATCCGCCTACTGGAGGTGCGGGAAACGGGACAGGCCCACTTAACGGCGGTGGTGGCGGCGGGCCCATTCCAGGGATACTAGGAGGGGGCGGTGGTGGACCCATGCCGGGCATTACAGGTGGCGGAGGAGGTCCCATTCCCGGCATCGGGGGCGGAGGTGGGCCCATTCCAGGCATGGGTGGCGGTGGAGGGCCCATTCCAGGCATCGGTGGCGGAGGAGGTCCCATTCCGGGCATCGGTGGCGGAGGAGGTCCCATTCCAGGCATCGGTGGCGGAGGAGGTCCCATTCCAGGCATTGGTGGCGTAGGCGGGCCCATTCCAGGCATCGGTGGCGGAGGAGGGCCCATTCCTGGAATAGGTGGCGGAGGAGGGCCCATTTCAGGCATAGGTGGCGGAGGAGGTCCCATTTCAGTCATCACTGGTGGAGGATGTTCCATTTCTGGCATTGGTGGCGGAGGAGGACCCATTCCGGACATTGGAGGTGGAGGAGGACCCATTCCGGGTAGGGATTCTGAAGGAGGGCCCTTTCCAGACATTGTCGGTGTAAGACTTACTTCGGGCATTGGTGATAGCGATGTCTCTGTTCCAGGCAGTGTTGGAAGTTTAGAGGGGTCTACTTTAGGTGTAGGTAGCGGTTCTATATCTGGCATTGGTGGTGGCATATGACCAGTATTGGCCTCACAAGGGGGAGACGGACACGTTTCTGAGATGATCGGCGATTGCGAATCTATATCGAACTTCGACGATTTCGGTACAGACGTATAGGTCATAGAAGGCGGTGCGGAACCACCTAAACATGATATAGCAGTTTTGTGATTAAGAAATGTCGGGGACGATAACGAATTTGATTCTATTTTTGGTGCTGACTGTGAGTCAGAATCGAATGCAACTACTGAAGTTGATATTGACGATGATAGTTGGGGCGCAGATGGCATTATTTGAAGGCTTGGTGACTTTGATATATCCATATCAGACTTTGAAGTGGGTATTTCATTTATTTGCAAATCTGGTGAACATAGGTCTGATGTTCCTGGCATTGGTGGCGGGGGAGGGCTCATACCTGGCGAAGGAGGTGGTGGACAAGTTACACCTTGATTACACATATTGAGGTCTACTGGTGAAAAAGGTTCTATAGAAGAATTTGAGTTGGATTTGGAGGTCAGTACTGCTTGTCTTTCTGAAGTATTTTGGCAATCATCATTCCCTCCAGTTCTATCAATACTGTAGTCTATGAAGCTTTTGCTTGTTTGACTTGCCTGTGTTGATGCTAGTTGGTGTTTATTGGCTGCTGTATACAGAACTTCAGTAGTAGAAACAGAAGCATTTTTTATAATGGCTTCATTCTTTAATACATCTAGGGAACTTTTAGCACTATATGCACTAAGATCAGTAGACCCATGTGTGCTGAGAAATGAGACACTTGATGAACAAACACTGGTGTGTTCAGAACTCTGAGTAGATTGTCCAACTTCTCTATTTGTTTCTGTTTCATTGTCTTTGTGTTCTAATATTTCATCCTTTCTAAAAGCTTTATTACAATCTCTACTTTTATTTAACTTACAATAATTTACTATTTTGTCAGATCTTACATCAGGTTTACCTGTAATATCTTTAATAGCCATCTCACTTTTATGGTCTAAACTACTTATATCTAAATTATCAATATTTACATTTGTTCTTAGAGGGTCATATTCAGGTATGTTTATCACAGCTTTATTGTTTGATAGCTTTTCTATTTCAATTGCAAAATTAGATGCTTGCACTTCATTGCTCACTGAGTCTGTTTTGTTTCTAATTATATTGTAATCATTTAGAGAATCAAGTCGTTTTTCTAAATTCTTATTGAGTGATTCGATTTGAGAGTTTATTCTGTATCTTTCCAATTGATATTCTAATTCATGAAGCTTTTTTTTCAATTGAGCTATAACTACTTTGGCTTCATCAATGTCACTTATTTCCTCATTGTTATTTTGGCTGAAGAATTTATTATTTTCTAGATCTCGTTGGTTATCCTGTGTGAAAAATGTGTGAGTGTCTTTGTCTGGAGGCCATACAGACGAGTGAAGCCTGCCTGGTGTCACTGGTTGAAGAGTTGGCACCTCCATATGAGCCCAGTAGTACATTAAATTTGGCTGAAACAAATGTACTTGAATTTCAGAATACAAAATAATAAAAACTATAAACTAATACCAACAAAGTAAAAAGGTTAATCATTTGTGTTACTGGAATAATAGTATCTATGGACAACTCCATAATAACATTAAATTTGTGGTTTGTGATATGAGACCCATAATGGTATTTGCATTGGTCTGGGTGTTTCTATGTATAACATGTATGTATTTACAAAAAAAAAGTATCTAAGTATGTTTATCTGCATTTTAGATTCCATAACACCAGTTAGTTGAGCTTGTGCAATAGCAATAGCGATGTGTGGGATTTTGTGGAATATTTAAAAAAAAAAGCACTCTGCCCATTGGCTAAACTAGCCCGGAAACACCTATTGACTCATTTTGGAACAAGATTGGTGGACGACTTTCTAAAGCCGCCAGTTTGATGTTTAGATTGGCTTAAAGCCTGTGGCAAAGGTTTGCCCTTTTGTTTGCTAGCTTGTTCTCAAATTAGAGAAATTGTTATGAAATTCTCAGTAGAAGCACATATTGTAAAATAAACTCATGGTGTTTTAGTGAAAATAACCACACTGTTCTTGTTAAGGATAGCATTAAGGGTACTGATGTTGTTAGTAATTTCATTAAGTTCCTAAAGGTGAATCAAAACACCCTGAACCTTGCACTTGGGGTTCTGAATTATCATAAATATAGCTGTAATGGCCACTGACACTTTGCAAAAGCTCAGCCATTATGCTGCCGACAAGGATATGTAACAGAACTGTCATAAAAAAACCATTTTAAACATCTATTTGTTCATTCTTGAGCGTCATTTTATATTGAAGCGCTCATGTACATTATGTTTTTCAATGGTTTTTGGTTGATAATTTGACAGTTGTTTCTTTTTTATATTTGGTCCGTCAACTGACTGCACCCTGTTAGATGGCAATAAAGCTGATGTGCAGTCCAGAAGATACATACCACCATTCTCGCTGCCCTTGGACTTACATTACTAAGAATTTTCACATTTCATGATACAGTTGCAATATCAATTTGTAAGTATCATAGAAATATCAACCTAAGTCATGATCACATTGATTTCCATGTACATAATTGCATCTAGCTGTGGAAATTTTAAATCATATCACGAGTTGGTTACATGTTGTTCACTCAGACTTAAAGATTACTTTAGTCTGAGGTTCTCTATTTAAATATTGACTTTTTTTATTTACAGCCAACCTGACTGTTTTAATGACCTGTTTTTTTTTTAATAGACAAGGGTAAACCCTTGTCTATTAAAAAAAAACATTTATATCAGTCTCGTCTCAGCTATGATTTCTAGGCCATAATTAAATATCTTTGATATTGGCAGTATAAAGGCAAACCATTTGAGACATAGGTACTTATGATCATTGTATCTAAGGCTCAAGTTATAGAAATGATTTGGAGCCAATGGCTTTGTTAACAGGCTACAAGGTTTGATGATACAGGCCCAGGCAAACAAATTTTAATTTCAGAACGTAGACTAGCTAGTTTGGTTATTACTTATTTTAAATTCGGAACCACATAAATTGATGCTGAAAGAATAAGCTATTTACCTTAAAAATATTTTCTGTAGGCGCATCTTTGTCTGATATTTGCCTAAGGACTCCAGCAGCAAGAAGATGAGTGCAATATTGTATCCCAAGGTTCCGTAGATCCTGAACACTCAACAATGTTTTGAAGTGGCTGTTTTCTGTTATTGATGATATAAACCAGTTTAGGAGCATTTGACCTATAACACAAAAATCAACACAAGGTGTCTATTATTTGAAAACAAATTTAGATACTTACAAATTACAATTAAAAAATAAACTATCACTAACATTTGCATACAAGTACAAGAGTACAAGTTTGACATTTTTGACAATTTGTGCTTGTATTATTTATGTTGGTTGACAGCTGGAGCCTAATTCTGCTAATTTATAAAGATTTGATTTCGAATCGATCAAATTCTCTAAGTGTATCTAATGTTAAAAATGATCACGATTCCTTCTGTGTGTGATGTAAAATTAGAGTCCCCATCACCCTTCAGCATTGATGTATTTTGATTTGATCTAAGTACTTAAGTTAAATTGTAGTTTTTAATTAAAGTATAAAAATAAAATATCGATAAAATAAAAACCCATAGCCCTACAATAATAACTAATTCATGACCAATAACTATGAGGAATAGGTAATTTACCTAGTATTAAAGAATGTCACAACCTCACAAATTTAGTGATTAGGGCTGTGATGTGATTAATCAGTTAATCACCTTTATATAATAGCTAAGCATAATAATAACAACAGACATCTACGAATTTCGCTATGAAGAGGCAGGCACCTATGTAGGTAGCGACCAACTGTTATAAATTAGTAAATAAGAGAATTTTAACCCGCTAAACTTACAGAATTTGAATATATCAGAGTAACCATCGGTATTAATTGTACACACTGCTGCTGTATCACTTATGTAAACACGCATTATTATCACAGACATTTTGATGTCACACTCGACACTCGTTTTCTGGTTTTCTCTAAATAACACAAACATTATAAACCGATGCCACTGCAGACATTTGATCACATTAATTATTAACTTCTTTTGACCCACATACACAACTATGGCACGGCTCTTTTGCAAACATTTCGTTGCAACACGCCGGAATTTGATTTTGGGTGAAAATCCTGCTCTCAGTGTGTGTCCATCGTTGTGTAGACGCAAAACACTCAGAATATCCTGTACACCATTCTTTCGTGAACGAAATTGACTGAGAAATATGACATAGTTGAACTGTGCTACTGAAGCGTTAGTAAAATTCACGCGATTTGTTGATAATTGCATAGCTCTCAATTGAATAGTAGAGCACTCTAGTCACGTATGCACACTGGTTACTAATGGGTAGTATCTTTAGCCAACGATTAACAGCGATAAGAAATTACAGCGTATTTGTTAATAAAAGATAACATTCTTATCATGATGTTCATTCACCTGCCAGTTTGCGTCTATGATTCTGTGATAGAGACGCGCCGCTGACTTCTCGAGCTACTCCTTTTACTATCCCAAACTCTTTTATTTTATAAAAGCGGTAATTAAAAATCGGACTTCAACCCGTGACCAATCCTTCACAGGAATGGTCTGAATATGTCTTGGAAATTTGAAATCCTCTTATTAAACATGCGTCTACTAGGGCATTCAGTGTTTCCGATAGTTTGTGAGAATATCAGCAGATAGCCCCACTGTCACCCCAATACGTGTGGATAGTGTAGTGTAGTGTAGTGTGTGTATAGGAGAATTGATTGTTATTCAATAAACACTTACCTTCAAATTTCTCATACAGTTTGAAGTCTAGTTTGTCGGGCACAAACTTGGGACGTATGACTTTGGACTCGGTGAGCTTGTCGAGTGTAAGGGACGCCACCTTCCGTAGGACATTCGACTCAGTCATCGGTGCGTCACTTACACTTGAATGACGGCGATCTTTCTCTGAAACAACTGTATATATACATTTTATAAATATATAGTTGTGTACAAACATAGACGACAAAATCATTCCAGCTAGGTTTAGATAGAAAAAAAAATAACGTAATAGGCACCCTCAGTAAAATTTAAGGGGATGTCATTAGCACGTTTCAGATTCTTTAAAGTATTTTTAATGAGAGATCATCTACTTACAAACAATCATAAGATAATCTACCAAAGAAACCCTATATTACAGGCATTTCAGAAAACCACGGTGGCAACCGTAGAAGTAGGAAGTAATCGCGGGCGGTAGTGCATTCGACTGGAACGCCCAGTGAGCGCGGGTTCGATTCCCGCTCGGTGCAAAGAGTTATACATGCACATATTTGTATGGAGGTACATTTATATTTGTATTCTTTTGGGTGTTTCTGTGCCTGGGAGACCTCGTTGAACCGTCGATTCCAGTTGTCGAACGAAGGCGTTACGGATACTTGAGATAAAATGTTCGATAACTGATCTAACTGCAATACTTCGATATCGCCAAGGGTGTGGATTGTGGAGGTCAGATGACATTGCTTTACAGAAAATATAGAAGTTCAGTCACATCGCAGTTAGACTGGACAAAGTGAACTACGGACACCGAATTGAAGGCCTCAAATGCGACTTGTGTTATGATATGGTACTTAATAATTGCTGAGTTTACTGTTAGCGAGAAGTCTTCGCCTAACGAGAAGATAAGTGATAATAGATGACAATAGCTGCCCATATTGGGCAGCCGCAACTACCTACTTGTGATACAAGGTACCGAAATCTTTATGAGATCTGTAGGGCATAGTACTTTAGATAGGTAATATTATAGGGAACCCTTTTATGGAGATGTCCAATTTAACTGTAAGTATTTCGATATCCGTGGTCATCTTTGCGTCAATATCGAACTGTACTTCAACTAAAGTGTGGTATACGCTTACAAAAAAGGGGTAGGTAGAAACAATATCTTAGACCTTATGTTGGTGTAGCTCACAACAACCAATCAACAGGTTGCAACACTGACTATACACCGGAATAACGGAGTTGATATACTATTTATTAAACTGTGGTTGATACTATGATTTTTTTCCTATTAGATATGCATGAAAATTAGCCCATTATGGTACATGGCCAGAGTCTAGTCAGAATTGCAACCTGTTGGCTTTTCAAATTTGGTGCCGTTTTTTTGCGCCAGCTTTCGTTGGCCAAACTCTAAATTATAGATATTGTACCCACTTCTTAGCGCATTACTATTTATCGCGTTCTATTCGTGTTTTATGGGTATAATTGTATTTATTATGTCTGTACGTTATAAACATACTTTTTTATATAGGTACATATTAATTGTATAAGTTAGCTTAACTTAGGTATGTGCTAACTGTGCAGTATCTTCCAAAATAAAAATAACGCTTACTTTGCAGACGGGTAAAAATACAAACAGGTACTGCACTCTGTCAAGGTTAAGCATCACAAGAACAGGTGATCGTCTTATATAAGTAGGTATATTTTGTAAATAGGTAGGTACTTAAGACATACAGTCGAGGCATACGTCTAGCGACTTTAACTCCCTGTATTAGAGCCGAAAATTCGACTTCTGACTCCGTGCGTAAAACATCAACAAAACTGGTTACTTCCACTATTGTGAAAAGTACCTACATACACAGTTACGCACAGTGTATTCAACCAAACGTACTCACAAAAAGTACCTTTGTATGTAATGTATCATCTCAATAAGTAGGTGAATTACAAACCTACATAACGTAGAGCGGAGATAGGATGATTTGTGGTTGCAGATAAGGTATCAGCGAATAAATGTACCGATACTTTTATGTAAAAACGTACCTAATCAGTCAAGTATGACAGTATGTTATCGGCTGCTGACTGTATTTTGTGTTTCAATCTGTTAGAAGAAACTTTTCATTTGTGATTTCTATATCAATACACTATTACAATAAATGTTGATAAAGTAATTAAGCCAATAAGCAGTGCGACTTTCTATACCAATTCTATCAAAAATCATAAGCACAGTAAGTAGTGAATGAACTTGTAGGCGCGCTCATATAATCTAATACTAATTACCGTAATACGAAACTGACCGTTATCTAGCAAAGTGAGTGATGGTTCCACTGGAGGGAGCTCTACTTTCCGATGTTTTGATACAGTGAACGAGGTCTGTCCCGCACAAGCCTTCAGCCGGTTGTCGCGGAAATCATGATCGCACTCGTGTGTCCTTCTCTCTAGAATTTCTTCCCTGTTGTCACCACACAACCCCGAAAATACAGTTCCCATAACCTTTTCATTCTCGGCTTTGTCAGTGCTGTCATCGAAAACGTCATTTTTTTCTTCTTTTTCTATGTCGTCTGCGGACAGCGAGGAGGTGGCGTCCTCCTGCGGCATATCTACGGTCATGGTGGGGACACTAGCAGGCACATCCAGGAGGGAGGGTGTTAGGGTTCGCGGCAGGTCGTCAGGCGCGCTGTCGCTCTCGGCGGAGTAGTAGCACTGGTTGAGCTCGACGGCGAGCGGCGTGAGCGGGTCCGTAAACACTGACTCGGAGTTGGAGTCGTTCGCGGGTGAGAGCGCCGGTGGAGCGACGGCGGCGGGCGACTGGTCGCGGGTCGGTGACCGCGGCTGGGCGCGCGGCTCGCACCTGGTCACCGTTACCTCCGACTGCACGCTCGGCGACTCCGCGCCCTTCCCCTGCCGAGCCAATGTTTTGAACACGCACTCGACCATATCGTTATCTGATATTTCAATTGGTTCGTTATTATCGGAATCTGGCGTTTTATCATACTCCTTGTCAATCACCTCTCGTTTGGCATCGCTTTTTTTCCGTCCATGTTTTTTGCTGTCTCTTCCTTTTAAATTTCTGATGAAATGTTTACCCTTTGCAGGTGATTTTCCTGTTTTAGATTGTTTTTCGTTGGCTTGAGTGTTTCCCATGTTTAATAGACACTACGGCCATTCATCACACAAACTTCATATTATTTATTAAAGCTAATGCTCTCAAACAGACAAAAATATAAAATCTAAGGAACTCACAGCCTTTCATTACCCAAATACATTTCAACCCCTACACATGCGCAGTTTTCTTCTGCACGATCAATATTTTGGAGGCGTACAAATTTAGAACGTAAATAAATAAGGCAGCATCCTGTAAAATTTAAAGATTATGAAATATAATAATTGTGTAATCTGATAGTTCTATTTAGTATACCGGTGAAACATCTAAAATGCGTTTTCCCGGAAAAGCGCGGGATTTGTTTAAATGTTCATTTCACTGTCAGATCAGACAGTAATTTTGAGGTTTACTAATTTCATTTCATCTCGCTAGATGGAGTAGCTAGTGTCATAGTCAAAGTTATTCCAAGAAAGGTACTTTTTTTGAATATATGATTGTTTTTAAAACAGTAAGTAAGAAGGCATAATGGATGCTGAAATTCTATTCTACTAATATATTAAGTTACGTTAAGGTACATCGACTGAGCTCAAATTCTGACAACGGAGGACAGAATATGATTTCCTTCTTCATGGTTCTTACCAAACGTGCTTCAGTCAGAGAGCGTTTAGCTGAGCTAAATTTTTTTCGCTTTGGTAGATGGCGCTACAATCGGGTTATAGGATTGTTTTACTTTTTTAATCCCAAGTGAATGCGGGATCCTGGCCGCTAGTTTTACTTCTTACCCTACTGATGAAAAGAATTTGAAAGTTAGTGAAGATTTTTAGATGTTCGATACATAATCACGCTGAAACGGCTGTACGGATCTGGCTGAAATCTTGTGGGTCGGTAGGTAGGTACAGGGTTATAGTGTAGACCTAGTATGGAATGACAATGACATACCTACATTTTATACCTCGAACAGGTCCTGATGTTTGTGCGAATGGGATTAGAAGTCCACACGGGAGAGCGAAGCTACGGGTGATAGGTAGTAGGCACCTAGATAATACTTAACCGGTGAAAGCTTAGAAGACCCAAATAAACGAGCGTTATCCAGAACGACAAAATATCTATGAATCTATCCTATAGGAGCCGGGAATGCCAGGATCACAGTAATATGGGCCAAAAAAAGTTGTCAAACGAACGGTTGGTTTACGTAAATCTATTCAGGTAGGTACTTACCTCTTTTGTGAAGGTATTATACCTTTTACTGGAGGCCGATTTCCGAAAACTCACAATGCTTTGATGATTTATTTCATTTTTGTTACGTTATTCGTCTGTGAAATATCGTTTGAAATGAATATTGATGATACGTACTTACAAGAGAAGGGTTAAATAATAATATAATAATAATAATAAATGTTCAACAACATTCTACACATCGCTATATAGACCCATGGTAAGCATACCTATCTAACTTGTGTTATGGAATCTAAAATGTGGATATACCTACATACTTAGATACTTTTTTTTGTAAATACATACAAAAATACGTACGTATACATACAATAAGTATACCTACATAGAAAAATATTGTGAGATGATAAATATTAGCTAGCTTTTGCCCGCGGTTTCGCCCGCGTAGATGTCAGTTATCGCGACCAAACATAGCCTATGTATTAATCCAGGGTGTCAGCTATCTCCATAACAAATTTTATCACAGTCGCTCCAGCCGTTTAGACGTGAAAAATTAACAAACATCCATCCATACTTAGAAACTTTCGCGTTTATAATATTAGTAGGATTTGGTACTTATATGTCTCGTTGTTCATGAGGTTTGACTGCATTATGAGCAGTGATTGCGTGCCGTCCCTGGGCCTCAATTCTACTAAAGCATAACTATTGTCAAACCACAGAGATTGCAAAAAGCGGCATTAAAGTTTAGACTTTATTTCTATACACTAAGGTCCAAAATTAAATAACAAAAGTTTCATTACACTCTTTTATTCACTCTGCTAACAGTTATTTAATATTGAACTTTAAATGCATCGCTTTAAAGTCTATAATGTATTGCCGCTTTTTGCAATCTCTGTGGTTTGACAATAGTTATGCTTTAGTAGAATCGAGGCCCTGATGTCTGGTTTCATTATAGGGTTGGACTAATTAGTTGCTGTTTTTCAGTTTGACAATTATCAGCAGCAGCAAAAATCAGGACACATGCCCGGTAGACGGCAGGCAGGACGGCAGCATATTGGCTAGCCCACTTTCACTGGTGTAGCGAAGTGACCAGGTACCCGGGACCCAATTAAACCAGTTATTATTTTTTGAACTATTGCAGATTTGCCGACGTTTCAGGTGCGGTGACCCTGTGTGCTGCAACCATAAATTTTATATATACTGCTAAGTTTATGGCTGCAACGCACCCAAAATGTCAGCAAAAGTTTATTGCGATAAGTCCCAAACTATTTATACTTATAAAAACTATAAAACTGGTGACTTCACTAAACGGTTTCCCACAAGTTACGAACAGAAGTCAGAATTTGTAGGGAATTGATCTGTATTATTCAAATGAATCGTCATTCTGTGTGGCAATCTTTTTTGGTGATAGAATTATTCAGTACCTAAATATAAGATTTTCTGGCGATTGCCTACGGCTCGGGCCACCGGAGCTGTGGAGCTAGCCCTCCGATAGTTACGTCAGTATCCACTATTATTAAATGCCTAAATAATCATAAATATAAATAATAATAATCTGGATTGCATCTTGCATTCCAGGCTAAGATCAGAGAGCTCAGAGTCCTACTCCTTCCGTCTCTTCCTATATTTAGGCGAAGTGGAGGACCACTTCGCCTAAATATAGTACCTACCTACATACATAAGTACATATAATCACGCCTTTATCCCCGGAGTGCTAGGCAGAGATGAATTAACACCCACATTTCACCATTCATTCTATTCGATCCCACGTAATAGGGGGTGAGCCAATTGCCGTATTCCAGGCACTATTTTGGCTCGAGCCTTGCATCTGAGGCTGAGTCTGGGCTGTATATATCTGTCTGATGTTAAACAGCACTATCCCTTAGTCGCCTTGTACGACACCGCATTAGAAGAGATGGGGTCGCCTGATTTCTAATCTGCTGGGAACCACGCCCGGAGTATCTATCTATAGTTTTTGAAATATAAGTACATCCTGCGAAAATATATTTCACAATAAATGTTTCACGACCTATTAAAGATTAAAAAGTAAACTGTGTAGCAATCAATCAATCACTTCGATTGGCAAGCGTTTTCATAGTCATAAGTTAAAGATCGATGAGGTCAACAACTTACGTATTTAGCAAATTCTGTATTACTTTTATATTGTTATATAAAAACATACCTACTTACAGTACAGCCCATGACCAAGTGGCTGCTTGACGGCATTAGGCTCGCCGCCTATTACGTGGGACCGAAAATCGTAGTTGGTTGGCAGAGGTGTATTGACAGGCCTGAGAATCTTCATCAAAAATATTAGTCTAAAATTTAATTTAATTTAACTTTTATAAACATTCCAGGAAGATAAAAGTAATTTACAAGAGAAATAAAGTACCTAAGTCTGATTATGTCAAACATATAGCGGGAAAAAAAAAATTACTTATATAGGTACAATATTGTTCTGTAACAAAATATTCCACTAAAGACACTTCTGTTTTGTCGCAGCTGGAAGCGGTGCAAGATTAATCCCACATGAAATAGGATCAATGGGCATCAAAAAATTTTTGAATGCAGTTCAAAATCTGTGAATGCAGTTCTAAATATCTCAAAAAGTTAGGGAAGGTCTCCTAAGAACATTTTGCAGTAACTACGACAGTTAAGGTACCTTGTCTTTACTGTCCCGTTTCAAAAATACACCCTGTATGTATACGTATAAAAAATACGAGTAGTATTTTCGTAAATTCTTAAAAAAAATACTTTCATTTTCGTTTTTTTTAATTAAGCATCCATCCTCACTTAAGTATACCTACCATTAAACGAACTATACATTATAATGGAATTACCTAATCATTAAAATGATCATATCATGTAAGTACCTACATGAGAAGACGGGGTAAAAAAATGGACCAAAAAATTTGCCGGCAAGATCCACATTATTATTCTTTGACCTTTTCCTAACTTAAATCCGTTGGCGAAATTCGGTAGGTACTCACATTATGCATACTCACTTACCTGTAGCGCCGGGCTAATATTATTTACATAGGTAAGTTACCAGTAAATAATGATATTATTAGTCTTGTTTGACACCTTTTTAATGCCTTTTTTACTCGCAAGCATACCTATATCACAGAAGAACAACTTGATAAATAATAGTCCAAGAAATAATATATTGTTACTCAAGTCAATGCTTGCAAGTAAAATATGCTTCGTTAAAATTAGTCGCTTTGCTGCGTCTCGTACGATAGTGAAAAATCCTGCAATTTGAATCAATGCTCGCTGCCAACTGCCAAGCATTCAAACTCAAACTAAGCCGATAAAAAGCTACTCGCTGAAAAAGTTGTCGTGTTGAAAAAGCTCCCATGCAAATGAGGCTTGCTTAAGTCCTTTATTTTTCACTATAATTTACAAAATTACCGTGCATTGGGTTAAATCGTGATATTAAGAATTGATCACGGAAGAAATTTAGGTTATTACATTGTTATACAGATAATTTTTGAGAGTGATAATAGTTTTTTTTTTTTTTTTTCGTGCGGAAATCCCCTCGGATACCCCCCTGCCGGAGCCGGAAGGGGAGGTTATGTCGGACTCGAACCGACTAAAACCGCACGCCGACTGTGGGTCTTGGTGCTAGGCCGGAGGTGAGGTTGTTATAGAGAGTGATAATAGCAGTGGTGCTCCTTAGGTACTTCTTCTTCATCTTAGCCGTAATCTCAGTCGCATCCAAGCTTTCAGCTTAGAGTCTGGGCTTTACCAGTCTAACTGCGGATTAGGCTAAACTTCGATATTTTCGGCGAAGCGATATCGAAGCATTGCAGCTAGACCAGTAATTGGACTTTTGAGTCAGTGGGTGCCGTAAAAGGCTACTAAGGCATAGGACTGTTCTCCATCCGACAGTAAACATACAGCCCAAGACAAGGGGTCCGCTAGACGGCAATAGGCTCGCCACCTATTACGTCGTGGGAACGAAAATCATATTTGGCGAAACGTGGGTTAATACACCTCTGCCTACCCTGCTTGAGATTTACAGACGTGAGTATATTGTATGGATGGACTTAAGTGTGAATTCCGTTTTAGATTAAATATTTAAGAAGTCTCGGTTTAGATATATGTTACGAACGTGTACAGCGACAAAGGAGATACGGTTACACCTTTACAAGTACATACAACTATTATACTGGGTGATATTATAGTCGTTTCGGATAAAAAGAGTTTCGATTGCAAAAGCATCTGGAAGTATTAATTTGGCGAAGGAAAAAATTTTTTTTTGATAATATATGGGAATAATGTTCAGGCGAAAGGAAAAATGTATGGGGGATTTAATTTTTTTTTTCTTTCGCCAAAGTAATACTTCCAGATAATTTTGCTTTCGAAACTGTGCCCAAATTATTTTTATCCGACACGACTATAAAATCACCCTGTATATGAAAAAGTGCGACCGTATCTTCTTTGTTGACTTTACATGTAGTGACTGTAGATACCATTGTTTGTTTTTTGAATGAGTCCCACCCCTAAAACATACCTATAAAGGATTTTCCTTTGTCGTCTGGAACCATTATCACCCGCTCACAAGAGGTAGGTAACGCGATGCGTGAACATAAATGCAACCCAAGTCATATTAATCCAAATATATAGTGCTTAATCGTAAAATGGACCACTATTAATAAGCGAATTAAAACGTTTAGCTTACAGCTTGAATTCGTTTTTGTTCCTATTAATTTATGACAGAAAACGGAAAATCAAGTCTGACGGTGGAGTTAATCGTCAACTCCCTCGCAATAAACTCGTCCGATCGAGGGAGATGGCACAAAATAATTTAATTTATTTTTCTATTCGTCAACTCGCACGACACTTCAAATCATTGCTGATTTGGTACAGTCAACTATAAAAGTCTTTTGTAGTGTATATTTTATGTAGCAAAATAATGAGTTTACAATAAAATAAAACAAAATTTCAATTTCAATGAATTGGATTAAGCACTTGATAGAAAGTGTATTGATCTATTTGTAACGTCCATTAGGTAGGTACCTACCTAACCGATACAAGTAAGGTAGATTTTGTCACGGAGATATACCGTGCCTAATAACAAGTAATTTTTTACTTTTATGTAATGTATGAGTTATCGTGTCTATTGCTCACATGAGGTGTTGCTGTATCTATGTATTTTTAGCATAGCTTACTTGACAGTAATACTTTTGCTTTTCTTCGTTTATTAGGCAAAGCACAGGATGAGTAATTTATTCACAACATTGACTTGCCCCCACTGCCCAGGGTCCGTTCGTACATTCAGTACACATGGGCTCAAAATTCATATAGGGCGAAAACATAAGAACTTGCGGGGGTGCCAGGTGCCCGCCGCGTAGACTGAGCCGGTCCTCAACGGATCCATTCCCGTACACCGGGCACCTGTGACGGGTCGCAGTCAGGTTTCTATGGATAGATTGGCTCACTTGAGGGATAGCGTGCCCGTGCTTCGCCACATCCCTAGGGGTGCGAGAAACCAGGCGGCAGGCAGGATGTATGACCTGATTGACGGATGCGTGGACTCGAATGGTGTGGGCGACTGGGCTTCTCTTCTGTCCTTTGCGCACGGGGCCTTTAGGGTTCCATCCAGGGATCTTCCAGGGAATGTGACAGCCAAGGTTAAGGCCAACATCGTGTCCGCAGAGGACATGCGGGTAGACGAGGGGACTGACGTTTTACGCCCCAAACCTGGGTCTTGTTCCTTGCGGAAGACAATAGAGTCCAAGGTGCATGATGGTGATGTGAGGAGAGCGGTGCGATTATTAGTATCTGATGATACTTCGAGCGGGGGCCGGAGACGCTAGCAGTGCTTAAAACAAAACACCCGAGTCCATTGCGGCCGCTTGCCTTCCCACCAGCGCCGGACCTGTCAGCCTTAGCAGTGACAGTAACAGATGATGCGGTGTCCCAGGCCCTCGCCTCCTTCTACAATGGGTCTGCCGCGGGATTGGACGGTCTCCGCCCCAGCCATTTAAAAGAGCTCACCTCTCGCTCGGCGCGGGAAAATAGACCTCGTCTACTGAGTCGACTGACGAGGCTCATAAATTTCATGCTGGGTGGTAGGATCAACCCAGAGGTGTGTCCTTACTTGTATGGGGCATCACTTTGCGCACTGGCTAAAAAGGACGGGGGAGTGAGGCCGATTGCTGTCGGTAGCGTGTTTCGGCGACTTGCGGGCAAATTGGCGTGCAGAGCAGTGAGAGAAAGTGTGGCTGGGTATCTGCGGCGGCATCAGCTGGGGTTTGGCACAGGTTTGGCGTGTGAGGCGGCGATCCACGCTACGCGCGCATTCGCCATGGCTGATGAAAATGCATACTGCGTCATAGTCAAGCTGGATATTTGCAACGCCTTCAACACACTCGAGAGAGACGCCCTGTTGCGCGAAGTTTGTGATCTGGCTCCTTCTATCTATCCCTTCCTCCATCAAATATACCGTTGGCCCTCTAATGTTTTCTATGACCAAGAACTTATTCTGTCACAAGCTCCCAGCTTGTGACACAGCACAGCAAGGAGACCCGCTCGGGCCCCTCGTGTTCAGCTTGGCCATTCACAGTGTCATCAAAGAACTCGAATCGCCACTGAACGTCTGGTATCTGGATGATGGCACAATTGGTGGCAAACCAGAAGACGTTCAGCGTGATCTGGTAGCACTTGTTTCCCGGTTCGAGGGCCTGGGGCTTAGGGTGAACACGAGCAAGTGTGAATTCTTTCCTTGCAGTGCCCCAGCTAGTAGACACTATCCAACCTTCAACTCTATTTTGCCCGGCCTAAGAGAACTATCTCGGTATACTTTTCACCTTTTAGGGTCTCCTATCTTTCCAGATGCTCTCCCCGAGGTCATAAATAAGCGCAAAAATCTTCTACAAGATGCTCAGGGACGTCTCGAGGGCTTGTCGGCACATGTAACTTTGACCTTGTTGCGCATGTGCTTCGCGCTGCCAAAGCTTACTCACTTACTGAGAACAACCCCCACTTGGATGTGCGCGGCAGAAATCTCCTCCTTTGACAATACTTTGAGATCTCTCGTGGAGTCTGTCCTCAACGTGTCCTTCACTGAGCCCCAATGGGATCTGACGTCTCAGTCTATCAGATTTGGGGGCCTCGGGATACGGCGCGCACAGGACATTGGCATACCGGCTTTCCTTGCGTCATCGCATGGGGTCTGCGCCTTATGGGCCTTGTCGCTGTTATACTTCACTCTGACAGCGTTGGGCCCAATATCCCCTTTGCGTCTGAGGCATGGGAGTCTTGGTCGTCGCTTAGTAATGGTGCACGGATCCCGGCCACTCCTCATATCCAAAAGTTTTCGGACGAGGTGGGAGTCAAGCTGGCCCACGAGCGGCGTTTGGGAGGTGCGACAGGGGTGGATCGGGTGAGACTGCTCGCTGTGTCACAGCCGGAGTCTGGCGCATGGCAGCAGGTATTACCGTCGCCTCATTTGGGCACTTTATGAGACGATGACTCTTTGCGTGTGGCGGTGGCTCTTCGCTTGGGCTGCAGGGTGTGTGAACCCCATAAATGCACCTGCGGTTCCGTGGTCGAAGCTGACGGCCATCATGCGTTGAGTTGTCGTCGTGCCGCAGGTAGGTTCCCTCGTCATCATGACCTCAATGACCTGCTGCGAAGAGCCCTGGTTTCGGCGGATGTGCCTTGCGCTCTCGAGCCACCAGGCCTGTCCAGATCGGATGGCAAGAGACCAGATGGGTTAACGCTCGTGCCTTGGAAGAGGGGTAGGTGCTTGGTGTGGGATGCGACCTGTGTCAGTACTGTAGCGGCGAGTCATCTGGGTCGCACGGCTCTTTCTCCTGCGGCCGCGGCCGAAGACGCGGCCACAAAAAAACGTGCAAAGTACATGGCCCTTGAGCCCCAATATATCGTGGTACCGGTCGCGTTCGAGACCATGGGCAGTTTGGGCATAGAAGCGAAAAAACTGGTGGCTGACATAGGTCAGCGATTAAAAGAAAAGACTGGTGACTCCCGTTCCGGATCGTACCTGGTGCAAAGGTGCTATTTCTGTGCTATTGCGATCCAACGCGGTAATGCGGCCAGTGTTATGGGCTCCTTTGCACCAGACACGACCCGGGGCGGATTATTTACGTGACAAAAGCTTGGCTGGCTACTTGACTACTATTATTATAATTTATCATTAAATTTTGAATTTATTTTAATCCTAAAATTTAAATTATTTATAATAATCAACAACCTAGAATAAAGACTACTTATTTATAATAATCAACAATATATACTCAAAAAGTATCTAATAAAAAAACACAATAGGTGTAGTTAAGTATATAACAAATATAAATCTTCGTACACTATAACAATCAATAATTAGGTCTTTATCTATGGCCGAGTATGGCGGCGGTGTCATTATTAGTTCCGAGTTTGACCGCGGGACTTATTTTCTGGCGTTGACTTCTGCGTGCTTATTTGACAGTTAATTTGGCGGTAGAAGGTACCGTTATAGCCGCCATTTTATTCGTTATTTATTTTTACTTTGGCTTATTGCCAAAGTAAAAATAAATAACGAATAAAATGGCGGCATAATGAATAACTAGAGGAATCATTGTAAATTATAATGTACCTATTTAAATGTTGAAATGCATTTAACAACTTAAAATCGATAGACTATCGATTTATTATTTCAATCATTATAAAACATTTGTAACGCATCGAGTGTTATGAAGAATTAAATGTATCCCTTTTTTGTAGACCTCTTTGCTCTTGTCAACATAATATTATATAATTAATCGATTCTGTGTGAAATATATTTTTTATTTGACTGTACTTTATACCTGCGTGCGAGTTGACGAATATAAGAATAGGTAAATTCAAAAATGTGCTGTCTCCCTCGATCGGACGAGTTTATTGCGAGGGAGTTGACGAATAACTCAAAATAATCATGCACGTTTATTTTTTTCAATCTCTGGTTTTACATTGTCCGAGTTAAAATTGAGTTAGAAAATGTATTATTTTGCTATATAATGCTTTTTTAAATCTTCTAGCGATTGTTTTCCCGGGCTAATAAAAGATTACCTATTCTGTAATGTATATTCTACAACTAGGTACCTACTTTAAAAATACGCAGGTACAGTCAGCATCAAAAACAAGTGCTCAATATGATCTTAATACCTTGGCTTTCCCCCCTTCCTTATTGTTGTGATGATTACAACATATACACACACACCTTTAGTGAAATGAAACACTTTGATTTGCTTTTAATACTTCAGTTTTTAGATCATTTTGAGACTTTGTTGTCAAGATAATTCTGACAGCGTCAGAATTATCCAAGGATCCAATTTAGAAGCGGACGAAGTCAGTCAAAATCCTGAAAAAATGATTTTAGTCAGCATATATCATTTTATTTTTCTATAGGTATAGATAAAATACCTACCTGGCCTTGTTATTTTTTTATAGAAGAGAAAGAAGGTTTTTCATGTAAGTATGTTAATTGGTTTTGAAATATTATTTTTAAATAACGAAGGCTTCTATGTAGAATATTGTTATGTATGTTTTGCATTATGAATAAATGTATGCTATTGGATCAAATAATGTTAATTCGCCTTAAAATATCTTTCTATATTTTTATTCAGCGCCGCCGTGTATGTACATACGTGCGTTGTGAAGTTTTGGTTTGATTTTGCGTGTGGAATATAAATAGGTTTGTACGTTTATTTATCCAGTATATATTTTTTCCTATGCATGTTGGTTGGACAGTGTTGTACCTAATATTATGGTTATGTAAATCGGATTAGGTACCGACAGGACAGACTTGCCCAGTGTTGGACCACTGGACACGAATTAGTATGCAAATATGTCAAAGAAATAAACGAAATTTATTCAAAAAATAAAAATGAAATCTCTATATACATATATCTCTCTATAGAAGTATTTTTTTAAACTGATAGGTATATTATCTTGAGGAAATCATCTTGGAACCCACGCCGGCGATTATGTCGGCCTCGAACCGACTAAAACTGCTCGCTATCTCGGGTCTTCAGTCTTCAGATTATCCTCCAAAACATCAATGTCTATATATGTGTTACAAAATAGTAACTAAAACCATAATGTCAGTATTAAAATTGTAAACATAATTTAAAAATGGAAATAAGTATATGAAATGAAATGGAATAAGTAAGTTTTAATAAGTTAAAATATGGCAAACATAATATTATTCTGAAAAAAAAAAACATTCATAATTTTGATGTGAGCTCATAAAGGCACGTTAGTGTTTGCGATATGAGATATCAAATTAACAGCATAATTCACGTTAATTTAACAAATAAATTATCACGTTTATCTTATAACGAGAGAAAAAAACTCAAGATGAAATTCTGCCGACGTATTTTACTCCTTCGCGCTTCACACAGCACCGCCTCTGGGAGCTATAAAAGAAAACAATTGAAAACAATTTTCTCCTCGGAAAGCTTTTTCATACGGAAGAGCCATAAGATAAAATACTCATATTATACTAAATTCACATAATACCCACGCAATCTTGGCAATGTAAGACTAAAATTATATAAAACCTTATCAAAATTGGACGCCTGTATTTTCGTGTCCTTGATTGGTTCTAATAGCGCGGGGTTGGTGGTTGTTTAATAGGGGTAGCCACACACGCCATCGACTTTAGGCTAACCGCACACACGAAATAATAAACGTGCGTCGAGATAACGTCATTCGCATCTTCATATCAGACCCAATATTGACAGTAAAATACACCATCATTATCTTTGCGCTAGTGCTGGCCCTCGATTTTACTAAAACCATGCCACAGTCAGCTCAAAAAATAACATTAAATTTTAGACTATTTCTATACATTTGAAGTCCAAAATGAAATGAAAAAAGTTTCATTACACTTTTTCATTCAATCTGCAAAAAGTACGTCCAGCTGTGCACTCAATAATACGTGCCACAAAAACACAATATTATTGCGTGTGTGTGGAGACCCTTAGTTTACGTAGTGGTAAAGAATAACGGATTTTGTTGATTTGGGATTTGTTTTACCGTGGAAGACGCGCAGGGGTTCATAGTGGTGTACCTACTGATTACCGCAGGTCATTGAAAGGTAGAAAGTGAAAAACAAAGACTTATAAAAAAGCAATGGTCTTAAAAGAGGATTATAATTAGAGTTGAAAAAGGAAGCAAGACATGCAGAACAAAAGAAAGTATGGTGCGGGTTCAGGTCAAGTCCTGATGTTTGAGAAAAAGAGCTAGTGAACCGCCGATTGGCCTGAATCCACATTTGGACGAACTTCCGAACCGCCCTTTGCCTCTCGCCTTTGGTTGGAGGTATAATATACCGGTAAATGGGGAAGTCAGATAAGGTAGCCTTTGAGAAGATACCTACTGTGTTTAATTATTGATATTTGGATAAAAGGGGTGGGTTAGGAGCACCTGAAAGCAACGACAACAAAGTAAGAAGCGTAGGTATGTATCTATCCATCCTAAGGTTGCCTGGAAGAAATCGCTGCTAGCGATAAGGCCGCCCATTGTGCATTATACATTTGTTTAAGATTGTTTGCCTCATAATACTTTCATGGTGTACAATAAAGAATATTTTATCTTTATCTTTAAGTAGAGTTTATTGCTGATTGATGAGAATGGTACTTGGGCTTAAATTCCCGCTTATACCTACTTTTATTTACAATCGTTGACGTGTGGGCAGAAATGTAAAAAAAAACCGTCATTTCACTGGCTATTATATAAGTATTCTAAGAGGTAGGTACTTTGGAATCAAACATGGTAAAACGACGCTGTCGTCACTTTCACGGAAGGAACAATACAGAAAGTTGAATGTTTAGGGTCGTGTCTTTGTAACTTTACTGTTAAGAGTCCGTACCACTCCAGCTCGAATTCAAATTTTACCCCCGCGCGCCTCAACAACGCACTCGCGCCGGTACTACTCGCGCGCAGATGCATCTATCTCACTCCCGCGATGGCGGCCGACGCGAGGCTCGGCCGCCAAGTTCACGCGTGTATCAATCGATAGGGTAAAGTAGCTAGTAATTAGACATCAAGAAAGTTATGGCAATAAACAAACTTTTGAGAAAACTGTGCATATTGTAATGATAATAATATAATATATTCCACAACATTCTACACAACGCTATCTAGACCCATGGTAAGCTTTTATAGCTTGTGTTATGGAATCTAGAATGCGGATAAACATACTTATATACTTTTTTTTTTGTAAATACATACATATTATACATAGAAACACCCAGACCAATGCAAATAGCCATATCATACATACAAATATTTGCACTGAGCGGGAATCGAACCCGCGCCTCCTGCGTGGCAGTCGCGTGCACTACCGCCACGCCACGGAGGCTGTCAAATATAATATATTTATACTTATCCTATTAATATTATAAATGCGAAAGTTTGTGAGTATGTATCGCTTTATGTATGGATGTTTGTTACTCTTTCACGCAAAACTACTAAATGGATCTGGCTGAAATTTTATACAGGGGTAGATTAGAACATGGAATAACACATAGGTTGCTTTTTATTCCGGGTTAAGGTTCCCATGGGTTGCGGGAACGGGAACAAAACTTCACGCGGGCGAAGCTACGGGCAGCAGCTAGTATAATATAATAATAGCAGCCCTTTCAATGTCTCACTGCTGGGCACTGCTATCTCACCTGAAGGTACCTTGGTGGCCAATAGTCCACCAAGGAGGGGGGGCCTTTATGGTCGGTTTCGAGTTCTCCGCACGCGCTCTGCTAAGCCTAGCGGAGAAGTACTTTGCCACTGAGCGATCAGTGGTGAAATACACGGTCCCATGGGGACCATCGATCGGCCGAGCCGTACCGCCGTCTGGCAACAGAGGGGCATGGTAGCTCTTAGGAGTTGCGAGGAAGAAAACGTCTATAAAAAATCACCCCGAACCCCACGCCTGGCAATGGGATGCATCACTGGGGGGAACTCAGTGCCTAGGGCGTCACTCACTCACTCCCACCTTTCCTATCCTCACATACAACCCCTCTACTTCCACCTCAATGTCGGTGGACATTAACCGTAAAACAAAATATGGTTATGGAAACGATAACGGATAAATCTACCCATGAGGGTACCCGGACTCCGTCTGGGGAATCCCTAGCTGTGACTGGTGATCGAATGGACACCCATTCGGTGACTAGCCATGGCGACACCCGCCCAGGTTCATCGTGGGTCTGAATCATCGAACAGCGAGGAGGACCTTCCTAGTAAGGCTACGCTAGACGGCTAGGCGCGGGTAGAGGACGAAAGCCGACCTCTACAGAGCGAAAGAGAGAGTAGCAGAGCCGCCAGCGATTGTGTCCCCGCTACCAAGGGAGGTCACGGAGGTGCCGACGGTGCAGAACATCCTGGCGGCTCTTTCCCGCATTTCTGGCGCCGTAAAAGGCCAGAAAAATATTACGGGAAAGAAGAGGGTCGTGGCGGACGCGATAAAAGGTGCCGCCAAAGCGCTGGAGGAGCTCCTGGAAAGGAGCGTCTCCAGTGAGGAGGAGAAACTCCGGGCTCGGGTTGCGAGCCTGGAGACGGAGATTGCTGACTCCCACAAGCAGCAACGGCTGATGCGGGAGGAGATCGGTCAGCTGACGCAGCTGGTCCAGGGGGCCGGGGAGGCTCGGGGTGTGAAAACCCCCGCTCTCCGTGCTCCATGTAAGGTGACACCAACGGTGGTCCAGCTGCTGGAGGTCATCGAGCGACGCCTCGGCGTCCTCGAGGACCGGGCATACCGCCCACCGCTGGCGGCACCCGTCGTCGCGTCTTGAGCGACGACGGCTGCACCCAGTGGTGCTACTGGTCCCAAGCCAAGGCCTCCGCCCCTAAGAAGACGGCACCTAGGGGAGGTGGTGGAGAACGACGTGCCCGTAGTTACGGAGGGTGAGGAACATCGGCTACGATTGGGTGCTGCGTGGTACGTTGCTGAGAGGGGACTGCGTAACGTGTTCCGCCGATGACACCCTCGTTTTTTTTTATCGTGCGATAAATCCCCACGGAGCCGGTGGAGGTGGTTATGTCGAACTCGAACTAAAACGCACGCCGTCCCAAGTCCTTGGTTGCCGGAGGTGAGATTGCCAAAAGCATATCTCTCGCACCCCGGCAGACCCAGGAGGACCATCCCTTTCGAGATGGCCTCCTTCGGGTTGGGGGGACCACAGTGTCCCCATCTAGCCCCGGTTACGGGGAGGCGCACCTTGCGCCGCCGCTGCGGCCTGCTTCTGCTAGGGTGACAGGCGGCTCCATCGGTCACCCTCAGGCCAGCGCTCATAGAGGACGGAGGTCGTTCTGCGACCTCCGACGTCCGGTTCGCATGACACCATCATTACGGCGCGGGGAGCAGCGCACCGAGACGCAGCACTAAAGGCGGCTGGGTCTCGAGGTCGCTCTTCACAAGTCCGAGGCTCGGTGCTTCCACGGACCTCGGATGGAGCCACCTGCGGGATCCAGCCTACAGATAGGGGGTGTCAGCATCGGCATCGAGCCCTCGATGAAGTATCTGGGGCTCGATGGCCGGTGGAACTTCGGACATCACTTCCGAAGTTTGGTCCCAAAACTGAGAGGGGCATCAGCCGCGCGAGTGCGGCTGATGCCCCCCTCAGTTTTGGGACCAACATCAGGAGACCCAACGCTCCCTGCAGGAGACTGTACCTGGGGATCGTGCGAAGTATGGCCCTATACGGGGCCCCCGTATGGGCAGAGAATCTGACGGCCAGTAATGTGGCTAGATTGCTGAGCCCACAGAGGGCGATGACCCTTCAATAGAAACAGATGAATGGAAATTCATAATTACGTACTGTCTATAATAAATATAGGAATACGTATGGTAGTAGTACCTAACTACTGCTATATTTATATTATGATCATTCGGGTTGGTAGGTACTCATGTATTTACAGAAATATTCCGTTTATTCCGAAACTGATCCGAAAACTTGACCCGGTCGCGGGTTAGGTAGAAACTTTAAAAATTTGTTCCGAACGTAACCCTCTGCCCAACCTGACCCGACGGTCTCGTTCCTATCATAACCCGATCTGGCACTTCGCCGTCCGCTGCTGCGGCACGCTCGCTACCACGGCTCATGCGTTGGGGTCACAGTTCTAACCTAACCTACAGAAGTTGGAGTTACCGCACTTCGACTTTCGGCTCTGAGTCGCCCAACCGCGTCATCCGTCGCGTCGTCGCAGTGAGCGACCTGTAGTAGGCAGGACCTGCCTGAAAGACTTGGGCTGCTGCTGCAAGATTATTTTTGTCGATACATAGGCAGGTATGCCTATTTCAATCCAAATTTTTGAAATAGGTAGGTTTTTACTGACCTATTTATTACTTTCTACTAATATAGTACCTATTGCAAATTGTTATGTACAGTATATAAGCTACTTAGGTAGGTAGGTAGATTAGATACTTACTATAATAATACATAAATAAATATTCCACAACATTCTACACAGCGCTATCTAGACCCATGGTAAGCTTAATTAGCTTGTGTTATGGAATCTAGAATGCGGATAAACATACTTAGATACTTTTTTGTATGTACATAAATATTATACATAGAAACACCCAGATCAATGCAAATAGCCATATTCATGCATACAAATATTTGAACTGAGCGGGAATCGAACCCGCGCCTCTTGCGTGGCAGTCGCGTGCACTACCACCACGCCACAGAGGCTGCCTACATGATACATCATTCATATGTTTTAATGTTTTTTTACGCCAACATACACTTTTCCTCTTTCAGTTTACTTTATTACCCATTTCGCCTGTCAAAAGATAGGTACTTGAATACTTTCGTATCGTCTATCGTAATCGTCTGCGCAGAGCGCGTGCGACACAAGCTCCCCGGGTACACCTCATATAGTAGAACTTTTTAAGTAATAATTTTATATTGCATAACAACTAATAGCATAAACCTCTTTTCGCAGAATATCGTTTGGCATAAACTCATTTTGCATACATTGAAACCCATAATTTTGTAAGGCAGAATCATCTGTACGCATAGTTTTTGTATCCATAATAATCACAATGTATAACCATCACATCGCAGAAAGTTCAAAACCAGATTCATCTTTTGGTACATATTTCTTATCCATAACTATTTAAAAGTAGAACCATCATTTCGCATAACCTAACCTATCCGAATCGGGGTACTCTGTGTCGGGGTGTAAACAACTATCTATTCTGGCGCTTCGCCGGCCGCTGCCGCGGCACGCTCGCTTCGCTCGCTCGGCTCGCGCTGTTGGGGTCACAGTTCTAACCTAACCTAACCTATCCGAGTCGGGGCACTCTGTGTCGGGGTGTAAACAACTATTTATTCTGGTCACAGTTCTAATCTAACGTAACCTACCCATTTTTAAAGAATAAAGTAACCCAATCTATATTATTCTAATTGAAATTCTATGCTCTTTATAGTATGCCTAGTCAAATTATGCCAAATAATCTGTACTCTAAATGAACGTTATGCTAAATGAAGTTATACAAAATTTTAACTATGCCAAAGGTAATTATGCCAAATAAAATTCTACTGTCTTAAATGTATGCCATTCTAAATTCGGTCATAAGCACATTATGCCTAAAAATATTTATGTCAAATATTTTTAATGCCTAATAAATGATCGATTAAAGAAGTTTCTGCGAATTGAGTTATCCCAAATAGGTTTCGGAGTATCAAGTTTCTACCAAATAGACGGCACCCAAGCTCCCCGTATGATAGCCGAAGCAACACTGAGGAGGAGGCCGGGCGGCAGGGCGGTTCTAAGTTTAATGGTATCGCTTGAGTAAAAATTTAGATATTTGCTAGTTACGCAGAAACCAATGTATATTTGTAAAATTTGAAACACATAATGTCTCTTAACCACTAAACTGCAATTATTGTGTAAGTTTAGTGATCCTATTTTGCGTAATTAATCCATAATATCGTTTTATTTGTACGGTTTAGAGGTAACTTTGCAATGGTTTTCTATCAAGAAAATTTTACGTAATCGTGTTTTTGCCACACATAAACATTAGTATATATCCTCAACTTTACCACAAATGAATTAAAAAGTCCATGCTTTAGAACTTTTGATATTATACACGTTTATGCTGTCATTTGAGGTAGTACGGACTCTTAAAGGAGAAGGTAACAGCGGGCTGAATCCCTTAACATTTTCAGTTTGTTTAAGTAATTTATTGAATTATTGAACGCGACATTATTTAGGGTATAGTTCGATTCACATATTCTGGACCTAAAACGTGCTCAAAATGTACTCTATAGTGTATAGTGTGCAGAGTACACCTTTCTCGGATGTCTTTCTTAGATAGCACGAGCTCAAATTTACCAAGCATAGATTATTGTCTGCCGAGGTGTGAGAGATATGCTTTCGGTAATCTCACCTCCGGCAACCAAGGACCCAAGACGGCGTGCGTTTTGGTCGGTTCGAGTCTGACATTATCGCCTCCATTTTCGCACGATAAAAAAGCATACTGGGGCCTTCTATATCTTGCGATTTAGGTCCAAGATATCTGAATCGAGTAATACTGGTTTTTATTTAGGTACCAACTAGGCAAAGTGACATCCGGCACATTATCGATGGATTACCGGAAATTTTGTTAATTATACTTACGTAGGTACTAATAACTATTAGGTAGGTAGTAAAACCTAAGATCAGTTGAATCAAATAGGAACGAACCAACGAGGGAACCAAATCGTAGCTGCGGTGGTCGTATCGTAATCGTAGATGCATATTATTGCAAATCAGAAATAATTAAGGACGATTGGACAATATTACCTATATTGGAGAGAAGGTGGCAGCCTTCTACAGTTCACGGGAGTTTTTACCCGACTGCCGAAGAGGGGAGGGTAATACCTACTATGATATAAAGAACTAATTTATGTCATGTGCATTACATTTTTGTAGTCAAATTATCGATTATGATAAACTCATACTTACATTATTGAACGTTTCCATTGGCGAGCCGCGTTATCACCAATAGAAAGTCATTGGTTTTCCTTTTCAAAAGAACCACAACTTCGCACAGATGTATAGGTAAACACATGTATTATGTATGTCGATTCCAACGGTATTAGAACTTATCGCATTTATCCTTATATTTCAAAGAAGTTGGTTTCCTGTTTATGTTTATATCTGTCTTCGTAAAGGATCAGTTACCTTTGTGAGGATTGATCATTGGCTAGAAGGTTATGTAGAAAATATACGAACATCTATTAATTTTCCTGTCAGAAGCCTTAGAAGTTATAAAATAGAAGGTGAAAGACCCCTCAGTACAACGATAAAAAGAAATCAAGTAGGTAAATATCCATTTTTATGATCGGTTCTATTGAATATTACAGTTAAAACGACTTGCAAAGACACTTAAATATATCTAGATTGCGAAGGCATACAAACTAATAGCTTGTGAGTTTTCATACGCTAAATGCTACTATGACTATGGCCACAATACTTACCACATGATAGCAGTGATCCCCCTAAAAATAATTGGATATCGGTACCATGGAACGTTAAAGTTTGAAGCTAAGATATTATGGTAAACGATAACCGATACACATAAATACTAATGACCTCGGAACCGGTCACCAGCGCTTTACCGATTTTATTGAGAAACGGGGGCACTCTAGTGACTTTAGTCCTTCAGCTGAAGCCACACATCATTATGCACGAAGTTTGACAGCGGCTTTATGCAGTTTGTTGATATTTCTCCTATAGTTTAGTTTAGAATAAGAGTGACATCCTACGTCGTCATAAATAATAATAAAATAATAAACGTAACATGGTTACGTTTATTATTTTATTATTATTTATTTACTAAGCATACAATTTATAAGTATTGCATGTGCTATTGGTTCACAAAACTGTTTTGAACAGTTTGTCTGTGAACTCAGTTGAGTTTCTGTGATTAGAACATAATTATTGGTTTATTTATTTGTGTAGTGGTTTAATATTATTTAATAGAAATTTCCTTGTCAGTCTTTTAAATTTAGGTACTTTTATTTGTCTCCCACCTGATGTTCACAGGCAAACTGTTCGGCACATATGGTACCCGTTTGCTTAAAGTTCTATCGCCATAATTTTTTGTGTATGTGAGTGATTTCTTAGACTAGTCTCTTGTCTGGGGGTGACCGGTGGAGCCGCCTGTCACCCTAGCAGAAGCAGGCTGCGGCAGCGGCGCAAAGTGCGCCTCCCAGTAACCGGGGCTAGATGGGGACACTTTGGTCCCGCCGCGGCGTGACCCGAAGGGTGACCAGAAGGGGGCCAACTCGAAAGAGATGGTCCTGGGTCTGCAGGGGTGCGAGAGATATGCTTTTGGCAATCTCACCTCCGGTAACCAAGGACCCAAGACGGCGTGCGTTTTAGTCGGTTCGAGTCCAACATAACCACCTCCACCGGCTCCGTGGGGGTGGTATCCGTGGGAATTTAGCGCACGATAAAAAAAAAAAGACAGTCTCTTATTTCATAGAAAAAGGTAGAACTAATTCACAACGAGGTTAAATCTGCAGGTCTCCAAAGGTTTGTTGAAATCGTATTATGATAATATTTTGTCTTGCAGCGATATTTACACGAAATTATAATCTGCTTAGTAAATGAATTATTGTGCCGATTCTGCTCCATGTTAGTGACCATCTACTGGACATTCATGAAGTAACTTACTTGTTTTTAGTTCCGCTGTACATTGAAAATTATTTTCAATGAACTTCTAGGATACCGAAAATGTAGTTTTTAGAATTTAATGGATAAACCGAAGAGTCCGAATTCAATAGCATTTATTCAAATGCCAGTTTCAAGTATCAAATGTATGAGAATGAGAGTGCTTTTGCTATGACATAAAATAAGCAGAATCGGGGCCCGGTTTAGTAATCGGTAGCTCAGCCTTGCGTTGTTGACTCAGTCACCCGAAGAGTACATTCATTCTCATAAATAATTGAAAATGTAACGAAGAGGTCATATATGTTGGTTGGGATATATGCTACTGGAATAAACAGTAAACTTACATTGACGAATTGCGATTTAACGCGATCGGATTCACGGGCAAGAGCTAATAATACGTGAAATAGCACAAGCTTTTGATCTTAGAAAATATTATATTTATATTAGCTTACATTACAAGTCAACTAAATATAAGTATTCAATCTGTCTAATTGGTGAAGTACTTGATTGAATCCTTTCAAATTTATTGCTTTGTTTACACCTTTCTAAAGAAAATTATTAGTTGATTGAAGTCAAAACATGATGGAAAACACTGGTTAAATAAGGCCTTAATCATTAACGGATGAATTAATTCCAAAATTATTCGATGTTTCACGAGTTCCCTTTGAAAATTTAAATTCAAGAATATTAAAGAGTTTTCCAATTTTGTGAACGAACAAAGCGTTTTCAATTTTAGCTACCGACGATGTTGGAAGATCGACAGATAATGTAGCTATAATTACACAACAATGATTGAGTGAAGCCATCAACTTGTCAAAAGATCGCTAGGTCTTAAACAGTAAACGACTATCCAACAACATTTTAATCATGACTCGATTACCGTCATGACATTAAAACACTTCCAGGCTATTATACCTACTTAACCGTCTTAATATAAATTTCACAGGGTACGTACAGTCAGCATCGGAAAGATTTTGTTCAGCATAGTACTCAACAAGATAATTTCTTTTCTTTGCCTCCTTTCAGTTAATTGATTGATCTGCTATTTGTTACACATCTTTATTTCGGACAATAATATCATTTGAATTAATAACAGTTTGATTTGCTTTTAATACAAGAGTTTTATGATCATTTTGAGACTTCGTCGTCGAGATATTTCTGTCTGTACATACAGCTGTTATTATAACATGTGGGTATCTATAGACCGTTTGACATAATAGCTGTATTTGTTAACCCCCGACGTGATGGGTGTTATAAGTTTGACGTGTCTGTCAGCCTGTGAGTCTGTCTATGGCATCATAGCTCCTGTACGGATGAAGCGATTTCAATTTAGTTATTTTTGTATTAAAGGAGCGAGTGTTCTTAGACATGTTTAATGCAAATCAGGGGAGTGTCGGGGGATTGTTATTTTTTTTAGTAGTAAGACGGTCAGAGCATTAAACCGTAGAAAGCCATAAGTGTAGTGTAGTGTCGGAGACTTAGGTACCTTTGACTATTGCGCACCTCTGGAGTAAGGAGGAATGCTTACTCTCTTCTAAAAACTAAGTAGGTCACCTGTCTCTGTAGCGCTTTCATTTCCGCGAGCAAGCCTTGATTGTCATAGACACAGTGTTATCGTAGTCGGCTTTACACGGTCATCATGGCACCCAGTGGCATCCTTACTGCAAAACAAGGTGCGACATAAGGCCTTTTTAGAACCCGTAAAGTTAGAATACATAATAGTACATTATGATATAAGTGCGGTAAGTTGAAAATTACAGCCGAGGCGATATTACTAGCCCGAGCCATCGGCGAGGGCTATAAGGAAGCAGAGGCTGTAATTTTCAAAGCGCACGTATGTCATATGACGTTTTATAACATATTTACGAGGAAATTAATAAAACTCTGACTTTGTTAAACGAATAAATCTTTAATTAGGTAATTGTTAAAGCAGTTATAAAAATTTTAACAACTTTTAAAAGTGATTGTTACGTTGCCAGTTGGCACTTTTAATGTTGTCAAGTTATTATTAGTTTAGTTACAATTTCCCGAGTTTCTCTCTCACTCTCTTGAGTGAAAGTAGGAGAAACGAGACCATAGAGTTCTGCAGTCGTCGGTGGCGGCGGCGGAGGCGGTTGCGGCTGCGGCGACGATGATGGTGGAATGTACGCGTGTGTGCTCGTAGACGGTTGAAAGTCAACACTTGACTCCAAATGTATGTTCCTTGTAATGCGAGAGCTAATTTCTTCTTTATTTCTTATCGAGTCATCTATGTATCCCTCGGCTACACTGCTCGACCGCCACCCTCCGTGGCGTTTTAGTGTTAATAAGTCCGCACCTGAATCGGCGAGCAATGTAGCCGAGGACCTTCTGAAACTGTGCCCTGTGTATTCATGAGCTTCAGGCAAATTTAAGAAAGTGGCAATTTCTTTCGGCATTGCTCCAAATTTATTAATGCCAATGGGTTGCTTAGTGCATTTTCCATTTTGGTAATTTTGAAAAAATCTGTTGGAATTAGCTTTTGTTGAACGAAGCGCTTCGTATTTCTTCACTACGTCGTAAAAAGGGCCCTGTATTGTGAACGACCTTGGAATTTTTTTTTTTTGTGTTTTTAACCTGGACAAGAAGAACTCGCCCATAGTTCTCGATATCATTAGTTGTGATGTTTGCCAACTCTTGACGTCTACATGCACCATTTATACCGAATATTAATGCAACCTGAAAAGAGATAAAAATAACGCATAAACAACTATATAGTAAAGAAATACGAAAGTGAAAGAAATTAATCACAATTATTTAGTTTCAACTGACCTTTGTTGCTAAATATCGGCAATCCGGAGATTCTTTTAGGAACGTCTTGATATTGTCAGCCGAAAATACTTTCGACTTTTTACTCATATGGCCATCTGAGCGTCTTTTTAGAAATGCTAGCAAGTTGGAGTATGACTTGATATCAATACCAGGGTTTGTTTTCATAGTGCTTTTTAGCATTGAATAGTAGCACAACAATGAGCTTGACTTATATTTATGAGAAAGTTCCATGAAATAGGCTAAAAACACATTTTCTGAAAATGAATTTGCATTTTGGCTTGTTTTCCATAAGATGAAATTTTGATAGGCTTGTAAGTATCTATCGGTCGATTTTTCCGGCAAGAGGCTTAGAGTAGCCTTTTTCGCCGCGTTTAAGACTTGTGGCGGTGTCAAATTAATAAATTCATCACTACTTGACGACATTTTCAAATGAAAACAATACAGCGAAAAGAAAAAGCGCGCGGAATTATTTTTACTTGTCCACAAATAAGCGATGCGCGCGCATCAACGTTTTTTTTAGGCAAAGGTACAATGATTAAAAAATAAAAAACCCGACTGCCACTGAAAAGACCAAAATAAGTTTGATAGCAGGCGGTACCCATTAATTTTCTTTCGGTTTATGATTGGCAAATGGGTACCGCCTGCTATCAAACTTATTTTGGTCTTTTCAGTGGCAGTCGGGTTTTTTATTTTTTAATCATTTGTTTTATTTTATACTTTTTAGATAAGATATGATATGTATATCTTTTTGTTATTTACATATCGTTTATACTTGAAATAAAAACTTAAATCAATGAGTAAGAAAATTAGCGAGAACGATTGTTTTGTTAAACAACTTTAAATCGTTATATATCCTAAACTATAATTTAAAATGAAAAATGATAAAAGGAACCTAAAGATGATTTTAAAATACCTATTCAACGACACCCCACTTGACATAGTTCATCGACTTTTATTTTTTTCATTTTGACAGTATGGCGTCTGGTTGTCGCTGTGGTGGATTTTGATTACTGTAATGTCTTTAGTGACACTCGCAAGGTTAAGACGAATCGATTGACGTATGAATTATCAAAATCGGCCCATGCATTTGGTCTCTAGAACGCCACATAGAAACAAACATACATACATACATACATACATACATACATACATACATACATACATACATACATAGCCTGATAAACACATTACCCTCCTTTGCGTCGCGCAGTCGGGTAAAAACAGCCAGTATTACTAAAGTAAGTAAATTAATATTTTTTTGTTTTTGTTACAGATAAATGGTTGTAATTTATTGTCAAAATTAATTAAATTAAAGAATTAAATGTTTATTTGTTATATTTTAATTTATTTACCAAAGTTAATTTTATTCATAAAATATTGACCACTTTCTTGACATAAAACCTCTTTGCTAAGATTTTTAAAAGTATCGTTCATTTTTAGACGGAGTACCTTAAAACTTTATTAAAAAAAAACACGTGCCTTTTACATTACATTATCGCACAAGTACGTAATGAGATACATTACGATATTGAAATTGGTGTAATTACAACCACTTTACGAGCAAATATGTTATAAAAATATTGATTGTATTAAAATCTCAATCTGAATGGACGTATCAATTATAGAAAAAAATGGATGCCATAAAATAACAACGAGAAACAATTTCAGTAACACAATCTGAAATATCTATTTTATTTGGAAGGGTGCTTGTCAAATACCTGTCATGTGTAATAAATGCCTTTCCCTCGTTTACATTTTCAATAAATGAACCCAGGACCTTCGAAAATCTCATTTGGACCTTTGCAAACGTGACGGGTATGTAAAAGTAGAGTTTACCTACCGTGTCGAATAGGTACTATTCTTCGGTACAGATAATTAATCTGATTTCTCTGTGTGCGTATTACGTTTGCTAACAGGTAGTTAAACACACACTGTTATATTTAAATAATTACACTGGGGTCGTTTTAATAACTCTGTATTTACGATATTTTTGGTATTTGATATGCTAATCGGGTAGCAAAGAAAAAATTACATAAAAAATTAATTGGTGGCAATGCCGGCGCCAAGTGGTTTATTTATGTTGATAAATTGGACTTTCGTAGGTGTAAAGTGGTAAATATTTTTATAACTAGCTGTAGCTCGCGACACCGCCTGCGTGGAATTCTGATCCTGTTCACGCTGTATCTTCTGTTCAGATGACCCTCCCTCTCCAGCTTCTTCACAAGTGAGATATTATGTATTATGAACCCCCGTTGCATCCCTATAACATATGGGATGTGCCCGTAATTTAATAGTACTATATATTCCATATTCCACACAAAATTCCACACAACGCTATCTACCCATGATAAGCTTAACTAGCTTATGTTATGGAATCTAGAATGAGGATAAACATAATTAGATTATGTATATTTTTTTGTAAATACTAAATACTAACATTCATATTAGGTATACATATAATCCCAGACCAATGCAAATAGCCATATTCATTCATACAAATATTTCCATTGAGCGGGGATGGAACACGCGCCTCCTGCGCTGGCGGTCGCATTCACTACCGCAAAACCATAGAGGCTGCCTGTCAGTAAAATATTGTATGGGAATCTACAGTTTTGTTGAGTTACGGCAAAAATGTAGATAGTTATGTTGCGTCTTTGGCAGTTTTCTACCGTCTCTACCATGGTGAATGTTCTGACGAGCTCTTCCAATTAGTCCCACCCTCCCCTTTCCTTCACAGGACGACACGTGCAGGGCTAAGATGCCATCCATTTACGGTGCAGAGTATACCTGCTAGAACCAAGCGTTTCAGTGATTCATTCCTATGCCGCACCACTAAGACCTGGAATTCCCTGCCAGCTCACGTGTTTCCTTCTTCCTACAGTCCCGGGTCCTTTAAGCGGGGCGTGAAAAGGCATCTAATGAGGCCGTCAAGCTGAGTGCCACCACTGTTAACATGGTAAATGTTTACGATGGTGACCCTCTTTCCGAGACTTTGCCTTTAGCTTAACATCAGGCGAGGTGAAGTCAAATTGACGTGTCCGGTATAAAAAAAAAAACTTACATTTTCTTATGCTCATATACCTACTTATAACACGTGAGGAAAGCAGAGTTGTATTAGGGTGGCGAGTATATTGACATTAACGAGTCCTTTAAATACTAAAATACGTCTAACCTAAGTACTTAATTCATATAAAACTGTACTATAATTAAAATCTCGACAAAATCTGGAAAAATTATGTCGTTTGTAAGAGTTAATTTTATTTATTGAACTATGTACGTAAAATAAAAATTAATTTAAAACTTAAAACTGTAACCAGGTACAAAAATAAACTAAAATAAGTAAAATATTAATATCTTTATTTTCTTTAGTTTATTTTGTCTCTAGCATCTTGTATGAATAAAATATTTACATATTGTAGTACCAAAGTACCTCGTGGAATTCCTCCGCATCGTCACCCGACTGAGCGCGTTCCCAGAAGGCTGGCTGAATGTCATTTTTGTTTTTACCCGACCAATTGCAATCAAACACCTACAGCAGATTAAAAGTCAGGCTAAGACCTCTCTAATTAAAAAGTCGCATCAAGATCCGGGTGATAGTTATTGCGTCCATCGCAAAAACACAAACAAACGCACCTACGAACAGACAAGAATGAAAAAGAATATGTTCGGGTGCAGATCGTTGATGTAGCACAGTCCAAGTATTTTTGTTCCATATCTCCAATGAACGATGATGCTACAATATTGCTTGTGTTCTGCCAGTCCATGTATATTTTTCCATTTAAGCTGGCAGACAGTACATTCATAACTAGTAACACCGATAAAAAGTGGTTGGAAAAACAAGAGTACGGCTTCATTTGAAATAGTACGTGCCAACTAATAGCCAACGGGCGGACGTGATAAAAGTTTAAAACGCCAGTATTTATACGGTCGCTATAGTTGCAAGGAAACGGAACGTGCCTATTATTTACTGATGTCTTGTTTATTTCACAAATAACATTATTAGAATTTAAATTGACTACAAACCATAACTCAGACTAAGGCTTAGTTGCACCATACTTTCTGCTAAAGTAAGAGGTTTACGTTAAATTTAACATTAACACTAACAATGACTCTACTAAAAGGTTCCTGCTAAATGTGTTGCACCATTGTATTTAGTACCTCGGTTAAAGATAGCAGGGTTGCAAGTCAAATGAGGCATTATTTGCGTCTAATTCCTCATGGATATTTTTTTGATTGTGGTAATACTACACGTTAGCTGTCATTTACTGTCAGTTCTTATGTCGTTAAGTTGCAATATCAAATCAAACTCCTTCGTTCTATACTACACCTTCTTTTTCACAGATTTTAACCAATTTAACGTTAACAATGACAGTAACCGGCGGACCGTGGCTGGTTACGGTTAGCGTCAAGTATTGACGTCATATTATCTGTTGTCAAATGGTGCAACCTATTTTGTACCTGACCGGTACTTAAACGGCACTGTTAATGTTAAAGTAAGATGGTGCAACCCAGCCTAAGAGAACAAACGGCAACTGCAGTCACTCGCTAATAAATAACAGAGAAAACCAAGCCACATCATATCAAGTAGACCATGGACTCCGATTTGAAAACTTCTGATGCGACCAAGGGGCCAAGTCTGCTATTTAAATAGCATTTCAATGGTGTAGCGTCGAAATATTTTTTTCCTTTTCGTATTCCGCAAAAATTTTACAGCGATGGCTTGTTGGTGGTCAATGTGAACCCTAAAGATTCCAACGACTGGTCAACTACAATGCTTCGATATCGCCAATGGGTTGCCGATGTCAGAATGATGTCAATCGCTTCACGGAAAATTTTGAAGTTTACACAAACCCACAGTTAGACTGGAGAAAGCGAACCCCAGACTCTTAGGTGAAAACTTCGGATGTGACTGGGATTAACGCTAGAATTATGAAGTTTTTTTTCATATAGAGCACACTTACTTCGACTTCACCTCGCCTGATGGTAAGAGAGCACACGTCATATAGAGCACACGTCACTTTGACTTCACCTCGCCTGATGGTAAGAGAGCACACGTCACTTTGACTTCACCTCGCCTGATGGTAAGAGAGCACACGTCATATAGAGCACACGTCACTTTGACTTCACCTCGCCTGATGGTAAGAGAGCACACGTCATATAGAGCACACGTCACTTTGACTTCACCTCGCCTGATGGTAAGAGAGCACACGTCATATAGAGCACACGTCACTTTGACTTCACCTCGCCTGATGGTAAGCTAAAGGTCAGTCAAGTCTCGGAAAAGGGTCACTATCGCAAACATGTATCATGTTAACAGTGATGGCACTCAGCTTGACGGCCTCATCATATACCTTTTTACGTCACGCATCTATTTTAGTCTGAAATAGAGTCTCAATTTTGATAGTCTCATTCCTTGTTCTTTTCTATTCTTATTTCGGTACTTAAGAAATGGGAGCACTTAGGACTAATGATTGTTGAAAGCACTAGAAAAGCGGCGTATAAAAAGGAATACAGTGAAAGCATTATTTAGTGAGCATTTAAATGATTAAAACCGGCACCCTCTTTGAGATATTAACAAGAACTTGGAGACGCTTTAACTGTGCTGATGATTTTATGGATCTACAGTCTATAAAGTATAAGTCTAAAAGATATAAATACTCGTAAGTAAAGTATGCACCTTTTAATACAACTTAATATGAAAATGAGTTTATCGGTAGATAAGACTGATGCGTGTACACATACATATTTATATAGGTACTAACTGACCCGGCGAACTCCGTACCGCCAATTTTTTTCTGCCCGCGTGGTATCCGATTCCGTTCCCGCTGCACCCTCTACTATATTAAGCATGTTTTATACATGTAAACCCTTCTTGAATTACTTTATCTATTAAAAGAAACTGCATCGAAATCTGTAGCGTAGTTTTGAAGATATAAGCATACATAGGGACGGATACACGCGGAAAGCGACTTTGCTTTATATTACGTAGTGATATATTGACCCAAAATCACACACTACTTCTCTAGTATGTGTTGAGACTGTTGACTTTCAAATTGCCTAACCACGGAATAGCAAGTGTGAGCCTTTATTATTTTCATCATGATGATGAATTAACGGTACAAAAACATTAATAATATTCATAAGATAAATATTCATCTTACCGAAGTACAATAAAGTGGTTACATTGAATTGAAACGATAAAACCACTTTACGTTGGGTTTGGAGCTTTACTCGCAAGTAAACCACTACGAACCCTGATAGGCTGAACCCACGGAGGACAGAACATGATTAAGTAACGGAGATACCCCATTGATATTTCTCCTAATAAAAACGCGTCGCCGAATGCGGGTGGGAAGAGACACGCGCGGGGTGTCAAAAGTCGAAGGACGTCATAAATATAACGTTCCTACCGAATGAGTCCATTTGACGTTTGGATGGCACGCGACTCGATTGCCTTGCAACAACACCGCTATAATTTCCTTCTCCATGGCTGAACCTAACAAACTGTAGGCAGGCTCACAGTTATAGCTGTTATTTGAAAATCAGCAGCTTTACTCATATGTAGGTACGCAACAAATACTTCTTGGACATCAAGCCGTAATCACAACAAAAAATGATATTAAGCAAGATAAAAAGCATTTTTTTTGACAATTTGTTGCTGCTTTAGTCTGTGGTTGAAGTAACGAAGCTACCACTGAAACATTAATTATATTTCGTAACAAAATCAACATAATAATTAAACAAAAAGTTAAGAAATTTAAACCCAAATGAAGCGAAATTCAGTAGGCATTAGACTTGTTTCATTGTAAGCAGAACTTCAGCTAAAATTTTATTCCTAAATTATTAACTTTAAATAACTTTCGAGATTTTAATAGCAGTTCTGGTCTTTAATGAGCTCGATCTTGATGTTTTATAGATGAAAGTATGAAAGAGTTCATACTGTTCTCAGTTCATACCTTCTCGTCAGATTTTCAGCTCAAATATTTGAACGGCTTCCTTTATATATTATAACGATAGTAAAGGACTTCACCCACGAAGGCTGGTTATACCAGAGGATTCAATTTTGAGGCAAATTTGGCGGAGCTGCAGGCTGCTTGTTTTGAATAAAGAAGAAATTCATATTAGATGGTGACCATTTCACTATCTTTAAAATTAGTCCAAAAAAAATTGTCCTTTTTCCTACAGTCCCGGGGCGTGAAAATGCATCTGATGAGGCCGTCAAGCTGAGTGCCACCATTGTTAATATGGTACATGTTTACGATGGAGACCCTCATTCCGCTAGTTTGCCTTTAGCATACCATCAGGCGAGGTGAATTCAAATGGACGTGTCCTTTTATAAAAAATAAAAATAAAAGTTATCCTTTGCAACTGACTTGTTTAATCATAATTTATAATATTTCGGGACTTCATGCGATATATTTTGGAAAAACTTACTTTTGCCAAATTTTCGAGTGCGTTACAGCACCCGTGGTCACGACTTATTATCTATTCTGTGCTATGAGTAAACGCCGCGATAGTTTAAAAATGACTTGTTTAACGTTTATATGACAGAATCATTAAGCGAGAATTATAATCCATCCTTCTTTAGCACCTTTTTCACGGCCTTTGGAACGACGCCACTGCCTCTTGTGCGATCATAAAATCACTTTCTGTAGTTGGTTCTTTTGGCACGGTCCGCACGTATTACTTCGTTCGTACTTCAAATTTAATACTCCGTATCATGGTGTTTAAAATTCGCATAACTTAATTGTTTCGATAAGGCAAATGAGTACTTTTGTGACCGCTGACGCCAAGAGAATTGCTTCCTTAGGTACACCATGGGTCTGAATGATGCTGATGATGAAAATATATATAAAACCTATCACAATAAATGTCTATTTTTGATGCTACCATAGAACAGGTGAAATAGTTCTAGCTTTGTCGCAGTGAGATATTTTTTTCAGTTCACAAATACATTGTGTCAAACTATTCGCACACTAGTTGGTTTTTGTAGCGTAGCGTAGCCTAGTGACTCGATCTACCAAAAAAAGCAGACATTTGTCTTTTTTAACAATAAATTCTTTCATTTTTCAGTTTTATAGGCAAGTATTCAAAAAATTTCAATTGTCGTTTTTTCGCTGTAGGTCCATAGCAGTGATTTCAGTGGCCTTGCGTCATAGAAGCCAGGCCTATAAGTATTGTCGTCAACCCGGTTATTTTCAGATCTCTGTGCAACTCCCGAGGATTCCTTAGTACAGAAACTTTAAAATCGTACTTGTTATTTTTGTGTTATTGAGCGGAGCCCTCTTTCCTGAGACTTTGCCTTCAGCTTACCATAAGGCGAGGTGAAGTCATATTGATGTGTTCTATGTTTTTTTAATGTCATTAAAATACGAATACCGTTCCCGTCGCCCTTAGAGACGGATATAAAGAGAAAGGAAATTTGAAGTGATTCAGGTGTGGCTCAATAGCTCAGTTGGACGAGCATTCCCCCTGTAAGGGAACGGTCGTGGGTTCAAGTCTCACTTGAGCAATTATTTTTTCCCGATTTATTTGAATTATATCAACTAACTTTAAAATTGATTGGACAATCTTATTGCTACCACCAACATTTAATGTACCTACTAGTGTTTAAACATTGTTCAAAGTCAAAGTTTTATATTTGGTCCATCAATTGACTACACCCTGCTAGATGTTAAAAAGCTGAAGTGTAGTCCAGAAGATACGGACCACCATTTTAGTGCTATTGAACTTAAAATGGTGGTCCCCGACTTGACGGCCTTGATAAATGCTTTTTCACGCCCCGTTACCCGGACTGTAAGAAGAGAGAAACACGTGCGCAGGCAGAACATTCCAGCTCTTTGTCGTGCAGTAGAGGAAGGTGGCCTTAAACTGTTTGGTGGGAAATGGTATGGATTCCACCGGCACCGCAGGCCAGTAGGAGTTGTTCTGGACAGGACACGAGAGGGTGGGATCCTTTGAAATATCTCCTGAGTTTATCAATAGCAAATAACAAAACAAGAAAAAAAAGCGATTGACAAATCAAGGAGAAAAGTAACCTACCGAACGGTCTTCAGGGTTCCATATTATAAAGTATGTATAAAGTAGAGAGAGAGATTTGAGTGACATTTCCATTTTATTATTTGCGTCACTGCGCACTGTGCGCCGGGGTTTCATTAATATCTCCAGCAATCTAAATTGAATCTATTACACTGTTATTTTAACATAAGTGAAAACAAAGCCTTTTTATACTACACAGTGTTAACTGCATAATGGTATGTATAAGATCTCCTGAGAAAAAAAGGGTATCTAATGAACGTGACAAAATTGAGGGGTCAAATGAAACTTAAGTTTTTTTAATGTTTGATGAGCTCGCGTGGACGACGACGCGTCGACGTCGCGTCACGATGTGGTCGACGGTGTGGAGCACGCTGTATTACCTAGAAGTAATCCATTCACTCTAGTCTTGAAGAAGAAAGTTATGTAGATCGGAAAAAGTCAACACCTACTCAAAGTCTCGGAAAGAGAGTCACCATCGTAAACATTTACCATGTTAACAGTGGTGGCACTCAGCTTGACGGCCTCATTAGATGCCTTTTCACGCCCCGCTTAAAGGACCCGGGACTGTAGGAAGAAGGAAACACGTGAGCTGGCAGGGAGTTCCAGGTCTTAGTGGTGCGGCATAGGAATGAGTCACTGAAACACTTGGTTCCAGCAGGTATACTCTGCACCGTAAATGGATGGCATCTTAGCCCTGCACGTGTCGTCCTGTTAAGGAAAGGGGAGGATGGGAGTAATTGGAAGAGCTCGTCAGAACATTCACCATGGTAGAGACGGTAGAAAACTGCCAAAGACGCAACATCTCTACGCATCTGCAAAGGCTCGAGGGTGTTCGTGACCTCAGAATTCCCAATAATGCGGACCGCACGTCGTTGCAACCTGTTGAGAGCATCTAGTAAGTACTTTGCGGAGCCGTCCCAGAGATGTGAGCAGTATTCCACGCAGTAACGAATTTGGGTCTTGTATAGAAGACACCGCTGCTCCGGCGTGAAAAAACGTCTCACTCTGTTTAGGACTCCGAGTTTACGCGAGGCTGATTTGATGATACTCTCGATATAGTTTTTGTTATTCAGTTTGCAGCGAACATCCATACCGAGGATAGTGAGGTGATCCTGCAGTGGCAGTGGTGTGCTCTGAAGAGTGGGAAGGGGAAGGAAAGGAGATACCTTTGCTGTAAACGCACATGCCTTAGAGTGGGATTGTAACCTGCTGAAGTCCTGGTAGAGCTACCAGTTGGACAGAGCATTCCCTCTGTAAGGGACTGTTCACTGGTTCAAATCACGTATTGGATGTTGACGTTACGTGATTTGTATTTACAGGAAAAGTTAGCAGACTAATTGATTACAAAATTCAGATATTTTTTTGCTGCGCTGCCAATAACACTTTATTTGGACCAGTCTCTAATATCAGGCTTCACTTGGCAGTACAGAAGATAGTATGTAGTTAATATTAAGTATATTATCTGTGGCACTGCGAAGTTTTTCAGTGTTCATACGACTCAGGTCTACCCCAAAGGTGTAATAAAAACTTTCCGAGTTCAATTTTTAACAAAAATGAAGAGTAAAAGTTCTCAACTGAATTTATACTACCAACTTTAGAGACATATCTTTGTCCATTTTATTCAAAACTTTAAGACTGGGGTTTCACAAGTGAAAATTTGTCAAGCTTGAATCGTTACGTTGTTAAGCAGGCCACCGATTTGCAAGTGATATTGGCCTTGCCTCAAGGGTGTCGTGAAGGAAGTTATTGTGTCTTGTACAGTATCCTGTTCTGTGATATTAATAATATTATTATCAAAGAAATCAATCAAACCAAAAAGAAAACAACAAAATACATTCACCTGTGAAAATTTCAGCTATTACGGTTCCTTATATTCTGCCAGATGACAGACAGACCAAACTCTAAATAGTTATAAAATGTTATAAATGTTTTGTTCAAATTGTTATAAAATTTATAACATTTTATAAATATCATATAACTCGCCATGATGAAATAACAAAGTCAATTAAAAGTGTTCTTTTGACGATGACATCCTTCCAATTATACTGAAAATACAGTGGTCACAACACAACATAGGAATTTTCTTTTTTGTTTATTTTTCCACACATGGGTACACATCAACCAATGATATTGATCATACATCTCGTCAAGGACATACATATTGTGAAAAGTAATTGAGTGTAAGCCATCAATAATCACTAAATTAATCTTTAAAAGTGTCGATAGGACGAGATGAATTAGTAGATAGGGTAGCGAGGGAGGGTTCATACGTGCTTACGTATTTAATACTCGATAAGTGACTGTCCTGAATGTCGTGAGAAATTCAGGGCACCTTTTGGATAGGGTAAAACTGCTGTGCGAGGGTGCCACAAACGTTATTTTGATGTAATACGACCGATTACGCGAATAAGTACCAAAATAATGTACAGTATTCTAACTAAACTTTAGGCATCGTAGAATTCCTCCCCATCGACCTCTACCGGAACCGTGCCCAATATTATTATGTTCTTATCTGCGCCATAGTTAGGTAAAATGTGATTGATGAATTTGGATTGTTTTTGCGCATTTTGCATTGATATAAATATTGTATTTCCAGAATTTTGTGGCGAGATAATTATAAACTAGCTTTTGCCTGCGGCTCCGGCCGCGTGGATGTCGGTTATCGTGATCAAACATAGCCTATGTCCTTTCTCAAGATCTAATCTACTCCTATACCAAATTCCATCAAAATCGGTTCAGTGGTTCAGACGTGAAAGCGTAACATACAGACTGATAGGAAGTATGGATTATAATAAATAATTTAACTTAAACAGGCAACGTTTGCGGTCAATCATGACTGGAATTATAATATTGATACCTTGCGTGCATATTGCCTAGGTATAGATATTATACTCATGTTTAAGCGAATAAATGATTTATCTTATCTTATCCTGTCTTACTTTAGAGATAGTGGAATGGCAAGAAAGAGAAAGTAAGGCAGATAGATGTTACACATTATTAGATTTTGAGGTGATTTAAATTCCATTACATTCATTGATATTAGGATACAAGTACCTATAGTAGTGCACTACTTGAAACTACTTTTGGTATAGAACTGTAGAATGTCCTAAAATATTCAGGTATATATTGGTCGACAAAGTAATGACCTACGCAAAGTAATAACTAAAGAATAAATGAACAGTGCTTCCGTGCGATACTCAATCAACCTGTCTATCGCAGGGTACTGAGTATAGACCTTATCCAATTTACATCATAGCATCTGGCTGTCCGCCTCCGCATCTGGAACATAACACTTTGGTTTCATAAAATAAATTAGCAATAGGCTATAGGCTATAGATTCTTGCTCCTACAGTCCTTTGAAATGTTGATAATTTTTATTTATTTATAAAACACTATTCAAAACCAAGTAGCCTAGTGGCATGGGTAATGGACTGCTGAGACGAGGTCTCGGGTTCGATCCCAGGTTTACCATGGCACACACCAATAACTTTTCGATGCTTTTCGAAGTTATGTGTGTATTTATCGCAGGTTTATAAGTGCCCGGTTAATGGCAATAGGCTCGCCACCTATTACATTGGGACCTAAACATAAACTGGCGAAATGTGGGTGCTAGCACCTCTGCCTACCCCTTCGGGGAATACAGGCGTGAGTTTATGTTATGTTATGTTACTATTCGAAACCTAACTTTTACCGAAAAGACTATAATAAAATTCAAAAATATTTACGAGGCAAACAAGCTTCGAAATGAAAGGTTTATTCTACCATGCTACTCAAACAAAATATTGAAATTATATTCAATAAACATTTTTGTAAATAAACAAAAAGTGTCTGAGTTTCTTGCCTGAGTTTTCTCATGCGCAGTATTTCAACCCGCCATCGGTAGGCAGTCCGTGTAAAGTTGAGTTTTAATGTTCTATACAGAAATACTTTGACTTTACTTAAAATAATAAGAAGTCGAGTAAGTTATTGTAGCAAAGAAAATTACATTTCGCTAAAAGATGCTCAATTGTGCGCTAACATCGCGTAAAAGCGATCCCAACGAGGTGAAATAATAACAGGGTTTCAATGATAGGAAAGTTTGTTAAAGGCATTTCAATTTCGTACTAGTTCTAGAATATTTATTTATTTTCTATCGCTTGCTGTATTATGTAGGTACTTATGAACAGTAGATAGGTATATGAGAAAGTTTCTTACTGTATGTACAACTAGTCTTTTTTTTTTCGTGCGGAAATCCCCTCGGATACCCCCCCCTTCCGGAGCCGGAAGGGGAGGTTATGTCGGACTCGAACCGACTAAAACCGCACGCCGACTGTGGGTCGTGGTGCTAGGCCGGAGGTGAGGTTGTCATCGACATATCCCTCGCACCCCGGCTGACCCAGGGCCATCCCTTACGGTCTGGCCCTCCTCAGGAGGGGGGACAACGGTGTCCCCAACTCGCCCCCGGAATGGGGAGGCGCGCTATTCAGCGCGCCGCTGCCGTGGCCTGCTTCTGCTGGGGTGACAGGCGGCTCCACCCGTCACTCCCAGGCCCGCGCCAATGCCCATGACTCCGCTTGCGTGGATTATCGCGTTTTTTTGACATACTAGTATCTCCGGTTGTGCTCAACCGATTACGATCATACGTACAGTCAACTACAAAAGTAGCTTAACAAATTCTAATTTACTGAACACTCTGGCTCTTATACCTTACATAAAATAGTGAAAAAAAAAACATTGAATATGAAAATTAAGTTTGTCTTCTGGGAATCATAACACCACATTTACTATAGACAGATGCATTCCGATATAACAAAGATTTGTAAAATATTTTAGTGTTAATCAACTTATGGCGTTGACTGTACCTATTGTTTCTTTTGAGTAAACATACATAAGATTTTAGTTTTTAATAATACGAGTGCATCAAAATCCATTGCGAACGACAACAGCAACAAACAGACAATGAAAACATATGACAACATAAAAAAGACACGTCAGGATTAACTTTGGCAGATATTTAGTTGATAAGGTTACCAGCCCAAAATAAAGTTCTCCAAAAAAGAGGGTTAGCGTGTTTTCGTTCCTCATTTACAATTGTCATTTCAGAACGCTCTTATTTTTATTTCTTTTGCTAGCACGAAGACTTTCGGGCACAGTTGGGTAGCTAGTGTGCTAGAATTTCCTTTTGATACAGTCACTAGCTTAATATTTATTTAGAACAGTTGTCGAGTAGGTGCAGAATGTAGATCATAACTGCCTCAGGCGGTCTTGCGGTGAGAAACTCTCACAGAAATGCAAGACTATTAGATGCTATCGGATGTAGCGTAATATTTGCTACATACGGTCTGTTGAATCCTCGAAATATGTCTGCTCCGGTAGATAGAACAGCTGTCAGCTGTTGTCTATCGCAAATAATTCGCAAAAATAAAAGATATATGATCGGTGCAAACACTGCAAACACTGCAGATCATTGCGTTTTACAGGCATTCAAGAATAGAAAAATGCTTTCGACACTTCTTTTCTCAATAGCTAAAGATTCTACCTTTCTGAAGATTAAATTACAATAAGTACTTATAACTAAAGGCGATGAGTGGTTGTATTTTAAGTATAGAATATACTAGAACTCGTGTGAAAATAGCTTTTAAATGGCACAGTCTGAAAAACATAGGTATTATTTCGTAAAAATCATTGGTCGGACGTGTAAATAGTCCTACCAATTGGTGTGTTTGCACACAGAGCGTATAAGCTCCTATGACCAGCAGTTAGGTTGTAATGAAAAGAAAATACACATGTGACCGCTTCTATGAATGAAAACGTAAGAGAACCGGCACTGACCTGAGTTCCACCTCGTGAGGATTCAGCTGTAGACAGGCGTGGTTCCTGGCACGTGCTGGTAGGTAGGTATGTTTTCGACCGGCTGGTTATTTTCTTGAATTTGTCGTTTTCTTCCGATACACTTCACTTATACTGACTTGAGAATGTGGCCAAAGGAACTTATAGAATTACACAGAAAAAGAAACGAGGAGTTGAATTACTCAAACTTCCGTTTGGTGCGGAGCGGAGTCATAGACACCTTTCGGTGCTGCGGCGTTTTACTGACTGATTAAAAATGAACGGGTTGAACGTCAGCCGTGAAGCTTGAGAGTCCCGCTCATAGAACTTCGTTCTCAAAATATAGTTCGAAAAGATCCGTTCACAGCGCCATCCATTGGCCTTCTTCAACACTAAGTGGTCAACAAATGAGCGCCAATATTCAAACATTATTCGTTCATAAAAGCGGTTTCTTAAATTACAAAATTGAAATACAATTAGATTATGTGGGAAATAATTAAGAAAGTACACAAGCGCTCCACCATGCACCCGGCTTTGGAACGTCGCAAGACGTTACGAAACAAACAAGCGAACACTGGCTGATTAGAGCCCATAGTGAATTTGTATAACATAATAATACACATAGCTAAAATAACAACTTAGACTAACAATATTCTATCTAAAGTATGTTTAAAGCTTGAGTTAAAAATTAAAGTTTAAGATTCTATTTAGCGTTGTAAGTTATTGCGTTGGGATAGGATACAACCCGTTTACAGCGAGTTTGTAAGTACCAGTACGCGTTTTATATATTATGATAGACATGAGGAGTCCCGGTCCAGTATGACAATTGACAACGTGAAAATGCTGAATTATTAGATCAACAACGTGATCGCGTTTAGGGAGAAGGACAGGATATAATCCTGATACAGAATGAGGTTCGATCTTAAATTTAAATCGTGCGAATTTTAAAACGTATGTAATGATACGTAGTAGTTTCTGCCAAGAAGAAACACGTTGTGCTAATGTACATAACAATGGCGACTCTGTGTGTTTTGTTGTCACACTCAACACATTTGCCTCATGCTCAGGTAAGTCAGAACAGTTGGCGGGAGAGAATGACTTAATAGGCCATTCATCAGGGGGGCCGCGGATCCATGCTGGACCGTTCCACCACAAATCATAAGCCAAAAGTTGCGAGGGGAGCATGCCGCGTGATAGACAATCACTCGGGTTAATGTCTCTGGCGACGTGATAAAAATGTTCAGCGTTCAAGTTTTCTTGACACTGAGCGACCCGGTTGCTAACAAAAATCGACCACCGATGTGGTGACGAGTGAACCCATGATAAGGCAATCGTGGAATCAGAAAAGGCGTAAATGTCAGTAACGGGAATGCGTAATGCATACGAATCACGTACAGTTCTTATTAACTTTGACATAAGCAAAATAGCACATAACTCTAATCGAGCAAGCGTAGTAATCTTTGTCGGAGTGAGCTTTGATTTTGCACACAAAATGCGAGTTTGAATGCTAGATGGGTAGGTACAATGTGCATAAATAACACATCCCATGCCATTCAGGCTGGCATCACAAAATGCGACAAGACGTAATTCGCAATCAACTTCGACACCTATATATCGCGTAATTTTTAATGTGTCAAGCAATTTTAATTCTTGAACGAGAGCGGAAAAGCGTGAGCGTATATGCTCTGGAGCAGGGTCATCCCAATCACTCTTACTAAGCCAAAGTTCCTTAATTAACAACTTGGCGTAGAGTATCACAGGTGCCACCAACCTGAGCACGTCAAATAGTCGCGCAACTATAGAGAGTATATTTCTCTTAGTGCACTTCTCATCTACCAAGGTGGATGTGAAATAAAAATTATCTCCACACGGCTCCCACGAGAGACCTAAAACCTTTGCGACATGACTGCCAACATCAAACTCAAGCGATTTGCGGTGAGTATTTATGTCAGCGTTCATTGCGATAGGAAATAGCCTAAGATTTAATAATAATAAAAACAGGTCTGCCTGTAAATTGGGACCAATATGTAAAATATCATTGAGCGAAAGACAAGTGTGGGTTTTAGCGCTCGCGTCTAACACAATACGCGGCATCGGTTTGTCATGTCGAACTACTGCGTGATGTGGTATGTAATAACCATCCATAGACAAATTAGAGTCATCAACGAGACCAAGACAACCGTTATCCAAACAATCCCGAATAACCTTATTGTAATTTTCGCGTACGGTTGGTGATTGACGAAGTTTACGCTCGAGCGACAAAAACCGGCGGTGAGCGACGCCGCGCGAGTTCCCTAGTTCAGAGGGATCCTTGCAGAACGGCAGCGCAACAGAATAACGACCTACGTCATCGCGAGTCACAGTAGATGTGAAAATATTCTCGCACTCGGTTTCTTCTGGAGACAATAGGCGCTTCACAGGAACTTCCTCAAGTTCCCAAAAATTTTGCACTAAATCATTTAGTGCTAGCGCAGAAAAGGATGCGGTTGTAGGCACAACAACTTTACGTGGGTAATCACCCATAAGTACATACCCAAACGCGGTTGATAGTACACAAGGGGCACTGGGACCACACTCGACTCTATTTCCTAAGTAAATATACGGGAAGAGCTGTGCACCTAATACTATATCAATGTTTCCTGGAATGTTCCAGCTTAAGTCAGCAAGCGGTAAATCGCGAAGATTTAACTCGCGATCACACTTAATTAATTGCGAGGGCAATTGATCCGTAAGGCTATTCATAACTAACGCATGTATAGTGTACTTATGATCTGCATAAATACGAGATTCAATGTCCAAATACACATAGCCTATTATCGTGTGCGAAGTGGAGCCAACACCTTTGACAACAGAATTACTCATTGGTATTATTGGTAAATTTAATAAACGACAACAGGACAATGTTATTAAGTTATTCTGTGAGCCATTATCAATTAGACATCTGACTACAGATTTATTTCCAGTGCTACCTTTAGGGCGAGCATACACCTGAGCGGTTGCCAAGAGAATATCACCCTTATGGCTAGAGGCATACGAATGCACAGTGCTTGAAGCGAGCGGTGCCTCAGGAGTGAGACTAACATTGTCGCACTGGGGCGGCGAGAGAGGGACAGCACTCGTCACATGCGAGTGCGAATTATTAACATTATTATCAAAATGCAATAATTTATGATGTTTTTTCTGACAGAAACAAACAGACGTACTTTTACATTGCGGGAGATTATGTAATGTGCTTAGACAATTCACGCAACCACGCTTAGATTTAATAAACTCATATCTAGCCTTTGCATTTTGCATATTTTTAAACTGAGCGCAGTTATACAGGTGTCGGTGGTCGCGGCCGCCACATAAACAACAGGGCGCGTTACCTGCGGCGGGCGCATTCGACTTATTATTAATCGGCTCACTGACAACAAACGACTTAGAATTACGCTGTACACGCCTATCATTAGACTGTGGCGTCCCAGCATTGGACGACTTCGCATATGACGAAGACCGCGGGTTTGACCGTTCAATCATCTTAGCATGATCTTGTACAAAGTCGATCAGCTGTTGCGTCGTAGGTATATCGACACCTCGAACAGAAAGTTCGAAAAGGCTTGGATGGTTAGAGTGTCCATTTTCCTCAAGGCACATTGTAGAAACATGAAGTCCGTTAAATCATTTATACCTAACTCTTTAAGCGCGGCGATAGATGAGGAATATATACCTATAAATGAATCAAGTGAGTTCACACTAGGTGAACAATTCTTTAAGTCTAATATATTATTAAGATAATATGAACCTAATGAGCGTTTATCTTGGTATTTCTTGACCAAGGCGTCCCACACTATACTGTAGGTCTCACTTGACGGAACAATACCGGCAGTGAACTTTAGTGCTTCATTGGTTAGTTTTGAGAATAGGTATTGCACACGTTGCGAATCAGACAATTGTTTGTTCGAATGAATATTGGCCTTAAAGGACTGATAAAATGTATTCCAGTTTTCAGGGCGTCCGTCAAAACTCGGAATAACAAGCATTTCCAATTTCACTACAGACGCGTTCGAATTACTCGCCCCGTGTGAGGCGACCTCCCTGACCTTGGGCGTAGATAATTTATTTCTAATGAGTTTTATTCTCGAATACAATTCATCAAATGAGTCAAGGCAAGAATAGTCGGACTCCACAGGGGGTTCCAATGACAAATTTAAGCTATTTATTTGATCTACAATCGACTCGAACTTATCGCGAACGACATCGATGTTCTCGGTCTCAGACAGAAAATCCTCATTCGCTCGCGTCGTTATGTCAAAGCAAACAATGGATTTCGAAGATTTATACCAACGGGTGATGCGTGCAAACAATAATTCCTTTTTTTGATTCAACAGAATAAGCTTCGTCTCGAGATCTGACGACATGTTTGCAAATTAACGATAGGTAGGACCTACCTATTGAAATATAACAAGAAGATTATCTGTAAGGTACCTACTATAATATAATAGTAATTCAACACAAACAGTTTAGATATACCTACTTTTTTATTGAAAATTGTACTACGGCTTATTATATAATAGCGCAAGTAGCACAGCGGAGCGGGAATGTAACTAACTACGTACCTAGATAGGTAAGTACCTACAAGGTTACGCGTATGTGAATAGAATGATGAGTATTTACCAATTAGTACGTAAATCACCAACTATTATAACTATCTACCAATTATTACGTAGATTTAGCGTTTTAAATGCAGAATTTACCAAATAATTTACGTAAATCTGTTAGCGAAAGAAAGTAATGAAACTAAGATGGCGGAAAGAATTCACCAAAATTACGTGAATCTTTTAATTAAATGAATAGGAAAGAAATATTATTCACCAATAATTACGTGAATATGTTATTTACTGGCCTATCCGACTCGTAAGGACCATAAATTATGGTCGGACGTGTAAATAGTCCTACCAATTGGTGTGTTTGCACACAGAGCGTATAAGCTCCTATGACCAGCAGTTAGGTTGTAATGAAAAGAAAATACACATGTGACCGCTTCTATGAATGAAAACGTAAGAGAACCGGCACTGACCTGAGTTCCACCTCGTGAGGATTCAGCTGTAGACAGGCGTGGTTCCTGGCACGTGCTGGTAGGTAGGTATGTTTTCGACCGGCTGGTTATTTTCTTGAATTTGTCGTTTTCTTCCGATACACTTCACTTATACTGACTTGAGAATGTGGCCAAAGGAACTTATAGAATTACACAGAAAAAGAAACGAGGAGTTGAATTACTCAAACTTCCGTTTGGTGCGGAGCGGAGTCATAGACACCTTTCGGTGCTGCGGCGTTTTACTGACTGATTAAAAATGAACGGGTTGAACGTCAGCCGTGAAGCTTGAGAGTCCCGCTCATAGAACTTCGTTCTCAAAATATAGTTCGAAAAGATCCGTTCACAGCGCCATCCATTGGCCTTCTTCAACACTAAGTGGTCAACAAATGAGCGCCAATATTCAAACATTATTCGTTCATAAAAGCGGTTTCTTAAATTACAAAATTGAAATAAAATTAGATTATGTGGGAAATAATTAAGAAAGTACACAAGCGCTCCACCAATCATATTCATAGAAATTCAACTAACAATAAATATAGAATGAAGTTTCCGTGCGCTAACATTTCAAGGTTTGTTATTAAAGTAGCGAAAACTCGTGAACAGTGTAAGGATATTGCTAGGATTTGGCTTTAATTATTTATACCTTGTGCCTATTGCCTTTTCTGTACATTTCGCGCCTAATTTTCCGACATTTGCCAACATAATAATGCATCTTAATTATTAATACATTTGATGTTAATCTCTATATTACCATATTATCTCAATATGAATATTACGGTGATTGCCAGAGGGGCGGGACATTTATAAGCTTAATTTATACAATATTAATTGCACATGTTAACTCAGTATGTAGTTCACAGCACAGACGGATCCCTTTATCAAAAAATTAGCTGATCCGGCGAACTTCGCTCCGCCAAAATTCTTCCGCCCGTGAGGCGTCAGATCCTGTTCCCGCTGCACCGTCTACTATATTAAGCATTTATTATGCATATAAACCTTCCTCTTGAATTATTCTATCTATTGAAAAAACTGCATCGAAATTCGTAGCGTAGTTTTAAAGATATAAGCATACATAGGGACGTAGGGACGCAGAAAGCGACTTAGCTTTAAATTAGGTAGTGATAATGAGATTCACATGATACATACCCATAATAATTATTTTTAAAAGATCTAATTAATGACACCCCACACTATGGGGTAGTCGAGAGAATAAAGTTATGTTTGTGATGAAAGAGAAAGTAAGAAGATTTCAGAAAAATTACGACTGTGCTCTTTGACACGATATACGACCCGCTTCAGATAAAGTTCTTAGATATATTCCTTTTCACGCGGGTAAATGGTGCTTCAATCTGGTAATAGATTTTTTAAGAACGTTTTTACGAACCCGGGTTGCTCATGTTTTATAATTCTTTTGTTCTTTTTTTTAAAGAATATTAAAATTGAAATTACTAATATTCCCTCTAACCCCTCCAGCTATGCTAAATTGCTTGTGTTAGCAGTGGGTTCACGTCGGTAGTGTAATGGCCAGGATTCGAACCCGGGACCTTTCGATCGTAAGGCCGACTCCTTAACCACTAAGCTACCGACGCTTTGTGACGAATCTGTCATTAGCAAGTAACTTTAAATACTGCTCGGTGCTTCAAGATGATTCTTCTTCTTCTTTTTCATCCTAGCGCTAATCCTAGTCACATCGGAAGCTTTCAACTTGGTGTCTGGGGTCTGCTTTTACCAGTCTAACTGCGGATTTGGCTGAACTTCGATATTTTCTGTGATGCTTTTGCCATCTGACCTCCACAACCCAAAGGCGATATCGAAGCATTGCAGTTAGACCAGTTTTAGGGCTCCAACTACCCGCAACGACTGCCATAGATCTTCGTATGGCAACCGGGACTTAACGTGCTCTCCGAAGCACATCTAGACCAATGCAAATACCCATGTGGAGGAACGAGGTGTGATGTTCCTCCAACACGGAGGATCCTCCGACCAGGCAAGGTGATCACGCCTGGCGGGCCGCGGCCCAACGATTGTCGTTGGGATGTTGTATATATATTGAACCAGCGCGCGAACTTCACTTTCGCGATGCAGGATTTGTAGTGACGCAGTAGTGGCGTAGTAGTTCGGCTTGCTGTCGCTAGATGGCGCTGGGTACATGTGGTATCGCCACACCCATATTCATGCACACAATTATTTGCACTGAGCGGGGATCGAATCCGCGCCACCTACGTAGCGGCCGCGTTCGCGAAAACGATAAATTGTATATCTAGGGGAGATTTAAATGTCCAAGAGGTGTGTGATTAGCTTAGTTGGTCAGAGGTTTCACCCTGTTCCTCACAGAGAGGGTCCTCACTGGTCGTGGGTTCAAGTAGTATAAATTTTCTTACATCGGGAAAAATGAAATGCTCAATTTTCGAATGTTCGAATCGAATATTTGAATTTGAAAGTTAGCATAATAAATTCTATAAAAAAATCATTCAAATTTCAAAATTCAAAATTAAAAAAAAAAACAATTCCTTTTGTATCCTTAAAATTGACGGATTTTGTTCCTAAAAATAATGTAGGTACATTGTAGTATTGCTGTATCATTGCGTAACAAATGATCTTATTGTAGTGACAGTAACACCTACGTGACAGTGTCATAGCACGCTACCAGCTACGACACAACACAGCTCAACAAGTTTTGTTAACTCCATTAGGGATTGTTCAGAGTGCAGTATAGTGAAATTATAGTTTTCTGATATTCTCTATGCGATTGGTGTAGTAAACGCACGTTTTTCTGTTCTCTGCTACTTTCTTTCCTTCCTTCTTCTTGTATTCCTTTTTATCATGTATGTATTGTTATTATTGTATCTATGTATTATATTATGTCTTCTTAAACAATACATTCGATTGCAATGACACTTTAATAAGTACACATCTAGTACAGGCAACTATTAGGTAAGCTGTGGTACAGGTTCATAACGGAAAGCTTGCATTGCAGCGCAGACCGTGCATTGTTTCTTGAGACTTTGCCTTCAGCTTCTTTAGCTTCCTATAATTACTGTAATCCTTACTATTATCTCTTGTAATCTGATGTTGGTATACAATGAATAGGTATACTGTGGCGTGGCGGTATGTGCACGCGACTGCCACGCAGGAGGCACGGGTTCGATCCCCGCTCAGTGCCTAATATTTGTATGCATGAATATGGCTAGTTGCATTGGTCTGGGTGTTTCTATGTATAATATGTATGTATTTACAAAAAAAAAGTATATAAGTATGTTTCTCTGCATTCTAGATTCCATAACACAAGCTATAAAAGCTTACCATGGATCTAGATAGCGTTGTGTAGAATGTTGTGTAATATAAAAAAAAATGAAGAGTCGTCTATCTATCTATCTATCAGTCTAGGTGAAATCAAATTGACGTGCCCTATATAGGTACATACATTACGCTGATTTCGTGTGATTAAAAAAATGCATTAGATTTATTCCCAAAGAGCTTCTTTGAACACAGAGTATTTCATTTGGATGGCTTTCTACCGAGGAGCCGAATTTGTGGCCCCAACGTGATCTCCTTAGCAAGACGTGAGCTTTCTACATAGATGGTGTGCTACACGAATCTTGATGTACATTTGCATAAGGCTACTGTGTTACTGGTCATATGGAGATAAGAAAATTAATTTCATTTTAACATTAACAAAAAATTAGTTTAGATGAATTATTATTTTATTTATTTGTTAAATTAAATGCTGTGTTGGTTCCCGGTGAGTTCTGAGTAGAATAGGGCCCTCCATCTCTTCCTGTGGGTTAGTAAACGATAGGGCTGTTCTTCATCCAACAGTAAAACTACAGCCCAGGACTAAGTGACCGCTTGATGGCAATGGGCTTGCCCCCTATTAGGTGGTACTTATAGTTGGCGAAATGTAGGTGTTAATACACTTCTGCCTACTTACCCCATCGGGGATTTACATTTACTTTAATTTAAATTTGTTAAACTCCATGTATAAGTACATACAAAGGCGGACTCAATGACACAGGAATGCTCTACCAGTCAACCAAAGGTGATGCAGAGAAAGACTCAAACCTACTTTTACTTTCTCATTCTGTATCTCGTAGGTTTATAAATGTTTTAATAAATGTTTTCTTTCATTATTCCTTTCTTTCTTTACTTGACTTGACTTTGACCTTAACTTTGCTTTTATAGTTTAAATAAAACATACTCGTTTTTGCGTCGGGGGTTAAAAATACAAAATGTTCCATAATCTTTCATATCTAGAAAATAATTTTTTATTATATGAATTTTACGAGAAAATAAGACCAATTAGTATAATGAATACTTTTCACAAATATTTGTACCTAATTGCGCAAGTCTTTGACAGCATTGCAAGTACAAAAATCTTTTGAGTTATGAGCTCATTTTGTGTAGTAGCGTGTTAAGTAAGCTAATTTTAATTGGTGTACTAATTACTCTGTATATCGGGACGTACAAAAATGCTAACTTTGTCTTGTACATTTAAATTAGGACTAGTTCTTATAGCTCAATTTAGCTTTCCGATGTCACAATCACGTGATACAATCATAGGCCTATTGTTATTGTGTTGCAACCAATATTAAAAATATATATGTATATATAATAGCAACTATATACAAAAAAATGTATTAAGGAGGGCTAGAACAGTAAGGAATCCAACGTGCGCGAGCCCATTTTATTTTACACTAGAAAGAGGTCTTTCATCAACTCGCGAGCGTCAAAGTCGCGAACGCGCGCGTGATGACACCTTTCAATATTTGATTATTTGCTAGTCGTCTACCCGCTCGAGCTTGGCTTAAGCTGACTTAACTTATGTAACTAAGCTTTTAACTTTTAGATAAAAATACTAACATAGTCAGCTACACAAAAGCACTTAAAGCTGTGTTGTTATCCCTAGGAAATCCTTTAGATATAATAGCTACAGCATAATCGCTTTCATAAATAATTCCTAGCACATTATCCTCTAACAAAGCTGTATTGGATATTACTGCATAAGGACGTAAATCGCTTCTGCTAAACGATGACTAACCTTCTGTTTTGATAACGTAGGTTTATTATCGGTATATGATTTGCTGACAACAACATTTTTTGTAATGATAGTAATATGTTTATAGTATAAACTTGGGGTACGGACTCGACGAATAAGGTTTCTATGGTTATTTGCATTTGAATCTACATTATTATGCAAAAGTATACCGTAGGTAACTATACCGATTTTTGGTACAGAGATAGCTTAAGTATGATCTGTAAAGATCATTGTGTAATACTATCATGTGTTGTTGCAACAGTGCCGAAATTACGGAACACACGCTCTGTAATAACTAACAAAGTTTCCACGCAATGAAAGCAAAAGAGAGAGGAGATGTGGACAGAAATTTAATCTCTCAAAGCATACATAGTTTTTTTTTTCGTGCGGAAATCCCCTCGGATACCTCCCCCGCCGGAGCCGGAAGGGGAGGTTATGTCGGACTCGAACCGACTATAACCACATGTTGACTGAGGGTCGTGGTGCTAGGCCAGAGGTGAGGTTGTCATCGACATATCCTTCGCACCCCGGCTGACTCGTTTTACGTGAGACGATGATATCACTCCTCATTATCCCTGTAAGAGAAAGATCGCGGGTTCGTATCCTGCCTGAACCAATTGATTTTTTTCTATCTTAATCGATTTGGCTGGCTAGTACATACTAAATGGTTCAAAATTTATCTCCTGTCGAGTCGGCAGCCTCGTGACATGGTGATATTTGCCCTGTCGAAGCGACTCCCCCGTGCTGAGTAAAACATGGCTTTGCCACCTAGATAGTCATATCAATTTGTCTAGTGAACGTCATCTCGATGAATTTATGGGACGATATATAACCGTTTCGGTCACGACGTTTACACGATAAGGCTTTGAGATGAGCGAGTCGAGTTAACATTGCAGGCAGATAATGAGCTAGCGTTATTAAATTTATTTTTTAATATTAAATCATGAACTTATAAAATCTTTTTTTTTTCATTTACGACATGTCAATTTGACTTCACCTCGCCTGATGTTAAACTAAAGGCAAAGTCTCGGAGAGAGGGTCACCATCGCAAACATGTACCATGTTAACAGTGGTGGCACTCAGCTTGACCGCCTCATTAGATGCCTTTTCACGCCCCGCTTAAAGGACCCGGGACTGTAGGAAGAAGGAAACACGTGATTTGGCAGGGAGTTCCAGGTCTTAGTCGTGCGGCATAGGAATGAGTCACTGACATATATCTGCTGGAACGCTTGTTTCTAGCAGGTATACTCTGCACCGTATATGGATAGCATCTTAGCCCTGCACGTGTCGTCCTGTGAAGGAAAGGAGAGGGTGGGACTAATTGGAAGAGCTCGTCAGAACATTCACCATGGTAGAGACGGTAGAATACTGCCAAAGACGCAACATCTCTATGCATCTGCCAAGGCTCGAGGGTTTTCGTGACCTCAGGATTCCCGATAACACGAACCGCACGTCGTCGCTGCAATCTGTCGAGAACATCTAGTTAGTACTTTGTATAGAAGACACCGCTGCTCCGGCGTGAAAAAACGTCTCACTCTGTTCAGGACTCCGAGTTTATTATGTTGTACCTACCGTCGACAATTTATGTAGGTTCAACTTTATATGGAACTAGCTTTTGCTCGCGGCTTCGCTCACGTGGATGTTGGTTATCGCGACAAAAAATTTCTCAAAAGACGAAGGTGTACGAAGTTTGAAGGTTTTAACTTTGATAATGACGAACTTTCCATACAAAAGTTTATCACCTAATTTACCTTCTTAGTAGTAAATTTTGAAAATCGCTGATACACGTGTTCATTTATTTCTTAAAAGACACAGGTTTATGAAATTTTGTGCATTTAGCTTTGAAAATGACGGACTTTCATACAAACTTCCATCCCTTATTTTACCCCTTTAGTAGCAGAATTTCCAAAAATCCTATCTTAGCGAATGCTTGCGTCATAACATCTACCTACATGCCAAATTTCAGCCCGATCCGTCCAGTGGTTTGGGCTGTGCGTTGATAGATCACTATGTCAGTCAGTCAATCAGTCACCTTTGAGTTATATACTCGTATATTGGAGAAGTGCAACCGTATCTCCTTTGTCGACTGTACATGATACTGTCGCAAATTTACGCGAATATAACTCATTGAAATAAAACTCAGTGTGAACAATAAAATAATACCAAATAAAATAATAATAAAAATAGTTTTATTTCAATCATAAAAAACCGGCCAAGTGCGAGTTGGACTCGCCCATGAAGGGTTCCGTAGCAGCAAGTATCATAATATAAAAGTTCTTTTAGTTCATCAATAATATATTTTATTTTTATATTTTTGAGTTAATTGAATCGAAGGCAAAAATTACAGTTTATGGCGTATTAAAAAATACTACTGACTAGATCTCGTTTCAACCAATCTTCATTGGTAGTTTTCATGGCAATATATGTATATCATGGGCTATATTATATATTAGTATAGGGGGCTAACTTCTAAAATAAGAGAATGATAAATCTACACACACATTTTTCCACTTTGGATGTGTCTCTCACGCAAACTTTTCAGTTTAGAAAAAAATAATGTTAGAAACTCGAAATTGCTTTTTTGAAGACCTATATAGATATCCCACACGTATGGGTTTGATGGAAAAAAATTTTTGACTTTCAGTTCTAAGTATGGGGACCCCCAAAATTAATTGCTTTTCTTCAATTTTTGTGTGAAATTCTTAATGCGGTTCACAGAATAAATCTACTAACCAAGTTTCAACAGAATAGGCCGTATAGTTTCGGAGAAAAGTGGCTGTGACATACGGACGGACAGACAGACAGACAGACAGACATGACGAATCTATTAGGTTTCCGTATTTGCCACGGAACCCTAAAAACGGGTAAGAGCGGTAATGCTTTACCCTCACAAGTGTTCTCTTCTTTATGTAAGTCGAGGCCGCCGTCAAAGTAGGGGCTGCCATAACAATTTGTTGGACATTTTTATAGTGTGGAAATGGTTATTCTTTAGACTGTTCCTCAGATTACGATCAGAGAAGGTGCCAGTACCAGGGATGCAGTAAATTTGCGGATCTTAATATAATATTTATAATAATAAAGATAATAATAACAACAAATAATAATAATAATAACAAAGACTATCGGACCAAGTACGGGTCATTCAACGCAATCATTTGTTGAATGAAACCGTACTTGAGACACTACGGCAAGAATGCTTACGAAATATGTGTGTTACTCCCGCCCCGGCCCCTGCTCCTGCTTCTACAACTGCATTGAATGAAGATTCACATGTTACGCGGGATGACACACCTATTCCAGTAAGTATTCAGTACAATGAAGAGATTAAGGAGGCTTTGGAATATGCGCTGCGGGAATATCGATCAATGCCCATACATGTCAGGCCACGTCTCCCGCGGTTGCCCATACATAGACGTAATATAGCGCTGGTGAGTGCCCTTGATTCATTATTACCTAAATATTTAGAAAATAGTGAAAACCTCGGTGACACTCATTCAATTCTGTATTGTACTGCTGTGGCAGCATGTCGTATGGCAGGTGCTAAATTTCCCATTAAAGATCCTGCCATACGACCTAAGCCTGCCATACCGGCATGGCAATGCAGGATTGAACGACGTGTGGCCGAGGCAAGGGTGCTCATCGGTAAATTAATCTGCTTCAGGTCGGGCAATACTCGCCCAAGGGTGATGCGCTATGTGACCCGAGCGTTTGCGGGAACTAATATTAGTCCCCAAGATTATACGTCTCGGGTCACAGAGCGTATTGACTTCCTGAAGCAGAAAGTCTGTGCATGGGCAAACCGTATTCGAAGATACAAAAAGCGAGTTGATCGATATACCGTCAATCGTATGTTCCAAAGAGACCAAAGGTGGGTATATAGAAACTGGGAGCGGACAGATGAAAGTGTGGATGACGTGCGACGGCCGGATACTGAAGCCACAAATGCGTTCTGGCGCAGTATCTGGTCGGTGCCCGTCAGCCACACTGAAGGCGATTGGATGCGTGAGGTAGAAAGAGCATGCGAACCTATTCCTGAAATGGAAGAAATTTACATTGATGCCACCGATGTAGATTGTGCAGTCCGTTCGCTGTCTAACTGGAAATCTCCAGGACCGGATGGACTGCACAATTTCTGGCTAAAATGGCTACGGAGTTCGCATGTTGTTTTGGCCTCACAATTTCAATCCGCTGTAGAATCTGGGACGCTACCAGTTTTTATGACGACAGGAGTTACTCACCTGCTCCATAAAACTGGTAGTACCCTGGAGCCCAATAATTATAGACCGATTACATGTCTCCCAACGGTCTATAAACTTCTTACATCCATCCTGAGAGCTAAGATTAACAATCATATAAACAATAATTCTATTATGTGTGCCTCTCAGAATGGATGTAGGAATGGGGCCCGGGGTACTAAGGAGCTCCTCCTGATTGATATGACTATTAGCCAACAAGCTCGCCGCAATCGTAAGGATCTGGCGGCATGCTGGATAGATTACAAGAAAGCGTTTGACTCCGTGCCACATACATGGCTTTTGAGGGTGCTGGAGTTGTATAAAGTGAATACAACTCTATGTACCTTCCTAAGGTCATGTATGGGGTAATGGAGGACGGTTCTTTTCTATCCAGGGTGTCGCCAGGCTTTGGGTAGTGGCGAGCCGATAACAATAGAGCGGGGTATTTTTCAAGGGGACAGTCTGAGTCCCCTTTGGTTCTGCTTAGCCCTGAACCCACTTAGTACTTTACTAGTGAATTCAGGGTTAGGTTATAGGTTACGAAGAGAGGGTCAGATGGTTTCCCACCTCTTTTACATGGACGATTTAAAGCTATTCGCCCACACCAACCCTCAATTAATAGCTTTACTGAAGGTAACTGAAACATTCAGTAATTCTATTAAAATGGCGTTTGGTGTGGACAAATGTGCAGTCATTCATGTAAAGCGAGGGCGGGTGGTGGAGTCAGAGGGTATACAACTCTCTGATTCCACTAACCTAAGATCACTCCTCGTAACTGAGACCTATAAATACTTGGGTATGTCACAGGCGTTATGCATCAAAGAGGTCGACATGAAACAAATGTTACAGGAACGTTTCTTTGGCCGCCTGAAAAAAGTACTTAACAGTCTTTTGTCAGGTGGTAACAAAGTGCGTGCCTGTAACAGTTGGGTCATGCCACTCTTGATGTACTCTTTTGGCATACTCAAGTGGACTCAGACTGAACTCGATACCATCGATAGGAAAGTCCGGACTCAGTTGACTGCATTCCGAATGCACCACCCAAGGTCGTCAGTCATGAGATTGTACATCCCGCGGAAATGTGGGGGTCGAGGTTTTTTAAATGCTAAGACCCTTCATAATCGCGAGGTGTGCAATCTCAGAGACTACTTTCTAAAGTCGAACGTGGAAATGCATCGTGATGTAGTCAACGTAGATACCGGGCTAACCCCGCTCGGTTTGGCTAAAGAGAACTGGCGCAGGCCTACAATAGTTGGCACTGACAGCCGCAGGGAGGTATGGCAGAGTAAGGAGCTACATGGCAGGTTCTATCGGGCCCTCCACAGGCCCGAAGTAGACCTACTGGCATCCGTGTCCTGGCTACGTTTCAGTGACCTTTTTGGGGAAACTGAAGGTTTTGTCTGTGCAATTGCAGACGAAGTTATCAAGACGAATAACTACCGGAAGTATATCATGAGGGATGGCACAATTGATATTTGTCGAGCGTGTCACCAACCTGGTGAATCCCTCAGGCATATTACTTCCGGTTGTTCTCGTCTTGCTAACGGCGAGTACTTGCACAGACATAATCAAGTAGCCAGGATAATCCATCAGCGACTTGCTCTGAAATACAACCTTGTGGAAGTTGAGGTACCGTACTATAGGTATGTTCCTGAGCCAGTTCTAGAAAATAGTCATATCACATTGTACTGGGATCGATCTATCATCACTGATAGGACTGTTGTAGCTAACAAGCCTGACATTGTGGTGATAGACCGATCCGAACGCCGAGCATTGATTGTTGATGTCACCATTCCTCATGACGAGAATCTCGTGAAAGCTGAGAAAGATAAACAAGTTAAGTACTTGGACTTGGCTCACGAGGTTGTCGACATGTGGAATGTTGACTCAGCAATCATTGTACCGATAGTCGTATCAGTCAACGGACTGATAGCAAAGAGCCTCGACCAACATCTAAAGAGGCTCGGGTTGGATGGTTGGGTCAAGGGCCAGATGCAGAAGGCAGTACTCCTTGATACGGCGCGCATCGTGAGGAAGTTCCTTTCTCTGGAGCCCTAACCACCGGTAGCTTGGTCCCTGTATCCGATACCGGTGGAGCACTATTTTTTATATTTTTAAATATATGTTTTATTTTTTTTATATATGTATTTAAAAATGTAATTAATAAGTTTAATAATGAAATAAAGAGAATAATAATAATAATAATTTATTTCATTAATTCATTAGTACTTGTTACATAGTTTCTTAATCTATCTATTGCTATCTTTTATACTAAGTACATACTATCTTAGATGTATTATGTAATAATACATATATTATATATGAGCTCTACATTTGTCGAATAACTCTTACATTATCTATAGTTATTCAGCTGTGCTACATAGCTTGTGCCTGAACTAGGTAATCCTGTTTTTCAGGCTTGTGGTGCATTTTTTACATTTTAAATAAACAAATAAATAATTCTTAGGTATAAAAACTACTTGCAAAGTGGATTGGCAAATAAATCTAAACTTATATCTTAGTTACTAAACTACTTAACAATATTTATTTCACCACCGTTATCAACTTCTCTGTCTCATCGTGTGTCAATTTTTGCAGGAAATTCTTTAGGACATTCTTACACTGGTTGTAGTTCAGGGGATAAATGTCTGCTATGGCATTTACTCTATTATACAGCAGTGGTCCCAGAAACATAAAGAATTTGGCTGTATATTCGTGCTTTATCGTAATTCGCTGTGTGCATGCAATATCTTTCCGTCTTTTATTTACAATTTCAGTGCTGTAGGGGAGTGCTGCGTGCTGTTTTAGTACAGTGCTCATTATGAATAGCTGGCGGACTGTTAGTAGTTCACAAGATTTGTATAGGAGGTCAGTGGGATATAGAAAAGGTCGGGAAGTTGCTACCTTTAGGATCGCTCTCTGTGCTCTCTCGATGGGCAGTAACAAGGATTTACCCCCTCCTCCCCATGACGTTATGCAGTATGTTAATATTGATTGACAAAGGGCATAGTATACCTGTTTAATTAGTTTTAAATCAGCAATGTACCTAATTTTCTTAAATACAAATATCAGTTTGCGTAGTCTTTTAATTAGTGCTTCGCTATGTTGAGCAAAAGACAGGGTTTCGTCTATTATAATACCCAGGTATTTTATTTTGTCTGCTCTAGTTATATCCGGGCAGGGACACTTGTTGACTGTGTCATCAGGGTCTTTACAGTGGTGAGCATAAAGTAACGGTTCTGTCCGGGGAGTAGTCTGTCTTTTGCGCATCGAGAAAGCAACATATTTAGTTTTTTCTGTATTTAATGTTAGTAAGTTATAATGAAGCCATTTATTAATAATATTGAATCCGCGCTGGGCATGCCCGTACGCTTCATTTTCTGACTCAGCAGAAAAAAGGAGGGCAGTATCGTCCGCATATGATATGATCGTGCCGTGCTCTAGTTTTAGATTACAAAGTTCATTTATGTAAATTAAGAACAGTGTACTTCCCAGGATACTTCCTTGTGGGATACCAAAGTTGGTGTTTTCTAGGTCGTCACTGAGAACATTGCCGATCTTTACACATTGCGTACGCTCTTTCAAATAGCTTTCGAAGAGTGTTAGTTGTACGCCTCTTACCCCTATATTTTCCATCTTTTTCAACAACTTAGGAATGGAAACCGTGTCATAAGCTTTGGCTAGGTCCAGGAAGATACCCACTGTGCGATTTCCCTTATCAAGTTCTTGTGCTATGAGGTCAGTCAAATGATGTACAGCATCGGCCGTCGACCTTTTGGCTCTAAAACCAAACTGCGTATTTGACAAAAGTGAATTATCCTCCAAATATTTCATCAACCTATTATTTACAATTTTCTCAAGTATTTTTGACATTGCAGGGAGTAAGGAAATGGGCCTGTAATTTGTTACTTGCTCTTTTCCTCCCGACTTGTATACCGGGACAATTACTGCTTTTTTGAGACATTTGGGGAATACACCAGTTGATAAGCATTTTTGGAAGATGTTGGTTAACGGAGGCACTAATATACGCCTGAATTTTTTAAGGATCTTATTTGAAATGTTATCCCAGCCTACTGCACTGTCTTCTTTTAAATTCATTATTATTCTTTCAATCTCTTCCTCGTCGGTGTCTAGCATCACAAAAGATGATAAGGTAGTCTTGCACGGAAAGGGAGGGCTTGATGAGTGCTGTGTGTGTCCCTGCACTTGTTGTGCAAGCCGCTTACCAACATTTAAAAAGAAGTTATTTACTATGTTAGCTGACGCAACCTGTGATGAGTGTGCACTCAATAAACTTGTAGGCGATTCATTTTGTTTCGTGGTGTAGGTCATATTCTTAATATGTTGCCAGATAATTTTATTATTCGAACCAGCTTTTTCCAGTTTTAGTTTATCATAATTTATTTTAACTTTTCTCAACAGATCATTGCAAAAGTTTCTGTATCGTTTGTATGAAACCTGTATTATTAAATTATTAGGGTCGCGTTTACATTTTAAGTGCAGTTTATCCCTGTGCTTCATGCAGCGAATGAGGCCGGGTGTTATCCAAGGCTTCAAGCTATAATTTTTATTATGCAATCTTATTGCAGTTGTATTTTTCTGCACAGCATTTTTTATTTTGTCGGTCATGTACTGCATACAAAAATGCGGATCATCAGAATAGTAAACGGGGCCAAAGTCGATGTCGCGTAAATCGCCTTCAAGTCTATTCGTATCTAATTTATTGACTATGCGGGCATTTTTTGATCTAGGTAACTTGCAACTTAGGGTTAATAGCGCAGCATTATGATCGGTTATAGGATTATTGATGACAAGCGTTTGTGAGCGATAATGCGATTTTAGCATGACGTGGTCCAAGCAAGAGCCACTTTCTGGGCGCGTGATAAAAGAGTGCGTAGGGAACAATCCATGGAATGCGCATAGGTTAAGATAATGTAGGGCATCCTCATTAACGTCTTGTTGTCCTTTTAAGATATTAATATTAATATCTCCAATTAAAATTATATTTTTAAATGAAGATAGGCTTTGCAAGGTGTCATTTAATGCGTGGATAAACCTGTACTTATCGCTAAAGGCTGGAGGCCTGTATATTGCTAATATTGCCACGTCTGTTCCTATTTTTATTGTTAATCTATTACATTCCTGCATATATGGTTCGTCCACAGTTGCATTAATATCGCTTTTTATGTAAATTACTACCCCATCGTTCTGATTGTATATTGTTTTACTTCTGTACATGTTATATCCCGGCATTAGTGGTATGTTATATGGTAAAGATAGCCTACATTCCGTCAAGACAATGACGTCTAGGTTAGTATTCAGTCTTTGTTGTAATGTAGTAAATGCATCAAAGTTCTTAAAGACACTACGTATGTTTTGGGTTATTATGGTTAATGGGTTAGTGCACGACGTTAGATATTGTTTGCACTCTTCTGCTTCACACAAACTGTATTCTGAGACGGAGAAGTTATCTATATCATTGATTAAATTATGTGGCATTACTATATGAATTTATTAAGTTAAAAAAGAATTAAAAACTATAGAAACAAGAATATAAAGGTCAGTAAACTTGGTTGAGGGCGCTCTTAGGCGCCTTCATAATCAATCGAATTAATGTACCTTTTTTCGGCTATTATCCTCGCCGGGCATTCAGCCGCTCCCGTGGTATGCGTACTCGGCTTCTTGAACCGTGTGCAAGTCGCGCATTTTGCTCCCTCTGTCGTCTTTGTGCAGTCCTTCATCGTATGCCCTTGCTCTCCGCACTGCCCGCAGGTGTGTGTCGTCTCCCTGCATGTTTTTGCTGCATGTCCATACTGATGGCACTTGAAACATCTAGTAACCAGCGTAAAATCTCTAACAGGGCAAGAAGACCAGTTCACAAAAACCCTTTCATTGGTAATCAGGACCTTACGTATGTTTGCAGGTAGTTCAATCACGTAGTTACAGGTCTCTGCGTCCCTCTTACCCGATTTATGGCTTAGCCTAATCGAAGCCAGGAACGTTTCAAGGCTGTAACCTTGTATTTTATCCACCAGGTTCTGGTGGTACAAACAGGTAAATACTTCCTTTTCCTGCATGGTCGCTGGTACTCCTATAACGATGACTCGTGGTTTCTTTTTGAGCTGGTCGTCTACGGTAAGGCCTGATTTTGTTAGTTGGGCTGATTGTTTTATCTTCTCGATGTCTCCCTTTGTGTCAGTGCTTATTATGACGCCGCCGTTCTTCGTCTTTCGTAGCCCTCTAACTTGCAACTTCATTCTCTCAGGGCAGATAATTTTTTGGACTAATGACTTGGTCTCGTCACTTGTCTTATCCTTGTCATTGGGATAGATTGCCACTGAGCTTAGGCTTGTTTTGGGTATGAATTGGTTATTTCCCTTTTTCAGCATATCGGCGAACGTTGCGGTGGTTTTGCTCGTTGTTGTTTCAACGATGGTCTCTTTTAGGTCATGCAGTTGCTTTGCAATGTCAAGTTGGTCTTGAAGGGCTTGGCCAGCTGTGCTAGCTTGGACGGCTTTCACTTTAAGTGACTGGTATTGTACCGCCATTTGGGAGGTTCCACTTGCCACTTTTCTACATAAAGTACTAATTCGCAGCTTCTGGTCCGAGTTCAGTTTCCCTTCTGTTGCAATATGGCATACCTCATTGAGGCACTGCTCAATAGAGCTCATCCAATTCTGGATTTCCGGCGTCGACACCCATTCCGCCTGGAGTGCGCCTTGAAAAGTCACATTTGGCCTTTGCGGCGGGGCAGACGTTGGGGGAGGCGTGCGGGGGGTCCTGCTACCCTTATCAAAGGGACTATCAGCCATATTAATAAGTCCGCTCAATTATAGCACATTCTACGTTCACCTTACAGATGTTTACCACTTTGCTTTAGTCACAGTTTTCACGATTACCTATAGTTGTTGATATCTAGGTCACGATTCAGCTAATTAAATAATGTTTATTATTTTAATATCCACGTGCACGTCTGTTCACAGTGAAGGTATAGAACGTATGCGTATGTATTTAATAAGTGTTATACCTATTTATGTGCTAGACCTACACACATCAAAAAAAGTTTGCGATCAATGGCATAAGCTCCTAGAATTCTTTAAATTTAACTTTATCAAGAAAAATGTTGTATGCTTTCTTTAAATAGGAATACCCTGTTTGAAATCAAAATATAAAACTATTTTTTATTATTTATTTAAAAAAATTGAGCCATTAATCATAATGCAATTGTGATAGAAATTTCATAGAAAGAAAAAGACTGTTAATTAAACTTAAACTACAATTTATTATTAAAAGGTGTAAATTCAATATAAAATAACTCCTCCCCTGGCTCGAACACATGCGGAGATCCTCCTGGGCATGCTGAGGATCATGTTATCCAGCATTTCCTGGGGTAACCTATCCCATTCTTCAATAGCGGCTTCCCTGAGCTCTGGAACTGTCTGGGGATGTGGCTCACGGTTCCATACAGCTCGTTTAAGAGCATCCCACGCGTGCTCTATTGGGTTTAAGTCGGGCGAGCCGGCAGGCCAGTCTAATCGTGTGATATCGTATTCTTGAAGAGCAGCATTGACTCGTTGAGCTCGATGTGCGGGCGCATTATCATCGACCAGTACAAATTGGTGCCCATGGTTTACTCGGAATGGTTTGACGATATCATCAATAGCAACTGCTTTGTACATGTCTGCTGTCATGAAGCCCCGATACGGGATCAAAGGCGTTCTAGCTCCAATCATAATGCCACCCCAAAAAGACACCGATTTTCCGCCTTGCTGAACTGTTCCAGTGGCAGTTCTTTGTCTTTCACGGTCGCCTGGTCTTCTCCAGACACGGACACGTCGGTTATCTGGATGAGTGGAGATTCGGGATTCGGGATTCGTTGCCGGGAATTGAGCGGAGCTCGCCATGACCTCCGTGATCGTAATCCAGCCTGGTGCAAGCAATTGCGAACGGTCTGCGTGCTAACTTCATGCCCAAAGGTGGCCCTGACTTCTGCTTTTATTTTAGTGGCGTTGATTGTGGGATCACGGGCTGCCAGCAATCTAATATAGCGCTTTTGGGCAGCTGTCAAAACAGTTGGGCGACCGCTGCGGAGTCGGTCAGCTAAATTCTCCATTCCGTGGTACCTCTGCAACGTAGCCACGACACAGGATTGGGATATAGCAAGTCTGCTTACTATTACTCTCGTGGTGTATCCTTCTTCCCTCAAAGTTACTATTTTAGCTCGTAAAACCTCTGATAATCCTCTTGGCTTTTTTTTCAATCACTACTTTCTGCAAAAAATATCTTGAATCGGTTATAATTCACTAAATCAGATTTCTGAATGAGCGTAAGCTAGGACTGAAAGCCTTTTTGTAAGAAAAAACAATTGAACGGTGTCATTGTTTTGTGTTCTAATTCTTTATTTTTAAATAAAGAATCTAAAAAGAAGAAAAAATCATAATATAATCTACAGTAACAAAAAAGATTTCAGTTTTTCAAAGTGATCGCAAACTTTTTTTGATGTGTGTAGGTAATAGCGTGAGGAGTGGTGTTTTCATTTTAATGAGCTTTAATTTAACAACGTTTGTAAGAAACATTATTATTCTTCAATTTATTTATTTACTAGCTTTTGCCCGCGGCTCCGCCCGCGCGGAAGTCGGTTATCGCGACCAAACATAGCCTATGTCCTTTCTCAAGGTCTAACCTATCCCTATACCAAATTTCATGAAAATCGGTTCAATGGTTCAGGCGTGAAAGCGTAACATACAGACAGACAGACAGACAGACAGACAGACAGAGTTACTTTCGCATTTATAATATTAGTATGGATAAAAAAACAGGTCAAGTGCGAGTCGGACACATTTTTCCACTTTGCAAGTGTCTCTCGCGCAAACTATTCAGTTTAGAAAAAAAAAATGCTAGAAACTTCAATAGCATTTTTGAAGACCTATCTATACACGTATGGGTCTGATGAAAAAATTTTTATGACTTTCAGTTCTAAGTATTAGGACCCCTAAATTTTATTGCATGTTTTCTATTTTTGTGTAAAATTCTTAATGCGGTTCACAGAATACATCTATTTACCAAGTTTCAACAGAATAGGCTTTATAGTTTCGGAGAAAAGTGGCTGTGACATACGGACGGACAGACAGACATGGCGCCTCTATAAGGGTTCCGTTTTTGCCATTTGGCTACGGAACACTACAAAGACAGACCAACAGTATACATACGATGATACAAGGTATTGTTCTGATATGTACACCAATTAGAAGCATGTACAGTGCTGGTTAATATTTCGAGATTTAGGTATAATTTAATTTCAATCTTAAGGGAAGGTTCATATCTGACGGAACATGCGTCGCGTATTATCGGTCGCGTAACGCCAGAACAGACAAATGTATAGAAAAACACTTGACCGTTCACACTCGACGCACTAACGTAGCATCGGTTGAGTGTGAACGGTCAAGTGTTTTTCTTTACATTTGTCTGTTCTGGCGTTACGCGACCGATAATACGCGACGCATGTTCCGTCAGATATGAACCTTCCTTTAAAGTCGTCTTTCCATCAACTATTGATGTCAACGTAGGTATGCAAATTTTCAAATTAAGCAGTCAAGCAAATAAACAAAACGTTATGGTATTTAGTATGCTCTAAAAATAGCAGAAGACAATATGCCTCAACAGATTAAATATGCGTGGATAAACTATCTCGTACAGACAACTGCCAACACGCAAAGTTAGTAGGTAAGTTTCGGCACAGTGGGCTCGTATAACTGTCTATGAATCTACTTTGCAACTTCGCCAAGAACGTGTGCGTCTCACTGAAGTTCTGAATTCAAATCCTTGGTTAGCTTCTATTCTGAATAAACATGAATATAAATTAGACGAATATGTCAGATTTAAATACTGCAATGCAAAATCTATGCGGTTTTAAATCTTCAATAATATTTTGCCAGCGGACCCGGCGAACTTCGTACCGCCAATTTGTTTCGTGTCGTCCGATTCCGTTCCCGCTGCACCATACTATATTAAGTATGTATTATACACATAACCCTTCTTCTTGAATTACTCTATCTACAATAAAAATTTAAAAAACCCCCGTCACAAAAAACACCTCCAAAAAGTTGAAAATAAATGTAGTTTGCCTTTTAACTTTAACGGTTGCCATGTCGGGGGACCTTAACTGGTTAAATACTCCGTTATATTATTGGAACAATTCAAGGTCCCCCGACATGGCAACCGTTAAAGTTAAAAGGCAAACTACATTTATTTTCAACTTTTTGGAGGTGTTTTTTGTGACGGGGGTTTTTAAAAATTTTAATTTAATTTTTATTTTATACTTTTTAAAGTGATCTACTAGTCAAGCTGTGGCGGCGGCCATTTTGGACCGATTTTATTCAAACATAGCTAAGAACACTCCTGACTAATATACCTTTCAAACAAAAAAAACTACATCCAAATCGGTTCATCCGTTTGAGTGCTATGATGCCACAGACAGACACACACACACACACACACAGACACGTGAAACTTATAACACCCCGTCGTTTTTGCGCCGGGGGTTAAAAAGAAACCGCATCAAAACCTGTAGCGTAGTTTTGAAGATATAAGCATACATAGGGACATAGGGACGCGGAAAGCGATTTTGCTTTATACTATGTAGTAATGGTAAGACAAGAAATTAGTTCAAATTTGTACATAACTATACTTTTATAACGACACAATTTCTAAGTGACTATTGAATATGATCACTTTTATGTTGTAATAAAAATTATTGTGTAAAAAAAAAAAAAAAAAAATATTCCACAACATTCTACACAACGCTATCTAGACCCATGGTAAGCTTTTATAGCTTGTGTTACGGAATCTAGAATGCGGATAAACATACTAATATACTTTTTTTTTTTTGTAAATACATACATATTATACATAGAAACACCCAGACCAATGCAAATAGCCATATTCATGCATACAAATATTTGCACTGAGCGGGAATCGAAACCGCGCCTCCTGCGTGGCAGTCGCGTGCACTACCGCCACGCCACGGAGGCTGTCAAAAAGAGCAATACACATAGGTACTTTATTTATTAACGTAACATTTTGCTTTTTGTAAGCCATCGGAGCACAATGTTTCACTTTTATTATTCTGAGTCAAGAAATGAGATGTTCCTATTTAAAACTCCATATTTGCTGTCAAATACACGCCCATAAGGACGTTTGAAGAAACAGTACAAAGCTTTCCAAGTAATATATAATTTAAGCGCTCGGCGTCTCACGTGGCATGTTGCTAAAAGTTTTATAAATGTCCCTAGCTTTCGAGGTACTTTGAAAAGTAGAAGTTTTTTCTAGCTGAAAGTTGCGGCCTACGTCCGTATTCATTACCAAAATACTTTCCTTTCTGTACTTTTAGGATAGAATATAAGTATGCAGCGCGGCAGATGGTTCGCTTATTATTTGGACCTATGAAAAAAAATCTTTCTACAGTATAGTAAATAAGAAGTAACAAAATATTATGAACGGTATACACGTTTTAAGTAAGTGTTCGTAACTGGTTCGTAGGTATCGCACCGTATGTACATTATAAGATAAATCATTATGAGTTATAAATTCGCATTTTTTTTCTTGTAAAAAGAATAACATAACATAAACTCACGCCTATATTCCCCGAAGGGGTAGGCAGAGTACATTTCGCCAGTTTATGTCCCAATGTAATAGGTTGCGAGCCTATTGACATTAACCGGGCACTTATAAACCTGCCATAAATACACACATAACTTCGAAAAGGACTGAAAAGTCATTAGTGTGTGCCATGGTAAACCTGGGATCGAACCCGAGATCTCGTCTCAGCAGTCCATTACCCATACCACTAGGCTACCAGGTAAAAAGAATATTAGAACCGAAATTACTAATATTTCCTCTAACCCCTCCAACTAAGCTTAATTGCTTAAGCTAGGAGTAGTTTCACGTCGGTAGTGTAATGGCCAGGATTCATACCCGGGATCTCTCGATCGTAAGGCCGACTCCTACCACTAAGCTACCGACGACGCTTATATGCGAGCTTGATAGTGCATAGGTTAAGTTGCATATAAATTATGTTAATATTTATTTATATAGATCTGCGGTAGCCTAGTGGTATGGGTAATGGACTGCTGAGACGAGGTCTCGGGTTCGATCCCAGGTTTACCATGGCACACACCTATGACTTTTCGATGCTTTTCGAAGTTATGTGTGTATTTATAGCAGGTTTATAAGTGCCCGGTTAATGGCAATAGGCTCGCCACCTATTACATTGTGACCTAAACATAAACTGGCGAAATGTGGGTGCTAGCACCTCTGCCTATCCCTTCGGGGAATACAGGCGTGAGTTTATGTTATGTTATGTTATTTATTTCCAGTGCTTATACTTACGTGAAGAGTTATTTATCTCTTATGGTGAAGGCTTGATGATGAACGAAAGAAATAAGTGTCATTGCTTTATGGCGACGGGTCTCTATAATCTGATTCCTACCGGCTTCTTAATGGGTTGAGTGTTGCATGACAAAATAGATCGAGATAAGTTTTTTCCCCAGCTTCCCTTTTGAATATTTATACCCTTTTGCCACTGTATATTTTTTTTGTTTACAACAACAACAAATAATAAAACCTCAATAAACAATGCAGCCTCCTTATTGCGAATCAAATCTAATCTAAATATATCAGTTTACTTGGGACAGTTGGGACACTTTCGGTTGGTTATAAAAAGAAAAATCACTACGATATGTTATCTTTATTACTTTCCCACAGTCATATGAAAAGTTATAAAAATGCTAGTAGATGCTTGGGCACTCTGGTTCCATTCCAGCAGCCCATGAGGACATAGTCCAGGTATAATAAAAAACCCCCGTCACAAAAAATATGAAATCCAAAAAGTTGAAAATAAATGGTGTTTGCCCTTTAACTTTTATATACCTAATAATATTTTGTTTCAACCGTTGCCATGTCGGGGGATCCTGACTGTTAGAGCACTCCGTCATATTATCGGACGATACATGGTCCCCCGACATGGCAACGGTTGAAACAAAATATTAATAGGTATCTATATCAAAGTTAAAGGGCAAACACAATTTCTTTTCAACTTTTTGGATTTCATGTTTTTTGTGACGGGGGTTTTTAAATTTTTATTTTATACTTTTTAAATTGATCTACTAGTCAAGCCCTTTCATTTGATACCCATATTGAGGGATTTGTGCAATTTTTATGTACTCTGCCATTTTGTAGCGGCGGCCATTTTAGACCTACACACACACACACACACACACACACACACACACACACACACACACACACACACACACACACACACACAGACACGTCAAACTTATAACACCCCATCGTTTTTGCGTCGGGGGTTATTTTATAGTATTAGTAGGATGTGGATTCATAGGTATTGTTATTCTTATACATAGAATAAATAATAATAATACTAAATAACAAATATTCCATAATATTCTACACAACGCTATCTAGACCCATGCTAAGCTTAACTGGCTTGTGTTATGGAATCTAAAATGCGGATAAACATACTAAAATCCTCTTTTTTTGTAAATACATACGTACATATTATACATATAAACACCCAGACCAACGCAAATAGCCATATTCATGCATACTAATATTTGCACTGAGCGTGGATCGAATCCACACTTCCTGCGTGGCAGTCGTGTTCACTACTGCCACACCACAGAGGCTGTCTGAATGTGCGTTCCTTTTCACGTCCATAGGTGTGTGTAAAGTGTAATGGAAAAAAAATGTCATCATCATCATCCACATAAAGACGTTAGTCCTGATTGCATCCGAGGCCGCACCGTGACCTCGGAGCTCAGGATCCGCCTTCCGGCTCTTCCTCCTCCACTTCGCACGATCTTGGGCGTCCAAGGTAGTGAGACCGTTTTTACGCAAGTCACCCTCCACGATGCCAAGCCAGCACTTCTTGGGCCTACCCCTTCTACCTGGACCGGGTGGGGGCGCCATTGCCAGACATTTGTTACCCACGTAGCTGGGCGGTTTCCGCAAGACGTGGCCGCACCAGCGGAGGCGGCTCTCTTGCATTTTATCTGCGATGTCACGGACATGAAGGCTGCCGCGGATGCGCGAGTTCCTCACGCGATCTTGACGCGTGACTCCACACATCCACCGCAGCATTTTCATCTCTGTGACACGCAGCATCTGCTTGTGTCGCTCCAACAGCGGCCACGCCTCACAGCCGTGTAAGAGGACAGGTCTAATGATCGTTTTATAGACCTGCCCCTTCAGCCTGACTGGCATTTTAGTGTCGCAAGTGACGCCAGTTATTTCCCGCCACTTAGCCCACGCGGCGGCAATACGTGCCTTGACGTCGTAGTCGATGTCACCAGAAACGTGAAGTACAGATCCCAGGTACTTAGCCTGATCCGTGCGCTCGACCAAGTCATCGCCTATGCGAACGGGTGTGGGATCTGTTGAGCTTAACGCCAAGTACTCTGTCTTCGCCACATTTAGCTTCAGACCGCCGTTCTCAAGCGCCTCCTTCCACACTTTCACACGTCGCACCAATCTGTTCCTGTCTGCGCCCATCAGCGCAATGTCATCAGCATACATAAGCAACCATGGAGGCTGCTCATGTGAGTCTCTGATACTGTCCGACAAAACGTCTAACACCAAGCTGAGCAGGTAGGGACTAAGTACGGATCCTTGGTGTACCCCGACGGTGATGGGGAAGGTTTTCGTGTCGCCAACAGCGGTCCGAACCACGGAACCGGAATCTTGGTACATGTCTCGGATGGTGTCGATGTAAGCCTCTGGGACTCCTTTGGACCGCAGTGCCCACCAGATCATCGCGCGAGGCACACAGTCGAAGGCCTTCTGCATGTCTAGGAATAGACAGTACAGGGGCGTGTTCCTCGCCCTGTATCTCTCCGCGACGATCCTTAGGGCGAACGCCGGATCCATAGTCCCGTGTCCGGGGCAGAACCCATACTGACACTCCGAGAGGGTACTCTCCTGTGGGATCCGGGAATCGATTATCCGCTCGTAAAGCTTCATGGTGTGGGACATTATTAAATTAAATTAAATTAAAATTCATTTATTCTCAGACCTTTCGATCCATAGTGTTAGTAACAATTTAACTTAAGAACTAATGTTAGTAATATTAAATTCAATTTCAATAACACTCCACTATCCACACCGATGACACTACACTCAAGTGGATGACACTCCACTCGAGTGTAGCGTCATCCAGTGCCGCAACAAGGGAGAGTCCCACCGGTCCTTGAACACACTCAGGAGACTGTTGGAGCTGCAGCGGAGTCGTGCCAAGGCAGAGGCCGAACGCTTTCTAATAATAGCATAGAAATCGTCCATGCCTCTGCAAACATTCCTGACGCACTGCACCTCCACGACAGCCCCAACAGCATCCTGATCCAGCATCTTTATACCTCGGTAACTACCACACTCTTGCACCGATCCCTTGACCTTGAAGACTGGCGTGATAACACTCAGCCTCCACTGGTTTGGGATTTTACCGATGAGGAGGATACGGTTATAAAGATTAGCGAGGATGCCCACACCACGGGCACCCATTGCCTTCCAAGCCTCGATGGGGACTTCGTCGGGTCCAACAGCTTTCCGGTTCTTCATGCGACGAATGGCAGTCTGAACTTCAGCAGGCGTTATCGGTGGCACTAGTCCTTGATTTGGAGGGAGATCTGGTGGCTGCACCTCTTTATGCTGCTTATTCAGCAGATCGTGGAAGTGTGAGCGCCATCTCTCCTTCACCGCGACTTCCTCGTACAACAGGTTTCCTCCAGGGAATTTGATGCAGGCCCTGGAGCGCGCCAACTTGTAGATGAGCTTTTGCCCCTCAGACGATTCCAACTTGTTGTATAGCGGTTGCAAGTGGTCTCGTCTGGCCCTGGCTACGGCTCTCCTAGTGGCGCCTTTAGCCTGTTTGTACTCGTCGTGGTCTTCGGGAGATTTGGACGCTTGCCACTTTTTAAAGAGGGCTTTCTTCACCCTGATCTCCTTCTGGACTGTGTCGTTCCACCACCAGGTGTCCTTGTCATACTTGCGTCCACCCTTAGACGTGCCTTCCCCGCCTCAAGGATAGCTGCCTGAATCTTGTCCCAGCAATCTTGCACTAGTTCGTCTACAGCATTAGTGCACTTATCACCGATAGCTGAGACGAAACTCTGGGACTCGGCTTCATCAAGCAGCCACCACTTGATTTTGCGTTGGCCGCGCTCAACTCGTTTGCCTTTGGGTTTTACGCGGAGGTCCATGACAAGGAGACGGTGTTGCGTAGTAAGACTCTCCCCGGGTATAACCTTGCAGTTGGCTACCCTACTGATGCTGTGCCTCCTAGTGAGCAGGAAATCGATCTGGGTAGCGCGCCCCCCACTCTTGTAGGTGATAAGATGTTCGGGCTTCTTTTTGAAGTACGTGTTCACGATGTCAAGATCAGCAGCCGCACACATTCTGAGGATATGCTCACCCTCTGGGTTACGGCTACCGTATCCATAACCACCGTGGACACGCCCAAACTCCTCACACCCACCACCCACATGACCGTTCAGGTCACCACCCAGAACAATCTCCTGCGACAGTGGAATGTCACGGAGCACTCCCCCGAGTTGGTTCCAGAACGAGATCTTTTCGGCTTCGCCACATCCAGACTGTGGAGCGTAGGCACCTATCAGGTGGGTTACAATCCCATCGACAAGCACCCTCACAACCATAAGTCGGGCGCTATGGCGTTTCACCTCCAAGACGTCATCCTGAAGCTCCCGGGAGAGCACCACGCCCACCCCGGCCTGCCCATTAGGAGCACCTGTGTACATCAGCTGGTAGCCGTCCCCAATGAGCTTGGAGCTACTGCCCTCCCACCGAGTCTCCTGCAGGAACGCCACGGCCACCCTCCGCCTGGAGAGTACGGCGGCCAACTCCCTCGCGCGACCAGTTAACGTGCCGATGTTCCACGTTGCGAAGCGGAGTTTACGGGGATCGCGATTTTGGCCTATCTTCTTTAGCCGTGCCCGGCTCAGGCACGGTAGCCCTCGTCCACTTGTCACAAGAGGCGGGCGACACTCCTGCGCGCCGTTTTGCGGCGGCGCCCTATCCCTCGCGCGATCCCTTACGTTGCCTATCATTTTGATTTGGCTAAGTTTTGGCCTTTCCTGGGGCGACTGCCGTCTGACCCCCCAACCCTGAAGGGAAAGCCAGTGCCAGAACCTAGTCCGTTTTTCAGCAGGTGCACCGGCTTGCAGGTGAGGCTGGCTTGGGTCCCGAAGATCTTGGTGGGACCCCAAAGCACCCAAAATGTATAAATAGCAAAAATAATATATATATAGCAAAAAAAAATGTATTCGATGATATATTGGATATACTTACTACTTGCCTACCTAACAAATAATAAAGTCATTTCTTCAATAGAAATATTACCAACATTCAAGAAATATCCTACATATCTATGATGACGTCATCGGGGCTGCCACTCGAAATAAACTTCCCTGAGAATGCTACCAAGGAGACATTTTATTGACAGAGAGAAGTATGGTAGGTATAACCAGGTATAACGGATACCAAAATGTAGCGTAAATATATCTGAGTAAATCGCAAGGTTTTGGCTGTGTGGGTTATATTTACGAACTACTAGCTTTTACCCGCGGCTCCACCCGCGTGGATGTCGGTTATCGCGACTAAACATAGCCTATGTCCTTTCTCGTGGTCTAATCTACCCCTATACCAAATTTCATCAAAATCGGTTCATTGGGCAAATCGCCTGTCTGGGCAAAACATGTTGGCACCGTAACAAGCAATAACAACTTCCATGTAACCCATGTTTATGCAATTAAATTAATCTAATCTAATCTAATCTATGCATATAAATATCAATGTTCATCTAATACCCTGCACCATTTTGGTTTAGGCGTGAAAGCGTAACATACAGACAGACAGACAGATAGACAGAGTTACTTTCGCATTTATAATATTAGTATGGTTATTGAATGTCATACTATCATCCAACAATGCTGTTTTATTTCGAACTATATTTTAATTGTATGAAAATGAATAATTATCTAAGTATCTCCACGAGTCCCACTCATTCCCAATTACTAATAGGTAGTTTTTTTTGCTCTTAATACGAGAGTTTTAATTTGTTTGATAAAATTAGTTAATATAACTTTGATGTCTTTATTTCTATTATATTATAACACATAAAAAAACAAATAGGTAGATTGAATATAATGCTGAAATTTTGAATAAGAGGACAGATTTGTTTCTGAAATCGGTCATTGGTAGTGAACATGATCTGTTAGGGTTCATTGCTCAATTCAATCAAGCTTATCCAGTTTTAATCGATTTAGATTATAGAAAGTGAATACTCAGACGAGATTCGAACCCGCAACTAGTCTCTTACAAGGGTTATGCTCTGATATAGTCAGCATCCTATTGGGTATTTTCCTGTAGTTAAAATAAATGATCTAACCGAGCTTATTAAATTAAGAATGGAAAAAGAGCGGTAAAAGTTGTGCTGGTTCTTATTTTAAAATTTTTATTTATTTTTAATAATTCACACAACCTATAATAGTACATGTTTTGACTATTAAATTTTATGACATCATAAAAAAATATTCATCAAGTTACCTTAACCGCTACCGTTTTGACGTTTAGTAAAAAGTCATTAATTTGACTAGTCTGTTGAATAAATACCCAATTGCATTGAAGTTATAAAAGACAAAATGAATAGTCAGTAGTCATAAGTAACAACTGGGTTGTTCCACTCAGACCATAGCTAAATATACTTATAATTCATATTATTATTATTTATTTATTTGAGCTTTTTTTAAAGATATTATTTAAAAAAATGAATGATAAGTATCTATATTTGCCTATGGATATAATATATCTATGGATAAATTATCTAACAGTTATTTCTCTCCAGAGTAGGTAAGTACAAACAACAGCCCTCAGACCATTCATTCTTACACAGAATATAAAATATGAATATGTATTATTTTTCTTGTGTTAAGGGCTATTGGCAGACACAACACTCACTCAAGATAAAACGAATGTCAGTTTATGTGAAACAAGCGGTCATTAATAATTCTTTTGTATAGATCAATATGTTATCTTTTTTAGGGTTCTATAGTTTCTTATTATTTCTTTATAGAACCTTTAGATACAGTTTCAGTCCTTCCGAGGTCCATTCACAGCTAATTACGAGACCTAGCCTAGCCAGCCAATTAGTTTGTTTTAGACATGTCCTTGAGTGGAGTTTTCTTTATTGTGCGAATAATCCCCACGGATACCATCCCCACGGAGCCGGTGGAGGTGTTTATGTCGGACTCGAACCGACTAAAACGTACGCCGTCTTGGGTCTTTGGTTGCCGGAGGTGAGATTGCCGAAAGCATATTTGACAGCCTCTGTGGCGTGGCGGTAGTGCACGCGACTGCCACGCAGGAGGCGCGGGTTCGATCCCCGCTCAGTGCAAATATTTGTATGCATGAATATGGCTATTTGCATTGGTCTGGGTGTTTCTATGTATAATATGTATGTATTTACAAAAAAAAAGTATATAATTATTTTTATCCGCATTCTAGATTTCATAACACAAGCTATAAAAAAGCTTACCATGGGTCTAGATAGCGTTGTGTAGAATTTTGTGGAATGTTTATTTTTATTTATTTATATCTCTCGCACCCTTGCAGACCCAGGACCATCTCTGTCGAGATGGCCCCCTTCGGGTTGTGGGGCACCCTGCGACTAGATCGAGCGACGATATACCTGAAGTGGCTGGTGGGGATTGGAGGAGGACAGCCGAAGACCGGGCTAAGTAGCGTGTTATGGGAGAGGCTGCTGCGGGCTGATGACGATGATGATGATGATGGACATAATGTCTAGGCAGTGACAGTAGTGTTTAGGTATAATATATCAATTTCAATCAATTAGCCTATCGTAGTCCACAGCTGGCCATAGGCCTGTCCCAATGTTAAGAGGCCTTTACCCACTGTCTCCACGCGCTGGCCAGACGGGTTGGCCCAGGGGTTTATTCCGAGTTTTCTCCTCTCGCAGTGATATCGTCTGCGTATTTTTTTTTCAGTCTGTCGCTTTTTACGATACTTTTTGGATGAGATGGGATCGTGATACTTGTATTCTTTCTCCGTCACTACACGTCATGAAGAAGAGATCAAGTTAAAAAGAAAATTATTAAAGCCAAGTACGCTTTACAAATTTACGAGTAGGTACGAGTACTAATAATAGTCGATATTTGTACAAATTCCGTTGAAAATTACTTATACCTAAAATTACCCCAATATTATTAGGTAGGCCCTAATTGTGTAAAAAAGGTAGCAGATATAATATGTTTATGAACACATACATATATACACATACAGGTACATGTTTCCGATGGTGACCCTCTTTCCGAGACTTTTCCTTTAGCTTAACATCAGGCGAGGTGAATTCAAATTGACGTGTCCTATATAAAAAAAAAACCATGTAAAGACATATGAATGTAGAATCGTATTATGCTTGATATCTTTTCTAAATTGAAGCTGAATAAGACTACCTAGGCTGAAGGTGACTAAGAGATAGGATTGTTCTCCATCCGACAGCACACATACAGCCCATGACTCGCCAATAGGCTCGCCCCCTATTAACAACGTGGGACCGAAAACCTTATTTGGCGAAATGTAGGTGTTAATATACTTCTGCCTGCCCCTTCGATAAATTATAGGCGTGTATATATAGGTATGCACTATGCATGTGAATTAAAAAGATAATAGAAACTCAGTCCACATCATTATGTGTTATATAAATACGGAATCCCAAACCGTGCGTGGCCCATCGCGTACTTGGTCGGTTTTCATGGTTCCGAAAGAAGGAAAATAAAAAAGAATAGCGAACCCGTATATGATCACTTCGTTGTCTCTGTCTGTCTATCTATCAAAACCCTTTTCAAATGAACAAAACTGTAATTTAAATAGGTATATCAAATACTGTCTGTACATATTCCTTTTGGAGCTCTTTAAAAAAATCAACCTTCTAAGTCAACATAATAAAAAAATACAGACGATTCTGTAGCATATTGACAATAAAACAAATAGGTTTTGAATTCTCGATTCCCTTGCGAAAGTGTTAGTGTACTTACTGTAGGTACCTCCTTCAGATTGACCAACAATCATCATGCTAAAATGTATTTCATCGTAAGTCTGAAAACCATAGATAGATACTGTATGTTTTTTTAATTTAAGTGTGTTCTAACCATGAACCTCTATACTAACTGGACTGCGCACTATGAACAGAAAAACGAGCCGAAAGAGAGGTTCCAAAGTAGTAGTGCGTCTCTTTCTAATAGTTTTTATCATGTTTTTATTGGTCTTCATTACAAACAATGTTGCCGCATAAGAATTTTGAAATGCTACCAATGTCACTCTCATAACATTTGAAATAAAAGTATTACTTTATACAACGTCATAATACTTTGTACAAATTCATAAAAGATGTATATTTATAGTTTAAGTATTTTTATGCAAAGTTTCATCACAAAAACATAACGCACAAATATATGGAAAATTAAAAAAAAATTACCATTTACAACCAAAAAGAATTTACATTTACTATGGCAAGTTGTTAGACAGGGGCAGACTACTACTTTTTGGCTGTCTCGCTCGGCTCGATTTTTCTACTTTCACCGAGACGATGAAAAATGTACCTTATATCATTACAGTTGGGTGTAAATTTATAATTATTGTATTTTACAGTACGCAATCCAGTTAGTATACAGATTCATGGTTCTAACACTTTAAAAGTTGACACTTTCTCAATACGCATGCACTATCCAGTTCAGAATGATGTATCGATATCAAAATATTGTAATCGATAACGTAGCGCTTTGATTCTTTTCTCTTGTGCCTACAGAATGTATCTATGTCCGTATTATAGCTCCATACGTTTGTGCCCGCTTTGTATCAGATCTTCCGTCGAGCGTTTTACAATTCTGAAATTGGTTGGCAGCTCCGCATATCGCAGTTGTGTACGGCCGATCTAGTAACTAGATATATTTTTGATACATTCAATTCGGAAACATGTGAAATAGTATCCTGCAACCTGCATCTTTGTAGAGATAGCCGCAATTTCGATAAAGAGCGCATTTCTATTTTTAAGGGTAGGTACTTTATAATTTTTTTGACATCCTTAAATTTTTTTTTATTATTAATAATAAAATAACGCGATGGTCTTGCAACTTTCTTTCACATTTGCAATTTTTTATGTATGGTAACTGTTCTATTATCTTAATTTTATGAGTTATTTAGTACTACTTATATTATTTATAGTTCAAAAGTAAATGACAAAAAATCTGGGACATTTCGTCATTTACTCTACAAAATATTATTTAATTTTTGAATTATAATTAAATTTAAAATCTGCAATGAAATGGCATTTTTACAATACTTACTTATCTGTGGTATGACTATAGCTCGTGCGAGTTAACATGGCACCTGCCTCGAAGACACCCTCCTCCCGCTTCCCCGCGCGCGACCCCGCTCTCGCCGTATATAACTGTTTTACTATAACATGAAGTTAACAGAATCGGGGCCCTGATTGCCTTGAACGATACATTATAAACCTAACCTTTCACAATCGATTGAACATAATCAAGTAAATGTTTGAGCGATTTCCGTTAATATTCTATAGACTCGAGTTCATTCAATTGTACAAATTAACTAGCAATATTTTATTATAGCGATAGCAGTTTAGTCCCTTTCTTGTTTTATACTTGTATAAGTATATGTCGCAGCCATCTAGCTTCATCAGCCGTTCAATCAACAGCCTAGCCTCTTTACTAAACAGCGCCGTTCAAATAGCGGCCTGTTAATATATTCAGCCATATACAATAATTGTAACGGGAATTAACGAGACCATGGTACAGGTTTAACTTTTGATTTGCCTGACGTTATGACCAGGTTGCACCGGCCGGTCACAGGCTGACTGGCTGGCTTCTTCTGGGAAGGTTCTTCATCTTCCCGCACATTCTCAATATTTTGTTTTCGCCATGTACCGTCACATACCACACTTACAGTGTCCCTATTCTGTACGCAACTGTCAGTTGTTTATCCGACTGCGCAGAAAAGTGAGGCAGCATGTTTTTATCACTGGACTCCATGTTGCAGATAATTTAAACCCACCTAATTCCCGGGAAGATCGCGTTGATTCCCGTTATAATTATTGTTCATAATGGAACGCGAGAGTTTAAAAAAGTTAATTTCAGCCATTTGGTCAAACAGCTTTTTTTTATTTATTTTTTATTATTTTTGACCGTGGGGGAAATCCTTCATGGATGTTATGCCGGACTCCTACCGACTAAAACCCCCACGGTATCGCCCAGCAGCCTATAGTTGGGAGCCCCGGGTAAGCCCTCGGAAGGATGTCCCAGGGCTCCCAACATGGTCAAACAGCTAGTAAATTACTTTGATCGATGATATTTCTGTCTTTTGATGGAAAGGCTGATTAAACTAGTTGGTTGCGACATATATATAAGTCTGTTTTTGTACAATTGATGTACATATTCTGTTTCAACTTGTTTGAAATATGATAAAAGATTTAACCAAAGATGGAGCAGTAATCTTAATATAAGGTCGACGCAACGTCGCGTCTCTTCATCAATCATTTGCTGATTACCCAGATGTTTCACCTTTGTAATTAATTAATGTTTGATGTCACACGGTAGCGATTAAATCAGTGTACCAACGTCTCATGCTCCTTATTACGACATGCTGTGTAATTATCCCGAGATAGAGAAGTTTTCAATGTTACAAAAATATCTTTACGGCATTTTACTTATTAATCTAAATCTATTCAATCAATTGACTAACTGGTTTTGTTATCTTGAGTCAATTAACTTTTTTTTTATTAACTCCACTCCTAGACATAGGCCTATCCCAATGTTGGTAAGATTCGGCCTACTGTTTCCACGCTGGCTAGATTTCTTTTTTTATTATGGGTTTTTTCTTGTTGGTTGGGTTGCGATTGATTTTAGATGGGTTAGTACAGGAATTTATTTTGAGCTTGCCTTCTCTCGCAGTGATATGGTCTGCGTATTTATCCGTTAGCCGCCTCTTACGACACCCTTCGGAAGACTGATGGGGTGTTGATACTTGGTTTATACACCACCACAAAGGGTAGCCTTATCGCGATGATCAATAATGTCATGTATCAATTATTATAATGCGTAGTTATCTATTGGTGTTAGGTACAGTTATTACCTATTTGTATTCAGTATATTTTTACTAACTGACCCGGCGAACTGGTTACCGCCAATTTTTTTCCGCACGCGTGGTGTCAGATCCCATTCCCGTTGCACTCTCTACTATATTAAGAGTGTATTATACATATAAACCTTCCTCTTCAAAATCCACTTCAAAATCCGTTGCGTAGTTTCAAAGATTTAAGCATACAAGGGACGAACAGACAACGACAGCGACTTTGTTTTATACTATGTACTTAGGAATACTAGCAATCGAAATTATTAGTATTCCTGTTAGCGGATGTTATAAAGTGTTACTTTTTTTTAAGTAATAGGAAATTAATTACATAGTAGTAGTTTATGGTAAAAGAAAAAAAAAATTAAACAGATCTTAGTTCACGCGGACAAAGTTGCGAGCACAGATAAAATAATAATCAATGTTAATTAGTGAATACCATATTATGAGAGGATCATTAGAGAACACTTGAACCTATATTTTAGCGTTAATAAAAGGATCACAATATTTTGAAGGGTCATTAGGGCAGAAGCTCGAGTGACCGTTCGATTTGAAAATTAATAAGGTAATGTCATATATGGAATTTAGATCAAGAGGGATTCAAGAGAAATTGGAAAAATCTTGGGTATATGAAATGCTCAAGTTCACGAAGGTCTCTGATTGAAGGCAAGGGTCTCCGAAAAATGTTGATATATGTTGGATAGGTTACGTATCATAATACCGAAATTCAAAAGCCCGAAGTTCAAAATACCGAATGTAATTTTTTTTATAATCATCAGAAGAAAATCACCAAAAATCTAATTTTCGAGATTTTGTACTTCGGGATTTTGTATTTTGGTACTTTGAATATTCGGTCAAACGAATATTCGGAATTTTGACTTTCGGTCTCTCGTACGTCGGTATTATGAACTTCATTATTATAAGCTTCGGTATTTTGATATGTAACCGTTGGGTGAAAAATATTATTTTATAGATAAGTAAATGTTAACATAACATAACATAAACTCACGCCTATATTCCCCTAAGGCGTAGGCAGAGGTGCTAGCACCCACATTTCGCCAGTTTATGTTTAGGTCCCAATGTAATAGGTGGCGAGCCTATTGCCATTAACCGGGCACCTCTAAACCTGAGATAAATACACACATAACTTCGAAAAGCATCGAAAAGTCATTTGTGTGTGCCGTGGTAAACCTGGGATCGAACCCGGGACCTCGTCTCAGCAGTCCATTACGCATTCCACTAGGCTACCGCAGATTTTAAATGTTATTCTATTTGATCTTAATATTGCTCGGGTACACAACTTGGACCTTAAATGTGCTTTATACGCGAAGTACACGTTTCCTGGGTGTTTTCCAAGGTTTTGCCAAGATCAATCTGATAATGATTGTACCTACATAGGTAATACAGATATTTAATGCATGTTTCCGACTTTACATTTTTATTTTCATCGAAAGAATTTGCTCGCAAACAAAATACATATTTAAAAAAACATAATATTAATATTACCAATTGGGTATTCTACGACTAGCCAAATTAGTTACTTTTTACTTAACGTCTAAACGATAAGTTAAAAGTTGTATGAAAAAATATTTAGTGACGTCATAAAATTTAATAGTCAAATCAGTTACTACTATAGGTTGGGTCCATGATTAAAAATAAATAAAAGCTATAAAATAAGAACCGACGCAATATTTACCGTCTTTTTGCCATTCTTAATTTAAAACTCGGTTAGATAATTTATTTTAACTATAGGATGATTCCTAATTCGGTAACGCTCGACAAAATATAAGCTTATATGCATTTAAAAATGTGGATAAAATATGCGTTAGCAGAGGAGACAGTAATTTAGCCGCGCTAATGGAACAACACCTACCAGCCGGGTGAACAACGATGCTATAAAATCTTCCCTTAAACAATGATGGCGTAATCATTATTATCAGAAGCCCGAACTTATTTTACGTTGGTTAAATATAAAATTAAGTACGTATTTTATTATATTTTGTTGTGAAATATTTAGGTACTAGCTTTTGCCAGCGGCTCCGCATGCGTGGATGTTGGTTATCGCGACCAAACATAGCCGCTATACCAAATTTCAGCAAAATCGGGTTAGTAGTTTAGGCGTGAAAGTGTAACAGACAGAGTTACTTTCGCTTTTAAAGTATCAGTATGGATATGCAATTGCACGCTTTGGAAATAAAAATATGTATAAAATTAATGAGCCTTAACACTACCCAACGACCTCAGCACTTTGGTAACACACTTTACCGAGAAACTATAGCGTCTATAGATTTGTGTTTTAACGGAGTACCTGTTTTGACTTCTTATCTAGATATGTTCTGTCAACAAAATACAATTTAATAACGATTCAATCAAATTGACGTTAATAATTTTGTATTCATTGATATATATATATAACGAATAGGTGCGCGAACCCTCACAAAGCTCAGCTTTTGATAGTAATATGTAAATGGTATATAATAAATATGTAAATAACATGTAAATGGTAATAACGTACAAATAAATTATGTTTGGTAATAGTGATTAATTCAAATAATTTGGTTTTCAGTGCATTGGAAATATTATTTAAACAACTTATGAATTAGTGAAGTTTTCGATAAAGATCTGCGAAATTAATGTGACTTCACGACTGTACGTGTAAAGTGTTCGTATCTGTACATTATTGTATTACTAATTTTTATATTATTACTATAACCCGATTTCTTTAGACGCGCGCTCTGTAACACATACATACGGTATACCCTCGAAATAGACTTTAAGTAGTTAAAGATCTACGAGCAATCACTACCAGGCCTGCTCGGGCTTTGTAAGACAGGATCCTGAAGATCTCCCCTCGCGGGCCTTGCAAGCCCCAATTTTAGCGCTGAAAGACGAATAGAGAGGCGCGTAGAGACTCTACTCGCCTCTCTATTCATCTTTCTAAAATTTACAACACTAGGTACGCAATAAGTGACATCCATGCGTGCGGAGCGGCAGGCAAAAGTTAGTTAAAAATATACCTATACTAACCCATACATATTATTTGTGTAGTACTTGATATCTTCTCCTTACAGTTTACTGCTAGAGATAAGCCTGTGCCTGAGTATCCACCTTCAGCATCCTATTTGACCCAGCTGCTTTTTTATCATCATAAAGTGAGATTTATCACTTAGTCGCCCAAAGTATAAAAAAAAACAGTACTTAACAGCCGTCTAAGCCTGTTTACGGCATACTTGAACGCATACTAAGATCGCTTTGTATGCCATGATGATAAACGGCATAATGCCCTCTTATGCCGTCCCCTAGTCGCCGTCACTGCTCTTGGATGTCTCGTATGTGTAAATATATAATTTTACTTCGTATTTTTTATATCTTCTGGGCGTTTATAACCAGTTACATGTTTTATATTGATAAGCTTATTTATGTCTATACTTTAGCCCCGGCGAATTTCGTATCGCCAATTTTTTTCCGCCCGCGTGGCGTCCATCCCGTTCCCGTTGCACCGTATACTATATTAAGCATGTACTATAGATGTAAACCTTCTTCTTGAATTACCCTATCTGTTAAAAGAAACCGCATCAAAATCTGTAGCGCAGTTTTGAAGATATAAGCATGCACAGGGACGGACAGACGCGGAAAGCGACTTTTCTTTATGTTGTGTAGTGCAGATATTTTTCGCCCACATTTTAAATGACAAAAATGGGCAATTGGCAATTTAATTCAGGGATTGAATTTATCCCTTAAGCCATAGACACTCTTAGCACACGAATAAGAGTATTTCTGCACATTTTAGATATTTAAAAAACTTGAGGTACCTACATTACATCTACGAGTCTGCACATTTTTTTTTAATTATTGTCGGTTTCGTCTGACCGTTTGTTCGCGATGGACCTGAAAACTACTGAACGATTTTCGTGTGGTTTTCTTTATTAGAAAGGTCTTGGCCGATAAGCACCGGAGATATAGCCGAAAAATCCGATAACTAAAATCTACGCTGGCCTCAGCAAGTTCAAAATAATATATGTAATATTATGTAAGAGAGGAACATTTTCCTGTGACACTGTATGTGAGAAACCTTCAAATTAATCATACAGTACGTTTTACAACTCAATTTATTAGTCCGACGTGAGTAAAATCGTAATAGATTGTATCATTTAAATTGGCTACTCCTTTTATTCAACATTTTAAGGAGGTTCATTTTATAAATAATATAAAGTTTCGTTTATAATAGTAAATGTAATTGTTTTACCATATTCATTACGGTGTTATTCTTAAAAAATATTAGTAACGGAATTGAATAATATCCCCTCTAGTAGTTCACGTCGGTAGTAGATTGGCCAGGATTTGAACTCGGGACATTTTGATCGTAATGCCGACTCCTTGACCACCAAGAACTACTAATTTATCAGTTTTACTTTTACTAAGGTTGTTTAAGCCATCGTTCTTTTTTTGATATCTCATATGTACTTATGGTATCAAAGGGAAGATATCAAAATTGCTGAAACTAAAATACCGAATTGAAATGTAATTTATAAATAAATCAATTTCAATAAGAAGTACCTTACAGATATTATAAAATAAATAATGTAGTGCTTTACAATTTTAATAGAGTTGCCTGTACTTACGAAAAGTACCGATGAAATATAAAAGTCGGTTTATTGGCACTACCTCAATCAAAATTTATATTATAGACCCGACTCAAAGTTACGAAGTACTTGTAGTACTTGTAGTGCTTCGTAACTTTGAGTTTTTTCATTTAAAAGTCGATTTAATATTATTTCAATTTAAATACGCATTGTTCAGTGAAAAAGTGAATATATCAAACGAAACCTTTTTTGTATTTGATAAAATAAAAATGTAATTTAGGTACCACTCAAAAGTTTTAAAATACTAGGTTAATGTGGACCGTTTATTATTTTTAACTTTTGAGTACCTACATAGTTGTTTTATTCAATTATTAATTAATTTATAAAGCTTCATGCGCAAGTAAATTTTCTTTTTGTAGTTGATTTATTTTTAGGGTTTCGTACCTACCCAAAAGGTAAAAACTTTAAAGTTCCACAGATGATCTATTTATGTCACAACGAATATTATAAACAGAAGGGTACGGAATCTCATTGTCACTTACTGTTTTTTTAAATTTAATTCCATATAATATTTATTTTGACTGTCTTCCAAGATACAGACTTCACTCTAGTTTGAGAGATAGCAGTATATGTTTTTCTAGATCGTTCAAATTGTGTACTTTTGATATGTGATAATAAATTTTATACTTATACTTAAAAAAATGGTTTTGAAGGGGTCATTTCAACAACAAAAAACAAAACAACTGAAGATTTTCCTTTTCATACTGCTATATTGCTGTAATCGTCATGGCTTAGCACTTGTTTGTTATTTACGAAACTTTCCTTGTCTTCCGGAAGACAACCTCTTAGGCAACGTTCCAAATATAAATAGGTATGTTCCATAGTTTATTGTAATAGTAGTTCGTAATAAATGCGGTAAACGAAATGAATAAAAAGGAGGAAAGAGCTTTTTTCGACTTATATCCTTGTTGCTTGCCTTGGCTATGCGGTTTTTAAGGTCTATTGAAGATTGTTTGGGGAAAAAACGTCTCAATTCTGTAGTAATCAGTTCATGAAATAATGTTTTGACGGGAAGGAATAAGTATAATTATTATGGTTTTTTAACTTCATGAGTGTTAATCATAATCCAAGAATAATTTGACATAGGTAATTAGGACCGGTTCGACTAAACGCGAGTATAGTTTATTCATAGAATAAACAGTTTTTAAGTGATTGATATCAGTTGTTTATTCTAGGAATAAACTTACTCGTGTCGAATGTACCATTAGTAAGTTAGTTCTTTTATGGGTTGCCTTTTATCACGAAAACATAAACGGCTGATAAAATGAGCAGAGGACGCATCTAGTATAATATTTATCCTTATCTTTGTATCCATACTTATATTATAAATGCGGAAGTAACTCTGTCTGTCTGTCTGTCTGTCTGTATGTTACGCTTTCACGCCTAAACCACTGCACCGATTTTGATGAAATTTGGTATAGGGATAGATTAGACCATGAGAAAGGACATTGGCTATGTTTGGTCGCGATAACCGACTCCACGCGGGCGGAGCCGCGGGCAAAATATAGTCATTAATATAGGCAATAATATTTTCCATATTTTGAGAATATGGAAAAAAGTTTCCAAATATTTCGTATAATTTAGTTAGGTTAAAAAAGAGCTATAGAATATACTACAAAATATAGATCTAAACGCTAAAGTTAGTCAATGTGTTACACAGAGCGAGTATCTCTTATTCTTCGTGTTTTTTGAACGTGATACGATTCAGTAATGAGGGATTCCGCTAAAGAACTACAGTCCATCAAATCTAAGAGGTACCGTTTGACGTTTCATATTTTTCAAACCGAAACAACTTTGTTCATACGTACATTATTCAGTTTCGATAACCTTTTTCATAAAACCATGAATTTAGAAAGATTTCATTATTGTATCTAAAAATGTACAATTCTTAATATCTAAATGTAATTGAAAACTTTCAAACAAAGCAAAATAACACATATTTACACAGTAAATAATTTCTAATAGTTATATTCTTGACCTCATTACAAAGTTACGTAGTTAGGTCACTGCACGTAGTGTTGCGACTCTTCGGATACACTTGTATGCAAAAAAATCGTTTACATATACGAAAAATCGAATGTATTATTTACAAATTACACTTGACAACCAAACAAATATTTTTTCATGTGAATGGGATTTATCTCACATATTACGATTACATAACTAAATAGTTATGTAATCGTAAAATATGAGATAAAACCCATTCACCAAAAATACGTATTTATAAATCAAATATATTTGCTTCTTTAAAAAGTTGTCGAAAGCGATTTGTCGATTTTTGGTTTTCGCGCCCAAATAAGTCGGGGTTTCTCGCGCTAACGCTGTCGAAATAGTAAATGGAGTCAGGGATAGTGTTTTTTACATTTATTTTTGTGTATGATAGTATGGGTTTGCATATTACAGAGAAATAAACAAATTTTTAACAAGCACATCCATTGATTTTACAATTACAATTTTTTCTTCTAAGTCTTATTTCTACGTCTAAAACTAATAAAAATAAGGTATGTAGAACCCATTCACAAAAATGTTGTTGCCTGATGTTATAAATTAACGACGTTACTGCGCGACCGCATAATGCACTGAATACACAGATACCCTAAAATAAATTAATTTAATTATTTTTAGGTCAATAGGCAAAATCGCAGGTGTCCAAGTCTCTACAATTTTTTTTTCTGGCAACACTGCCAACTACAAGCGCACGCGGTCCGCTCGGTCGGTTCGGCGTCAGCAGTCTCTCGCCATCTTGGAAGCTGACTGTGCGCGTACTTGCTTTCTCGTTTGTGTTTTACAATTTGTGACTTGGCTATTACTTTTCTGGACTGATCATTCTTTATCCGTTTACCTTGGCAATATTTATACTGGACTCCGAACTAAGCAAGTGTTTATTAATAATGTCGAAAAGAGGACGTACTTTGAACAGCCAGGCTCGTGAATTGGTGGTGAAATTACACGAGTATTTTGAGCGTGAATCTCAAAATGGTGGACTTCTACTGCCAGTTACACAAGTTCGGGATCGCGTCGGTGAAGCTCTTGGTATTGGTAGCCGCACCGTTGGCAAAATATTAAGTGAAAAATATGGGCCTTCGGGGAGTGACAGTAACGTACTTCACACACCGAAAAAACGAAAAAGAAATAAACCTGTGACAGGCATCGATGAATTCGATAGTCATGCTATTAGAAACCATATATACGGGTATTTTACAAGAGGCGAATTTCCAACATTGGCAAAGTTATGTGCAACTTTAAAAGATGCCGGGCTGTATAAGGGAAGCATAGAGTCGTTGAGAACGGTAATAACAGGAATTGGCTTCAGATACAAAAAAGTTGACAAACGAAAAATTGTTATGGAGCGACATGACATAATTATGCAGCGACTAACATTCCTGCGCGAAGTTAAACAAATTATAAACTGGGATAATGTAATATTTTTGGACGAAACTTGGGTAAATTCCAACCATTCTGTGCCGAAAACATGGACTGATGATTCTGAAGCTTCGTGCTCGAAGGTGCCGATAGGAAAAGGTGGACGCCTCATAATATGCCATGCTGGGTCAGCGTCTACAGGCTTCGTGGAAAACTCTTTATTAGCTTTCCAATCCAAAAGCACTAAAGAGTATCATGAAGAAATGGACGCAGTAAGGTTCCGAGAGTGGTTCTTAAATTAAATTAAATTTATTACAGAATATCCCTCCTAACAGCACAATTATAATGGATAATGCCCCATACCACTCTGTGCAAATTGATAAAGCACCTACGTCAGCCAATAAGAAAGCAGATTTGGTGGCATGGCTGCAAAGAAAAGGAGTGGATGCCGACATGTCACTATTAAAAGCTGAATTATTACAGTTAGTGAAATTGCATAAACCACCAAAACCGACATATGTAATTGACCAATTGGCCGAAGAGCACGGGCACAAAGTCATACGACTTCCTCCGTACCATTGCCAATATAATGCCATTGAACTGATTTGGGCCCAAGTTAAAGGTAATATTTTATAATATTATAATAATAACACGAGTACTTCTAACATTTATAATTTAAACAATGGTTTTCGTCTGCTATCAAATAGTTACATTATTGTTTTACAGGTTATGCAGCAAGACACAACACAAAACCACCCTTCAGTGTCAAGAAAATGGAAGGTTTATTAAAGGAAGCATGTGCCCAAGTTACACAGGAAGATTGGAGTAAAGTAGTACAAAAAACAAAGAAAATAATAATGGACGACTTCGAAAGAGACGTACACTTTGATAATGTAATGGACAATCAACTGGTCATTAATTTAAATGACGATGATGACGAAGACGACGATACTAGTACTAGTAGTGAATAAAAAAATATCCTAAACATTTCTTTTATTTAATTATAACAATTGATTTCTTAGAATTCGGATATTATAGTAATCGATCTCTTAAAGTTCGGATATTATAGTAAACGATTTTTTCATCCCATCCCTATCATTCAATTGTCAGAACTGTCAAACGGTACTTCTTAGATTTGACGGACTGTAAAGTTGGCCACGCAGCTCTCGTTGTTAGCAAGTTTAGGTGCTATACATGTAATCCGGTGAACCAACAGTCGAAAGTGGGGGTTGTTTCTCCGCTTTACTGTAATGGCACGTTCCTCTACAACTTAGTTACGTTATAATTCTGTACACGAAGGGATTAAACAAAACTACTATTGTGGGTACATTACGGTTCGCCTTTTTTTGGCAAGCAGTGTACGGATCATAAAAATAAGGCAGTTGAATTTTTCGTTCGGTCGTTTGCAGATAATGTACTTTATCTTGTTAAAGTGTTAATTTTTAGGGAAAGCACGAAGATCTTTCCGTTTATAACACATATCATATTCAAAAGCCGGTCAAATTCGAGTCGAAGTTGCGTACTGTGGGTTCTGTATAAAACTAAATTGACGGCTGGTTGAGCTGTTGTACTAACCTTAATATACAGATGATTGTATGATACGATTGTTTTTCTTATAGGGTATCAAGAAAAAAATTGAAATTAGAATGAAATTAAAAGCGAGATTATGTTCTGCTTTGAAATTTTACCGGTCTACCAGAATCATTCTGGGCAAGTTCTGAGCATAATTTAAAACACGCAATAGTTACACGGATTTCTAAGGAAAATACTTTGACCGCCACATAGGTAAATGACAAAGCGATCTTGTGTTAAGGATATGTTCTCCCTATTGTGGAACAGCACTTAAACAAGGAAGAAGAATTAAGAAAAGTAGGCATATTCTCACTACACAAGTGCTAAAAAACATCCATCAAATCTTTCATTGAACATTACTTATCAATTGACAATAAATCGAACTCCCGGAACCCAAACCTCTGATCAAGCAATCACGGAGGCGAAGGTGTTTTCATCAATTAAGTTACGCCTGACCGGTAGAAATTTTCAAATAAAAAAATCAGCCCTCTATGAATAATATTCCCGTGTTGAGCACAGACCTTTACTCAATTTAAAAGTTTTAGGCGCAACTTAGAAAACATTATTAAGAAATATAAAGTATGCGGATTTCTTCGTCATGTTTTCCGTAAGTCATTTAAAATCATTTATAACATAATAGCGCTCAAAGTTACGATTGTATGCTCTCGGGTGTCGAAATGGAATCTTCCGCTGTTATTACCACAGGATTAATAAAATTGTTATCCTTTTTGCATGACGTGATGAATTGTTATCATGGCAGATGAACATATAATATTGGCCTACCTGGGCCTCAATTCTACTAAAGCAAAACTATTGTCAAACCACAGAGATTGCAAAAAGCGGCAATACATAATAGACTTTAAAGGGATGCATTTAAAGTTCAATATTAAATAACTGTTAGCAGAGTGAATAAAAGAGTGTAATGAAACTTTTGTTATTTAATTTTGGACCTTAATGTATAGAAATAAAGTCTAAACTTTAATGCCGCTTTTTGCAATCTCTGTGGTTTGACAATAGTATTTAATATAATATTTAATATTTATTTATTTACACAGATAACAATGACACATAGTTACATAGGCAATGAACACAGACAAATAAATAGAATCACAGTGACAGCAAACAAATAACATTGTGTTGCAACTGAATCGCTGCCACCCAAACTAGGTTATTTCCTGTATTTTGGGTGTCAGTGTGCTCCCGAAGGTATATACAATATTATAGGAACAGCGTCCTTCTATTCTCATCTCATTTCATTCTCATCTGTGTGTGTGTGTGTGTGTGTGTGTGTGTGTGTGTGTGTGTGTGTGTGTGTGTGTGTGCGTGAGTGTGTGTGTGTGTGTGTGTGTGTGTGTGAGTGTGTGTGTGTGTGTGTGTGTGTGTGTGTGTGTGTGTGTGTGTGTGTGTGTGTAACAAAATTACTACCATAGGCGCTAAAGAGATCAAGACAAACAACTGTCCAGAATGTTTTCAACATAGTCATAGATAAGTGTTTTCAGCCAGTTTGTTACGCTGGTTTTTACCTTGCTGCAGTTCAGTGCGTAGATATTTATATTTTTTTGGACTTTATTATAAATACGTGCATTTAAAACAAAATAGTTTTGCGTTAGTAGAATCGGGGCCCAGATGACTTTTTTTTTCTTTCGTGCGGAAATCCCCTCGGATACCTCCCAAGCCGGAGCCGGAAGGGGAGGTTATGTCGGACTCAAACCGACTAAAATCGCACGCCGACTGTGGGTCGTGGTGCTAGGCCGGAGGTGAGGTTGTCTTCACCATATCCCTGGCACCCCGGCTGACCCAAGGCGTACCTGATGGCAAGCGTTTTCCGTGGCTTATGGACGTGTGAAGTGAAGAACCTTCTAAAAACGGATTATTCCACTTAAATTACCTAGGGTAAATCACCTAGGTGATTTAAGTATACCAAACAGTGAACCTTTTAATAAAACTATTTTATGTTCATTATATTTCCAAGGTGGTTAAAGTATACTTTACATAAATTTAATTCTTACGGTCGACTTTATTCACGTAGGCTGGGTATTTAAGTCCACCAATTCCAATTACCTTAAATCACCTAGGTGATTTAAGTCCACCGTTTGGTATTCTTAAATCACCTTGGTGATTTAAGTCCACCGTTTGGTATTCTTAAATCACCTAGGTGATTTAAGTCCACTGTTGATTTACCCTAGGTGGACATTTGGAAAAACCACAGTAAGGAGATAGTCCCACAACTTAAGCGTGTGCGGAGTACCTTTCATCCGAACTGTGCACACCGTTTCCGGGTGCAGCGATGAGCATGAACTCCCTGCCAGTGCTGAGCGGTGCGATGATAAAATCTAGCCGTGGTTACCTACAATTCGAACAAATTCATCATAACATGTACCATTGTACACTTTGGACAGTCATCTTCAAGTCCCGGGTAACATGAAAATTAAGATAATCATCCGTGGTCGTGCTACGGAGAATCACACAGTAAGAGTACTGTTTTTGTGCAACATATCCTTATGTTAAACGGAAGAAGTAACCACTGAACCGATTTTGATGAAATTTGGTATGGGGGTAGATTAGACCTTGAGTAGGGACACAGGCTATGTTTGGACGCGATAACCGACTTCCACGCGGGCAGAGCCGCGGGCAAAAGCTAGTAAATAATAAAAACTATACTGTTTCTTACGAACATAAATATTAATAAATATTTATCTCGGGATAAAGTTAAACTGAATCCTCTTTTTATTCAAGAGCCGTTACTAAACTGAACTGACAGCACTTCCTCCCCAGAGGGAACATGACCGCCATAATGCAAATGATTTAACCTAGTTTTATATAATCGGATCTTTTACCAATATGCAGAGGCCTTCTGACAAAATATAATTAAAATACAATACCCGGCTATTTGTATTTTGCATGTGAAAAGGGGCATTTAAATATAGATAATGTATTATTTGTTAGCATGATTGCATGCGATAAGCATAGTGTTTATTGAGTGGCTAATAATTAAATTTTCATTTAGGGTAGTTACTGATTAGTGTATTACACATTTATATGTTCGTTACATGTATACGTTCGTTTCGGGATACAAAAACGCTTGACTAGAGTAAACGGGTCGCTCAACCTGCGGGTCTAAAAAGTTCACATTGAGCGATTGCGATAAAAACGAGTAACTTAATGAATTCCCAGTATGTCTCAATAGATTCCTATAAAAGGAGATGGAAAATGGTGGGCCCAAATGTAATAAGTTGAGATATGATCTAAAAAATTAGCCATATTTTTGTATCTTAGAATATGAAAAATCAACTCAATTCTCAATCTGGATGCGGAGAAATATGAGAAAATAGTTTTCGTGAGATTATCAATTGAGTAATCGATTACACTAAAACATTTGCAGTAAATAATTAACTCAAAATAATTAAATGCACTACACTTACATGCAATATAGTGCATATAATTACAGTCATATTATTAAATCAAATATCAATTAATTACTGAAAAACCAATATTAATGATTATCGGTTTCATATCGATTTAAATCTCTTATATTTTTTTTTGTTTATGTCACTGACATGACAGCTGACTAACATTGCTCACTCGTTTCGTGTTTTCCGATGCGTTTTTAGTGCTTTCCCGATTATTCGTCATTTTCTTCGACAACTGCTTTGTATTTTACGGATTCTGACCCTGCCTACCTTGTACGACACCGAAGATCGCTCACACGTTTTACTTGGAATTGTTATTTTGGATTTTACCGCCGGCTTGTGGATTGGATATTATTGAAACTATGGATCGCTGTGTGAATTGTGGGATATCCACTGCTCACTGCAATACACTGGGCCGACGGCCCTTACACGATGAAACAATTATATCAGTGATTCGGCAACGGCTTGCACCTCAGTCTGTAAGTAAATATAACCTCATCTAACCAGCTACCATGCTGGCAGGTTTAAAATGTAAAATGTGTTTAATAGAAGGCGAATAAAACACTATACCTATTAAATGATTTTTTATTTTATTTTAGACATCCTTTCCCGATCTCCTTACCTGTTACCTACCTATCGCTTGAAGTCGTTGACGTTCATTCATATGATTTTTCAAACATTTTCTAGTAAATATAATAACTATTAGTGCAAAAGAACACATTTTGCACTTCAGGAATCAGCTGTTAGTTAAAGATTGTAACATAACCTCACTTTTACATAATCTCTTATATCTCTGTTCTCAGATTGACAAAAGCCGCAGAATTTTCAGTAAAAGGTTGATAATATATAAGCTATTAATTGACACCACTTTCATCTTCTTACAACTAGGCCCAAGATTGTATGTAATCATTTCAGTCTCCTTTGTAAAGTGGTCACTCATCTGAGCAGAATTCAAACAATTAATTTACTAAAAGTAAATTCAAATTTATATATCTACTATATAAAAATAAGTCGGGTTTTCCTTCCTGACGATATAACTCCAGAACGCCTTCACCGATTTGGCTAATTTTGGTCTTGAATTATTCGTGGAAGTCCAGGAAAGGTTTTTACGGCGAGAAAAATTCGAATAATTGCCGGGTACCGACATCCACGCGGGCGGAGCCGCGGGCAAAAGCTAGTCTTCTATACATATAAAATTATCTACTTGTCCCGACTGACTGACCAACTGATTCATCAACGCATAGCCTAAACCACTGGACCTACAAACTTGAAATTTTGCCAGTAGATGCATTTTATGGTGTAAGCATTCACTAAGAAAGGATTTTTGGAACCTCTGCACCTAAAGGGGAAAAATAAGGGATAGAAGTTGGTATGAAAGTTTGTCATTTTCAGAGCTAGATGCACTAAATTTCATAAACCTGTATATTTTAAGAAAATAAATGAACACGTACATCAGCGTTTTTCAAAATTAAACTACTAAGAGGGTAAAATAGGTGATAAAGGTTTGTATAGAAAGTTCGTCATTATGGTCACCATCAAATATGGAATACGATTTTTTTCCGGGCGAAGCCGGGACGGGTCAGCTCTATATATATATATATATATTTCTCTTTTTAGACCTGCTGGTAGTGGTGTTAGTCATGTCAGCGTAAATTCTGACTTAGAAACACATCAATGCTCATACGCGATGCAAAAGAAAGACAAAAGGCGCACCTATATGTGCCTACAAGCGTTTTTAAAATCGGATTTATACTTGCGTATAAAACACTAGTCTGAAACCGCCCTTATGACTAATGAAGAACTCGTTAAGTACGTTTCGGTACGTACCTATTAGAAATAATAACAACACTCTGCATACATGTTGCAAGCACGTTCATAACATAGCTACATATTATCTTTGAAGCATTTGAATCCTTGTAACAACGTTATAAATAGCAATAGTAGGTTGCACCGTGTTCCGATCTGTTTCCGGGCCTGCCTCCAAATAGACAGATGGAGCTTGAATGTCAACTGCGGTTTTGGTTGAGTTAGCAGATAAAAATAGATGCCTTTATCCCATTAGATAACATGTACATACATACATATACTCACACCTGTTAATCCCCGAAGGGGTAGGCAGAGGTGTATTAACACCCGCATTTCGGTAACTACGAGTATGATCTTCGGTCCCACGTAATACGTGCAGGCAGCACGAGTGTAACGCCCCTGGTGTTGCATACGTCCATTTTTTTTTATCGTGCGAAAAATCCCCACGGATACCACCCCCACGGAGCCGGTGAAGGCGGTTATGTCGGACTCGAACCGACTAAAACGCACGCCGTCTTGGGTCCTTGGTTGCCGGAGGTGAGATTGCCAAAAGCATATCTCTCGCACCCCGGCAGACCCAGGACCATCTCCTTCGAGATGGCCCCCCTCGGGTTGTGGGGACCACAGTGTTCCCATCTTGCCCCGGTTACGGGGAGGCGCATTTTGCGCCGCCACCGTGGCCTGCTTCTGCTAGGGTGACAGGCGGCTCCACCGGTCACCCCCAGGCCAGCGCTCATGGAGGACGGAGGTCGTTCTGCGACCTCCGACGTCCGTTTCGCCTTCGCTCTGCGCGGGCTTCCCGGGCCCGGAGTCTAGTTCGGACCCGACCGGCCGCCTCCTTCTCGAGCATTACTTGCTCGCAGAAGGAGGCAGCCGCACCCCAATGCATACGTCCATAGGCCGCGGTAACCACTTTTCAAGTGGGCCGTGTGCTTGTCTGCCACCTAAGTGGTTAAAAAAAAAATAGGGTGCCTATTGCCGTCTAGCGGGCACTTTGTCTTAGGCTGTATGTTTACTGTCGGATGGAGAACAGTCCTATCCCTTAGTCGCCTTCTACGACTCCCACAGGAAGAGATGGGGTGGTCCTATTCTACTCCACCGGAAAGCAATACAGCAAATACGGGGAATAACATACGAGTATTTAATACTTTGATTATGCACGAGAGCAATTTTTTTATACCACCATTCTGTTGAGCCACCTAAATGGCAGACAAGCATACGGTTCACCTGATGGAAAGTTGTGACCGTCAAGTCAAAAGTCAAAAGTCAAAAGTCAAAAATCATTTATTCTCTGACGAGCTCTTCCAATTAGTCCCACCCTCCCCTTTCCTTCACAGGACGACACGTGCAGGGCTAAGATGTCATCCATTTACGGTGCGGAGTATACCTGCTAGAACCAAGCGTTTCAGTGATTCATTCCTATGCCGCACCACTAAGACCTGGAATTCCCTGCCAGCTCACGTGTTTCCTTCTTCCTACAGTCCCGGGTCCTTTAAGCGGGGCGTGAAAAGGCATCTAATGAGGCCGTCAAGCTGAGTGCCACCACTGTTAACATGGTAAATGTTTACGATGGTGACCCTCTTTCCGAGACTTTGCCTTTAGCTTAACATCAGGCGAGGTGAAGTCAAATTGACGTGTCCTGTATAAAAAAAAAAAAAAAAAAAACACTCGTGTTGTCGACTCTGTAAGCATCTTCTAATGCCCTTCTTGAAGAACTCTATCCATACTAATATTGTAAATGCGAAAGTAACTCTGTCTGTCTGTCTGTCTGTCTGTCTGTATGTTACGCTTTCACGCCTAAAGTACTGAACCGATTTTTATGAAATTTGGTATAGGGGTAGAGTAGACCTTGAGGAAGGACATAGGCTATATTTGGTCGCGATAACCGACATCCACGCGGGCGGAGCCGCGGGCAAAAGCTAGTATTGTATAAATCTACAGAAAAAATAAGTTATCAGTGATGCTTCCTTTTTCAAGTGTTGACAGGTGATTATTTCATAATTATAAAGGAAAGAAAGAAGAAAGAAACTGATACAATTTCCGACAGTGTCAAACACATCTAGTTTGAACATTAGGCATACACAGTGACAAAAACGGGAGCTGAGACTCCCGTTTTATTGCATTTAGTAGTATTTTTGTTGTGAAAAAAAAAATACTATATCATCTGTCCAAGTTTTTAGCATATTCCGCATTCGCCCTACTCGTATTGCGTCATCCAATACCATCGATTATTAGGATTAAAGTCCAATTAACATTTACCAATTTACAATTGACGGAAAACCTATTAAAATTCAAACTAAAACAAAGTGGTCACAGAACAAATATTTTATTCCATCATATAATTAAATTTTGTTGCATTAAATACATTTTACCCAATCAATTGTTCGAAACGTTGCTCATTGTGAACAATACATAGCTATTCGACATATTTAACGTCATAACTTTATGTTAGACAAAAGTACAATGAAAACTGAACTAGTGCCAATATTATTGTTTTACTAGCTTTTGCCCGTGACTTCGTCCGCGTTAAGTTCGACATAGAAAGGTTTAGGACACACGCTCCTGTTCCTGCGATCCAGATATAGTTCCTTAAAATTTCTGTGAGCCTGGTACTTCATGCCAATGTATCGGGGTCACAGGAATACTGATCCCGTGACTACGACCCACAGCAACCTAAATCTTACGTTTCTTTGATTGCAATCAAACAAACGTAAGATTTTAAGTCCGATCAAGACCTTCCTAATTAAAAAAACCGCATCAAAATCAATTTAGTAGTCTTTGCGCCCATCGCGTACAAAAATTTCCAATTTACAATACATAATACATAATAATAATTACAATATAATAATAGTACATAGAATTTAAGTTTGGGTTGACTTGTATCGATTCCTAAAAGAATACTTGAAATAGTCTCTTATCCTAATGCAGTGTTATAAGCTACGCCGTAGCTACCGTAGCTGTCTCGTAGCTTTGTAACAAAATTGTAATTATACAATTTTCATGTTTGATATAAGAAAGATAATGATAGTTGATCTTATGAACTGTTGATCCCACGTATGTATCCACTTATATAGCACAAATCTTGTGTAATAGTGATTTCGAACTCCTCCGAAACAGTTCGACTGATTCTAATCAATTTTCTTTTTGGTAGGTCTGAGAATAAGGGCCTCGTTCACCATCTCTGATTAAAGTGTCAAGTAGGCTAATCGTAACTTAAAGTCCCCGGTAACTGAGTATTCGCATTTCACAATGTCCGAGTAGCACTAATCAACGGTTAAACCGACGATTAACTTACTCATTACTCCTTCTGCTGATTAGGGACTTTAACTGACGAGTAAGAGATCACCACATCTGTTTGCCATTTATGAGTTCTGTTGTTATATTGTTCTGTGTTTGGGTATCAACATAATGTTTGTAAAAATAAATAAAAAAATGTATTTGTTCGAGTTAATTGATCAGCAATTAGATGAAATAGATCTAGAACATTCTATGATGCGGCGATTACCAATAAAGGTGAGTGATATTTGGAACTAAACATTTTCAAATGTTTGGTTATGTATCGAATTCTTTTCAATATCCAAAAACCACCAGTTGTAATTAAATTACAACAAATCATTGATACAGAAATAAGACGGGCATTGCTATAGGCGTTTATAAATAGGAAATCACCGTTTGACGCTCTTTTGTACTCAAATTTTGTAAAACACATGTTCAGCAGATGTTAAACTTTTTTATGGCAAGACTGCTGTTTATGTTTATATTTGACAAGACAAATGACATAAATGACGTAGAATTGAACGAATGAGCGTATGATTTTGCTATGTCATTCAGTTAACTCCTAAGTTGTTACTCAAAGGATCGGTTTCGATTGTGAAACTGGCAAAAGATACTCGGAACTTTTAATTACCAGTTATCGTTAACTGAGAAGTTACTAATCAACGCTTTACTTATGGATGGTGAACGAGGCCCTAAGTCGTAAAGACAGACATACGGATAACGAAGGGATCGAACAAGGTAACGTTTTTTCTTTTGAGACACGGAACTCCAAGAATACAAGCTACCCTTTTAAAGCCAAAAGAAATTACTTATTTAAATACCGGTAGAATATAAAGTAGATAACTAAATCATGGGACTAAATATTAAGTTTGATTCGTTTTTCGTGAAAATCCACTGGCGTTTTGTCGTTCAAATATTGCCAGCTTCGAGGTTAAAACAATCATTTTGTTCCCGGAAACTTACATCATATCGAATGCCAAATAATCGAACATGGTCGACCACTGTAAATTGAAGACCCGAATACTTGGAAATAATAATTGATCTGGGTGATTTTATGCATTGCTTTGGTTTTTAAGTTTACTTAACACTGTATATATTCCTGGAATATTACTGTACTAGATACAATAAAGAAAATGAAAGGAGTTCTCCAGAAATCGTTTTTTATTCATGAAAAACTCCAGTAGTAGTATTAGTTTTCTGTTTTTATTATTAGTGTAGTTGTCACAAAAATCCAGTTTATACATTATAATATATAAACTGGATTTTTAAGATCTTGCATTTTTGAGAAAACATCGCTTTTATTATGGGACATTTGTAGGCTGAATACGAACAACACTTTTGCTGCCTGTGCCCAACATAAAATAATTGTTTGACAAATTGTCACTGATGCGTCCACCCGTGACAGCGGTGACAGATAGATCGCACCCCCAGTGGAAAATAGGCATAAGTGATCTTACTTTGATTCGTCGATTTTATCATATTTGAAAGGTACGTTTAAAGATACATATGCTAAATTTTTTTCATATTTTTCTTGTTAAATTTGACGAATTAAAACAAGAAATTCGTTTTGAGAATTTTGGTTCTATTACATTTTTCCTTACGGATTAGTAGATTATGTGATATAACGCAAAGAATAAATTGAGAAATATGACGTATTACTTATTATTACGTTTATCCCTAATATTTTATGTAGAAAATTAAAAGTAACAATTATTATGATTTAAATGCGTTTGTTTTTTTTACATCGTTAGTCTTGTATACACGATTATTTTTTTATTTGTTATATTAACTAGCTAAGGAAATTATCTTAAATGCGCTTACTTAGCCTAAAAGATAAACTTAGAAAATAATAACAGCTGTATGACTGTTTACTTTTTATGAACATAAAATAAATTAGAATAAGAATAAATACTGCTTTCTTCCCCTCAAAACTTTTCTATACGCCGAAACATAAGACTACATACTGCGGCGCGGCTGTAAAATAAGAACGATTACTTCTTTCTTTCACTAGAATATTTTCCTTTCACCGAGAAGTAAGAATAGATACTGCGGCGTGGGAGTAGACAGTGCTAACATAAGTGTGAATACATCGATGCGGGGGACGGGGCGGGTGCGTATCCACGCGCTTGACAGTCAGTGCCCATTTCTAGTTCAAGGTAATACCTGCGTTAACGCATTTGCGAAAGCAAAACAACAACAATTGAGTGGTTTTTCTTCTTATTTTAAAGTAAAGTGACCTGAAATGTATAACCGGACGCAGCACAGTAGGGCGAGAAGAATTTTGAAGTTATTAGGTGAGTATAAGCTAAAAAGAGATTATGACACAATGTTTTTTTTTTATAGGACACGTCAATTTGACTTCACCTCGCCTGATGTTCAGCAAAGGCAAAGTGTCGGAAAGAGGGTCACCATCGGAAACATGTACCATGTTAACAGTGGTCGCACTCAGCTTGACGGCCTCATTAGATGCCTTTTCACGCCCCGCATAAAGGACCCGGGGCTGTAGGAAGAAGGAAACACGTGAGTTGGCAGGGAGTTCTAGGTCTTAATGGTGCGGCATAGGAATGAGACTCTAAAACACTTGGTTCTAGCTGGTATACTCTGCACCGTATATGGATGGCATCTTAGCCCTGCACGTCTCGTCCTGTGTAGCAATGGAGAGGGTGGGTGTAATTGGAAGAGTTTGTCAGAACATTCACCATAGTAGAGACGGTAGAATACTGCCAAAGACGCAACATCTCTACGCATCTGCAAAGGCTCGAGGGTGTTCATGACCTCAGGATTCCCAAAAATGCGGACTGCACGTCGCTGCAACCTGTCGAGAGCATCTAGTAAGTACTTTGCGGAGCTGCCCCAGAGATGTGAGCAGTATTCCACGCAGGAACGAATTTGGGTCTTGTATAAAAGACACCGCTGCTCCGGCGTGAAAAAACGTCTCACTCTGTTCAGGACTCCGAGTTTACGCGAGGCTGATTTGATGATACTTTCGATATAGTTGTTACTCAGTTTGCAGCGAACATCCATACCGAGGATACTGAGGTGATCCTGCAGTGGCAACGGTGTGCTCTGAAGAGTGGGAAGGGGAACGAAAGGAGATACCTTTGCTGTAAACGCACATGCCTGGGTCTTCTAGGCATTGAACTCGACCAGGTTCCTAGCGCCCCATTGAGAAATGTGGTCCAGGATCCGGTCCAGCTCAGTGACAAGAAACTGCCTTTTTTCCGCGATATCAGACTGCTTGGCCGCAGGATATGCATAATAACTCCCGTGTAAGATGCTGTCGTCTGCATAGCAATGAATGCTACCGTTAGCATATCCAGCATTTACCTGCAAGAACTCCGAAGCTCGTCCATCACAAAGGACGCGAATACGGCGCCCCTGCAGGCAGGCAGGCAAGGGAGGTCTGGGAGGCAGGCCAAAGGCTGGTAGCTTAGAAAGAAGCGATTTATGCCATACCCTATCGAAAGCTTTAGCAATGTCAAGACTAATTGCCAGTGACTCGCCGTGCTTTTCCATAGCCTCACCTCAAAGGTGGGTCACGTACGCCAGAAGATCACCCGTTGACCGTTTCAGTCTAAAGCCGTATTGCCGGTAAGCAAGGAGTGATCCTCTAGGTGGCGCATGAATTGTGTGTTAATAATGTTCTCGAAAACCTTGCACAGCACTGAGGTGACGGCTATGGGTTGTTCCGAGTTGGCTGGGTCCGAGCGATTCTTGGGGATCGGCTGGACATTCACCTCCTTCCAAGCCGACGGCACTGTACCTGAACTGTGGGACAGTCGGTACAGCCGCGTTAGCATAGGAGATAGCTCCGCTGCACATTTTTTAAGTACGACCGCTGGAATACCATCAGGACCACTGGTTTTCCGGACATCGAGTGATTGTAGTACTGCACGGACATCGCGTTACCTGATATGGATATCAGACATTGCGTGGTCACCAGTGGGCATTGTCCGTGGTTGCATACCACAATCATCGACTCGGGAGTTGGCCGCGAAGAGATTGACCAGCAAATTTGCTTTCTCTTGCGGCTCATGGGCCAGAGATCCATCGAGGTTGCTCAGCGGGAGCAGCGAGGGCTGGCAGAAGTTGGCTTGCACGGCTTTGGCCAGTCGCCAGTAGCCACGGCACGTGAGATGCGCCACTAGCTCTTGGCCCAGCCGTGCTATGCGCTGGGCATCCGCCCTGACGTAAACTCTCTTGCAGACCTTTGTCGCTCTGTTGTACGCCGCCTTGGCCTTGTTGGGATCGCGTGTGACGCGCGCCCGCACCCAAGCGCGGTACGCAGACTGTTTATGCTCAACAGCCTCCGCACACTCGCACCCGAACCACTGACGCGCTCTGCGGACTTCGGTGACATCGGTTTATGGGATATAGTATTCCATACCCAAACCGATCTCACCGGCGACAGCAGTAGCGCTCTCAGATGGGTTCTTACCCTCAAAGCAGCGTTCAACCCACGGGATGGACGCATAATAGTCGCGTAGTCCATCCCAGTCCGCTGACGAGTAGTGCCAAAGACGCCTCTTCACCTGCACGGGTCGTGGGGGCGCTACAATGGGCACGGTGGAGCGGACCAGACAGTGGTCGGAGTTACCTAAAGCAGCACTCACCGAGACACTGTACTGGTCCAGGTGACTCGTCAATAGAAGGTCTAGCAGAGAGGGCTCTATGCCGGACTCTCTTGATATCCTGTAATGCTTGATGTTTGTTTTTCCTGTCTAATCCTCCTAGTGTTTTCCCGGCTGCTCTTGAGGAGTCCGGGGTCCGCTTAAACAATGATTTGTCTGGGTTTACATAGTCTGGTAATTACATTGAAGCGACTATCGTCTGACCTTCGTAACCGGAAAGGCGAACCTTAACAATATTCCACAATTCCACAACATTCTACACAACGCTATCTAGACCCATGGTAAGCTTTTATAGCTTGTGTTATGGAATCTAGAATGCGGATAAACATACTTATATACTTTTTTTTTGTAAATACGTACATATTATACATAGAAACACCCAGACCAGACCAATAGGATCCTGGTTACATATTAAATATGAATGAATGTGCAGTTTCCTCGCGATGTTTTCGCTTACCGCCGAGCTAGTGGTACAAGTTTAGTATATCATAGCAATCGTTTGGTCTCCAAGTAGGGGAACCCCTGTAATATGAGTAAAAGACGATGACTCGTACCACTAGGCTGATGAATGATTCGCAGTCTATTATCATAACATTACCTAATGTCTGTTACTAACGTGTAACATCCTTTTCTATTTTAACTTGTAAAGGGTTCACTATCTATTTGCATAAAAAAATAGCCATAACATAGGCTTATGTTAATTTATACTAATGATATTAATAAACTCTAAACTAAACTAAACTAGTAGGTGAAGGATAATGCCACCACTCGGGGTGCCTAGCCGTAATAACAACATGTGTAATAACAAAATATGTATTATAACTCGTTACCTTGATTTGTTAATAATTTTTGCTTGTTACCTTTGATTTTTATTGAGAGAACATAAACATTTTGTTGTACGGAGCCAATAAAAACTTATTTAAGTTTAGTCCTAACAAATTATCTACTGATTATTTAAGAGTTTATAAAAAAATCAATAGTGGTAGTAATCCTCACCGAAACTCTACAATTCTCAATATTATTGTGCAATTTTATTGTTGCTAGTACGAACTTTAATATTGTTACCAAAATATAATTAGTATTTTGCCTGCAATAAAAAATAGTGAATAAAAAAAAAGGCATTGCCTTTTTTCCCTGTAGTCATAAATAATAACTCTAAGTAATATGTCTTAATATGCAGCTAACTTTTCTATAACATATAATGGAATAAGTAATTATTATTGTTTACTTAAGTTATCTTAACAAGCCCTTAAATTGAAAAAAGGGGTAAGTATTGCTTGTGCATTTCAAACATAATTTTTATAAAGGAAATAATGCAGTAATCTTACTTATACTACCATAAATGTTCATATTCACAAGTTCATTACTGCTTTAATATAACATACTTTTTGAAATATATTTTACTTTTCTGGCAAAGTCTGGCATAAATTTTGATACTCAAAATCTTTTATTTTATTGTATTCTGAAAAATAGCATAATAATTTATTTTTACAATTCCTAATAAACTATAAACATTAGCACTAACTTAAATACAACACGAAGTGCAACATTTTTTTCTCCTTTTTTTGATATAAGAATAATTCTTCTACGTTTGGAAATAAAGTAAATATGCCCATAAATTCAGTTTTTTCACCATACTGAAAAATCAGCATTTTCGTCTTATGCCTTTTTTCCACTGAGGGTGCGAGATGACAGTTCTGTTTATACTTTTGTGGACTAGACTGTTTTGTGATATTTCTGCAAATAGATTACGTCGTGTTCCGACGAACAGCGTTACGTACACTTGATTTATCTATGAATAAAGTGCACTATTATTTTAGTACATGAAAGTTTCGTTCACATGTAGGGTTTTAAAACTATTAGACTTCAAGTGCATCATTGAAATCCTACGAAATAAAATTGTTGAAAATGCCTTTGTTACTGAGTTCTATCAGTAGATATTTTTTTTGGAAAAGGTTATGTCGCACTCGAACCGAATAAAACGCATGCCATCTAAGGGTCATAGTGCAAAGCCGAAGGTGAGGTTGTAGGACACATCCCTCGCACATTCGAACGGCTGAATGGATTAGGCTGAAATTTAATACAGTGATAGGTAGGATACTTTTCATCCCTGGGATAGGTTTGCATGAGTTGCGAGAATTGGATCAGATTCGCCGGACCCGCGGGTAATAGCCAGTAGGTATACCGGGTGTAACATCGAGCCCCTATTATCGACTTAAAAAAAAAAGAAACAAATAGCACCAAGCGCATGCTTTTCTGTTGTGATGTTTTTTATGTGAAATTACCCTTTCACTTAGTTTAACGTGGAGAGTAAATAATGCTAAATAAACAGTAAATAAAAGGAATAAAAAAATCAAAAAAATTCTAAATTTTTTCAATAAATCATCATCGATAAAGTTCAATATTTCCTATACCAATTTCAAGACGCTAAACTTGGATAATATGCTTGATATGTGAGTAATCGGTGGTAAAAAAGGAATGTAGGTATGATGTTTTATGACGAACAATTACTGAAAATATATTCTGAAGGACGGGCGGTACGGTTGACATCTGTCGGGTGTCGGGTGTCCAGAGAATTCCTCCGACATATTATATCTAATTATCATTATTCTCGTCTGACTTGCGGTGTATATTTCGACAGACACGAACTATACGTTCGTTCGCGTTAAGAATGTAGTGAATTCGCGTTAGCTTAGATCAGTTAACACAAATGACAGGACACAACCGTTGCGTTCGAAGCAATTCCTTCAACTGCACACTGAACTTGACCTTGTAATTTGAAAAGATTTGATTGGTTAGGGGGCGGGGCTAGGCCAACGGACAGTTTATGATTCACTGCATTCTTACCGCGAACGAACTATAGTGGTCAGTCGCATCTGAAGCTCTTAGCTTGTAGTTCGGGGCCCGCTTTACCAGTTTAAAGCGAATTTAGCTGGACTTTGATATTTTCTGTGAAGTGACTGCCATATGACCTCTACAACCCAAAGGCAATTTCATAGTATTGAGTTAGGTCAGTTCTTGGACTTATCAGGGCTCCAACTAGCCGTAACGACTGCCATAGATGTTTTTATGGCAACCGGGACCGACGGCTTAACGTGATCTCAAAGGCACGACCATACCAATGCAAATAACCATATTTATGCATACAAATATTTGCACTGAGCGGGGATCGAACCCGCGCCTTCTGCGTGGCGGTCGCGTTTACTAGAGCTGCGCTACTGGGGCTGTCAAACTAGTGATCAGTATTCAAGGATTATCAACATACTTAAAATACTACAAACAATTTTCTCTGACTTTAGTTCTTCTTTTTCGACATAAATACATTATGAAAAGAAGTAAGCCCAATTTATTGCTGCATTAACAATTCCCCTAAGACACGGTTCTTTAAAATAACCAGCGAAATGCGAGTGGGTGAATCTCACAGAGGGTTCCGTAACAAACTGGATTGAGGGACATACCTACTTAACATTGGTGTTAGAAAACTGGTGTTTCCAATAGCTCGCCGAATAAATCAACTGAGCTGCAAATGATTGCCCAATATGCCAAAGAAGTAATAGTAGCCAACGAACCCTAGAGTAAAGATACCGATTTCGCACTAGCGATCCTAATTCTCTTCCTTCCTTAGTCTCCTAATACAGGCATTACTTGCTTAAAAGGAGGCTTCAATCACAAAACTGTACCAAACTGTTTAATGCAAAATAAACTTTTTTTATTTTATTCTTTTCCGTCCCTGTTTGCTTGTACAATCATAAAAATGAATATTTCTGTTCTGTAATACTATTATCTATTCTGTGGTTCTGTTATAACAAACGTTCGTAGCTAATGCCACTAAGCTGCCTACTGATATGAGTTTATTAGCGTTTTGCTTAATCCATGCTATATATTATTTTAAAGCGATAGTAACTTAACCTGTCTATTTCGCTTTCACGCCTATACCGCTAAACCGATATTGATGAAATTTGACACAGCAATAGACTATAGCTTTGGATGTCTGGTCGCGATAACCGACGAATTTATCCTATACTTGTATGGTCTACCAGTGCCATATATAATTTTGGTACATTTACAGCCGCGTGGTTCCCGGCAGAAATAAAAATTGAACTACCCCATCTCTTCCCATGCGGTGTCGTAGGCGACTAAGGGATAGGGCTGTTTAATATCAAACAGATATATACCACAGAATAGAAAATAATACTAGCGTGTATATACAGCCCAGACTCAGCCTCAGATGCATGGCTCGAGTCAAAGGGAACGTTCATATCTGACGGAACATGCGTCGCGTATTATCGCTCGCGTAACGCCAGAACAAACAAATGTATAGAAAAACACTTGACCGTTCACACTCATACGCGACGCACATTCCGTCAGATATGAACCTTCCCTAACAGTGCCCGAAATACAGCAATAGGCTCACCCCCTATTACGTGCGACCAAATACAATGATTGGTGAAATGTGGGTGTTAATTCACCTCTATGTATGTATGTATGTGTGTATGTATGTATGTACATTTATAACTTACTAGCATTTGCCCGCGGCTCCGCCCGCGTGGATGTCGGTTATCGCGACCAAACATAGCCTATTTCCTTTCTCATGGTCTAATCTACCCCTATACCAAATTTCATCAAAATCGGTTCAGTAGTTGAGGCGTGAAAGCGTAACATACAGACAGACAGACAGACAGACAGAGTTACTTTCGCATTTATAATATTAGTAAGGATACCGTTGCAGTCTACCGTATAACTCTGCTGCTATCAGCTCCGTCAAAACATTGTTGGTGTTTTCACTAATAAAATAAAAAGTTATAGCGCCTTTACAGACTGTCATTCATCTCTTCCAGGTGAGATGGTGTCGAATAGATATCTCAAACGATAAATATACCATATTTACCTGTTCTGTGTAGATAAGACTATCATTTCCTGTTTTATATTAGGAACGATTTTGTTTGAAATTCATATGGTATGTAAACATGTATCCGCGGGGATTTTTCCGCATGTGAAAAAGGTATGTGGGTTATGCAAGATTACGGGTGAAATTACATTGGATATTGTAAGTTATACATAGTAAGTTATATTTACATACATATACTCAGAAGTTTTTATACATTTTAGACATTGAATTTAGTTATACATGCATATACAGGGATGTATTAACATCCGCATTTCGCTGACTATGATTTACGATCCCACGTAATAGGGGCCGAGCCAGTTGTCGTCAAGCAGGCACTTAGACATGGATTGTATATTTATTGTCGGATCCAGAACAGCCATTTATTTGAATGAATTTTTTATAGCATTTATTACGTTAATTTTAAAATTCGAATACATCGGGAAAAATGAAATACTCAAGTGGGACTTGAACCCACAACCTTTCCCTTACAGGGGGAATACTCTTCCAACTGAGTTATTGAGCCACACCTGTATCACTTTAAATTTCCCTTCTGTTTATATCGGTCTTTATGGACGACGGTGAAGCCATCTACCAACTTTCTTACGAACTGTTGGAACCAATAAATGATTTGTCAACCGAAGGAATTTTTACAGCATTAAGTATGCTAACTATACAAATCAAATACATAGGGAAAAAGAATTTGATTTGATTTGTATAGTTAGCATACTTAATGCTGTAAAAATTCCTTCAATTGTTCGGGCGCAGTTATCAAAAAATCAATGTTTAAAAATGATTGTAACATCATTAAGTAATTGATTCCGATAGTTCGTAAGAAAATCGGTAGATGACGCCACGTCGCCTTAAAGACGTATAAGATGGGAAATTTGAATCATATCGGGCGTGTCTCGGTAGCCGAATTGGTCAGGCATTCCCTGTAAGGGAAAGACTGCGGGTTCGAGTCCCGCCCGAGGAGATTCTTTTTCCCTATGTATTTGATTTTTCAACCATTTTTTAACATTGTTTTTTAATGACTCCACCCAAATATTTGAATGATTTTTTTATAGAATTTTATAACCATTTAGTTATAAGTATTGTGAAATATGGCTACTACAGGAAGTTTAAAAATCTCACGTTGCTTTATCATATCAGCCACTGTGTCTGGCAATAATGAAGGCTTTTTTAAATTGTATTACTTCCACGTAAAAAAATGGTATCGTTTATGCCTGGCTGTAAATTGGCCTGTTAATCATGTTATTGGATGATGCATGATTGTGGAGCTCCAAAGCAGACAACGATGCATATAGCAGAGGAGTGTCCACTCCGTCGTTTCCCTGGAGGAATGCGTGAGCTTCATGACCTCACACTGGTAGCAATAGACTGGCTTCGCCAACTGGACGACGACATATGAGGACTCGAGCAGCGAAATGATGATGATGATGATGATTCATGTTAGTAACAAATCCATACTAATATTATAAATGCGAAAGTAACTCTGTCTGTCTGTCTGTCTGTATGTTACGCTTTCACGCCTAAACCACTGAACCGATTTTAATGAAATTTGGTATAGGGGTAGATTACACCATGAGAAAGGATATAGGCTATGTTTGGTCGCAATAACCGACATCCACGCGGGCGGAGCCGCGGGCAACAGCTAGTTATTTATAAAATTATAGCTTTGGTTTATACTATCTTAAAACTAAATAGCTATCTTCATCTCAAGTTGGCCGGAATAACACACTAGATAGTGAAAACGTAATATTTCACTCCTATCTAGATGTTAAAATATTATTTAATCACGATAAATAAAATAAGTTTTCAAAATTATTAACGAATATTATATGTACTTGCCAAATGCATGTCCCAGTTCTCTTTTGGCAGAGCATCAAGATGACTTTTAATCACGAAAATTGTGGTACCAGTACATTGTTCTAATGGTACCATAATACACATACTGCCAAAAGCCGCAGCGTAAAAAGATGGAGTACAATCGGCACCAGATCGACTTTGACGTATAAAGTACTTAAATTGATCTTAATGCCTTGGTTTTCCCCCACTCCTGTTGACTGATTGTTCTGATGATTCTCTTCCTTCCTTTGTCTCCTAATACAGGCATTACTTGCTTAAAAGGAGGCTTCAATCACAAAACTGTACCAAACTGTTTAATGCAAAATAAACTTTTTTTATTTTATTCTTTTCCGTCCCTGTTTGCTTGTACAATCATAAAAATGAATATTGATGACTCCACCCAAATATTTGAATGAATTTTTTATAGCATTTTATAGCCATTTAGTTATTTAATAAGCATTGTGAAATATGGCTACTACAGGAAGTTTAAAAATCTCACGTTGCTTTATCATATCAGCCACTGTGTCTGGCAATGATGAAGGCTTTTTAAATCTAATTACTTCCACGTAAAAAAATGGTATCGTTTATGCCTGGCTGTAAATTGGCCTGTTAATCATGTTATTGGATGATGCATGATTGTGGAGCTCCAAAGCAGACAACGATGCATATAGCAGAGGAGTGTCCACTCCGTCGTTTCCCTGGAGGAATGCGTGAGCTTCATGACCTCACACTGGTAGCAATAGACTGGCTTCGCCAACTGGACGACGACATATGAGGACTCGAGCAGCGAAATGATGATGATGATGATGATTCATGTTAGTAACAAATCCATACTAATATTATAAATGCGAAAGTAACTCTGTCTGTCTGTATGTTACGCTTTCACGCCTAAGCCACTGAACCGATTTTAATGAAATTTGGTATAGGGGTAGATTACACCATGAGAAAGGATAAAGGCTATGTTTGGTCGCAATAACCGACATCCACGCGGGCGGAGCCGCGGGCAACAGCTAGTTATTTATAAAATTATAGCTTTGGTTTATACTATCTTAAAACTAAATAGCTATCTTCATCTCAAGTTGGCCGGAATAACACACTCGATAGTGAAAACGTAATATTTCACTCCTATCTAGATGTTAAAATATTATTTAATCATGATAAATAAAATAAGTTTTCAAAATTATTTACGAATATTATAGGTACTTGCCAAATGCATGTCCCAGTTTTCTTTTGGCAGAGCATCAAGATGACTTTTAATCACGAAATTTGTGGTACCAGTACATTGTTCTAATGGTACCATAATACACATACTGCCAAAAGCCGCAGCGTAAAAAGATGGAGTACAATCGGCACCAGATCGACTTTGACGTATAAAGTACTTAAAATGAACTTAATGCCTTGGTTTTCCCCCACTCCTGTTGACTGATTGTTCTGATATATGGTACACAACCTTAAATCCGACAATATAACAAAATTAAAACCAACAAAACACATTGTTTAACTATTAGATATGTAGATATACAAATCGAATTCAAAGAGAAAAATTAAACTTCTCGGGCGGGACTCGAACCCGTGATCTTTCCCTTACAGGGGGAATGCCTTGACCAACTCGGCTACCGAGACACGCCCTATATGATTTAAATTTCCGTCCTATTTATCCGTCTTTAAGGCAACGGTGGAGTCATCCGCTACTGGAACTATCGGAATACAATCATGTTTAAACATAGATTTTTGATAATTCCGCCCAAATACTTGAATGAATTTTCCAGCATTAAGTATGCTAACTATATAAATCGAATACCGTCGCGTCGCCTTACAGACGGATAAATAGAAGGGAAATTTGAACCACATCGGGTGTATCTCGGTAGCCGAGTTGGTCAAGGCATTCCTCCTGTAGGGGAAAGATAAGATCGCGGGTTCGAGTCCCGCCCGAGAAGTTTCATTTTTCCCTATGTATTTGATTTGTATAGTTAGCATACTTAATGCTGTAAAATTCATTCAAATATGTATATATATATGCATTGGTATTTAAATAATTTTGAGACTTGGTAGTCAAGATACCCCGAGGAGGGCTAGACCGTAACGGATGGCCCTCGGTCAGCCGGGGTGAAAGGGATATGTCGAAGACAACGTTACCTCCAGCCTAGCACCACGACCATCAGTCAGCGTGTGGTTTTAGTCGGTTCGAGTCCGACATAACCTCCCCTTCCGGCTCCGGTAGGGTAGGTATCCGATGGGATTTCCGCACGGAAAAAAAAGACTGTTCTGATATTTGGTGCACAACCTTAAATCCGATAATATTACAATTAAAATCAATAAAACAGATTGATTAACTATTAGATATATATATATATTAGATATTTAGATATATATTTACATTGGTATTAAAATAATTTTGAGACTTGGTAGTCAAGATACTTCGTTCTGACACTGACTGTACAACCACAAAATAGATAATAGTACCTACGTACAACACATGCTTTGGCCTTGGTTCTCACAAATGTGTATCATTCAAATGCTATAATGAGATATTAGTATGCGATTATTCTGACGTTCCAACGTTACGTAACTGACTGCATTTGCCTCAGTTCCACAAATCATTCTCTTCCATATTGACATTCACTGAGCCTTTGTCCTACGTGAATTTTGCACTATCCGTACTAATATTACTTATATGGCTATTTGCTTTGGTCTGGGTGTTTCTATGTATAATATGTATATATTTACAAAAAAAAGTATCTACATAAGTATGTTTTTTAGATCCCATAACACAAGCTAGGTAAGCTTACCATGGATCTAGTGTTGTGTAGAATGTTGTGGAATATTTATTATCATTCCTCTTTATTATTATAAATGCGAAAGGAAACTCTGTTTGTCTGTCTGCATGTGTGTTACGCTTTCACGCCTAAACCACTGAAGCAATTTTGATGAAATTTAGTATAGGGGCAGATTAGACCCTGAGAAAGGACATAGGCTATGTTTGGTCGCAATAACCGACAACCACGTGGGCTAAGCCGCGGGCAAAAGCTACTTTATATACCCTCAAACCTTAATACCTTCTCTTATCGAGGTACTAGCTTTTACCCACGGCTCCGCCCGCGTGCATGTCAGTTATCGCGACCAAACATAGCCCATGTCCTTTCTCAAGGTCTAATCTACCCTTAAACCAAATTTCATCAAAATCGGATCCGTGGTGTACCTAGCGTGAAAGCGTAACATACAGACAGACTGAGTTACTTTCGCATTTATAATATTAGTATGGATTTACCCATTCGCGTCCTATTGTACTATTTAATTTAGAGCGCACATCCTTACAGATACCAGCTTATTGGGTGAAATAGTAGACAATCCAACTGTACACGATAGCTGCGAATACGGGTATAACTAATGAAATTCCCGGGAATCTCGGCTGAACTTGATAACCTGTAGAACATGAGGTAGTCTGGTTGTGAATGCCGCCATAATTATTTGGATATATTCATAGTAGCGGCATTTTAATCGATGTCATTCCGTTAGCCATTCTAATTGTTAGTTCTGTTTCTAGTTAATTTAAATTAAACTAGCGGATCCGGCGATTTTCGTACCGCCAATTATATCCACCCGCGTGGCATCCGATATACTCCGATATACCCTCTTATACAATAATATAAGATAAGATAAGATAAGATAAATTTATTCACTTAAATATTTTACATCGGTACATACCACCTTACAACTAGGAACTTAATAATACATAGGTAATTTGTAAGCTACATTTAAAACAAATCAAGTAGGTATCTACCCACACCAAAACAATGGTCCGTTTAGATAAACCTATTGGGACAAAAAAAAAATATCACCATTGCATCATTCTGATACATCCGGGGCTTCACAAGACTTTCGGGGCCCAAAATTAACCCGTAAGCTGATGCACCTGCTCCCCTACGGATTAATTAACCTCTGACGCAGGTTTCCCTTTCGGGGGCTATGGAGGCGGACGGCAGTCGTCCGCGTAAGGCCATAGACACCAAACAAAGAAAAGAATGACAGAAGTAACAAAAGAAAAGAAAAAAAAAATACGCTTACATTTTAGTTCGAGTGTACATAGGTAGGTACCCACCAGTTTACCCAATCGGTATTTCTGAGCCTATAATATAATTTTATATACTTAGCAGACAATCATACGTGCATGTCACAGGTGTTTACTGCTTGGAAGTAAGTACATTACAAATACGTAGTTCACTTCAACAAATCCACAACCCAGGATGACCTAGGCAGGTATTTTACTCAGATGAATATCGCATTATGTATGCAGAAAAAATAATAATATTCTTCCCTCTTCTCCGCAACGATTAAAGAAAAAAAGCCTAATAAATATACATACGCACCTGATACATACAGGCATACCCCGCTGCACAGTTAATAGGTAATAGATGTACAACGTAACACTGGGTAACACATGTTCCATAAATCCTCAACACTATCACCATAACTTAAGTAACATTCATATTATAGTAACATTAGCAAGCTTAAATTAAAAATTCTTCTAAAATGATAACAAGGTATTGTAGGCGGTATGCAAATAAATTATCATTACCTCCCGTGCTAGTCGATAACCGACTGTGTTACGGCGAGGTAATAATATAGTTATCTAAACAGCAACAGAAATAACCACACCGTCACGTCTGCGTATATACCGATGCCGGCCGAATTTGTTGACATTAATGATCACTGCTCCGTTCACTTTAGTAAAAGCGTGAAGATATATAACCTATGTCTTATTCTGATGTATAAGCTATAATATTGTAAAGTTTCATGAAAGTCCATTCAGTAGTTTTTACGTGAAAGAGTAACAAACATCCATCTATACATACATTCATCCATACTCACAAACTTTCGCGTTTTTATTATTAGTAGGATTTAAAGGAATAATATACTGCAAGGAAACATATACCTACATTACCTACCAAACAAAATCACAGTAATAAGAACAACAGAAATTTGTTCGATGTGACTGCCTTTGGCTACGGTTTAGGCTTTTAATTTTCTTCGAACCGTGGCTGGATTCCCCGCGGAATGCTCCTATGTACAAATCCTTATTTACGCCCCGTCTCCAAGGGGATTTTTGTTATTGTTCGCTCTAAAGAATAATCATCTCTGGAGACAAAAAGTTGGAATCACAGTTTGTGCAGTCATAACGTCTAATGCTGACCAGTTTCTAGTACGTAGCTACAAGAGGTTATTATTGTCTGGTAGTTTACAAAGGTAGAAGTTTAAGTTTTATGAAGTACGAAATATACAATACACTGGTGGGCTTGCATGAAAAGATTAATGACGGTGGGGGAAGCTCGTGAAGTATGTAAGGATAGAGTTAAATCGCGGGCTGTTGTCTCTGCCTTCACCGAAGGGAATTAGGCGTGAGCATATGTATGTATGAAATATACAACGATTGTATGATTTGAGATTGATATGGTCATTAACATAAATTAAATTTATTATTTTATTTTAATTAAATTACATTAATTACTCAGAGGGCTGGTTTATTCCTTGCGCAAAGAATTGGCATTGCCGTTCAACGTGGCAATGCCGCCAGCCTTCTGGCCACCCTCCCGGTTGATGTCGATGGGGAGGAATTCTTTGCCGCCTGAACCTGCAGTTTTGCACATATCTTGTTTTGTTTTGTATTTTTATCAATATATATATAAATGAACCCCTATTTCCCTTGGTCACGAGATGGTGCCTGAACGGCTGAACCGATTTCGCTAATTCTTATTTTGTTGTGTTCGTCATTGTTAGGAGAAGGTTCTTATGAAAGAAAAAATGAAGAAAATTGCAATACACAACCACCATATAAAATAGCTATGTCTTAATTTTGAATTTGAAAATTGAATTTGGAAATAAATGTGTTTATTATTCTAATACTGCCGTATGATATTCTTCTAAGCTATCTGACGTTTGATATAGAATTTACATAATGCGTGCAAATATCGTCAGAGGGTGATTAGTAGACATTCTTCTGAATTAACAAAATGCCCGTTGTTTGGACCCCGAAAATATTTATGGTGGCTATTTTTTTATTTAGGTCGAAAAATTGATGTTTTATGGTAGTATGAACGCCCTTGAGCGTAGAGCTATATGGTTGTATGGGTCCCATAGGTATATAGGCTCCGTAGGTGTAAGTATATGGCCTGGTGACCTATTAGTGTCGGGAGCTCCGTGGGCGTGTGGGGCCCGAATCGAAATGCTTTCCGTTCTCAAAATAATTAGGAGCAATGGATACAGCTAATTGATTCTAATTTCTAAGTCGAAACGAAGTTTGCCGGGACAGCTAGTTTATAATAATTATTAAGTATATTATATACGTAATTGAAGTTAAATAAATTATAACTTCCATTAACAATAATAGTACAACACTCACCGGGATATTTACTATGTTTACTATTTTTATTGAGTAACCGATATTTCGGCGCTGTTTTAAGCGCCATGATCACGGTGTACACGGTGTACACAGTACATCGTGATCATGGCGCCTGGTTACTCAATAAAAATAGTAAAAAGGGTAAATATCCCCGTCAGTTTATACTATTAATATACAGAGATTTATCTAAGCATTATATATTACTAGCTGTAGTCCGCGGCTCCGCTCGCGTGGATGTCGGACATAGGCTATGTTCGGTCGGCCGCGACCAAACATAGCCTATGTCCTTTCCCAAGGTCTAATCTCCTATACCAAACTTTATCAAAATTGGTTCAGTGGTTTAGGCGTGAAAGCATAACATACAGACAGACCGAGTTACTTTTGCATTTATAATAGGTATAAGCATGGATATGGATCTTCGCAGTTCACTTGAATCCAAATCAGTAGTAATGGAGCTGATTTAAATGCTTACTTAAGTTGAATATATAGGGAAAAACAATCTTCTCAGGCGGGACTCGAACCCGCAATCTTTTCCTTACATGGGGAATGCCTTGACCAATTTCACTTCCACTTCACTACACTACACTTCTTTATACGTCTTTACTTAAGTTCTTCAAAATATGGTTTATTCTAATTACTTATTCCTGAGTCGTGTTTAAGGGTATCGGGTATTAAGTATTTATCGATGTTTAAATAAGTTTCTTATAGCTAAGCTTAGCCACATAGGTGGTCAGGAATTATTTACACTTTTCCTATAGCGAACAACTATCGCAAATATTCTGACGGACAGCATGGTTGGAATTTGTTGGGCCGAAAGAATCCCCAAGGGCAAGAATTTTCTCAAATAGGTAAGTATTTCGGTGAATCGGTAAAAAGGTACAAGCGACATCGACTTTTCAAAAGAAAATATCTCAAACGACGACATTAAGAACTTTACCGCATAGTGATTTTCCAATCTACCATCGCAGTCGCTTGTGCCAACATCAATGTTGTAAAGGGCATGATAAAAATTAAGTACATTTATAAGAGCCTAATTAGTCCATGAAAAAAAAATCTTCTACATTTAGAAGTTAGTAATAAAACCATGTTTGGCTTGCCAAGCCAGCATTTCTTGGGCCTACCCCTTCTACCTGGACCGGGTGGGGGCGCCATTGCCAGGCATTTGTTACCCACGTAGCTGGGCGGTTTCCGCAAGACGTGGCCGCACCAGCGGAGGCGGCTCTCTTGCATTTTATCTGCGATGTCACGGACATGAAGGCTGCCGCGGATGCGCGAGTTCCTCACGCGATCTTTACGCGTGGCTCCACACATCCACCGCAGCATTTTCATCTCCGTGACACGCAGCATCTGCTTGTGTCGCTCCAACAGCGGCCACGCCTCACAGCCGGGTAAGAGGACAGGTCTAATGATCGTTTTATAGACCTGCCCCTTCAGCCTGACTGGCATTTTAGAGTCGCAAGTGACGCCAGTCATTTCCCGCCACTTAGCCCACGCGGCGGCAATACGTGCCTTGACGTCGTAGTCGATGTCACCAGAAACGTGAAGTACAGATCCCAGGTACTTAACCTGATCCGTGCGCTCGACCAAGTCATCGCCTATGCGAACGGGTGTGGGATCTGTTGAGTTTAACGCCAAGTACTCTGTCTAGTATTAAGTACTTTTCTTACTTAATTATTGAAGCATAAATATTTATTTTATTTACATTAAAATATTAATGCCAAGATTGACAATAACGAAGCCGCGTGGTTCCCGGCAGAATAAAATTTGGGCCACCCCAATTCTTCCCATGTGGTGTCGTACAAGGCGACTAAGGGATAGGGCTGTTTAACATCAGACAGATATATACAGCCCAGATTCAGCCTCAAAAGCATGGCTCAAGTAAATAATAGTGCCCGGAACACGGCAATAGGCTCGCCTACGTGGGACCAAATAGAATGATTGATGAAATGTGGGTGTTGATTCGCCTCTGCCTAACCCTCCAGGGAAAAAGGCGTGATGAGCGTGAGGGTGGTATGTTAACAATAATATTTATTAACAAGTCATAATTTAAGATTGCGATGTGAATGATATATGTATACTGTACTTACTGATAAAATTTGGATATTTCAAAATTGTATTTTGGAAAATTATTCAACACTAGCTTTTGCCCGCGGCTCTGCCCGCGTGGATGTCGGTTATCGCGACCAAACATAGCCTATGTCCTTTCTCATGGTCTAATCTACCCCTATACCAAAGTTCATCAAAATCGGTTCAGTGGTTGAGGCGTGAAAGCGTAACATACAGACAGACAGACAGACAGACAGAGTAACTTTCGCATTTATAATATTAGTATGGATTTGTCAGACAGTTTACCTACTTGTCAGAGAGTGTATGAAAAGGTCCAACGAAACAGGTCAAACGAATAGGTCCTCAAACTTATAGATATGAATATTTAACAGATTTCTGCGCCCAAGGGTGAATATTTGCTATACCTAAGTACGGCAACAAATTATTATGAAATAGACTTTATCGACTTTGATTGTGAAATACAGTAGGTACCTAGACTTAAATAAAGTGAAGTAGTTTATGATGTTCTATACTTGCTTCTACTTTTAAATATTTGGTAAGATTATTATGCACTCTTTCTGTATTGTATAGGTAGGTAAGTACTTTTACTTATAATGTTCAATTTCCCGAATCAAAATTTCTAAATTTAAAATGATGGTCAGATTAACAATAGAAACCAAGAGTTCGTAAGAAAGTTGGTAGATGGCATAAAGACGGATATAAAGAGAAGGGAAATTTGAAGTGATTCAGGTGTGACTCAATAGCTCAGTTGGAAGATTCTCCCTGTAAGGTAAAGGTCGTGGGTCAAGTTCCCGATGTATTTCGAATTTAAAAGTTAGCATTATAAATGCTATAAAACTTCATTCAAATAGAAACCATTAGTAATTTGAAGCACATTTTTAAGTTATCCAAAAATAAGTATTCTAAAAGGACTGAAAATAGGTTGTGCTCGAAAGTGCATCAAAACTTTTTCGGTATTTGTTTGGAACACTTCGGGCTAATTACAAAAGTGTGATGCATTGTTAGCATATCGTGGCCAGTTCGCTATTCGTTTTATTTCCAGCCGGATTTGTTCCACACAGCTCAACAGAGATGGTCAAAATTCCTTTAATACGTGATAATATACCTACCTGAAATCATGGAGGATGTTAGAATATCAACGCAAGTGTATTAAAGTCTGAAAATGGTCTTAATTAATCTAGGTATGTTCTATGTTATGTATATTTACGTACATATATTTTTTATTAGAATTTTTTTACCTAATAATAATGAAGACAGTCCACACCGCTGACCATAGAAATGTTTTTTTATTTTTTCTCTAGCTTGTAATGGCCATGTTCATTGTAAGTAGATGAATAATAGAATTTTAATTCTATGCCTAATAAGATCAGATAACTTCTAAAAACGATAAAAACCTCGAGACCATTCTTTTTAATTGCCCTTAATCACGTTGTTAATGATTTCAAATTACATCGGTAAGGTACCTCTAAAACCGATTACACGTTAATGCTCTTAAGTAGCACGTTAATAAAATTTAATTTTTTATCTTAATTTAATTTCAAATATTCAAGCTATCATTACGTGAAAATTTACAAGTCAACTCAAATTCTGTATGAAAATGACATTAAATTTTAGACTTTATTTCTATACGAATAAAGTCTAAATTGAAATAAAATCAGTTTCATTACACCTTTTGAATTACCCTGCAAAAAGTCATTTAATTTTGAATTTTAAGTCTATTGTCGCACCACTGTGGTTTGGGTTTAGTAGAATCGAGGCCCATGTGTCTGATAGTCACTAGTTTTTGTGTGAAAGAATAACAAACATAATATAGGTAGGTATACACTCACCTACCATTCGTTGCCATCCCCTTTGCCCAGGCTGCCCCGCGAGGTGGTCTTGACCAAGCAGCTCCAGGTGGAACTAGCAGAAGCAGGCCGCGGCAGCGGCGCAATAAAGCGCGCCTCCCTGTACCCAGGGCTAGATGGGGCAATACTATGGTCCCCACTACCCGAAGGGGGCCATCTCAAAAGAGATGGTCCTGGGTCTGCCGGGGTGCGAGAGATATACTTTCGGCAATCTCACCTCCGGCAACCAAAGACCCATGACGGCATGCGTTTTAAGTCGGTTCGAGTCCGACATAATCACCTTCACCGGCTCCATGGGGATATTTCGCACGATAAAAAAAGCTCCAGGTGGAAGTAGATGACGATAAAAATAAGTAGGTACCTAATTTACAGTAATAATAATAATTACGGGTTTCTACTATTGTTGTAGTAACTACACATTTCGAAATACCTACCCACATTAGTACCTACACTTATTTACCGACATAATTTATGGATGTGATACGGGAAAGTCGAGTGAGAAATGTCTTGTAACCTGAACGTTTACGAGGTAGTAACGTAATAAAGCTTTCGTCGGATCGAATAAAAAATGTTACTGTAGTTTCGTGGAAGCAGTGATAATTACTTTTCACATAACGAAACCCTGTAGAGTCAATCTGCCACATGTTCTCTCCACCAGAAACTGTAATGTAGGTATGACTGGGGACTGTTATTTTGGACTTGAACTGCCTAATAACGCACGCCGTCTTAGGTCTTCAGATTTCGAATGTAAGATTAACATTAGTTTAACGCTCGCACTCCGACGACGCTAGCTCCGGTTTCGGAATGTCCCCTTAGGGTGAAATTGGAGGTAGGTGCTTGAACAGAGAATGTACTGATACTCATGCTAGATAGTCATTCAATCAATGGACGGATTAGGTGTCGACGCACTTGTGTCTCAAAGCACGCATCTCAGAGGGAAGAGGTCGACAGCCTCTGTGGCGTGGCGGTAGTGAACGCGACTGGCACGTAGGAGGCGCGGGTTCGTTCCCCGCTCAGTGCAAATATTTGTATGCATGAATATGGCTATTTGCATTGGTCTGGGTGTTTCTAAGCATATGTATGTATTTACAAAAAAAAGTATTAGTATGTTTATCTAGATTCCATAACACAAGCTAGTTAAGCTATGCTTGCCGTGGGTCTAGATAGCGTTGTGAAATATTTACTTAATTATTTATTTATATGCTCACTTCCAGAAAAGCAAACAAACCACCAAACAAACAAGAATGTACAAAATGAAAAACATAGTTATGGACAAAATGTTTTAATAAGTCTTACGCGCAGTTTACAATACTACTAATTATAAACTAATATATACAAAGTCTTATATCAAGGACTTACATTAGAAGTATACCTAAAATTATCGAAGTAAAAACTACTTTGCCTGTGCCATAAGTGAGGCATAAAATATCTATAAATCAGAAACATAACGATAGTTTTCGTCTGCTCATAGTTATGGCCCCTACATCGCTTGTTAATAATTACAATTATTAATAATGAACTAGCGATTTAAAAAATAAATCAATATGACGAAATTTGAGTTTCACTCAAACTCAAATTACACTCGCTCTCAAATGAGTATCAATCTTCTTGTTGCGTATCAATGCGACACCGAAAGAACAATTAAATTATTTCGAATTAAGTATGATGTATAAAATCTTAGCCTAAATAATAAATGTATAATAAATTGATTGTATTTCATTGTGATGTGATGCATCGTACGCTCAAAAATACTGATATTTAGGGTGAAATATTTTCTTTTCACCCTAAAATCAAAGTATATAATGTAAATAAATGAAACTCATTAATTAATAATTTGCTATACTACAATGGCAGTAGTTTGTTATGGAGATTATTTTAAAGACTAGGATAGATTACAAGAAATATACAAGGTATTTCTTATTTCAACAAAAAATGCACCATAAATCATAATAACCGCTGTTTTCAGCATAACGTTATTTCTTTAAACGATTTGTTCCAAAGTTGAACACATAAATATTAAACTTTGTTACGAAAATCTGAAAGTTGACAATGTCGAGAAAATTAAAATGGAAATCGTTATAATCCAGCTTCATGTAATATAAGGTGATAAAATAATATTACTTTCAAAAAAATGGTGCAACCATTGAAATGAACACGAGAGGTATATTTTTTCATTAGTCTTTTTTCTATTCAGCTTTTGTCGACTTGCTTTGAGGTAAGGGGTTTATAAAGCTCCGCTGAAATGTTCAAGGGAATACTTTAAATTAGTGTAATACGAATTTTTTGTATTGTAGTTACTAGAAGATTAAGATAAAAAGCTCGTGATTTATGTAGTAGTTAAAAAGAGTACTATCTTAATCTAATATTACTAAAATGATATTACACAACGGACCTAAACCGTTGTTGTCAATGCATGATCAGAATTTATAAATACAATTTGATTTTTCTGACATAATGGAAATCTTTGACAATAATTATAAAACAAAGATGGTATACAAAATATTTAAACAGATATTTTCTGTATCTGCTTTTTAATAAGTGATGACAAAAATTAAAGTCTTCGATATTTTATAATAATTTTGAACAACATAAAATTGATATCTACCTATGAACTATTTATAGCTAAATACGCCGTACAAATTAATGTTTCATAGTGCTCTAAATCATACAACAGCTTAAATTTAGGTGTAATGTAAATAAATTTGCGAATAGGGCAATCTTAAAGGTGGGAGATTTCGTAACTTTAGTATAAAGTGAATTATAGACATGTTTATGAAACGAAATGATGCAAAAGTACAGTTTTTATTGTGTAGAATTAATTTTGTACATGTATATATTTAATTATATCGCTTTGCATGCTTTCCCATTCTGTTTTCGTGTTGAGCGGTTATTCCAATTAATTTGGCGTATTTATCAGACGCGATCGTACTTAGAAACAATAAAATATACAAAAGGATACCTATAAAAATACAATGTCGTGTCTGCAATAGGCCATTTTTCTTGAATTTAAGGTAAAGTTCAACACATATGGGGCCGACTGGGGCCGACATACAATTTGGCTAGTCATAAAAACAATGTCAAAATTATGCTAACATAATTTAATTGTTCCGTAATTAAACACGTCCGGTAAATGGTTTCTTATGTGCACCTAACATAGAAATTTCAATAAAAATCTAGCAAACCAATATGAAATGGCTAAAAGAATGGAACTCTGAATTGGAAGTAAAGAAAAAAAAACGAAACAGTTAAGTTTCTGAACGAAGAATTAAATTCTAAGTTTGACTTTTACAATTTCAAGTTTGAAGGAAATATTAGTATTCAATATTCCTCAAAGCGGTTGGGATGCAAATGAAGAATATAATGCAAGTGAACGTACCTAGAAGTATGTAGCATTTTTTCATAATTCCCTTTTGTATTTGTGCCCTCTGTTTTAGTTTTGCGATTTAGACACTAGAGTGAGACAAATGAGATTCATGTATTAGTTGCTTTAAATCGGTGTATACTTGGGAGCTACCATGAAACATTCGAAACTTCGGGCCCGCTCGAAATACGGACGATAGACGTAGCATTTAGCCATGTAGGTGTTATGAAGTCCCTTCGCTTTTCTTATGGTAGGGTTTAAGCCGATCCGAAGTATTACACCCGTCTTCTGATAAGATTTCAGGTTACATGTTCCATGAATGAATCGATTGTCCGAAATTTCGATTCGCAACTGCGGACGTTTCATGGTATGCACTGATCCGTTAACCCTTCATAACACGTTCCGTGAGAGGCAGGAATAACTTCAGTGCAAGACATCACTTTAAATGCAAAAAGGTCTTTAGTAAATATAATTTTATTGATCTACTTAAATACGTTCAGTAAAACATCAAAATATCTTATTTCAGAATAAAATTGAGGGTCAGAATTTTATTCTATATAAAATTGAACCAGTCGAAATAAATGAAATTCTTGAATTTCATCCTAATTACGGTTGGTTCAATTAATACGAAGGTTAAATGTAATTGGATATTTTTAAAATTCATGCATTTGATTTTTACACCGTTGTATATGTTGTAATATTTGAATTAACGTCATATATTGCCTTCGTAGGTTGCCATAGATAGGCATATGTTATTGTTCTGACTGTGATGAGTCACTCTTTAAATTTCTATTTAGGTACGGCTTATGTTGAGACATGAAAGAAGCACGGTAATACTATCTAAAAGAAGTCATCTACCGGAAAACTTACGGAGTATTGAGTTATGTGTTGTTTTAACATTGTTATCATAACTTCAGTATAATTTTAAAATCCATTAAAGAAAATTAATTATGACAATATCTGTATATTCAGCAATAATACTTTTTACAGAATATTCTCGAAACCGCATATTTGCATAGCATATTTGTAAAAGAAATAGTCTAAGTTAAGTAATAAAAAAATATTATCGTATGATATATTTTACAAATAATTGCCTTTGATTATAATAAGCATTGACATGAAGTACGTACATAGTATATTTACAATTAAAATATAAGTTTCTCCGGTCGGGAAAGCACCGCAGTCAACTACACTAGTGGCATAGTCAGTAGTCGCCTGAGATTCTTATAAGAGAGGATAGCATCAACACGGGAGTGAGACCGCTGGTATTCCTAGTGTTTATAGGCATCGGTAACCGCTTACCATCAGGCGGGTTATATGTTTCTTTGCCATCCAATAATGTAAAAAAATGAGATTTCTATCTATTTTTATGAATATCTTATCTAGCTCTTAATACTAATTTATGGTACAACTTCTAATAACTTTTGAAATTGTACTTAGAATATGATTGGGTAAATAAACATTTTCATTTATAATTGATTTAAATTATTTTTATATTCCACTTTCTATTGATAACCATAAAACCCTCTGGTTAGGTTCTTCTCTCTATTAACACATAATACGTGAGTTTATGAGCATAAAATGAAATGAAACACTATGATTGATATGAATTTGATATTATCTATGTAAAAACCAAGAAAAAGAGAAGAATTGTAACTGTTAAAAAGTTATAAAATATTTTTATTTTGATTTCATCACTAACTATAGACGTAATATAATTGTAATCAAAATTTCAAACATAATTCTGCAAAACATAAACGACTTCAATTTGATTATCTAAAATTTATAATCAATAATATATTTAATTATTCGAACCTCAAAATAAACACATTTTAAATAACGGATAAATAATAACAACAACGTACTTATTGATGGAGTACAAGTAATAATAATTAACACAATATTGAAAATATACGAACTAAATATTAAATGAACAGTTGTTGTTAGATAAAAAATAAATGAAAAATGTATTTTACTGTCTTATTTTCATCAAAAAATCAGAAAGTGTAAGTTAATTTTATTTTTCTACGAACACCCTCATTTTAATAGAGAATAAAATGTAATTACCATCGTTATGAAACAATGTGCTTTGGAATGGAAACAGTGTAATCTTGCCAGTATCAGTGCAATTCATAGACGGACTCAAGTCATTAGTGTTACTAGACTGTTTCTCGCAACGACGGCGACGAAATAAGACATTTAATTGTGCAACTTGAAGAATATTCGCCTCAGAACATCGTTAATATTTTTAAATATGGCCACAATTCTAACCGCAAATAAACGTTAACTTTAATAGCGTTGAAATAAATGAAAATAAAACAAAAAATACATTTTACTGTCAGCCCCTTTGCATTTTACTATGCGATAACGAGCCTGAACAAACCGAACCTGATTTTTTATTTAACAACAAGAGTTTACAATCACTGTCCTTTTTAATGGCGGTTTCATTTATTTCTATGCTCATAAACTCTGGGATTCGGTGTCACGGCTTACCATAGATATATTACAGCAAGATTAGGAAGACTTAAGTAGATGTTATGTAGAGGCGAAAGATCTAGAAAATAAATGAAGGTAATGGAAAGATTTTAACTGTTGAGTATTTTTAAGCATGTCGGCTTTTATATTAAAATGTGTAGTGTATTGAATTGGTAACGGGAATATTCTGAGTGCAGATTTTACAAGACAGTAAGTATGCAGTAATGTACGTAAAAAAAACATAATAACACGTTTTAGGGTGGATGTCTACCTATTCTGTAATATGTCTACGGGTGTACACCGCTGATATTTATTTATGTTCATTACAATTGACACAATGATTCCTATGCTAATTTCGATGGCTTTATAAAGTCTAACAGCTCTATAACGATATAGAAGCTCAATTGTAGGTCACATTTTTGTTTAGAGATCACATTAATAGCAGTTTCGTTTTCTTAAAAGCACCACGGCGTGTTTCCTTAAAATAAATTGTCACACAGTTTGACTTATTTGTTAAATCGTTAGAGATTTATTACTCCCTTATTTTTTAATTAATACCACAGTATAAATAGGTAGAGGTACAGAAATTTTAGTACACACAGCGAGCGATAACATGGCAATGTATATTGTACAGCACATATCATTATAAACGCCTACGGGCGAGAATCACAGGTTAATTCAGTCAGATGTCCGCGCTTTCGACGACTTAATTATGCTTTTGCGTGACTCCAAACTGTGAATTGACAGTGAATAAACGAGTTAACTTTTTTTAGTTTTTTGTTGTATTACGTTGAAATAGATAGGTATTTAATTTAATATTGTAGATACCTCGTACCTTCCAATCCCGGTCGACCGAATTCAAATCTATTGTAAACCAAAGGATAAAAGTAAGTGATAACGTTTAGTGAATGGAATTTAATAATTGAGTATGAAACTGAAGTATTAATAGAAATAAGGAAACACGCGGTAGTTGCTTCAAAATGCAAAGTTAAAAGAAAAGTAAAATCGTATAGAAATAGAATGTTTTGATTAAATAAACGCACCTATTAACTTAGTAAAATAAAGCCAATAGATGTAACCTAATTAAAGATTATACCAATTTTATGGCCACTTATTTATAGTAATTACCCTCATTTGAAACGCAGTTATAATGTAATACACAAGAATTTACAATTGGATAAATTAAAAGTAACACAATCATTTATTGCATCATATTGTAACGTTATCCATAATTTAGTAGCAATCAATTATTTTAATGATGGCAGTGTGACCATTTCATTAACAATAATACACTCTGTATATTCATTAAAACATATGAAAGTAAGCCACATTATACATAAAACGAAAATAGGTAGTGGAAACAGGTGACGTTTTTATACAATATTTTCGTGCATGTATTACATTTCGTGGATAACGTTGGGTTATTTTGAGTTCATGATCAAAGTAAATAAAGTATATAATGTATTCGTACACGATGCAATAAATAGGTCAGTACTTTACTATTCCAAAAAAACTTAATAAGAATATATAGGTGTATATATTTTGATAACACATCGCGGGGGAGGGCTCTTTTCATTTCAGTCAAAGAGTTACATTTAGAAAACAACATTTTGGTTACTGTCCGACGAGCTTACACTTACAACGCTTCAGCAATCAAGTCTTGGGCACAAATCCACTAACTTTTTGTTCCCTGTATAAAAATATTTCAATAGACTTATCACAAATATGTGCTTAGCACTTAAACATTTCACTGCTTTTCATTGCTGCGCGTGTTATCACTCAGACGGAGTTAACGAGTGGAGGTTAGGGCGGACTCGATGGGATGACTCGAGCGTCGCGGGCGCAGCTTAAAGCCGCGTTCACACAATGATCTCGCGGATGACGCGACGCGAACGCGAGTTTGGCGTGGAGTAGCCCGACTCGAGCGACTCGTCGTAGCCGAGAGACATGTGCAGAGGCTTCTCCTCTCCACCTCCGTCTTCTGCGCCTCCCCGAAGCCCGTACTCCGGCAACCCGCTCACTTCATGATATGGAGATTCTGTTGAATTATTACACACTGATGATATCTTATGATTATAGCGTAGCATTTACATCTACAGATATAATGAAAATAAAATTTAGGATTTTATGTGCATTTAATAAGTACACGTTTTTAAATACCAAATTCGTCTTAAAAGTTTGTTAATATCTTCGACATTTTTTACAAAGTTGACGGGCTTTACTCGGGCTATGAGGAGGAGACAGTAGATCGCTAAAATGAATTCATTTACAAAAAGATGTAGGAGTATAAAACTCACCAATATGCTGGTCCATACGTTTCTTGGGCTTATGCACGGAGGCATACGGGTCGGAGCAGTACTCTTGACGAGATGGATTCTGAGCCGCTCTCATGTCGTATTCTGCTGGCGGTGCGGCTTGACTTGCGTGCGGTAGATGAGAGTAATGGGCGTAGTCATCGATGTTCCTATACCCGGCGTGAGCAAGTGGATCGAAATCGTAGTTGCTCACTTCAATGACATGGTGAGAAGGTAAAGTGCCAGCGTTGTTCGCTGTTTGCATCTTCATCTGCCATAGAGAGTCCTGTGAGTTCACGCTGCCACCGTTGTTGCTGTTTGTGTAACTGTTTTCTATGAAGCCCATGTTCCCTGCGGACAAACACGTTATTTTTAAATGTGGAAGAGTGAATACTAATAGAAAATCCTTACAAATCATGCAAAGCGTGCTGTGGATATATTTCGAGCCATGAACGCCGTCTTTGTAAGTGACTTGAACTTACTTTTATAAGAAACTATTAAGACAATAGACAAATATTTCTAAAATTATTTAAGCTGACAATATTAGAAATATAGATGAGAAAGTTAATAGAACGAATTTCTTTTCACAACTCTCGCTAAATGTTGCTTACGATAAGTCGACGGTCATGGTTCGTTTTGATGTTTTACCTTTTGTGTTGACTGAAGTTAGTCCTTAGTGAATGCATAAGAGAAATAAATAAACATAATACAATTCAAATCAAAGAAATCAACATAGAAATCGTGTTCAATGAAATTGAAGAATCAATGAATGAGAAATTAAATTTAAAAAAATGAGTACTACACAAGGAGTATATAAATTACTTACAGTCAGAATTTTGCATGTTTTGTCCTGGATGAGTTTGAGTGTGAGGTGGCACATGATAGGCATATCCACCTGTGGAGCCATACCTCGGCGATTTTGACTCATCTATAGACAACGCCAAATCCATTGAATGCTCTAAGGCCTTGTTCTCCATACCCGAGCTAGGATAATATGGCGGTGGAGCCTGGTTCTGTGGCGTTACTTTAGACTGCCTCATGGCATCCATTTCGTGGTCTTTTGACCTGTCTTTCTTCTTTGGTCTTCGCCTGCACTGGTATATTAAGAACAAGAGTCCTACAAATAGGAGCACCACTACTGCTGTCACGAATATTCCAACGATAGCAGCTGTCGTGCTGCCGTACGGTTCCTTGATATATGATGGGCCAACTGTTAAAAAATAGTTACTAGTGAAAATCAATCATATTTTTTGGATTCGGATTATGTACCTAGTTTATCCACAAATAAAAAATTGCTACTAATAAATTAATCTTAGCAATATTATCATCATCATTAGCCCGCGGCAGTCCACTGCTGGACAACATGGAATCTTAGAATATTGAAATAAAATTGCGCAGAAATAGAATGTTTACCATGGTGACACCAGTACGACCCATAAGTGGGACCATGGCAAATCCCCAACCGAGAGGTAGTCAAAGTCAAGATATTATTGCAGAAATTTTAAGTCAAAATTACAATGTGGATAAGTTAAATGATAAGGCATTACTTATTAGCGAAGAGACAGATATTTTTATAAGAACAGTGTGCTTACTCTCAGCTTCAGTATATTCACTGCAGACCTCTTGATTGACCTGCAGACACAACTTAAGTCTTATCTTTGGATCGTTCTCATGAGGCTGGTCCGTTGCGTACCGTGTTGTTTTACGCATCCCTTTGTTGGGTAGCTCTACTGTCGCTTCTTGCACAGTAGCCACCGCACCAGACAGACGGAGATTTACCGTATCAATTACCTGTTACAGATAAATAGCTCTATAGTAGCTGCATAATAGGAACCATAATGAGTTAGTAGTTAGCCTAAATTATTAAACTCAATGGCTGACTGTGTTTCAAAACACAATGAGTTTGTATAAATTTATCAATCTCAGAGTACCGGGGCATTGTTTTATTGTTAGTGTTACTATTTTCCCAGAACGGAGTCAATGTTTTGAAACCTGGCTGTAGTTCGCTTCTTGGGTTTAAGGTCGCTAACTAGGTCTCAAGAATATTTCAAACATCTTTGTTAAAATGCTTCCTTAATTTAAGAGCCTTCTGCAATAGATATCACATCTCGAATATAACAGTAGGTACGTAAGTTTACCATTAGCAAAACATTTACAATTTCAAATAATACCAGTAGTTAAAACATTAAAATGTAAAATAATAAAGAAAAATGATAGGCCCTTGCTATACTTATGTTTTTACAAATTAGTCCTTAATAGACATTTCATTCGAATATCCGTGATGACATAAAATTCTACTCAGAAATCAATTTGCCTACATAGAAATTATGTACATAAAGTTTTAATTAACGATACTGGAAGATTATAAGTTGGTTATATAATATATACTTGGAGTTTGGTGGAAAATGCCTTGAATATTATGTAATTAATTGATTTTAAACGTAACATTATTCCTATTGAAATAGAAGGCCTCTTGAAACGAATGTTTAGCAGATTCCAACAGCGCATGTTTCGTAGAACGCTTTGTTTCCAAATATTAGCATTATTTAAGACGGAGGCATTTCTGATAATTTGATATTACTTTGATTAACAAATGAAACGGACATACTTTGAATTTATTAAGAACTGTCTGTATTTATAATTCAGTTTATTAAGTTAGGTAAAATAACTGATAAGCTGTTTGTACAAGTACGTTCAAAACCTCTTGTACCTAAGGAGGTTCTGACCAAACTATTTACTTGCTGGATTACTTATATTGCTATGGCTAATCTTTTAAAAGAACAATATATCTATACGTAAATGTATGAATAAGACAGTTGGTAAAGCAGGTATAATAATATAATAGGTACTTAAACTGACAAAAGTATAACAAATTTCTTGTATATAAAAATAAAGCTAATGAAAATATCATAAATACAAACGCAAGCAGTGAACATTTATGTGTGAGCGTGAGCGACGGTTACGTGATTGTGTCATATTAAGTAAATATAGTGAAAAGAATAAGTTTAGTTGAGTAGAATATTTACCTGCCATACTGGTGGACCTCCCGTTGTAGCTATACCTTCCACAACTCCGACAAGAGACAAGCAAGTAGGAGTGACAGTGAATGCGATCGCCTGCGTGCTCGGGTCGTAGATCACTTGCTCAGGTGGATTGATTTTGTCCACTTTTGTTGTCACCGTAATCTCATTAGAATAATTGCTCTGTCCTTTCGTGTTAACTGCTTTCACCTACAGTTGAAGATTATATTAAGTAAAAGTTTGAACGGTAGTAAATGCTAGTACGTGCGCATTTTAAAGCGTGTCGAAAACCATAGCGACGGCACAATGCGAAAAACAGAAAAGAGGTTTTTAATAAACTAGTGGCGCACGCCGGATGATTTACCTTGAAAACAAATGTGAGATGCTGTCGGTAGCGATAAGAATGGAAAACAAAAATGTAAGGTTAATACCGTATTTTCAGATAGACACCTAAATGAAGAACGAAATGATATCGTGAGTCATGTTATGTTATTGTCTATGAAATTGCTGGGATTCCTAAGCTGTTTCGGTAAAATACAATTTGGATATAGTATTTTTCGTTTTCCTTAATAAATAAATACTACATCTTTCAGTATAGCGCTGTCTCAAGTAAATATAGCATTACTAGCTTTTATTATGGGTTCCAGAATGCGCTTGAAATACATATTATATCTACGTAGGAACACCCAGATTTATAAAAATACATATTCATGCATATAACATATTTGCTCTAAGCGGGTATTGAACCCGCAGCTTGACGTAGCAATCCAACGATCTACCTCTATACCACGCCTTAGAGGTCAACATGTTATTATACCTGTATAACATCCGATTATGTCAAAGCAAAACCGATAAATTTGAAATCCATATCTATTACTATAATTTTTGGGAGTATTTCAATATATTACTGACCTTGAAAGAATAAGAGTTATGCTGATCAAGACGAGTTACGTTGCAGGGGTTTGCTCGGCCGCAGTCATACTCCATCCAGTCGAATTCTGTATGACGGTCAGTTGCACAGTGCTCAGAACTTGCGGATCCCGGAGCCGCTCCTCGGAGCGACTCGCGCCGGTATCGAATAAAGTATTTTGTGCTCGACAGTCCTCCTTCAAAACCTGCCTCCCATTTCAAAGTAATGTACGTCGGGCCTACTTTTTGACTCTCCAAAGAACGAGGCGGTTCAGGTTCACCTTTCGGCTGCAGTCTTATCTGTGGCCGTATACTGCCCAAAGAGTTCTTCACTTTACAATAGTAATCTCCATAGTCTTGAGGCTTCACAGTTTTTATCTTAAGAATGCTAAGATACGAATCGTTGTTATCAGTTGTAGTATTTATTTCGTAGTGTCCATCAGATGACATTTGTAATGGGGCTGTGTTGGAGCCGTAGAACCATTGGAATTCTGGTTTAGGGTACGCCTGTACCCTACACAATATTTCAGCGGTTTCCATTACGTCATATGCGACCTTTTTCTGCTGTCGTATCGATATCGGTTCGTCTAAAATAAGAATACAATGATTAGGTATAAAATACACTTTATATGGACGTATATGGGGTTCAACACAATAACATAAACAAACAAAGACCAACTTTACACAGATAAAAAAAAACACATAAAATACTCACGTTCAATTCGGAGATGCATTGTGGACTCAACTTTCTTAACTTCGTTCTCAAAGGCACACGAGTACAATCCTCTGTCATCTGGCAATAGGTCGTTAGTGTTGGGTCTCGCTTTTCCATTAAATTTAAGTGTACTTTGAACATTATACACAAAGTTTCTGGTCTCTGTAATATCAGTTTTCACTTCATATAAATTTGTGTCTGGCTTAATCTCAGCGTTGTCCTTGAACCATTTGACATTGGGACGCGGTTTGCCAAGCGCACTGCAAGTGACTGAAAAACCTTGATCTCCAGAAAGCTTTGTCATGTGGGTTTGTAATTTAGTCTGGAAACGAGGTGGCTGGTGTACTTCTAATGTGACCGATGCAAGATCACCATGACCCAATTCGTTAGTGGCCTGACAGTGATAAACGCCCTCACTGCCCAGGTGAGCACTTGGTATTGAATATTGACTCCCTGTTGCCAACACTGCTGGTTTGGAATCTGATGTTTCTGTGTCTCTAAACCACCGGAATTGTGGAGCGGGCCAACCTGGAGGTTTTGCACTGCAAGTTAAAGTAACTCCTGAACCTTCCTGAGCAACAGGTCGGTCAGGACTAATTTGTGCGCGACCTGGTTTGTGTCGCACTAGCACAGCAACCGATGCACTGTTGGATTTTTCTGTGCGTTTCCCATTAGTAGATGATATAACATTAACAGCCTTGCACACGTAAGTTCCAGCCATATCCGCATTTACTCTTGTCAATAAGAGCGTGTTTCCATTCTGATGAAATTCAGGTTTTCCTTCCATTGTCCATTCTATAGAAATGGGTTCTGGATTTGCGGAGACTTCACAGTGTATTTCAACATTACCACCTTCTTCAGCCTCATAAGTTTTAGATTCAACAGTTACGGTGGGAGGATAAAGTACATCGAGGTACATTTCTTTTTCTCCAGGTCGGCCTAATCCATTATCGGCGCTACAGGTGTATTTGCCCGCGTCTTGCACCGTCACGCCTTGGATAGCATATGTGAACGAGTTCGAGATATATTTTCCGTTTCTAGTCCACTTTACAGAACCCACTTTCGGCTTAGCATCTACTTTACATTCCATTGTGGCTACGCCATCGATTTCTACTCGTAAGGGATTTTCTGGTGCAACTTCGACACGTGGGAAGTCTGGAACAAACGAATTACGTTAGAACACTTTCATTTTCTATATCTACTTAGTAGTACAAAATAGTACTGATGGAAAGAAGTACCGAAGAATACCCATCAATCAATCAAAAAGATCAAAATACTTAATTCATGACATCATATTTGCTTACAGTAGTTTTGTTATGTTAGCTTTATACAAAGGAAACGGATATGCTGGTCCATTTGCTGTATGAATACCAATAATACATTTGTTTACAGATTCTGTCATGATTAAAAACATGCAGTGCGCGCATTCACGTTATGTGGCTCATCTGCTTTAAGATGTTGCTTATTCAGGTCAGTTCATAACAAACATTGACCAGATGTTGCACGGAAATGCAAGCAATGATCGAGATAAATTGGTTTCAGATCCCTTTAATTTTTTAAATAACCTAATTGTCGAACATTGGCCCCAGAAAAGTATTTTTGAATCCAGCTTTAGCGATTTTGAATCTAATGAGGTGAGTTTGATAAAACCCACGACGGAAGCGTTTAAGAAAGTAAGAGGGTGTGAAATTAGTTCCGTTCACAAAGTTTCTTTATCCATATTAGACAAAAATATAACTTTATCACTAAAAATATTCTCGAAGAGAAACTTGAAGTTAATCGAATCTGAATGTTTAAAAAGCTAAAATGTTTAATCTTTGGTAATTATAGATAGCCCACAAAAAGTTAATCTAAGAAAATTGCGAACTATATAATTAATGAACCAGCTCAAACCAGAGATTGAAATACTCAGCGTAGAAGGACTTGGGCTTTTTGTTAAATGACTTGAAAGTTTGGTCTGCTTTAAGGAGTGTCCATAATATACGTGAACTTACGAGTATGGAAAACGCCCTCAGAAAGTTAGTACTGGTATATTATTTGGCGAGTCATTAAATAATATTTAAAGAATTGTAATAGGTGAACATAAATACAGAGGTTCTGAATTACAATATAGCGGCTTCTTTTCTATACTTTGTACCCACACAGGCTGTACCAATTACGGTTATGTTTGATGGTTCAACTAACTTTACTTTCAGAAAAGGTTTCAGTGCGCAGAGAAAGATAGCGCAGAAATGTAAGTTCACACGAACGAAGGCGGGGCATAGTTAGTTTACCAACATAATAATACAATTAAAACTAAGGAATAATCAGTCAAAAAACTTCAACGTTATAATCGCGTAGTATATAAACGCTCCTTTACAAAACACTTTTAGGAGAAGTATTTTAATTGCAGATAGTACCTATTTATTAAAGTGCTTCTGATCACAAAGGACGTTGGACGATATCAAAACTTCTTACTTAAGGTCATATTAGATAATGAAAAATAATTTTCCTTTGAACTCTTTTTATAATAGTCCTAGAGATTTACTGGACCACTTCTTATGATTTACTTCAAATAGAACGTTGCCAAAATGTAGCAACTCAGTATCTAGTCGTCTGAAAATTGGGGCACCAGCTTCAGACAGTAAAATGTTAGTAGATACAGGCACTTTAGTATTTTGGCAAGATTTTCGGAACTCAAGTCATTGAAGCACACATCTACGATTACGAGAAATTGGAGTAATAAGATTTTTATACTCATCAAGCAGAGTGCACGCTAACTTAATTATTGTAGTCAAAACTTATTTAGCTATTTGCTAGGTATTGCGATATAGTCGCAAATACTTTTACTTTTTAGGATTCTGTACAGTCAGCTTCATAAATATCTTGATAACGAAGTCTCAAAATGATCCTAAAACTCTCGTATTGAGAGCAAATCAAACTGTTTTATTGATTTAAATAGTATTATTGTCCAAACTAAAGGTGTGTACCAAATATCAGAACAATACGGCCACTGGAAGGGGCTAAAAAAACGAAATGAAGATTATTTTGAGTGCTTTGTACGTCAACATCTTTTTGATTCTGACTGTACTTAAAAAATTGAACACTTATAAGATGACTTCACATAAGGACTCGCTTACTAGGAGTTTCATAGGAAACTTGAGTTCTTTGCGTATATTTCGATATTATCTTTCAAAGAAACATTGAAATAAGACTACTTTACATACATACGTATTATATTCACGCCAGTAAAACCCCAAAGGCATAGGCAGAGGTGTATTATCTACTACATTCGCCAACTATGATTTTCGGTTCCACGTTATTACGAGGGTGAAGCTTCTACCGTCAAACGGGTATGTTCATGAAAGGATAAATTGTCGACACTTACGGGAAGAGACGAAGTACCCTTATTTTGGGCTTGCCTCCTTGACCTTGGACAGGACAATCATTATTGGCGAAATGTGGGTTAATACACTTCTGGCTGTAGGCTTTCACAGGAGGTAGGACATGACGGTATCTCCCGTCCCAAATTGAGCAGTCCGACTGGGGAAGTACCTCCGCCCTACAGAATACCGCGGCCATAATAACCTTGTGTTGTGTTCCCGGCGGCGAGTAGGGTAGCCAGAGCTCACTGGAGAGGTCCTGTGCTGTCAGTAGGAAGACCAAAGGCTCAAGTAGACGCCGCTTGCTGGTGGGGGCGTGAAATGTTGGCGCTGCGGTCAGGGAGACCCGGTGAAACGGTTATCCGCTGGCCGCCCGCAGGCTGTACGGTTCCCGAACCTGGGGAACACTTAATCTCCGCCCCAGGAGGCTGAACCAGCAGCCTGTGTAAAGTTTCCGGTGCTGTAGTCGTGCCGGAGGAGGAGACCGGAGTGGACCCGGCTACAGTATCTGGGAGGGGACCGGGGGCCCTTCCGCCCGCCGCGCCAGCCAGTCACACAACCCCAGCCTGTATGTGGTGGTACAGAGCCTTGCTTTGTCTTCTGCGTTGACGGCACAGAAACTCTCTCTGCCTTCTCCCCCCCCCCCCCACCCTAATCTGTTATGAAAAGAAGGAAAAAGAGAAACGGATCCACAGCGGCACCATCTTCCACGATGCAAGTGGACTTTTGCAACATTAGGGGCCTTCACTCAAACCTTAATAAAGTCCACCACCATCTCGAAACCGCGCAGCCAACCTTATTCTTTCTGACGGAGACGCAAATATAATGCCCGGCCGATACAGGCTATCTAATGTACCCTGGTTATAAACTGGAACATAATTTTATGAGTCACGCCGGGGTATGCTTGTACGTCCGGGATGATATTTGCTGCCGCCGTCTTCATATTCATGAAGACAGGGACCTGTCAACTCTATGGGTACGTATAGATCACGGTGGCCACACCCGTATCTATGCGTGCCTTTACAGGTCTCATAGCGGTGACTTGGGCACAACTCAGCTGTTTGAGCACCTGCAGCGGTCGGCGGACAGGGTAATTGAGCAATATCCCACCGCAGACTTAGTTTTCTTGGGGGACTTCAACGCTCACCACGTGGAGTGGCTGGGGTCTCACACGACTAATTTTGCGGGAAGGGCTGCTCACGACTTCGCCCTGACCTATGGGTTCTCTCAACTGGTGCATTCTGTCACTAGAACACCAGATATCGAGACCCACAGATCCTCTATACTGGACCTTCTGCTGACTTCGCGTCCGGATGAGTACTCCGTAACTGTGGAAGCACCTCTAGGTACTTCGGACCACAGCCTCGTCCGGGCGAAAGTGACACTTGTGCGACCTGAACCACCGCGGCCACCTCAGTGGCGGCATGTCTGGCACTACAGATCAGCAGACTGGGACGGACTGCGGGAATTCTTCGCGTCGTACCCGTGGAGGCAGCTTTGCTTCACTTCAGATGATCCAAACTCCTGTGCAACAGCAGTCACTGACGCGATCCTAGCGGGCATGAAGTGCTATATCCCCAACCGCTGGATCGCGACAGGAGCGAGCAAGCGTCCGTGGTTTAATAGGTCCTGCAGAGAAGCGAGAACTCTCAAACAATCTGCTTATAAGGATTGGACCACGGCCCTCGCCAATAAGGATCCGAACATCAGTGAAGTGAAGCGGAAATTGAATGCTGCCTCGAGGTCCAGTAAGAAGGCAACGGCCAGGGCTAAGTTTGAGTTCATCGGCAGAATTGGTGAGCGGCTTGCGCGGTTCCCATCCGGTAGTCGCGCATTTTGGTCGCTCGCCAAAGCTGCCGAGGGAAACTTCATCCGTTCCTGTCTTCCGCCGCTATTAAAACCCGACGGTAGTCTGGCCCATGGCGCCAAGGAGAAAGCCGATCTCTTAGGTAACCTCTTTGCGTCAAACTCGACTATGAACGATGGGAATGCCGAACCACCTAGTATACCCTGGTGTGGAACTTCAATGGGTGAAGTAAAAATCACCCAGCGGAGGGTTCGGCGAGAACTAAAGTCCCTAGATGTTCGAAAGTCGAGTGGGCCGGATGGCATACCGGCAATGGTGCTTAAGCACTGTGCTCCAGAGTTGTGCCCTGTTCTTACACGACTCTTCGCGCTCTCATTCTCCACTGGACGAGTTCCAGCTTCGTGGAAGACCGCATACGTGCATCCTGTGCCTAAGAAAGGCGACAGGACAGACACGTCCAACTACAGGCCCATCGCTATAACCTCCCTTCTCTCGAAGGTTATGGAGCGTGTCATTAACACACAGCTCCTGGGATACCTTGAGGGTAACGATCTTCTGAGCGACCGACAGTACGGCTTCCGCCAGCGTCGCTCGACCGGTGACCTTCTTGTGTATCTCACAAACCGTTGGGCGCAAGCCATCGAGAGCCAAGGTGAGGCACTAGCGGTCAGCCTAGATATAGCGAAGGCCTTCGATCGGGTATGGCACAGAGGTCTTCTTGCGAAGTTACCATCTTATGGACTCCCTGAGGGGCTGTGTAACTGGATTTCCAGCTTTTTGTCCAACAGAAGCATCCAAGCCGTCGTGGACGGCAGTCGCTCGGACTGCATGGACATAAACGCTGGTGTCCCACAAGGTTCCGTGTTGTCTCCGACCCTGTTTCTGCTGCATATTAATGACATGCTGTCGGATGACTTCATTCATTGCTATGCGGACGACAGTACTGGAGACGCATGTTACACGGGCCGTGCAGGCATCCCCCAGTCCGAGGTGGAGGGGAGTCGCGAACAACTTGTGTCAGAAATCGAGACTACTCTCTCGGGAGTATCCGATTGGGGTCGACTAAACCTGGTCCAGTTCAACCCCACCAAGACACAAGTATGTGTATTCACCGCTAAGAAAACCCCATTTATTGTAGCGCCGCAATTCCTGGGCACACGGCTTACCATTGCCCCGAGTATCGGGATCTTAGGCGTCGACATTTCGAGTGACGTCCAGTACCGCAGTCATTTAGAGGACAAGGTCAAGCTGGCAACAAAGAAACTTGGAGTTCTTAATAGGGCGAAGCAGTACTTCACTGCGGGGCAGCGACTCCTTCTTTATAAGGCACAGGTTCGGCCCCACATGGAGTACTGCTGTCATCTTTTTGCCGGAGCGTCCGCACGCCAGCTTAACCCTTTCGACTCGGTGCAAAGACGTGCGTTGAGGCTCGTTGACAGTCCCATACTCGCAGGCGATGTGGAACCTCTCAGCCTCAGAAGGGATTTTGCCTCACTGTGTGTTTTCTACCGCCTATATAATGGTTTGTGCTCAGATGAATTATTTGACATGATGCCCACTGCTACATTCTATCATCGCACCGCTCGCCATAGACAGGGAATTCATCCCCACACATTGCATCCGAATATGGTGCGTACCGTGCGGTATGAAAGGAACTTCATCCCACGTACGCTCAAGCTGTGGAATGAACTCCCTGCCATGGTTTTCCCAAGCGACTACAATATGGGGTTCTTCAAGAGGGGCATTAGAAGGTTTCTTCAGGGTAGGCAGCGCGAGTGTAACGCCCCTGGTGTTGCACACGTCCATAGGCCGCGGTAACCACTTTCCATCAGGTGGGCCGTGTGCTTGTCTGCCACCTAAGTGGTATAAAAAAAAAAAAAAAAAAAAAAAAGTAAATGACGTCATTAATAGTTACTCTTACAGTCAGCGTCAAAAATATCTTGACTACAAGAAGGGGGGGAGGGGGGGGGGGAACCAAACAATTAAAATCATTTTGAGTACTTTGTTCATCAAGAACGATCAAATGCTGAATGTAATTAAAAAAATATTCCACAACATTCTACACAACGCTATTTAGACCCGTGGTAAGCATAGTTAGTAGCTTGTCTTATGGAATCTAGAATGCGGATAAACATAATTTAGATATTTTTTTTGTAAATACATACATATTACATATAGAAAACACCCAGACTAATTCAAATACCCATATTCATGCATACAAATATTTGCAATAAGCGGAGATTTAATAAATTACAATCCCTTTTCATCAAAACTGTAGTAAAAATTGTTTTGATTACAGATTAAGACTAATTAAACATTATAAGTATTACAAACAAATTATGCAATTTAGTACAGCAAATAGGAAGTAAAAGAAAAGTTAATAAAGAATAATGATTTTTGTTTTAATTTGAAACGTTTGAGAAGTGGAAAGTGCTGAAGTTATTGCCGGGAGCTTCATTAATTATTCGCGGTATAAAATGTTTTAGTGGTTAAAATCTTGGGCAAATTATACGAAATTAGGTCGGAGTAGCAGGTTGTCGTCATTGACGGGAAACTGGCCATGGTTTTGTATAACAGCCATACTACTGCTTAAATAGGTTTGTAATCCTATATATATATTTAGGGTCAAGTTATATTTGCAGTTGGTAGTATGACAGCTGTTCAATTATTGAACTGTTAAGAGTTCATGGTACGGCTGTTGATAAATTCTGAAAAAATTTCGTGCTTAGTGGCTAACTTTTGTTAATAACTACTAATAATGATAGATTTTAAAATCAATGTTTAAAAATGATTGTAACATCATTCATTGATTCCGATGGTTCGTAAGAAAATCGGTAGATGACTCCACCGTCGCCTTAAAGACGTATAAGATGGGAAGATTCCTTTTTCCTCATGTATTCGATTTGTATAGTTAACATACTTAATGCTATAAAATTCATTCAAGTTTATGAAGATATTTGTTATTTAATCACGCTTTAACGGCTCTACAAATCTGGCTGTAATTTAGTACAGTGATAGTTTTTTACTATAGTTTGATATCTGATATCACATATGAAGGATACCCAAGACACGTGTTATGCACGTACCCATGAAGCATATTTTAGGTCCAAGATATTTGTCCCGAGCGATATGCACATAAATAAGTATGTACAATGAAATATCTTTATTCAGAACGTTTTAAGAATTCCACTCTTCAAAAGGAATAAACAGTATTTTTATAGTGCTATAATCTGACACGTTATAGACATATTATGAAAACAGTTTTCATAACTTATCGTTGATAGCTAGGTAGGTAGGTAGGTATATACATTAAACAAACAGTTACAACGAACTGAAACAAACAATCAAACATGGCGCCCAAAGACCCGCTACAAAGTTTGGTCAAAGGGGTTCGAATATTGCACTTATGTTAACTAATCTATAATATAAAAATGAATCGCAAAATGTGTTGGTAAGCGCATAACTCACCAACGGCTGGACCGATTTCACTAATTCTTTTTTTGTTGTGTTTGTTATTATCGGGAGAAGGTTCTTACGAAAAAAAAAAAACAGTTGTGCAGAAAATTTCAGAAAGTAACTTTTCTTTTTCTCATACAAACTTTTTCTATTATGTGAGAGAAGTTTATGTTTACGTTACGGGATTAGTATTTAGTAGTAGTAGGTAGTAGTAGGAATGGGAATGGGAATGGGAATGGGAATGGGAATGGGAATGGGAATGGGAATGGGAATAGGAATAGGAATAGGAATGGGAATAGTAATGGGAATGGCAACGGGAACAGGAATGGGAACGGAATTGCACGCGGGTGGAAAATATGGCGGTACGAAGTTCGCCGAGACAGCTAGTCTATAATATAAAAATGAATCGCAAAATGTGTTGGTAAGCGCATAACTCACCAACGGCTGGACCGATTTCACTAATTCTTTTTTTGTTGTGTTTGTTACTATCGGGAGAAGGTTCTTATGAAAAAAAAATAATAAAACAGTTGTACAGAAAATTTCAGAAAGTAACTTTTCTTTTTCTCATACAAACTTTTTCTATTATGTGAGAGAAGTTTATGTTTACGTTACGGGATTAGTATTTAGTAGTAGTAGGTAGTAGTACCAATGGGAATGGGAATGGGAATGGGAATAGGAATAGGAATGGGAATAGTAATGGGAATGGGAACGGGAACAGGAATGGGAACGGAATTGCACGCGGGTGGAAAATATGGCGGTACGAAGTTCGCCGAGACAGCTAGTCTATATATAAATACGTGAAGCGAAAACTTTAGATCCCCTTATAGTTATACTAGCTGATGCCTGCGGCTTCCCCGAATGAAAAGTTGATCCCGTTCCAGCTATCCATCGTACCTATTCCCGGGAAAAACCCCATTTGCTATTCTATACTATATAATCTATTCTTGTACAAAGAGTTAGAGCCTAATCAGTTCAGCCGCTAAAGCGTGAGTTACACACATCAAAACATACAAACATCCATTTAGGACTTTAGGTCTGATTGAGACTTTTCAAACAAATAAACCACATTAAAATACGTCCAGTAGTTTTTGCGTCCACCGTGGAAAAACAGCCAAGAATTAAAAAAAAAGTGTTCAGGATCGTTACTGAAACATAATTTTTTATATCTCGGGTGTCCAGACATGACCACTTCGCAATTATATAATAATAAATCTATAGACGCAAACCAAACCAACATTATTTATAGGCGAATTTCTTATATTAAGTCATTCATTATCATTGAAACACGCCATAGTATACGTTATAATAGCTCATGATACATTATGCAGTACTTTGTATTATCAAGTTTTTGAATAAATATAAAATAGATATAGGTATAACACACTGTCTAAATCGGTGAGGGGGTTTAGAAGCGGTTTTGTACCGAAGTTTTCAACATAACGTAGGTGGGATGAAACAAAAAGAAGGTTCGCGTACGAAAGGTTTTTTCAAAGCTTCTGAGCCGGTAACGGTTGGTATGTTATCTAGGTATATATACCTATTTACAAATAAAGGTTTCTTTGTTCGTTCCGGTATAAATTTCGACGTAGCGTTTGTATGTTTTTGTGTACATGTCCGTATTTATGATAAAAAAGTAATGAAATTAGCAGGCAGTACTAACCTACAAAGATTGTAACTTTTAATAATAAACTGGATCACTTAGGAGAGGCCTATGGACGTGTGTTACTCCAGGGGCGTCACTATCGCGCTGACGACTAAGAACTTCTTAATGCGCTTCTGGAAGAACCCCATATTGTAGTCGCTTGGAAAAAACCACGACAAAGAATTCATTCCTCAGCTTAAGCGTACGGGGGATGACTGTGCGTACTGTTTATGCGCGTATGCGTAAAAAAATATTGGAAATCCAAAACCGGTTTAAAGAAACGCTATGAAACGCGACTAAATACATTATAGTTTTGTATTAAAAAAGCTAAGTAACTTGTGAATTGTATCGTGGTGATATCATCGTGACAGGAGGAGACGCATGAGATCCATGATTTTTGTATACACAAAATCTTCTATGAAAATTCCACAGCGCAGCGCGCCTAAATCAATCTTCAGGAATATAGCAGAAAACCCAACATCTCTACAATTACCCAACTATTTGCTAAGTGTTGAAAAAAAGTTAATCTCTGCACTCTGCGTTTTATTTCTTTCTAGATTTATAGTGTTCCGGCTTAAACTGTATTAACTAGGTTTAAAAGAAAATATAATCTCCGTGGAACACAATTTCTCACGGTGTGAAGCACTGAAATAAAAGTTTGTTAGATGTTTTAAATACAGAACACATTAAATCCTACCATGGAGAACCTATCTATCGTTAATGACTAAAAGGAAGAGGACAAAACGGATTTCAAGTACAGAGAAAGAAGGCCCAGGATGGACCATGGACTATATTAAAATCCTGCTATTAAATATGAAAAATGTGTGAAGATTGTTATTTAATCACGCTCTTAACGGCTGAATGGAATTTTCTGAAATTGGATACAGGTATATATTTTTCGTGGTGGTGCTCGGTGGAGTAGAATAGGGTCACCCGGGCCACCCATCTCTTTTAATGGGAGTAATAGAAGGCGATTAAAGAATAGTCCTGTTCTTCCATCCGGCAGTAAACATACAGCACATGACAAAGTACCTGCTTGAAGGCAACAGGCTCGCCCTTCGCTTCGCCTTACCTTTCATAGGCTTAGAGTACTTCAATAGACTCAAACAGAAATTAGTATTCTGGATATTGAGGTACAAAAAAAGCTGTTACCTCGCTTTGGTACGTTTTGTAATAAGCTACTGTAAATAATAACATACAGGAAACCTTTCTTAGCGAACGTGCGAGCTACTTAGGTCATACCAGTTATTTGCCGAGAGCTTTTGAGCTTTCTTGATAGCCGTTGGCGGCGCTTAGGGATTCCTACGTCTAAAATGGCTATGTACGTTTCAACGTGCAAACATTCCGTATAAACATTGTACATATTGCCTCTTTAAACTCCACGTATGAGGCCTACTGATATTTTTGTAGGACGTGTTTTTGAGTAGTTATTAGACTGCTGAGACGAGGTTCTCGGGTTCAATCCCATGTTTACCATGGCACACACCAATGACTTTTCGATGCTTTTCGAAGTTATGTGTGTATTTATCGCAAGTTTATAAGTGCCCGGTTAATGGCAATAGGCTCGCCACCTATTACATTGGGACCTAAAACATAAACTGACGAAATGTGGGTGCTAGCACCTCTGCCTACCCCTTCGGGGAATACAGGCGTGAGTTTATGTTATGTTATATATGTATCCTTCTGTTTTGTAATTCAAGGACGCAATCAAAGTATGTTGCAGTGAGGAAGCAACGACAGAGGTAGCACAGACTTATCACACTGGGTTTCCTGGTTGGCAACATATTTTTAGAACCTTATACGAGTATATAACATAACATAACAAATTAATAATATCAAATTTACGAGATATTATATGCGAGCAATAGAAGTAAAAATGTAAACTATCCAAAAAGGCAAGTACTTAATTGCGAGGCGTTACCAATATATATATTTTTCAGTGCAAATAAATATTTTAAAATATTCATATTGTGAGCTTCCAGATTTTTTACATTACAATAACTTCACAGCAAAATGAAATTTGAATAGGTATGAATATGCATAATGCTATTTCAAGTTTAGCAATTTTCCCGATACCAGTATTACTATTGATGAAATGTCTGAATAGTTTTATTCGAATATATGAAGATGAAAGCATTGTGTTGATGTAACCTACTCAGGAAGCCTAAGGCGGTTGGCACACTGCGACGCTCGACGCGGCGTCGTTCGTCGACGCGCGTCGACGCGGGAGAGCTAGTATAGTCCGAGAGATATTAGAATTTTTTTGGTAGGTAGGTGTGTGAAATAATCTAAAATTTTGAGAAAAGTAAAGTAAAGCCATCCGACCATTAGCTCGATAGCCCAGACTATATTAAGAACGCTAGAGATGAAAAGAAAATGATTAGAAGTGCAAGCTATTTTCGACTTATTGACATGACATAGTAACTAATTTTTTTTCTTATATTCGTGATCAGCGTCATCTTTTAACGCGAAAAGAGACGTTACTAAGAAAATGCCATTTAGGTTGAAAGTCGCTTGCAGTCTCTGCGTGTTCCGATAACGAGCCAAAACAGCGGTGTCGGCTCCAATACCCGATATTGGGCATCGATATTTGACTTCCTCCGATCTCGGATGTCGGATATTGGATATCGGACGTCAGTTGATGTGAAAGCGCTCTTAATTTGACGTTACATAGTCATGTTGCATTGCAAAAATATTAATTTAAAATTTCGTCTCAAATACCTACACAGAAATTTCTAACAGCTCTCGGACTAAAACTCCCTCTAAAATCACGCTCGTGATTGCAGATTTCAGTGTGCCATACCTCGCGTTTTCTGCTTGTACGCGCGTATTCTGCGGCAACGCGCGTGATTGCGTTGTCGGTGTGTGGGACCTCGCGTTTTTCTATACAAAATGAGCTCCGTAGAGGCGACGAGCGGGTATTGGAGCCGACACCACTGTTTTGGTTCGTTATCGGAACACGCAGAGACTGCAAGCGACTTTCAACCTAAATGGCATTTTTCTTAGTTACGTCTCTTTTCGCGTTAATAGATGACGCTGATCACGTATATAAGAAAAAAAAAATAGTTACTATGTCATGTCAATAAGTCGAAAATAGCTTGCACTTCTAATCATTTTCTTTTCATCTCTAGCGTTCTTAATATAGTCTGGGCTATCGAGCTAATGGTCGGATGGCTTTACTTTACTTCTCTCAAAATTTAAGATTACTTCACACACCTACCTACCAAAAAAATTCTAATATCTCTCGGACTATACTAGCTCTCTCGCGCCAACGCGCGTCGACGCGCGACGCCGTGTCGAGCGTTGCAGTGTGCCAATCGCCGCCGAATCAGGCCCCAGGTCTAACAGCAAGTTTTGGATTAGGATAATATGAGAGTAATGATAATACGGGTGACGGGTGGAGCCGCCTGTCACCCCAGCAGAAGCAGGCCACGGCGGTGGCACACTGAGAAGCGCGCCTCCCCATTCCTGGAATTGTCTCCTGAGATACAGTTAACGACCTAGTTCGGGAGACAGAGACTGTATGAACCTATGTAACCCAATGACACAATAAATTTATTTTATTTATTCCGGGGGCGAGTCGGGGACACCGTTGTCCCCCCTCTCGAGGCGGGCCATACCTTAAGGGATGGCCCTGGGTCAGCCGGGGTGCGAGGGATATGTCGAAGACAACCTCACCTCTGGCCTAGCACCACGACCCACAGTCGGCGTGCGGTTTTAGTCGGTTCGAGTCCGACATAGCCTTCCCTTCCGGCTCCGGCAGGGGAGGTGTCCGAGGGGATTTTCGCACGAAAAAAAAAGAATGACGATAATATTTAAAGCTCACGAATGTGATAAAATAACCTCTTGTTAACCATTTCGTGGCTATAATAATGTATTTGACCCTCTTAATGTTATATAGTAAATTTTCGGTTCAGTAAACATCCTTTGAAAGTGATTTATTCTCCTGTAAAGGTATATTTCAGTAAGAAACAAAGGAATACCAAATATAGATTGTAACAAACGTGAGGTATTATTATACGTAGAAAATCAAAGGTAGCAAAAGCTGTCATTACGGATTTCAAATGTTGTGAATTGTATCGATAAACGACTTCACACTCAACTCGAAGTTACTGAGAACTATTTCAGGCTATATGCAATTTTTGTATTTTAAATTGCAAATATCTTAATTCATTCTGAGCTAGCTAGATAGGATATTTTTGGGTTTTAGTATTCAAGAAGTTTTTTAAAATATTGAAGTGGCAGTGGGCTGGCCAAATCTGTCGAAGGGCCGATGACCGCTGGAGCAAACGAGTCCTGAAGTCCTACAGTAGTTCCTAAGATAAGCGCGTTCAATCAATCAAATAAACTCTGCAGCTTAATACTATATAGATAATAAAAATCTACTTACAATTGACACTAAGTTCGACTGAAGCCTCCAACTGCTGACCCTCAGACATGGCTCGGTTCCATACAACACAGCGGAATACTGCTCCATCGTCTTGTCTCGTCGGCATCAGTGTGAGCGTCGCCACTGTCGGTTCTGATCGCGTCTTGGCATGCACCACCGTCGCGTCCAAAGGATGTGTTGAACCTTCTCGGTACCACCTGAGGAATTAATACTATTATTAGACAGTTGTAATATTTATATAGATTACCAAGGAGGTTGTTCGATCCGATGATTACAAAGAAGGCGATAATTTGGTTCATTCTTTCAATTGTGTTGGTACTATTAATAACAACCAGTTAAACCATGTATAAATTTATTCTAGCATAAGATAAACGATAATTGAATGTTTGGTATCTTGACACAAACTGTAAATTAATGGTTTAATGTTTGTAAATGGCTTTTGATTTAATTTTACTTCATCGCAAAGGAATGAAAACCTATGCCCTACAGGCATTGATACCCTTGCAATCATCTAAATATGCTGCATAAACAACACTGTATCGTGTGATTGCGTTGCAGATTATTTGCATTAATAATAATTTAGGTTTTTAAAAAAAGATCTTGCGAGATACTGATGCTCAAGAGATCCAATAAGGATAAGGGTTACGTTTCTTCTTTTGAGATCCAGAACGCTGAAAACGTGAAACCAATTTTGTTAGTATTTGGAGCATAATAGTTTTATGTTATAACAGGTTAATAAATTTCTGGAACCTAAAGAGAAAGCTTTACCCTAGAGATTTCAAGGATAATAAGTAGATCAAGGACGAAAGAGACATGATTTAGGTGTTATTAAAATCTAAACTAAACTAGAATACCTAGAACAAATGAATTTTACTATGTTTCATAAATCTTAATTTGTACCTAGTATAACAAGAATTTGGACGCTTTCATAATATCTAGATCAAAGCTATAAAGGTTCAAAAATACGACCAAATACTTCGAGAAAATGTAGTCTTGGTTAGGCGCGTATTGGCGTTTTACCGTACCCTCAGATAGAGATAGTAAGGCCTATGCCTCTGTCACAAAGTCTAATGAAACTGTAAATTTTCTTGTGTATGTAAGTACCAAGGAAAAAATACAAACCCGAGATGGCTATAAAGTATTTGTTTAGCAATAAATGTCACACTTGAGAGACGTCTGAGATCTATATTTGAAATAAGAAAATGTGTTGTTCAGCTATTTTCTAATTCTCTGAAGGAATTATTATTATTCTATTATCACGCAGGAATGCCCAAAGGGGAAAGTATCTATATATACAGGGTGTAATCGTTAAGTGTGTCCAGGCGATTATTCCGTAACTATTACAGATATCAAAAAACTTTAAACTGATATCGAAAGTACGTTACCTAATGAGTAAAATTACATAAATAATTTTTTAAAAATCAAACGAGAGGTATTTAAAATTTTGACATTAAACCCTCCCATACATTTAGTATTAGATTAGTAGAAAGGTTTTAGTTTCCTTATTTTAAGTGGTCTAGTACTCATTTTACCTTAATCATATTTTATGATTACGTATGATTATGACAATGATGATTTTCAAGTAGATACATGTGAAGATTTTTTTTTTTAAAGAATATTAGTACCGAATTTACTAATATTCCCTCTAACCCCTCCAACTAAGCTAAAATGCTTGTGCTAGGAGTGGGTTCACGCCGGTAGTGTAATGGACAGGATCGAACCCGGGACCTCTCGACCGTAAGGCCGACTCCTTAACCACTAAGCTACCGACGCTTTTAAATTTTTTTTTTTTTATTATCTTACCACTTCAAATTAGTATTATACCGAGTTTCAATATCGCATTAATTTGAGCAGACTGAAAAGCAACACACTACAAAAAAAATTGTACTTACCTACTAATAAATAAATATTATTATTTTTAGTTTTATAACGCTGCTAGGTTAATAAACAGTTTCCTTTATATCAGTACTAAGCTAAAATATTCTTTTAAAATAAGGACACTAAAACCTTTATACTAATCTCATACTAAATGTATGGGAGTCTTTAGTGTCAAAATTTTAGATACCTCTCGTTTGATTTTTAAAAAGTTTTTGATGTCATTTTACTCATTAGGTAACGTACTTTCGATATCAGTTTACAGATTTTTGATATCTGTAATAGTTAAGCAATGATCGCCTGGACACACTTAACGATTACACCCTGTATATATATATATATATATATATATATATATATATATATATATATATATATATATATATATATATATATATATATATATATAAATTCAATGCCACTTTTCGTTGTAATCTTATAACTCAACAACGCCTTTACCGATTTGGATAATTTTGGTCTTGAATTATTCGTGGAAGTCCAGGGAAGATTTGTACAAAATTTCGAATAATTGCAGGGAACCGACATCCACGCGGGCGGAGCCGCGGGCAAAAGCTAGTAATTATATAAAGACTGATTCACCAAATATAGCTTTACTGTAATATGGCCGAGCCTATTACGAATAACTTTTTTTTTTATTCTGTGCTGGTATTGAAATTATCTTTTAACAAAAATCTCAATAATCATTTACCTGACGAATAACTAAACTAATACTGATTAAACTCTGCATGAATCTACTGTCTTGTTTTGTTTATTATAATATCATCGCATTCACATTCCATTAAAACAAAATATCTTAGTAAGGTCGTATGGATATTACACCACCTAAATTTTATTCCATATAGGTAAGCTCCTAGTATATCATATTTTATCCCAAGCGCGTTTTATACGCATATATAACAATTTTATGAGTTGGTTAGTGAACAGCAAAACTTTAAACAATCTAACAGGAACCATTTAAATTTGTATTTTCGCAGTTGGAGTTTGTGATAGTGTTTAATTTATTTTGTACGTTATACTAACCTTTACTGTGGAAAGTTCTGGCTATTTAGCTTATTTTGTAAAGGTTGTTTATTCGATGTAGTGTCTATTTTGCAGAAAATTATTTGTTAGTTTACTTTGGATAAGCAATTATTTATGCCTGCAACTGTATTCAAATCGATTAAGACGGATATAAAGAGAAGGGAAAAGCTTATGGCTAGGAAAATAAATAGAAAAATAATGATTTTGTTTATTTAATTTTGTTGTTATTGTTATTCCACAAAACTAGTGATATTCAATATGCATGTCATCATTGTCATTTCCAGGCATTATTCTAGTTACCGACCATATTTGTTACGGATTTCCAGTTAGTTTCAGTTCAAATTAAATGTCAATTAACAACATTATTTGTGTGAAAACATAAAATATAAATACCGTAAACTGTTTTAGTACCATCTGTTTTTGATTCAGGCTCTATAATGTTACTTAATTATTTAAAACATTATATTTGGTACTTATAACATAATTTAGAAATGGACCATGGACATTTTTTTTGTTATGAAAGCGTTATGTATGTACAACTACCTAATATTTCAGTATCATATTTTACTTTTTATTTTACATGTGAATGTATGGATGATTTTAAGAGGCAGGCAGATAACAAGTAAAAGAGTTTCAATCAGCCTATTGCAATCTACTGCTGGACATAGGCCTCTCCCAATGTGCATCATTGCTCCTGACCCTCCGCCTTCCTCATCAAGTCTGTCCGAGCTACCTTTTTCAGGTCGTTAGTCCATCTGGCTAGGGTGTGTTCCACCTTCCGCAGCATCCGCTTGCCTTCTTGTGGTCTCTCCTTAGGACTCGTTTGCTCCAACGGCTATCGGAGACTCCAAGTATAGCTCGCTCCATATAATAGCCCGCGGTGGAACTTTTAGATTTTAACTATCCCCACTGTCAGTGTCTACGTTTCATTACCATATGACAACTGCAGATGCATGCAGCAGCTGATATAGTGCACCGCGAAGCATACATTACTTGTTAAACTTCGATAAGGATAAACGGGACCATTGAGAACCCGCAATGAATTATGCGTATCTGCTGCGTGCGTTTGCAGTTTTCGTATGCGGTCACCTTCGGAATCATACTTTAAGCAATAGTAGGGCCTCGATTCTACTAGAGTCGAACCATATAGTCGAGCCGCAAAAACGGCATTAAATAATAGACTTTAAAAAGATGAATTTAAAGAATGCATGAAAAAGTGTAATGATACTTTTTTCATTTCATTTTGGATTTTAGAAGTATAGAAATAAAGTCTAAAATTTAATGTCATTTTGGCGCTGTTTATGGCACCACAGTGGTTTAGGCACAGAGGGCCAGGTAGGAAGTATCCACGCGTTTATAACTTATTTTAAGTAAGTCTTTATCGCGCGGCAATGAAATATTCATTATATGTTCGAAAATTATAATAATACCTAAATAGGTATGTATAGGTGCCAATTCATAAAATATTATTATGTAATCAGGATTAATTAGCACATTAACAGTAACGTGCGAGCATAATAGGACGAATTATATTAATTATACGCATGTTACCACAGATATAGGGTAAACTGGTTAAATACGCCCCACTTTTTTGCTTTATCGATTAAAACACATTTATAATCAAATTATATTTATTTATTAGGAACCATCTGTTACATATACTAGTCAGCCATATAAAATTTAGTCAATCAACTAGAAAATCTAATTATTTTTTAACTTACACATTTTTTTTTAAACTAAAGAAAAGGGCGTTTTCCCCCAGGTATCAGGGTAAAATGCCCCATACTAAGAATATTAATAAAAGTAATAATAATTCAAGAAAATTAACATAAACTTGCAAAAATAGCTACTTGTTTTGCTGTCGCACATTGTAACGGCCACACTTGTTACACATATTGTTGTACATTGTACAATCTTCGTGTAATCATTTTAAACATCTTGTACACTGTATCCAGTCTACTTGTTTCTGTGTTGTATTATAATCTTCTAAACATTCAATACAAGAGTTCTCTTCAATATCAGTCTGTTCACTTGACGAAGCTATTTCAATGCGTAAGTCTAAGGATGCCATACTCCCTGCTGGCTTGATTAATACCCAATTCTTTGCTTAACACCTTGGACATCGCTTCATCCAGAGCTTCTGCTGTCCACGATGCTCTGCATGTCTTCCTTATATATGGCTTACCCATAATTAATCTATAAAAAACAATGCAAGGGTCATTAAAAATTGGGGCATATTTCACCTGTAAAATTTGGGCGTATTTCCCAAAGTAATGGCAAATACGCCCCAGGCCCCTGGAAACAACGCCTAGTTCAAAAGTACTTAAATTCTAGGAATTTTATGAAGTTTATATTCCCAATAAAAACTTTAATCGTTAACACTCATTAAAAAATATTACTTAAATAAGTTACAAAGACATAATAATACTCACCCACGTAACTCGTGTCACAGTTCAAACAGTTTTTATAAAGATTTTGTTTTTTTTTTGTAACAACAAACGAAGCGCAGCCGCTCGCTTCAGCGAATTTGAGAACTACTGCCATCTATCTATTGGCATTCTAACTACTTCAATATACAGTTCAGTGTGCTTTAAACTACAAGTGGGGCATATTTGCCGAAAGGGCGTTTTTCACCATTTTACCCTACTCGAATATTATATATCTAAAACATGGTGCGCTATACCGCAGGATTCCGACAAATACACATAAGTACACAATGTACACCATAGGTACCTATATGTATCAAAACCAACGTATGTTTATGTTGGATCCCTCTCAGAATAGAATTTAAAATTTAAACAGGAAGGTACCCAAGTTTCGCGTTCTACAAGCTTGCGTACAATCTACGAGCAGTTGTTTGGATTTTCTTCTTCATTAAACATGTTTTGATATCTTATATTCATTTGTTCGTTAACAAGGAGGTAGGACTACTCGCCCTACTCGTAATTATTGTAGTCCTTGGTACCTTTTAATACGGGCTTCGTAATTCGTAACAAAGCCACAACTTTTTGGTAGGTTGCGACAAGAATGAGTTACACGCAGGTGTGAGTTACAAACTTTGAGCGGTTCAATTTATGGGCAAATGTCGTGAATATTAATTAGAAATAAAATGTTCGCATATACGTGTATGACGCATTATGATAGCTACCAAGTTTGCTATATCATTTTACTCTTTCAGGAAAACTTATAGTTAAAACACTGAATATTAATAAGTATAACATCAAATGGCCAATGAGGTAAAATTAGTTGGATGTATAATAATAATAATAATAATAATTAAAATTAAAACAACAGTTGTTTATTCCTGTTGTAATTTTTTTTTAGGATATATTTAAAAATGTAATTTATATGTAATATACTGAAATAAAGGAAATAATAATAATAATTATTTATTTATTTCTCTTTCACAAAGGTACTGTACAAAATTAGTATAATCTAGTTTACTCCAATTTTAAAATTAGTTCGGTAGCCTTTGTGAGAGACTGGAGTCTGTAGTAGGAAAACCTGTGTTACAGATCCCCAGGCTCCCACCTCTTGGACGACTATTACCCCTCTCTTGGACGAGTATTATCATGCTATCCGTATTTTTTTGCACTTTTTACGTCGGTATGACTTACGAATGGATATTGGTATACCTAATTAAGAATGGTATGAATTAAGAATACGCATTTGGTATGATTTAAGAATGGTAGGTATGAGTTGTCATGGTATGAAGGCGGAACAACCCAAGTTTTTGCATAAAGTATTTATAAACGATAGTAGACAGCAGTGTAATTAAACAGATAGGTATTTAACTAAAATATATGCATGGTACTTATATTCTACAACCTAACCTCCAATTGTTATCTGTGTAAAAAAAACTGTGTAGTGAAACTTCAAACATCCTAAAATTGGGATGAAGTCGATTTCTTTAAAATAACTTTTTTATTATTGCTGGAAAACCGTTCATGGAATTAAAAGGGATACCCGCAAAAATAAAATGTAAAACCGCTGAAAAACAAACTGTTATATTAGGCGGCAAGTCGAATAACCTAAAAATCACATGTGCTTTTACTTTTTAAAAACTTTCCATATACGTAGAAACGAAGAAGTTTAATGCTTATGATTAACTGTGTTAATACAATAAATTGTTCATAACAGAACGCACGTGTAAATTTAATTAAGCAACTTCAGTCCGTAGACTCCATGAGTAAAAATAATTCCTCCGCCTGTCAGCACAAATTATGAAGCACATAAAATGCAGCACAGCGAATTTGTGCTGTTTAACTGGAAGTTCGTGTTATGTTCAGCAGCGCACTCATATATCCGGGAAACATACTGTATAAACGTAGAAGATACTTCACAAACAGTTTCGTCACATGTATTCAGAACACCTAGTTTCGTTCGGCCGAGATACCGACCTTTTTATGCAAACTAGTGCCTGCTGCCTGACTACGGTGAACTACCTCATGCGCTTAAGATGCTAGGAGCATTATTTTCAGATGGAATAACTTAAAAGTTTCCCATTGGATGGTGGTAACTGGTAATCATGTTTTATTGCAGGGTAATAGATTACAGTATTAATGGGTAATTTGATTCACACCACCCACTCCAGTACGTGAAAGAAGAAAGAAAGAATGAAAGAAAATATTTATTTAAACATAAAAAAACTTGAGTGGTGAAAATCAAATTTCCCATTAATCCATTCTTATATTATAAATGCGAAAGTTACTCTGTCTGCCTGTGTGTCTGTCTGTATCACACTTTCACGCCTATATCACTGAACCGATTTTTATGAAATTTGGTATAAAGGTAGATTAGACCTTGAGAAAGGATATAGGCTATGTTTGGTCGCCATTACCGACATCCACGCAGGCGGTGCCGCGGGCTAAAGCTAGTACTATATACCGGTGATATTTTATAGGGTTACTAAGGAACTAAGCTTTTTTAAATGTAGGAAAAGGTAAGTTGATAGAAAAAGCAGTGTACTTTGTAAGGTGTCTACCACTACTAGATATCAATAAAAATACTACGTACATATTGTAAGGATATTTGTATATCACATTTATTATATACTTCTAAATAATATAGCATCGCCTGTATTTCATTATTTGCACCAGACCTTGGCGTGCAGCAACCATGGTCATTTCGACAAACGGCTGCCGCAGGGTACCGTACTCAGCCTTCTCCCGACTCTAATTGAATCCGAGTCACTGCCTACATGAAATTTATCACCGCATTTATCAGCTTTTTATCTTCCCCGTACGCCGTTCTTAATGCGTTAGGTAAAAGCCAATTACGGTTTGCTACGAAAACGTGGAGAATGGAGAGGTAGATTACTAATTAGGTTGCGACCACTTAATGCCAAACTCGTACTAAATTCTGATATTCAAGCATCCTATTTAGGGACCATGTTGAAAAATTTATGTTATTTGTTGATATCCAATAAAAATTATGGTTACAAAATATAAGAATCGTTACAGTTCTAAATGTTAATTACATTCTACGAGAGTTTCTGTTTAAATTTTGAACTTGTCGAATTATTGAAGTACATTCACGTTAAAGAAAACTTGTAATCAGAAATAGAGACGTCTGGTACTGCACTTTCCTATTCGAAAGGATTTAAAGGCAATCCGAAATTACTTTATATTATTTGAGCTCTAAAAATATAGACGGGCTTTGTCTATGTGAATAATTCAGGTAGGTAGATATCCAGTTTAACACAGTGATTTAAAAGCTTTCGATGAATAAACATTGTTATAAATTAAACATAACAATGCGTTTTTGTAGCCTTTGAAGCTATCGTGCACGTCATAATCAATATTCGTTTTTTTTTTGTCGGCAGATATACCTGCTTCACTACAAAAATCCATTGTTCTCGGGAAATGAAGGATACCTATGTGAGTGAAAGCGCCTGAGGGAATAATATTATGGCGAATATAATTAATTAGCGAACAACCCGGGCACACAGTCTTGCTTATAATGATTTTCATTTCTCTGAGGTTTAAAGCAATATATTTAAAACATTTATTTTGTGACATGGATTGTTAATATTTTTCATTTTGAATATCAATTTAAGCACAACATGTCATAATTTGATTGTCCTGTATATCCTAATAGCATAATTAAGGTCTGCAGCACGGATGTGACGTGCGCCTGCCCATAGGCCTCGGTAACCACTTTTCATCAGGTGGGCTATGCGCATGTCAATGCAATTCTTATTGAATGGCTTCTTTGTGTTGCTATGTGCTTATCTGCCAAATAATTGGTATTACAAAAATACATACGTAACTAAGAATGATAATGTGTAAGATTTACAAATTAAGCTATCTAAGTACCTAACGTTACATAAATCAGATAATTATGGACAATATTCATAACTAATTTCGGTCCAAAACCATAGATTACCTAAAAAGTGCCAAACCAAGTTAAGCTGATAGACATACATAGGCATTATTAAAAAAAAATCCGGAGAATTGACGACACTACTTACTTAAATTGAACGTATTTAAATAGCTGCGTTTTATTGCTACCCTTCAAAAGTAATAAGTATATCGGCGACCCTCTTTCTGAGACTTTGCCTTTAGCTTAACATCAGGCGAGGTGTTGTCAAATTGATGTGTCGTGTATAAAAAAAACCTGTTTCTCGACCAAACGTTCATTCGATCAGTAGTAATACCAAATGTTGGTTCGATAAAAACTCTTTTGGTCAATTTGTTCATTCGATCAGTAGTAGAATTGCCTAATGTTTTATCGGTCACACGTCAAATAATCAAATGAATTTCGGTCATCAGTCGTAAACCTTAATTTTAGCCTACAGATTAAATAAAAACAGTATTTATACTCGTAAGTCTACATACCTTTACTGAACGATCAAAGTCCTGATACTTCTGGCAACATTTTGTAAGGACAAAAATGTCTGTTTAATTTTCCGTAAGCGTCAGAGTACATTCAGACCGTTCAGACATAATTTACAAAGTAACACATGTTAACAGGCAATTACAATTAAATGTTTAATTTGAAACTTTATGTTTAACATGTCGAATAAGTTTTGCGTACACCCCCATATCAGTGAGATTCTACGAAGACTTCGAATGTTAATTTAACTTTCTTTGAGTTGCTTCTCATAATTATAAAACATTTGAGAAGTAAATGTAAATAATATCACAGCACAGTTTTGAATTTTAAATTACTGTATGTATGCTTCACTTCGAAATCGTTTTAATTATACGAAAATGCAAATAATTAAAACGAATTCTATTAATCAAAACTGGTAAGTGCGCTACCCTAAAAACGGTGATTGGTTAAAAACCAATGCTTTTAGGTTAGTTACTCCGTACTCGGCTACAAAATGCAATTTCAGACTACCTGTGAGTTCTAATTTAACCCACTCAAAAATGAACATAGAGGAACGCAAATATGTAGGTACGTGTGAAGAGCACATTCATTCGTATTTAACTTTATATTACAGCAAAATAATTATCATCAATTTGACTATCATAAGTCCCTATGGAGATGGGCATATTTAGAGTAGGAAGAGTTGAGATTACGATTTAATCGGGGGATAATCTCAGTCCCAGATTGGGTGCAACTTATGACCCACATTGAAAGCGGCTTACATTTGTCCAGAATTGGACAGCCTGCAATGGGTTAATTTTCAAGTTGAGATAGTCGTTTTAAAGAGGTTGTTCAGTTGAAATTTAATGAAACATTAGACAAAATGTTTGTGTTTCTGATAACCTACACATTTATACTGCGCCAAAAAGTCTTTAGCAAAAAGGCGGCTCTAGTTTTTATCACAGAATAGAGTACGAAAGGCCCGCTTCACCCGATTATTTTTTATACTTAGAAGTCGAATAAGCTTCAACTTTTGGGAATGTAATCGTAAAGTTTGTAAATGATGCTGAAATAAAAACTTTATCTAAGATTTAATCAAGTGAAGGTTGGCGCATGGACCCATCTTGCCTACATTGGCGACTTGCTTTCCACCATATCCGAATTGTATATTGCCAAAGTTTAAGAAGACTATTTGGCAGTTAAAACGCTGTGAAATATTTTTCAGTGGAGTTAAGCAGTGCTTAGCAAGATTTCCTGTTCATATTGGGTCTAAAATAACCTACCTCCTATAGTAAACTTCAGTGAAATAGTACCTATATATATTTCGATTGTAGAGAAGCCGTTTATCGTATCATAGTATCGTATACCAGCAGCACACAGTAATATTTACAACCGTTTTGTATATAAGTGTACATATGCTCGTATATACAGTGAGATACGAGTCCTTTACACCGTGACAGAAGTTTCATGCGGCTTTTGTTTGCATGCGGGCGTGACTGAGGCTTTGGAGTATTGAAATTGTTTCTTAGAAAGGTACCAGTGGTAGCATTGAGTCTAGAGACTTGCTTGCTATTGGTACAGGCTAGCACGAACGTGGATCAAATCATGTACGTGAAGATTTGGTATAAAATATACCCCTGTTTATGCTTTTACAAGTGATAAAGACGTGAGTATATTAAAACACTTGTTTGATTGCAAAGGGTAAATAAGTTGAAATAAAATATTACATATTTAAAAATTCAGACATTGAAAAGAATAGACACCAAATAATTTGAAGTTTCCCGTAAACAAATTATTCCTATACAAAAACTTGATAATAATAATACGCTAAAAGAAGTATAAAAATATTTTGAACCACGGGTGAAGCGTAAAAATAACTTATTTACAATGTTTTCTCTTTGGTGCGAAGTTTGGAACTTGTAATAATGAAATAATGGAACAGATAAAACTTCCAGTTCTAAAATAACTATGCTAGATTAGTTTACTTTAGTCATTATAGATATATTTACGTCCGAAGAAACTGATCTTGTAGATTGTATTTGTAGCAAACAAATTACACTATAAGGGTTTATGTTCTTTTTCAATGATATGTATAATCATCACCATCTCTGTCGTCTCTGAAGTCTTCACTTCACCTCGGAGTCCGATTATGACTTCGTTTTTCGGTTATATTGGGTGGTGGTGTAGTGGCTAACACCTGAGCTCCCAGCTGAAGTTATGGTTATTGACCAAATACAGAATCTTAAAAATATAATCCTTTATTTTTCGGCAGCCGCTTGGTTCCAGGTACAGATAAATTTGGGACACTCCATCTCTTTCCATGCGGTGTCGTACAAGGCGACTAAGGGATAGGGCTGTTTAACATCAGACAGATATATACAACCCAGACTCAGCCTCAGATATAGGCACGAGTCAACAATAGAGCCCGGAATATTATGGCAATACGCTCACCCCCTATTACGTGGGGCCGACTACAATTATTGGTGAAACCTGGGTGTTACCTCTGCTTAACCCTCCGGGGATATATGTAGTAGGAAGTAGTAGGGAGGCGTGATTATATGTATGTATTTAAAAAAAAATTAGATTACTTACTTGATAGTCGGCTCAGGCGATCCTCCTAAACTTGAACACGAAAGATTGAGTTCTCGTTCCTCTTGCGATTGAGCATGTGAGCCAGGATTCAGCACGGGGGCGCGTGGACTCGTCAGTACAGTGAGCGTGTGCCCTTGCGCATGTAGCGTGCGCCCGGACCCACCAGCCTTCACCCGACATTCGAACCGCCCGTTGTCTCTCTCGTATGACACGTTCGACACCAACAGGTCGAATCGACCTTCCGTCGGCGCGTACGATATCCTGCAAAAAAAATAGTTTAAGTTACATTGCGAAATATTACACAGATTCTCTACCTCGTCTACTCTTTAATATTCCTTTGCAGTAAGGACTTTTAAGAGTAACTGGATATTTTTTTAGTGCACCAATTTTGAATGGCAAGAAATTTCATACAGCTATGTGGCAATTTTGCCTTCAAGGACATGAAATGAATGCATTACTTAGTGATATTTAACTCTTTGAGTGGCGAACCGCTATTACTGTAGATTATGTAGGATATTCTATTTGCAACTAGCATAATATACATAGTTACTTGTTTATTAGCATTGATGTGTAAATACATGTCTAGTCTATTAGTGAATATGTAGTTTAGGTAACCAGTCTCAAAGGGAGAAGCAGTTGGAAAATGGAAGAAAATTATTTAAAAATAATCATAAATTAAACAAAAAAGTGTAATATAAAAAAACACAATAGAAATGGCCCGCAGGGTAGAACCGTAACCTTCCATGACATTAGCTCTAGATTCGCCGCACTTATGAAAATTTTAAGTTTTTAATAATAATTTCAAAGAACGAGCTTTGTTCTTTGAAAATGAGCTCCGAGCTCTTCTTGAATACGTAAAATTTGTGAGCACGCTAATCGTATGTATCTAGGCAAAGAAATGACACAAAGGAATTTTGCGTAATCCCCTCTTAGCGGTGACAAGGCCTGCCGTGTCTACCGTAATATGATTGTGGTGGTTTCTGAAATGCGGGGAAAGGTTTCCTGTTTATGTTTAGGAGATGAAAACATTGACAACTATATTCCATTTGCATGATTACAAATAATAATAAAAATGAACGAATAAATATATCAAACTGTATGAGGACTTCGGTAGCTTGTAGCTTGTGGACGCAATTGGACATTTTCCTAAAGTTTAAATAAATTAATAACTGAGCTTATTAATTTGAATGAATTTTTTATAGCATTTATTATGCTAACTTGTCGAGCTTTTTTGAGCTTATTAAATTAAGAATGGTAAAAGTTGTGTCTGTTGCGTGTTTATTTTTAATCATCCATCCAATCTATAAATAGTACTCGTAATTAAATGATTTGACTAATAAATGTTATGACGTCACAATAATTTATTTATTTCATAACTAATTTGACTAGTCACTCAAATACCCAATTAAGTTGTTTATTGCCATCATAAAAATTAGAAAATGAAACAAAGAAGAAAAGTTTTTGGCCGCAATATTACCAGATTTTCTTCTTTCTTTTTTTTATAAGGTTTTAAGTCTGAAAACGTAACTCCAGTAGTCAAATATGCCGAGTACCATCAAATAAAAGTATTCGGCGCATCTCTACTAAATATTTATTTGAAATGATTTCTTGTGAAGTCTATAAGTCATCAATCTACAATATATAATAGCCAATATATGCCGATACACAAACAATTGTTCAGATCATTACCAATATATCAACAACAATAAATACGTCCCAAAATATTCGAGGCATTGGAAGATATTTATCTTACAAGAAAATGGTTTTCTTATCTCGAGAGGGGAAGGTTATTATTCCTACGAAAAGGTTACCGATAAGCTGACATTATCAGTACAGTAACAGGTCGTTAATGTACCATTACAGTAACATGTAGATATTAACAAGTTATGAACCTGCTTTGTATCTCAGCACCGCAACTAATTGGTAATACAAATACAGTAATGTACTGTATTGTACTGTACACATTAACTAACGTGAGGCATGTGCATAAATATTAGATACGTAGTGTAATTGGAAACACATTATGTTAATTTTAACCCTATGAACACATGCCTCGCTGATTTAATGATAAATGCAATTGATGAAATCCGACCATAAACTTAAATAAATAAATGAAATCGTGAATTTGATCATAAAACCGGTTTAAAGTTAAACATTGTCTTATAAAACCTCCTCGAGAAATAAAAATATCTAAGAGAGAATATTTTGTTTATTTCAACGAAGCGTCTAACGACAAAAGGAAATACGGGTCGGTTTGCAATATACCCCCCTCTACTTGTGAATCCAGGCTGCGTCGTGTTAATAACTTTGAACAAGAAATTGACTTGTCTTTTGCGCTTTTAATTTTTTCACTAATGACTTTTTAATTTTCTACTCTTAGGAGCGACTGATAGGCTTACCTCGCTCTGACGGAGCTCCGATCACATTGGGATGTTATTTTCAGATCAAATAAATGGTCCGTAATCCGGTTTAGAATATAAAATCGTTATTCCGAATATCTCTCCTCAAAAATAATGGAAAATATCTTCATTTGTAGGGAGTGAAAACTTCTTTGGGCGGATTGGGCATTTTTCGTAGAACATTTTTGCCACACTGTTACCGATATTAGTAAAATTTTAACTTCTGGTTACATTTTCGGAATACCACTGTTTTTAGCTATCGATTCTACCAATGTACAGTTATATGAAGGCAGATAATTGTGATTGAATAAATAGGTCAACGATGAGCAATGTTTTCGTATTCCAAAATGATTTCATATCAAATTCCAAAGCATTAACAATGGAATATGCAACGTCAGACTAATGAAAAACAAGAAAATATAATAATAAGATTAATAATAATTAACTGCCTCGTTGGTCGTGCAACGGCGACTGCTGTGTATGAGGTTAGGTCCGGGTTGCGTTGGTCCCAGGTCGACACCTCGGAGTCCGGGGTCCGCTTTATCATTGTTAAGTATTTCAGTATATTGTTAGGAGTAAATTATATGGAGCCTAATAAGAATCTTAGAAAACCTGAATATTATATTATGTAAATGAACCTACTTGGAGTTTAAAATGTTTTCTATAGGGTATTTCTGTACACATTTTTCACCATTAAAGAGCCTTCACCAATAGAGGTATCCAAAAGACTAGACGATTTGGCACCAAACCCTGCCTTGCGAACCACGCTGCCCGCGTACGTAGGCAACTCGGGCGTCGGAGGGCACAGACCCGGGGGTGACGGGTGGAGCCGCATGTCATCCCAGGAGAAGCAGGCCATGGCGGCCGCGTGCATAGGCATGCCTCCCCATTCCGGAGGTGAGCCGGGGACACCGTTGTCCCAAGGAGGGCCAGACCGTAAGGGATAGCCCTGGGTCAGTCAGGGTGCGAGGGATAATTGTCTAAGACAACCTCAAAAAAAGGCCCCAAACTCTGCGACACTCTGTATACAACAGCACTCGCATTTTGTTTCTTTACAAGTAGGTATCACTCGAGTTTGTTTTGTAGTATTAAAACGGTGATAGATTCGTAGTTTTTAACTTATTTTCTCGACTTTTCTTGTAGTCGTAACTTTTTTAACTATTAAACTTTAATGCATCGATGAAAAGTATCCCATTTAACTTTCGCCATTTGTGTTTAACAAATAGCGCTAGCACTTTCTACTTTCGGTTTTTCGGTAACAATGAATTGTTACATAATAAACAATCTTATGACTGTATTAGAGAAATTAAATATACTAATATACCGTGGAATTTTAAGGTTAAATAACTCTTAGATTAAAATATTAGCGAATTAAGAAATGGAGCTGAAGTTGTCAATTAACAAAAGTTGTGTACCTACTTGTCATCGAATGATACCTACATTTTAATTTAACATAGTAAATACAAGCTCTCTATGTGCTTATAAATATAATAGAAGAAAGAAATCATGTCATTAAGGACACGCACGATAAAACAATAATATGTTCTAAACATTGATGCAAATTGTGCGTATAGCGTACCCAAATATGGTCGCTGTCTCAGCATAAATGCTGCACATGACATCAGGTATGCGCATTGCACAGCGCTGGTTTTTGAATAATGCTGCTAGTAAATGTCACGTAGGTGCATATAAATAATAATTACAAACAAAAAAATACCTAATAGATGAACAGACAGAAGATGAAAGGTAATACAAGTATATAGAAGGAACGGAACTTTGTAGTCCAAGTAGAGAATATTTTTTTTGAAAGAAAGCAGCAGTTGCTAATACGTTTCGAACCCACAACATTAGCCACATAATGCGTCATCCGCGTACCCTAACCACAGCGCCAAAACCATAAGTACCAGTACGGTAATAAATTGATCAAAATTACGAGAATAATGCTTGTAATATGCTATACTTCGCCCGACCGTACTCAGAAAGTAAATGTACACGATGTTTCATTCTAATCCTGTCAACAAATTTTTTATTTCCCCAATGGCCCCAATAGCTCCAATGTGCGACCGTCCTTACAGCGGGTAGGTAAGTAGTTCACGTTAAGGGCTAACAAGCAAATGTGCTTTTATAGCGCCAATCATTTATTAAATTCATATTTCCATAAAGGTTGTTAATAACATTTTTCACTACCTACAGCTTACAGCCACTTTACAATGTACCTATGTACAATTTAAGTTAATAGAAGCATTAATGATAATGTATTGAATTCATTATCAATTACTTAATTAACATGTACTCGTTTACGCGGAGACGAGAATCAATTCAAATCGAGTTCTTGTCTCCGGGTCAGATTTTCAAGAAACCCTCGCTTTGAGATTTGTCGACCAGCTAGCAACCCTCAGCTCAAGTGAGATTGAATTAATTTAAATTAATTAATAGTATTCAATGTTTAACCATCTTGACCTAAGTAGCCGAGGACTAGGGTGTGTTATAGAAATGATACACCAGAAACTCCAAACGGCTTTGATTACCATACCAACGTAGGTGACCCCGACTTCATAATGTTGTTTGTCTTTATCGTCCGAAAGATCCCCACGGATACCACCCCCAACTGGAACCGGTGGAGGTGGACCGGTGGTGGTATGTCGGACTCAAACCGACTAAAACGCACGCCGTCTTTGGGTCTTTAGTTGGGAGATGAGAATACAGGGAGCATATCTCTCGCACCCCGGCAGACCCAGGACCTTTCGAGATAGCCCAATTAAAGATTATTACAACAACAATGTGCTTGCGCCAGCGCCTTTTATATTTCGTGAATTAGGTCCGGGGAATTTTAAAAAGTGTATTTTATAATCATTGTATTCTTATTTTAGATGAACCGATATCGTAAACTTTTTCTGCTGTTGTATCAGCAGAAAAAGGTCGCATATGACGAAGAAAAACCGCAAGGCGCGGCTAGTATAACATTATTAGACCTTGTTTGATTGAACCGGCCCGCAATCTTTATGAAAACGAAATCTCTCTCTTTTTCACTTTAGGGACAGATTCCACGGGTAAAAGCTAAAGATCATAAAAGGTCGTAGTTACATTGGCTTCTATTATTGTTACACCGAAACAGTATTCGAGTACGTAATCATATTAGCTAACGGGACAGAATGTTTGTCTTAAGCCGTGTATTCACTGGGGATAAATCTTGTGGCTCCATCTGTAGTAGCGCAATACGCCTGACTTGGCCGAATATAAGCGTAACAGTATAGCTCTTCTATTACACTTTTGCAAATGAAAGTGAAAGTAAGACAAGTCTACTTATATCAAAGATAAGTAGTAAGTTCGTAGGGTGGTAGCTAGTTAACTCCCCTTTTACCTCCCTCTTTGAAGATGCAGGGGTTTATACACCATGGTAATACTACACTACGTGCCCGAACTTGTGTTTATCACCATAACCACTGTAATATGCTTGCCTCATTATCATAACCGATTTATTGTAGTAGTTTAACCCATACGAGTTTTTTACACATTCGATCGCGAGTAAGTGAACTTCACTTTATTGGCAAAGTACAGTGAGCGCCAGAAATATCTTGACAACAAAGTCTCAAAATGATTTTAAGACGAAGGCACTAGGTGCAAATCAAATTGTTTCATTGATTTCAATTGTTTTATTGTCCGGTTCAATGGTTTGTACCAAATATCAGATGATCATTTTGAGTACTTAGTTCATCAAGATAGATCTGACGCTGATTGAGTACCTTTGTAAATGTATGCCTTATGACGCTTTGTGAACCTACATATTTTTAATTTACTTGGTAAAAAAAGGTACGTGATGTCACTCTGGAGTTTGTTGCGCCGTTTCTTCTCCACTGGTGCCTAGGAAGCGGTGGTAAACTTAGTTTTAAGCAGAATTTGACGTCAAAAAGCTGTAGTAGTGCTACACAATTTTGAATAAATACCTTGAGTTTGACTCATCGAACATTTTGATTCACCTCGCTCTCAGAACTCTTTTGTCGTGATTTGTTATATTGTAAATGCGTAGCTTTCAATGCTTCAATAACTGGTAACAGTAAACACTGTTTATTGTTAAACGGAAATTAGATTACGCAATCTAACAATTGTCAAATTCACAATTTAATATCAACTTTGTTGACACGGCAGCGCCTTAAGCGTCAACGAAGTTATAAATCTTAAAATGCTGTCGAATAGAAGTCAGATTTTATAATCATATTAATATTTTTTAACAGGAATAATAATTTTGTATGTTTTTGGGTTTGCTGAAATGATATGATACCTACAAAAATACAAAATACCCCTTGTTATCGATCAGATAATATTGATAACATTTATTATTATTTCAATTAACTTACGGTAGTAGAAGTCTTATTCGTATAGTCGTATCGATTTACGTACGTGATTCATCAATAGTTCCTGAGGAAACAAGGTGATTGAAGGGTTACCAATTATCATTATGTTTCCGTAGATCGAAAAACTGCAAAGTCAAGAAGGCTTTTGAACGAACTCAATCAGTTGCTAATCATTTGGACCCTTTTCTTAAGCAGACGGGTCGAAAATTATCTACCTTGCTCGTGTTCATCAGATATTATCATTACCATCACTAAAAAGTACCTAGTTGTCGAAGTAGTATAGGTAATGTTTGTCGTTTTGTATTATGTATTAGTAGCTTTTGCCCGCGGCTCCGCCCGCGTGGTTGTCGGTTATCGCGACCAAACATAGCCTATGTCCTTTCTCAAGGTCTAATCTACCCCAAATTTCATCAAACTCGGTTCAGTGGTTTCGGCGTCAAAGCTTAACATACTGACAGATAGATAATTACTTTCGCATTTATAATATTAGTATCGATATGGATTAATGTGGATTGTGTTACTTTGACTTCACACAGTTACAGTACAGTTCTCAATTATCAGATTTCGTTGTAAGTTCATTTAAGCACAGTATTATAAAACAGTTAATTGGTTATTCCACTTCAAAATCACATAATTTGAAATAAAATGGTACCTAACTAACATGATACTATAAAATCATAGACGTGTAAAACTCACACTGAAAACAATATCCAAAAACTACCGCATATACTTAAAGAATTCTAGTTCAAAAGGACCTTTTAGTACACTTTCAAGAACGCTTAGTGAAATCGCTTGACAAAAATAAACAGGTGACCATAAAGCGTAGACATTACTGCCCATCCTATCTTAGCCGTCCTTTAGCCACCTCTTAAACACCCTGGGGAGGTGTCGGGGTGGTCGTTTTTAGCGGGGACCACAAGGCCATAATTTACTTGCTTTATGCAAAATGACAACTGAAAAAATAAAAGAGTAAGAATCCCGTAAGCGGTGTAAAGAAAACAAAAAGTATGAAACAACTTTAGTATAAAATATTATTGTTTGTTTTGTTATTTTATTTCAATACAAAATGATGTGAGTTGGTTGGTTCTGTCTGTCTTTCGATTAAACCACTAAACCGATTTCGATGAAATTTGATGCAGGGATCGAAGCGTTGGTAGCTTAATGGTGAAGGATTTGGCCTTATGATCGAGAGGATTCGAATTCCGTCCATTAAACTACCGACGTGAACCCACTCCTAGCACAAGCAATTTAGCTTAGTTGGAGGAGAGGGAATATTAGTAATTTCGGTTTTAATATTCTTTAAAAACTTGAGAAAGAAAATCGCGTTAACCGACATACATGCGTGCGGAACTGCGGGCAACAGCTAGTTTATTAATATTTACACATAAATATAAGACATAATACGACTGAATCTGATCTGATCATTCGCAAAATTCTTACAACCCATTTGCAACTGACAAAAAATGCTTGAAACTAAAGCACGGAATAAATAAGGATTAAAGTGTCAGTCGATTTGCACAAGCACTCGACTCGCCGAAGCACTGTACTGCCAGCACACACGAGCTATTAATAAAAAGTCCTGTCTGGTAATATTAATGTTCCTTTAGAAACATACAAAACGTTGAATATATCTTCTTCGCATTAGGCGATGTCGTACCGCATTGAATGTAACTACTCGGGCATGAAATTACCTACATATAGGTAGGTACTTGTCCTGATTTTTTTTTTCATCTATAAATATTTCATCAATAACGACTTGTAATCCTTCAACGTTAAAAAATGGTTCCCAAAAACACTAGGTTGGAGTTAGAAGGTATTAACCTGAAGAAATACTGTGATGTTTTAGCTTGTTTGAGAGTGCTCCCGTCCGTAAAATATACTAACAAAGACGGGATTGTAGACGATTGGTTATTAGTCGTTCGTTAGTACTACTTTTGGGCAAATAAATTTATTTTGAAATCGATAAAAATATTAGTTTCTTAAATATTGTTTCTTGCTAATTAAAATTTAATTTTTTGGCTCATTAATATGAGCCAAAAATGAAATTTAAGTTGTGTTTAAGTTACAAGTGTTACAACTAAGTAAGTAGTCATTAGTTTTTATTAAATAAATTACAGACCTATAAAACGTTATGGTAATGCAATATTCTTTCTAAAAGAAGGTGCAGAAGATAATAATATCCTTAAAAGCATTTTCGGAATACTGAAACAAATCCTGAATTTGATTGTACGGATATGGACCGGTAATGAACACAATTTATTCGCATTAGTAAGTGACATGAATATTATTGCATACCGATGACATTTACGGAAGCTTTTTACGTTTACTTTTTCATGAATATTAATTACTTTTAAAAGTTATGGCAGATGTCCGATGTTCGAGAGGAATGGAATTCATTTGATTAACTTATCACACGAAAATATTTGCTTTTGCTCTTCGAAAAGATAAAAGATGGAGATTGCAGGAGCGGGTACTTACGAGTATTTATAATTGGGTATTTGATCATCTAGTTAAATCAGTTACTTTTTACTAAATTTCAAAACGGTAAGTAATTAGGTAACTCGTATGAAATAAAAAATTGTGACGTCATAATATTTATTTGTCGAATAGTTCACTATAATAGATTGAGTGGATGTATAAAAATAAATATAAAGCAATAAAATAAGAACCGAAACAACTTTTACCGCACTTTACCATTCTCTCAGTAAAATAACAATGTATTTTAACTACAGGAAAATACCTACTCATTGTGAGTATGTATGTATAATTATGACATGTAATCGTGAAAACATATCTCGTCCTCCAACTTAAATTACTCAAAAAAAGTAAGGTTTTAAAATAAATAATTAAAAATAACAATAAACCGACCTGTAAAAGATTTTCCAGCTTTGGTAGCAGGCAATACTCATTTACAAATCATAAACCGAAAAATTATTGGGTCCCTTGTCCGCTGCCTGCTATTAACCATTTTTTTAAGGTTTTTGAGTGAAATGACGTCATATAACGAGTGAAATTACATCGTTTATGCGACCAGCTGCAGCTGTGATTACAGAATCAATGTTTCACCGTCAATCACTAGAGCGGTCACGTATTTTGTCGAGCAGGCTATCGGATATTCGATAGACCTGAGAAACGTGTTCCCATTTTCACAAAACCACATCATTTGCTTAACAATAATAGCATTTGTCGTCAGATGTCAATTTAGAGTGAGAGGGTTTTGAGGTCTATGAATACACTAATACATTTATCTAGATTAATTATATAATAGATCATGTAGCCGTGTATTTAGGTTTTGATTTGACCTAATAGATAGGACCTCGCTTTTACGTACTTGGAGACTGTCAGTTTGTCAAATGACCTCAGTGTTCTTAAGAGGCAGGATCCCTAAAGATAAGATTTTTATATTGAACTAGCCTTTGCCCGCGGCTCCGCCCGCGTGGATGTCGGTTATCGCGACTAAACATAGGCTATGTCCTTTCTCAAGGTCTAGTCTACCCTTATACTAAATTTCATCAAAATCGGTTCAGTGATTTAGGCGTGAAAGCGTGACATATAGACAGACAGAGTTACTTTCGCATTTATAATATTGGTATGGTAGTATGGTTAATACACTTGTACTTTTCCACAGAGTTTAATTTTATTGCTAAACCTGAACGGTTTCGAATTACGGCATTCTCAAAGGTTTACACTAATGGTTTGGTTGAAACCACCTGACCGGTTTCGCCTTACGGCATTCTCAAAGGTTTACTTTGATGATTTGGTCGAAACACCAATGTAAACCTTTGAGAATGCAGTAACGCAAAACCGGTCAGGTTCAAAAATAAAATTAAACTCTGTGGAAAAGTACAAGTGTGTTATTTAATATGTGTAGTAGATTCCACCAAGTGCCATCAATTTTCAGTATAAATAAGATTTTTTAATGGGTTAACCCTTAAACCGCTGACCATATAAGGCAGGTCATCATATGCTTGTTTGATATTTTAATCCTACTAATAGTATAAATGTGAAAGCTTGTGAAGATATATGTAGGCTTGAATGTTTGTTACTTAATCACGCTCTAACGGCTGAACGGATCTGGCTGAAATTTAGTACAGGAATAGATAATAGTCTGGAATAACACATGGGCTACTTTTATCCGGGCAATAGGTTCCCATAGATAACAAGAACGGGATCAATATTTCACGGAGGCGCAGACACGAGCATTAGCTAGTTAAATACTACATACTAAGTCTTAGATATTTCTGAATGAAAATTGAACTTACTGGTAGTTAGTTTCGAGAGGAATGTTCCCGATGGCAACGTTCTCGTGTCCAGTAGCGGTATTCCTGACCCAATAGTATGTGAGGGACTCTCCTGCTAAGGGTTCCAGTGCAAAACGACATTGCATCGTGACGTCATCGCCTTCTCTTGCGTCATGTTGCTCGTCATCACCGCTAACCATACGCCAAGCTGGAAGAAAAATAACAATAATGAAAAATACATCTTAAAAGTACCTATACATTTAACTGTTACGGAGTGTTTTACTATTTATTCTATATATATAGTGATATGTTATGTACAAAGGCAAGATGTTTGATACGGTTTTGAGTCGATAAATTGCACACTGAATAGTACCCACATATATATTCAGAGAGGCTGGGATTATCTACGGCTAATATATGTTAGAAACCTCTGTTAGTTCAAAAGCAGACACACCACAGGCATAACAGGACCGTGTTTACTCTCGCTAAGACAATTTCATGAAAGGCGAAAGTTTAAAAGTTAAAAACAAATTATCCAAAATTTGTCGCCAATGAGGAAGTTTAAATCCCCAGAAATAAGCCTACTTTTCATTATAATTTTGTCTTTAATTCACACTTAATATTTTCCTATATTCAGTTCAAAATCATTTGCTTATAATTTTACGTGAAATAAGAACTTCGTGGTATTGTAAAGTTAGTTCAAGCCACCTGTTACCTATTGTGGAAAAGTAAAATAGATCCGAAGAAGTCCTAAATGTTAGTAGGAGCTTCCTCGCAACTCTCAATGCATGTGCAACGAATATTATCGCAGTAAACTCTTCCGTGAAGCTAAAACTTTAGTTTAGCTGTGGAACTATTCACAAGCTTCGATAGATACTCAGTATAAACAATTGACCGCTTAGTTGAACATCGATTGAAAATATTCATGTATTTAGTTCGTGTCGTGCTATTGCTGTATAATAGAAAACGTATTCTTTAATTACGATCATTGTCTAATCTAATGTGTATTTCATTATTACTATAAAACAACAAAGCCCAAGAAACTAGTTAATTAATAAATTCATCTTAAGGTTTTACACATATCTGCAAAAAGGTTATAATCATGTAAAACAAGAATGAACGGACTCCAACAGATTTTAATAATGCCATTACATAGAATATTACTGTCAGTTTTGTGTCCGTATTGAAAAATAAGAAATAGATCGAAATTTAAATTTAGTTTACGGAAACAACAGACATAATAGCATCATACCATTTTGTTGTGTACCATTTTATAATCCTACCTATAGTTTTAATAAAATGGAAGTTACTCGTTACAGTACGCGTACTGCTGTAGATACGATATTATATTTGCATCTGAATCACATATTACGTAGATATCTCACAATTTATTGTATTTTACTCTGTATGTTGCGAGAGAGAGGGTAAATACAATAAAATATATTAAGATTGCTGAATGCGAATTACTGTCCTTGTCAAGATTTTTTTTGTTTTATTTACATCTGTGACGTTTTAGTGTCTTGTACTTTCCTAATCGAATCCGCTTAGAGACGAATTCAGATCAGTCAGAAACAATTTGAACATATTTCCACCTGATATGAAGTTACCGTTATTAGTATCAAGTTACTTATATTTTTAATAAGCAAAAATAAAAAAAAACATGACCAATAGTTAGTTTCTAAAACAAATGAACTGATTCAAAATATATTGTTTCAATAATGTAAATATCTAGGACAAATAATTACGACATGATTTCATGAATACACAATCATTACTGATGTAGTACTGATTTGATATGTACGGATTGTCACGCATAGGCATTACTGCTAGAAATATCTCAATTATTCAGTAAACAATTAGTATAATTACTGCACCTAAAATATTTGTCGAAATTCACATACCTACCTACTATATATTTGCAAAGCAAACAACAAAAAGCGCAAGGCATACCGAAAATTTAGTTGAGTGAAGATGCGTCCTTTTATGCGGGGTTTACACGAATGACTAAAGTCATACAATTTTTACTGCGTGGCGAACATCAACTGTGTGAATGACAATTTGGCTAGAATTTCGGCAAAGCAGGCTTGCTGAGGCGATTATTTTAATGACTAGCCGCACGGTGAAAATCAACTGGTGTGAACCCCTCATCAGCTTACCATACATCCGCTTAACTTATATTGTGGTGGTCTGATAGGACATTCGGTATTCCGTTTCGAAAAACCGATTACTGATATCGATTCAGAACACAATCATCTATATAAAATCAAGGACTATACACAGTAGCTTTACGCTTGAAATGGCGCATGGTAGCCAGTGCGTTCATCACACCGACCGCTCGCCACCCGCAGGGAAATCAACCTTACATTTTAAAATTGGAAAGGTCGTGTACCATGCGGTTCTGAAGGAATTTCTTCCTGCGGATACTTTAAATATAGAACACCGCTATGTATAGTTAACGGCAAAATCAGATAATTGGTTTTTAGGTCGAAATAATGAGTTTCTGAGAAAAGTTCATAAAACTTCATATTTCTTAATGGAAATATTGTTTGACTACTTACTATTACTTACTTTTATTAAAATAGTGCTTAATTTTGAATGAAATATTATTAATTTCTTTAAGTAATGTTATTAAGTTCTAATTCAAGGCATCATAATCTAACTGTGACATTGATTGCACGTCGGACAGCATATCTTTAGAAGAATGGGTTTTGATGTTCCTCCGACATAAGGGTTCTCTGTCCAGGGTAAATTGCCACTAGGTGATAAGTTGTTTAACACTTTTAGTTCACCAACTAGATACGTTTTCGATCTTATGATACCTATTTAGCGAGCTTATTATCATATTGACCTGAATCCGTGGTGTTACTGAGAATTTCCTAGAATCTGAAATCATCAATCTTATATAGAAAATTTCATCCAAATCAAACTGGAACCACACAGAAGTCCCCACTGATGTAGATACTAATGATAGATTATCTAGATAGTTCATTGTTCTAAACTAACAAAAGAACTTTCATATCACGATGCAGAATCATTAGTCGCTAGTAGACTGGCTAGTTCTCACTAGATGGCGCTAGTTATATATGGTATGTCACAGCTAAACATCAGGGGGATGGTGTTAACATAATAAAAAAAGTCCGCGTCATCCGATTAGTCGCACCACGCGATCACAGCGTGAATACATTTTTTTACCAATATTTTACGCCTTTTTTTTTATTTTATTATTTTATGGATTCAAGTCCTACTGCATCTTAATTTGACTAGGTAGCCCCAATTCGAAAAAGGCTCAGCAGACTAATAATGATGATTGCTCTTATTTTTAAGTTTTAAAAAACGCATAACAACAATTCTTTCGCGATAGGGTGCCAAGCTTCAAAGTGCTTAATAGAACTAGTTTTGATGATGGTGTATTCGAAACCGTAAGCTAAAACCTCCCAGCATTGAGAAAGGCCTAAGTCCAGCAGTGAACTGCAAAATTGATTGATTGATTAATTGTGTTTTAAAACTAACTTGGTAGTCAGTGTTGCTTTTAGAGGTACAGATTTAGTTATTTAGAGTATTTGTACTAAAATTGTTACTAGAGCTGATCTCGGGATTTGTAAACGCATCATAAAATATATTTTTTACTAACCAATTGCCCAATCTGTAAATTTTCTAAGCTTGACATTTAACACATTTACTCCTAAATACATTTATGGAATCGAATTGATTTTGTTTCCTCATTTTTTTTCTAAGAATGTATTGCATTACTCATCTTGAACTCTCATTCACGATTTCTTGGAACTACATTCTAATCTTCCATTCGTGGCTGATCAGAACAATAAAGGTAAAACAGCCGAAAGGCCAAACAGGCCAAGGTTCATTTAAGGCAACTTAAGTTTTAAGACGAAGTTCTACGACAAACTCTTGCCCTTAATGCTTTATTGGAGGGGACCAGTTTATAGGTAGCTCATAATATATTAATAATAACTGGTCTTCTATCAGGGGACCAACTAGATTCGTACTTACTCTAAAATACAAACATTTTAGGCACGAAAAACAACAATGTACTACACGATTTTGTTCTACGATCACCTTCGCCTTAAGCTTGCCTTCAGCTTGCCTTTTCTGTATTCACCTTAGATTGAGTGGATATACTTTTTCTCAAACTGAGGTCTCTTTTTCTATCACAACTGGATTGTTGCTATCCCTTTCAATACTTGGAAAATATTGAGTGCTGTCTCTTTCTTTAACTCGGCGCATATCTAAACGATTTAAGCTAGGGTTGTCGGCATAATTCTCAACTATTTATGATTATTTCACATAGACTTTTTAAATTGTGTTATCATAATTGTTATGGTAGGTTATAACTCTACCGTGCGTTTACCATTTCTAAGCGATTATGAACGCTTTCGAAATTAGATTTACGTGAGTCTGAGGGGTGAACGAGTAGCATTTAAGTTAGTTAATATCGAAGTTATTTTAAAGAAAAGCTAATAATATAATAGAAACTTCTCGGCTAACTTCTAAGTTAATCAAATTAAGTGAGACCTGGATTTGACAGATAAAGATTTTAGAAAATATAGAGAATCAAATAGATATTCTTAGAAAAGGAGACAAATGGGAGTTGAAGATTAACTTAGCGCCGAAGAGTTCCAAAACATGTAAAAACTATATTTTTCTGTGTCAAGTGATATTGATATTTGATTGACAAAGGAATAGTAGTTAAGTTTTAGGAGAGAATTCAATTCTGTTTGTGTAAAAAGGAAGGACAATGAATACAAAATTGAAAAAAAAAACCGTTTAAAAAGTGATAAGTAAGTACCTACTTTCGGCCCGAAACCAAGTTTAAAGTCTGATGAAAGACCAGGTTTCAAAGTTTTAGATCCTTATAAGGTACTAGCTTTTGCCCGCGGCTCCGCCCGCGTGGATGTCGGTTATCGTGACCAAACATAGCCTATGTCCTTCCTCAAGGTCTAATCTACCCCTATACCAAATTTCATCAAAATCGGTTCATTAGTTTAGGCGTGAAAGCGTAACATACAGACAGACAGACAGACAGACAGACAGACAGAGTTACTTTCGCATTTATAATATTAGTATGGATATATACTTTAGTAGGTAGTCAAAGAAAATAGTCTCAATGTGGCGTCAGTACTTGAGCAAAAATTACAGTTTAAATCCTAATATATTTTCTTTGTGTTTTCCGTTGAAGGCATTGTAGCGGATGTTCAAACGAAGTGGAACATTGACAACCTTAGAATGACACCCATTCGTGGAAGCAACAACGGCACTGGCGCGGGCGCAAGCTGCGGTCAATGACACGAGGTCGCGCCGTCGCGTGCGCCGATGCCTGCCTGCTACTGGGGAGTCTTGAGCCACGGGGCCCTAGCACACGCTCAACATTCAACACCCACGCCACCTTAAAACTAACAAACCTTCTGTTATAATTAATAGGTATACTTTAAATTAACTACGGTAAACAAACTATTAAGACTTTTTCCAAGTTGTGTCTTACGTGGTGATTAGGTAAAATTACAGTAGAGATACTGAAGTCTATCGAGATAAGTACAAAATACATTTTATTATTTATTATAGGTACCTAATAGGTACCTGCTGAGACGAGGTCTCAGGTTCGATCCCAGGTATACCATGGCACACACCAATGACTTTTCGATGCTTTTCGAAGTTATGTGTGTATTTATCGCAGGTATAAAAGTGCCCGGGTAATGGCAATAGGCTCGCCACCTATTCATTGGGACCTAAACATAAACTGGCGAGATTTGGGTGCTAGCACCTCTGCCTACCCCTTCGGGGAATACAGGCGGGTTTATGTTATGAGTTTATGTTATAGTTACCTACACAGATAGATTTTATCTGTAACATTTCAAAATGTGCTATTTTCATAGGCGGTGCTGCTCTATGCTTGAATAATAAATAACGAGAATTTAAGCACGGCAATCGAATTCGACATGACGAGTAGCACAACCTAATGTAATATAATATTTATCATTCGTAAATGGAACATACCAATTTAAGACGTTAATTATATTATTCAATTTAAAATCAACAGGTTTGCGAAACATTACGATGTGTGTAAAGCCACAGTTTGCGGAATAAATAACGCTGACTCAGTTACAATTACAATTGCAAATGGCACGATTTCGCTTCGACAGTCTTACAAACAGTCGTTGAATACGTGTCAGTAACGCTCACAACACACTAACCTTCGGAGACAATGTACTTCCCACGAAAAAGAATTCACTACTATGAATCGATTATAAACAAATTTCAACTGTAAGAATCGTGCCCGTTTAAATAATTTCTCTTCTCTTCTATTATATTTCGTTATGTTTTGAATTAATTAAGACATAATTAAAGTTGTTATAGTAACAAAGAATGGAATTAAAAATTGAAGGATTTATGCTTTATTGGTTACAGTCAGGACAAGGTTTATGTGAATGAAAATTTCGGGAAATTCGAAGGAAAAGTGGGCGTCCGGATCACGCCGGACATGAGCTTAATCTATTACAAGAAATTCTTGTATTACAGTTTTTGACTTTCTGCGAAACGGCTCAACCATTTTCAATAATTTATTTCTTGGTAGGCAACAGAATAAGCCATGAAGTATTCACCTTTTCAGATGCGATATTAGGTTTACACTATCTTCATTCAATATGTCAACACAAAACTAAATAACAAAGATGTAAACAGTTGATTGGCCGATATCGATACGACTGACTATATTTAATATGAAATCGCCGGCATTCGCAAAATTCCACAACAAGTAAGTACCTTAGTAAGTTTACAAACAATCAATTTCTTAAACTTTACTATAGGTACTCGATTGAAAGTTTTCTACGGTGTTTATTCAATAGCACCTGAAATTCAATAACAAAAATAAAGAAACCCACTTGAACTTATAATTCATAAGTTTTAATCACAAGAAATTTACGTATAAATGTACCTGAAAGATTGGGGTCGGCTTAGTTTATTACTTGACCCCTTCCTTAAATGAGTTTTCATTAACTCGAGGCTCAGTTACCGCCGTCCGGAAAGCGAAGTATACATGATTTATTTCATCAAAGCCTAAGATTTCATTTAAAAAGGAAATAGCTATGAATACTAATGTTTATTGAATGAATAAAGTATTAGTAAAACTGAAAGTAAAGTAAACTAATTAAAGTTAATGGTAAAAGATATATACCGCACCACCCACCACATCGTAAAGGTAAACCAAAGCTAAAAATATATAAACCAAAATCGTTGCTCCTATTAAATAAAATTTTGATAATCCTGATAATGCGGCTGTTTAAATTCAAAACATAGTAACTCCTTAAAAACAAAATGTTCAGGAGAGCCAAAAAACGAGTTACTCACTTTGATTCGTTCCCCCGACGAAACCAGAAGAGATAGCGATTTGGTGGTTTGACTAAAAGTTGTGTCATATTGTGGACATTTCAGTTTGTATAACTCGTAATCATTTAACTGTATAAGCACATTCAAATCACGCATACTTTATTTTTATTTGTGAATTTACCTAGTTAAGACTGTAAAAACAATTTCAAAGCCTAGTAAGTCTGCTTACTAGGTTATCAATTTGATTTTCTATGGTAAACGTAAAGATTAAACGAATTCATTAAACATAGTGTTTTTAACAATCCCAAAATACGCATGTGAATGCAGATTCGTTGGTGATGATTTTGATTAAAAATATTGTTGAGTTATTAAAATATATTTATTAAGATACTTCAGAGGATTATTAAATTAAAACAAACTCTTAACAATCAACCAAAACTAAAAAAAATCAACTTTATCTATAATCATTATTATTGATAATACCAAACTATTCATTGATATTGGTAACGATTTGACCATCAGTCTGCAAATCTATGGAGTTATCACTCGTAGGTAGATTCAGCCAAAACTCCCTTCTGTTGGATGGCATTAGGGGGACCAATTTCGAGACAATACCATCTTTTTTTGATGATTTCACCCCTCGGGGAATAGTTGTTGAAAGTGGAGGAATTGTGTCGGCGTTATATCTCTGCATCAAGAAGCTCAGTTCCTTGTAAGAGTCATCAAAATCTGTTTTATAGAACAGATTGCGTGATCCTTTGAGGAACTGAACTTCAACCAATGGGTTTAGCAAAAATGTGCAGAGAGGATCGTCAATGTTACGCCGTGGAACTCTTTTTTTTTTGCCCACTGGTATGACTTGCATACTTGTATAACTTCTATGTTTTTTCTGCTGTTTCCTATAACATCTTTATAGTCCTCATAGTCGTAAACTGCATCTCGACGCCGCATCTCTTTTTCTATGTTTCCGTGTACGCCACCAGCAGACATATGGGTGTGACCTTTCGTAAGAAATCTCAGAGTGATGGTATCAATATCAATGCACCCAGAATTAATTATTGTTACCAGCGCTGTAAACAAAAACCAATTTTTATTTTGCCCAGTGCAATTGTCACACCAAAGTGTTAATTTTTTCACATCTCTTTCCGAAGTAAGGAAAGCCATCAGTGCATCTACTATATTATTGGCATCTCGACCCATCATTGCTTCATGCCACACAACACACTTGCTCTTTACTTTTGCGTCTTTACATAATGGTGCAAACGTTAAATTGAAAGCCACTAGACGGCTCAAAAAGAATGAATCTTTAACTTTTGGCATATCTGGCAATAATGTCACTTTCTGAAGATCCATAGAAAAATAGTGTTCCATAGTATCATTACCTTTCTTCATATCTTCTCTATATTTTTTTAAAGCCTTTTCAGCTTTAGCTTTGTGTTGAATGAAATCATTCTGTAAACTTTCGACAACTGATGAATCACTACCATTTTTAATATTTTCCTCGAATACTCCGCAATCAACACATTGATCTCCTTTGGGATATTTTAAGGAAACTTTCATTGATTTTATAGTATTTCTATAGGTTTCATTGGAACATTTGACATAAGGATTCTTTGATATAAAGTCAGTATGCATTGATTGTAGTGTAAGCGTTCGTGGCAAGTACCGCGTCAGTGGTGCATTGTTTCTTCTGTAGTGGCTCAATGCCGGGTTATAACTCATGATATGGTCTTCGATTGGTGTCCTTGATAGTCTAGGTTTCTTACCACCTCGATTCTCTTTAACTGATTCGTAAAATGGTTTCCTTTTTATGGCTCTACTTAACTCTGTAATAGGACCATCATTACTATGACCAAGAGTATTCAGGAAAAATGATTTACATACATTTATATCCTTATTCTCAAGACTAAAGTAGTAAAACCTGGACTCGTTTTTTACGTGTCTTTTGTCTGAGTTAGGAACAGATGAACGTTTCTCTTTGACTGGTGCAATCTTTACACATTTGTTCAAAAACTGGCGGCGCTGAGTATAGCTAAGATTCCAGTAGCCATTCCAAATATCCTCTCGCTGTTTTTCTGTGAAGTTATTGCAATTTCGTCTACATTTACCGTCGCACCTTCTAGGTAACATGGGATGCCTCGTTTTATTTTTCAAAACCTTTGCTACTTCTTTGGGATTACCAGCAAATCGCCAGGTAGTGAATAAGTTAACATTTTTAGTAGATAATAGCAAAATATGCCCTTAAAATAATCAAAATCAGCTTTAGCACATTCATTCCACGAAAGCCACCACATCATATTAGTTTTGTTAGCTTTGATATGAAGATAATGCAATGGTAACTTCATTTTTAGGTTAGGTCACGTTTATTTTACATTTTCGTAATTATAATGAAAAAGTTATTTCTTACCTGCATTCCTTTTGGTTCTGTAAAGCACGCATTATACGCCTGGACCGATAAAATTGCTGATAACTCATTTTATTATTTTTTAACACGGAGCGAAACACTCATGCGCAGGTGTCACTTGACATACTAAATAAAATTTCTTTGACCTTACGATTGGCGCCAAATTCAAAAACCTAGCATGTTGGTTTTTCAAATTCATAACACAGTAGCTCGCTTGAACTACTAGGTTTTTAAATTTGTATTCTGACATACTATGTTTTGAATTTGTATTTCAAGGAAATTTTCGTAATTATGCCAAATTGCTTAGACTTGCTAAATTATTTTTTTTAAATTACGTATGAAACTGGGTGTTTTAAAGTCCAAATCACCTCGATACTGTCTAGTAAGTCTAAAAACATCAAAAACCCGTTTTTTCTCAAAACATGACTTACTGTGTTTTGAATTTGGACAGCCGAATGGACCAACAGAAAAGATTAGAAGCATTTTAGCTTCGAAGTTTTTCCAAAAATGTAGTCTATAGTAGTAATAGTTTACATTTAATTAAGGTAAATCTTTTACTAGCATATTTTTGGTCAGTTTAACGGAGAATTACCATAACTAATAACACAAATAGTTATATTGTGCGATATTTGTATGGAACGCCATTTTGAAAGGGAAAGCAAGTTTCTGTTTTAGTAACGGAAGCCTTTGTTGATTCTTGCAAAAAATGCGTCAAGTTTACAAACTGCTATCTGCGATTTTTTTGCGATAATCAACAATGGCTTCCGTTACTAGAACAGCAATATGAAATATACACACATCATGTAAATTAAAATAACTACCGTGATTGAGTCTAATCTTCGTTCTATCAAAGGAATTATTCACAGTAATTTTTCCACCGGGACTGTATAATCCATGACATAAGGTAATAAATCGTGAAATAATTACAGAACATTACTTCAACTACAATTGATATTAAGTTCGTGTTATTTTCTGTAACCTATTGACATTAATTTCTATTTAAAACCAAAAGCCCTGACCCTGAGGTTTTCGTGCTTGAGTGATATTTTAATTTAAAAACACAATGTTCCGAAATTAACTCGTGAAACGAATAAAAAGGAATTTAAACTTTTTTGGTTTAAACTTTTTGACTAGAATAATGGGCTTATCGTGTTATTTTAATATACAATACTTATCAACTTACTTCCACAATATTCTTACGATAATTTTTAGAGGTTTTGGTTGAGTGTTACGATTAGTACCTTGGTATGTAGTGGTCTACTTTCGGATCAATGAGTAAATAAAGTTGTTGTCGTGGGTAGAATTTCTAATGTATTTATAAAAACATCATCATATCATCCTTATGAATATTTTAATTATAAGGCTCCACGTCACCACGCTCGAATGACATCGTCCGCAGAGCCCTCGTATCGGCAAACATCCCCTGCGTGCTGGAACCACCAGGTCTGAGCAGTTCGGACGGTAAGAGGCCAGACGAACTGACTTTGGTGCCCTGGAAGAACGGCAAGTGCCTAATTTGGGATGCAACTTGCGTCAACACTGTAGCCGACAGCCACCTTAGTCGCGGTAAGACCCATCATGGAGGAGTGGCTAGAGAGGCCACACGGCAGCCTCTCGTACCGGCTGACGCAGGTGATTACCGGACACGGGTGTTTCGGGAGTTACCTGTGCCGGATCCGGAAGGAGCCAACGTCCGAGTGCCATCACTGTGATGCGAGCGAGGACACAGAGCTGCACACGCTGACCGAGTGCCCGGCGTGGGACACGCCGAGGCGGGTCCTAGTGGCGGCTCTAGGGGTGGGAGTCCTCACACTCGTCACATTACTCACAGCGATGGTACGATGCGCAAACGCTTGGGGTGCGGCCGCCTCCTTCTGCGAGCAAGTAATGCTCGAGAAGGAGGCGGCCGGTCGGGTCCGGACCAGACTCCGGGCCCGGGAAGCCCGTGCAGAGCGAAGGCGAACCGGACGTCGGAGGTCGCAGAACGACCTCCGTCCTCCATGAGCGCTGGCCTGGGGGTGACTGGTGGAGCCGCCTGTCACCCTAGCAGAAGCAGGCCGCGGCGGCGGCGCAAAGTGCGCCTCCCCGTAACCGGGGCTAGATGGGGACATTTTGGTCCCCACAACCCGAAGGGGGCCATCTCGAAAGAGATGGTCCTGGGTCTGTCGGGGTGCGAGAGATATGCTTTTGGCAATCTCACCTCCGGCAACCAAGGACCCAAGATGGCGTGCGTTTTAGTCGGTTCGAGTCCGACATAATCACCTCCACCGGCTCTGTGGAGGTGGTATCCGTGGGGATTTATCGGACGATAAAAAAAAAAAAAAAAAAAAAAGCCACCTTAGTCGCACCGTTTGCTCTACGTCTGACGCGGTGGAAGAAGCCAGCTCAAAAAATAAATAAATAAATATTTTTACAACATTCTACACAACGCTATCTAGACCCATGGTAAGCTTTTATAGCTTGTGTTATGGAATCTAGAATGCGGATAATTATATATATTTTTTTTGTAAATACATACATAAAAAACCTAGAAATATGCCGATTTAAAGCCACTGTACCGCTTAGTGCCGATAGCGGTGGAGACCTTGGGGCGTTGGAACAGGGAGACCAAAACCCTTGTAAAAGAAATTGGAAATAGGCTCATAGAGACGACTGGTGACGTTACGGAGCGTTCCTGGTGCAAAGGCTGGCCATCGCAATCCACCGTGGAAACGCGGTGATTGTGATGGGTACGCGCCGGGACCGGACAGGGGCGGGTTATTTGATTAATTTACTGAATAAATTGTATTTTATGACTTAATGTATACTACATATTATATTGAAATAAATGAATGAATAGGAATATTAGCTACTGAAACTAATAAATTGTGTCAGAATAAAATTTGTACTTGTTCTAAGACAATTAAATATACGGGTCATAGGGTTAAATCAGCTTCGAGTTCAAAACATTCTCATATGTAATCTTAAGTTATTATGAACAAATTTCGTTGACATCCATCCTAAAGTGGTACTTCGTATGATTAATCACGTAATTGGAATAATTATTTTCAACACAATCAACGGTAAGTACTAAATACTTTGGTGGTACAGTCTTGAACAAAAGGTTCTTTTCATCCCAAAACTTCGAAACACTTGAGGTGAGAAGATTGTAGCTAAATACATCTAGTTAGCGTGTAAAAAGTTTTAAAACCTAATGATTTAGATTCATTACCCACTTCATTTTCTTCAAGGCAAATTTATTAATGTGACAATGAGTTTTGATTCCTGAGTCGGATAGTCATAATGGTTTTTTTGTCAACTTTAGTAGTAACAAAAGCAAAATAATGCTGTCCCATTGACTCGTCCGTAATTTGCCTCTGCCAAACCCTTCGGGGATTTCTTTCCGATAGTTATACAAAATACCAATAACTACATTGCTTTTAATATAGGAGAGTGATTTTCTCAATTCCCTGCCACTATATCCGAAGCAGATTATCCTTAAATTCGGAATTCAATTTATCCTGTGCACAAGTCTTAACTTATATCCATCCGAAAGAATGTTTGCTTTTCTCTCACCACAAACAAGGCCTCGTAAGCCCGTTGAAAAATGGGGTAGGCCTCGGGCAAGTGTCCTGTTACTGAGATAGGTATTTATTTATTTGTAACTGGACCTTCGTGACACTGTTGCCTCCCTATTGCAAATTATTCTATTGTTGTTGATTGTTTTTTTCTTTTAAGTTTCAATATGTAAAATAATCAAATACACAGGGAAAAAGAATCTTCTCGGGCGGGACTCGAACCCGCAGTCTTTCCCTTACAGGGGGAATGCCTGGCCAATTCGGCTACCGAGACACGCCCGATATGATTCAAATTTCCCATCTTATACGTCTTTAAGGCGATTGATTCCGATAGTTCGTAAGAAAATCGGTAGATGACGCCACGTCGCCTTAAAGACGTATAAGATGGGAAATTTGAATCATATCGAGCGTGTCTCGGTAGCCGAATTGGTCAGGCATTCCCCCTGTAAGGGAAAGACTGCGGGTTCGAGTCCCGCCCGAGAAGATTCTTTTTCCCTGTGTATTTGATTTGTATAGTTAGCATACTTAATGCTGTAAAAATTCATTCAAATGTAAAATAATGATGATGATTTTAATGATAGGAAGCTACTTTTACTACTTATTCGAATTAGGAATGATTCCAAATCCACTTCAATGATTCGAAATGGTAACATTTAAGTAACCGTCTTGTCCTTTCCCTACTATAGATAATAATTCCGTGATTGTTTTTTGTTGTATGATCTATAGTAGTCATTGCTGGGGATCTTTATCCCCTGTCATAGAATTCAGAAGTTGAGAACCATATCCCAGGCACCTTCTTACAACGAATGCATATTATAAACATTATACAGGAATTCAAAGTGATAAACCGAGAAGAGTAAGACATATATCTTAATGTATACAGAATAGAATAAATGTATGGAAATATACAGGCAAAGGTCACATAAAACCGTTAACCGAAGATCCACCCTTAAAGCTGTACCCCAACTGGAATCAATCCCATGTATCTTTTGCAATTTATTGTAGTTTTTCAGCTATGAATATTTTTGTCGTGTCATGAATCTTTGACTTACAATGAAGTATCAAGGAAGACATTTAAATTACTGTGTCTATCACTTGATATTTCTCTGAATAAAATGTAGTTATAGGTCAGGTTTAGTATGTTTTAGGGGCACAAAACACTTGTGGATGGATGTTATGACACTGCTGCATAAATAAAGGTAGGTAACAAAATTCTTAACATTTAGAATTCTTAGAGAACAATTTACAAAAAAGTCACGAAGCAAATTTTCACTTAAGCTTTTTCAATTCGAGCTAAAGGTGATCTACCTCTGGACTGTCGGTTGACGGTATTTCTTGGGGCCACCTGTATAAAACATCATTTCCTATGCATAGCGTTCAGAGAGAATTAGATATTTATCTTATTTGGTTACGTTTTGCCACTGTTGTGTTACTGAAGGACGAGAAAGAATGTATTAGTAAAATTTGCTTACCAAACCGTAACATTATTCGTATCGGTAATCCATTATATTTTTAAACCAATATCTGATGTTATAAAGGTTCCGATCACGTCGCCAACGTAAAATATGGAATCCCTCTTCTAGTTAACTTTGGCAAAAGGTTATATTTTATGGTTTGGTTGTTTCGTTCCCATCGTTATGTAAATTTATTCTTACAATATTTTTACGATCAGTAAAAATCATGGAAAAGTTTAAAAATAATTTTGTCTAATGTATTTTTCTTTTTATCGAACACCTAATTTTGGCACATAGTCATCAATATTGTGATGTTGTACGATATTTTGAATACGTATGTTAATGCCTGAAGAGGTATGCAGAGGTGACATCCATATTTCATTCCATTTTTTATGACAAATAAATTCAGTTGCTAAGTTCTTTCCCATTTAATATTCCAAAGATGTTAGCGGCCTCAGAGGTACAATGGTAATGCCACTGCTGTATACTTAGTATCATGACGGTTCGATACCCCAGCAAAGTATTAAAAAATATCGTTGAAATTGAGTTCATTACTCGTATGTTACTTGCTACTCGGCTTATTCGTATGTTATAGTCTACATACCTACATCAATGAAACCGGGTTACTCGGCAGAGTATTCGGTTCGGTGAATATAATACCTAGTAATACGCGGTTAGTCGGTAAGACTTGTACTCATCGCATCTCTAATATTAATTAACTGCCTCATAATACACTCCTATATAGGTTTGAGTAGGTACCTATATTAAAAAGTAAGCGGTAAAGTGAGTGAAAGCTATTTCTGCCGGTCACTTGCACCACAGGGGTATTATAGCGCGTTGTATATTCCAATTAAAAGGCTTTTGTTTGGACACGCAACCTACCGCACGGTTCTCTGTGCCTTTGACACCCATGAGAGTGAATATTTTTTTTACGAAACACGATCTGAAAATCACTCGAGTAAAGCCAGGTTATGCCGCAGTGGCATAGGTGCTTCGTTGTGAAAAAATTAGACAAGTTAGACAAGATATACCTAGTTATGGCCATATGGTTATATCCATACTAATATTATAAATGCGAAAGTAACTCTGTCTGTTTGTGTCTGTCTGTCTGTCTGTCTGTCTGTATGTTACGCTTTCACGCCTAAAACACTGAACCGATTTTGATGAAATTTGGTATAGGGATCGATTGGACCTTGAGAAAGGACATAGGCTATGTTTGGTCGCGATAATCGACTTCCACGCGGGCGGAGCCGGGGGCAAAAGCTAGAATATTATATCTTGGACCTAAAGCGCGGGAGCCTAAAAGAAAAAAAAAGTTTTTGTAATAATATAAATGCTTGGTGACTTTGAGCATAGCGTGGTATATTCAAACTACATTCAAGAAACGAGTGCTGCACATAAAGAGCATATTTTGAGCACATTTTAGGTCTAAGATATATGATTCGGGCCATAACTATATCTTTTCTAACATGTAACTGACAAAAAGTAGGTATCCTATTGAGACACCGCTTAAAACTCTTTTGAGGTGTGTAGGTACACAAAATCCCAGTGCATAAATCATATATGATTTCGTTAAAATTAGTTTCCTTCCGAGTTATTTACATATTAGATACAAATAACCTCTAATGCCATTGGAGAAAGAAAGAGAAGTTACTTCTTCTACTAGGCGGTTCCAATGTGAACAAATATTCTACCTTACTGTACACCTTCGTTTAAATGGAAATCATATTTTATTCATAAAGAAATTGTTGCCTACAGGGTGAATTTAAATTTGAATAATTTCTACAAATCACACATCATGTGCTATTGAAATAGAAGGTACTAAACGATGTTTTATGCTTTAAATGGTACTTTTATATTTCAATAATTTTGTTCATGAGTGTAATTACCTACCATATTTATGCATCTTATTAATAATATATAAAACTAAGAACTCAGTGACTCAGCTTACACAATTTAGCTGCAGAAACTCCGTTCACAGCTTTCTTCAGCGCTTTTAATCTTTCGCTCTTAAAGGGCATTTATTGACGATGATGTGAATGAATTTACACTAATTTACTAATCGATATCATATGAAACGCCTACCTAGTATGTAGGAACCTAGTATTCTGAACTTCAAACGACTGTATAACTTAATTAATGGTGTTATTAAGCTCTGGAGTATTCAGCTATTGGAATATGGGTTCATAACTAATTCAGTTCGCTTCACAGAAGACTGTGTAATTACCTATAGTGTACCTAGGTTAAAATATTGCGGTATAGTATTAGCACAATCATCATTTTACTTATCGTTCCATTATGGCATATCATGTAACAGCGTATTTTTTATGTACTTACATATTTAAGAAAAAACTAAAGTACTTGTGTGGAGTGAGTTCATTAGACCTCTAATTTCTTTTTGCAACTTAGAGAACGCGCGCAAGGCTATTTATGGTGAAAAAAAAAAAACAATGTATAGTCTACAAAGGAGACACGGTTGCACATTTAAATACAACTTTACATGTAAAAGTGCAACCGTATTTCTTTCGTCGACTGAACGTTCCTACTGTCCTTTCCTAAAACGCATCTGATGAGGCCGTCAAGAGCCACCATTATTAAGATTGTTGGTTTCTGTAATGGTAGCCATCTTGCCATTACAGACACCAACAGCATCAGGCGTGTTGAAGTCATATTGGCGTGAAAATAATAAATATAACCACAGAATAGATAATAGTACAACATAACATAAACTCACACCTGTATTCCCCGAAGGGGTAGGCAGAGGCTAGCACCCATATTTCGCCAGTTTATGTTTAGGTCCCAATGTAATAGGTGGCGAGCCTATTGCCATTAACTGGGCACTTATAAACTTGCGATAAATACACACATAACTTCGAAAAGCATCGAAAAGTCATTGGTGTGTGCCATGGTAAACCTGGGATCGAACCCGAGACCTCGTCTTAGCAGTCCATTACCCATACCACTAGGATACCGCAGATACAATAGTACAACGTATATACAAAATTGAATATAGATAGGTCGCATAGTCAATTCGTGTCGGAAGTGTGTCCACTCGAGCTCTGTGAGTAAAGTGTGCCTTTGATAAAATAGTCATCTGTCATATCACTCACATCGCAGTTTATTACAGAGCAGGGGCTCCATTTCCTAAAACTATGCAGACCGTCCATTGAGCAGTATATCCCTCAAAATCCAGAAAATTCCGGCAACCGGGTACTTTTTCATCGGTTGTGTGCAATGAGAATAGGGTACAAATAGCCATTGGGGTCGTCGAACTAGCAAATACAGATCGAAAGATCCATGTTTTAGTCATTACGCCACCGGTGTGTATTAAAATGTATCTCCAATGTCATAACGGATATCCTCCATCGGACCACTTACACAAACATCTAAATACAACTGGCACTGGTTTTTTTTTAATACCATGACGCTACAAATTAGGTTGATTTACTCCACATAGATTTCTCATAAAATTCCTGTACTGGGCCCTCATTCGGATTGAACAACCGGTATCGGAACTTCACGTGTTCGTATTAGCCGGCACATTTAAGTTGGTTCAATTTTACGCCAATTCTTTCTTTTGTGTTAACCAATGGAAATCCACCGTCTATTTAAATTTCGAACTGATTGTCAAGTAGAATAAGTCCTGATATTTGTTGTATGCAAGATTTCAATAACCGAGGATTACGGTGTAAGTCTAAATTACATGTTCGAGCGCTATTGTTTGAGTTTCCGGTTTCCATATCCCATCCGACTACTGCTCCGTGCGCGTTGTCGTAAATTATTTTCTTGTCATTTGTCATCTATTTTTGTTATATAGGATGTTTCTATTACGTAGGCACCTTTTTACTATTAAATTTGAAAACGTAACTCTGGACTGTGGCGCAATTTATGAGCAGTAAGTAATAAATGTATCTACTCATAAACTTTAAGTAGCCGGTAGCTTTAAGTATACGGTTTGTGAGATTGCGGAGGACCTTGACTTATCTTTTTCTTTTTCTTATTCTCATTATCATCTATCGTGACGATTTTGGTCGTTTTAACATTAGCACATTGGGAGAATGTCCAGCAATAACCTAATAGATTGAAGCGTAAGCAGGCTAAATATTGTGGCAAATTCATGTTGCTTTGGTACTATAAAATAACAAAATATAAACTTTTGAATGAAATTTTTATAGCATTTATTATGCTAACTGTTTTAAGTTCGAAATATATCGGGAAAAAGAAGCGCTCAAGTTGGAATTGAACCCACGACCTTTCCCTTACAGGGGAAATGCTCTTCCAACTGAGCTATTGAGCCACACCTGAACCACTTCAAATTTCCCTTCTCTTTATATCCGTCTTTAAGGGCGACGGTGGAGCCATCTACCTTTTTTCCCGATATATTTCGAAAATAGAAACTGCCTGTATAGTCAATGTTTCGGTAAACAGGCCGTCACGAATTCTACATTATATTTTTCTAGATGACATACAAATAACATCTTAAATCAACATTGGGCACTCGGCAAATAGGCACTGTTCATTACGTAGGTATTGATCGTAATAATAACGGAAGCTTATGGAAAAAAATTGTCATAGTAACAACTTTTTTATTACGGCACTTGATGTGAAAGTTACGCAAAGAAATCAGCCCCCACTTGCGTTTCTTCTCAATTTCTTAACTTGTCAAGAAACGCATGTCGAGTATATGACAAGCAGTCTGTTAAAAACGAATGCAGCTTATGTCTTGATCACACACACCGAGTGGAATGGCGAGACAGTGCTTTCAACCGAGCGATTTACGTGCAAATTACTCGGTGCTATGTTCACACGTTAAAAGCATCGACCGAGTGCACTCGGTGCGTATGATCAAGGCATTTTTAGCTGGTTGTTTTCATATCTGAGATCATTTTTTGAGTTGTCTGAATTGCTTTACTCAAAAATCCACCATTTTATTTTTAAGAACTTGAGCATTAATCATGAGTCGTTGATTCATGTCACTCTAAATTATTACGAACGTCTAGAATAAACTAGTAGGTACATAAACTAGTTAGTCTTATGAAAAGATTTGAGAGAGTAAATAAGCAATAAATACTTCAAGAAGTCCGGATCGTGTCTCAAAACTTACAGATGGTTTACAATCCGGAAATCTAACTCATCCATCATCCCTAGATACATTACTTTGAACTCTTATTCAGACATAAATAGTTTATGCATTTATAGGGATTTCGCAGTAAAAGACGCCACTATAGATTTGGAACTCAGAACCAATTACGGAATCGATTTGGCCAAGGTTACATTTACAAAATTTGAAAAAAATAATCGGACCGCCCTAAGTAATTACGTTTTATAAAAGAATGTGGTCATTTTTGAGATGTAGTCTTTTTGGGAAGTGGATATTATGAGATGTGGTCAATTTAAGAATAGCCATAATGAGATGTAGTCATATTGAGATGTGGTCAATTTGGGAAGTGGACGATTTGAGATGTGGTCATCGTCAGTCTTACGAGACACGTAGAAAATAAACAACAGTTCAATAGTTCTCGTTCATCATTTCAACTTCTTATCAGACGTATTCTGAGTGACCTACTGGGTAGTTCGTTAGAAATCAATGGAGCATTGTTACGTAAAGATCACAGAAACGTTATGGGGCCAATGGTATTCAACCGTTATCTTATGGACTCGACGAACACGAGTATCATTTTAGTGCTCGGTTTAAATAACAGCTGAAGTGTTGACTTATTTGTGTTCTAATCTTATAAATTGTCGACTCGTACATTCAGCGTCAGAAATATGAAAATGATTTTAAAACTAAGGGATGTCTAACTTTTTTAAACATATCAGGTGTGTGCCAAATATCACAACAATCGGTCAACAGGAAGAGGGGTAGACCAAGGAATTAAGATAATTTTGAGTACCTTGTTCGTCAACATCTTTCTGATGCTGATTGTACATAGTCATAGTCATTTATTTTACAATATAGAACAATAAAATTGTTTCTTATTGACGTCAATTTTAATTCTACTTAATCTAAGTTTACCACCGCTTCCAAGGCGCTGGTGGAGAAGAAACGGCGCAACAAACTCCACTGCGGCATTTTTTAGACGTCAATTTACAATATTTATTTTCTTATAGCTAAATGTGGACGAATGTACATTTCGCGTCTGGATAAACAATCACAACAAGTATATAAATCACTTTTTACTTAAGAATTAAAACAAAGTTACATAATGTAACAAATTAGTCACGTAATTATAGCATTTTACGAGGGGCCTGCACCATGCACCATTATAATCCATACTAATATTATAAATGCGAAAGTAACTCTGTCTGTCTGTCTGTCTGTATGTTACGCTTTCACGCCAAAACCACTGAACCGATTTTGATGAAATTTGGTATACGGGTAGATTAGACTATGAGGAAGGACATAGGCTATGTTTGGTCGCGATAACCGACATCCACGCGGGCGGAGCCGCGGGCAAAAGCTTGTAATTGTATATTCATTATGCACTTCATTGGTTCCGACAACGTAGCTCGTACGAGCATCGGTAGATTACACCGTCGCCTCAAAGACGGAATATAGAGAGGAAGAATTTGGATTCGTTCGAGCGTGGGCCTGGTAGCTTAGTGGTGAAAAGCATTCTCCCTGTAAGAGAAGTATTGCGGGTTCAAATCCCGATCACATTTTTTTTCCTTTCTAAATCGTTTAGATAAATAGTTCTCAGTGCATGCCTAAGTTGCGAGAGCTGGATGAATTGCAGTGAAAACCAAAATGGAGATATGTACTTGGTATGATGGAGATTGTACTTAGCTTTAAATCCTGCATTATCTCTTGAACAATTTTATATTAATAAATATATAACTCAATGCAGGCAAAACTACGGTACGAAACTGGTCCATTCATATCTCTACCAGCATCCGCTAATAATTACAACATTTCCTTACAAACGAACGAATATGTGTGAGAGTTTATTTTCTATTAATGTTTTATGATCCAGTTTCTAACACCTGCATCCTCGTATAAACATGCATTACTACATTAGTTTTAAATATACAAAGTAATGTTAACGAAACTAGGTTACCTATACTTCTATAATCTATAAGTATAATGTACAGTCAACGCCATAAGTTGATTAACACTAAAATATTTTACAAATCTTTTTTATATTGGAATGCATCTGTCTATAGTAAATGTAGTGTTATGATTCCCAGAAGACAAACTTAATTTACATATTCAATGTTTTTTTTTCACAATTTTATGTAAGGTTTAGGGGCCACAGTGTTCAATAAATTAGAATTTGTTAAGCTACTTTTGTAGTTGACTGTACGTTCTCAGTTTTGATTTATGAGTTCATATTCGTGAGCTCAACGCCATACAAGAATACCTACTCGTACTTCACTGTATATTTGGACTTCATGTATTATTTATTATTGTATTAATGTGTATTGACTTTATCAGGACCCTAATGACAGTTAGACTACATGAAATGACATTTATGTTGGCAGATTTATTGATGACTGAGTATTGTTTTAAGCTCAATTTCTTGTGTTTATTTGTGGAGTAACTAGCTTTTACCCTCTACTCCGTCCGCGTAGATGTCGGTTATCGCGACCAAACATAGCCTATGTCCTTTCTCATGGTCTAATCTACCTCTATACCAAATTTCATCAAAATCGGTTCAGTGGTTTAGGCGTGAAAGCGTAACATACAGATAGACAGACAGAGTTACTTTCGCATTTATAATATTAGTATGGATAATGTTTTAGGAGTTGCCTTGTTGGTTTCCGGTGGAGTAAAATAGGGCCACTCCATCTCTTCCAGTGGATGTCGTAGAAGGCGACTAAGGGATAGGACTGTTCTCCATCCGACAGTAAACATACAGCTCAAGACTAAGTGCCCGCTTGACGGCAATAGGCCCGCCCCCTATTACGTGGGACTAAAATCATAGTCGGCGAAATGTGGGTGTTAATACACCTCTGACTACCCCTTAGGGATTTACAGCCGTGAGCATATGTATGTATGTATATTATAGGAGGATAATGACATCGGAACCTTCGTCGAAGGCTTCGTTACAGGTTTGTGAGGTCTCCTCCTTCCTACAGTCGCGGGTCCTTTAAGCGTGGCGTGAAAAAGCATCTGATGACGCCGTCAAGCTGAGTGCTACCATTGTTAGAATGGTACGTTTTTACGACCCTCTTTCCGAAACTTTGCCTTTAGCTTACATATCTTACTATACAGTCGAGCTGATGTCAAATTGACGTGTCCTCTTATAAAAAAAGGGATAGTAACCCCCTTAGAAATCAAGGGGAACCTATCTATAAACCAAAAGCTTGCTATAATAATCTATATGCTGCTTTTTTTTTCGTGCAGAAATCCCCTCGGATACCCCCCGTGCCGGAGCCGGAAGGGGAGGTTATGTCGGGCTCGAACCGACTAAAATCGCACGCCGACTGTGGCTAGCGTTAATCCCAGTCGCATCGGAAGCTTTTCAGCTTGGAGTCTGGGTCCACTGTACTAGTTTAACTGTAGATTTGGCTAAACTTCGATATTTTTTTGTGAAGCGACTGCCATCTGGCCTCCACAACCCAAAAGCGATATCGAAGCATTGCAGTTAGACCAGTTTGTTAGACTTTTGAGCTCTGTAACCGACTGCTATGGATGTTGATAATGGCAACCGGGACCGACGGCTTATCGTGCTTTTCGAGTTACGATTAGACCATTATAAATACCATTGCATATAAATATTTGCATTGAGCGGGGATGGAACCCGCGGTTCCTGCATAGCGGCCGCGTTCCCTACCGCTACGCCACAGAGAAATACGCCAAAACTCAGGCTTCATAAGGTTGGTAATACGTTTGTAGACCATTGTATAAAATTGTTTAATAAAATGCCTCAGGATCTGATACACATGCCACTTAATAAATTTAAAATTCAAGTGAAAAATTGCTTCATAAAAAAAGGTTATTATAAATTAGACGAATACCTACTTGAATGATAAAGATGCGTGGTCATCCTAATCTCATCTCTGTTTCGCACTGAAAACATTTCCTATAAATAAAACCATATTAAAAAAAAAGAAGGATAATCGAGTTCACTGAGTTTCTTGCTGGTCTCTTCTCAGTAGAACCAACCTACCGAACCAGCGAAAGAATCATTTTAATCGAACACACAGGGAAAAAGAAGAATCATCTCGGGCGGGACTCGAACCCGCAGTCGTAAGAAAATCGGTAGATGACTCCACCGTCGCCTTAAAGACGTATAAGATGGGAAATTTGAATCACATCGGGCGTGTCTCGGTAGCCGAATTGGTCAAGACATTCCCCCTGTAAGGGAAAGACTGCGGGTTCGAGTCCCGCCCGAGATGATTCTTCTTTTTCCCTATGTGTTCGATTTGTATAGTTAGCATACTTAATGCTGTAAAAATTCATTCAATCATTTTAATGATTTATATTATTTATTTTTTCTGGGATTTACTTGTAAAATTCTGACGTTCATATGTGCTCTTTATGTGCATAAACTGAATAAATGAAATTGATTCTTTGATTCTTTGAGATTGTCTTATGTAAAACCTGTATTCGCAACTATAATAATATTCCTGTAAGAGCAAACAGCGGTATATTTCATACACTAGCCACCCTAATCGTACTATGAGCGTAGTCCTACCACCGAGTAATTAAGTATGTATCTAATTAAACGTTACTCAGAAGACATAAGGTTCAAAATATAAACCAACATAACTTTGTTATTATTCTAAAGTCTTTCAGCTTCTCTTCCGCGCCAATGTAAATTGAGCCTAAGTAATAACTACGTCGGAATGGGATCAAAGTGAATGATTTATTAGGCAGCGGATTTAGCGTGCCTAATTCACCTGATTGTGCAAGGCTTAACTAATGAGTACGAATCTGAATAATTGAAACCTCTTTAGCATGATAATGCAGTACGCTGTACAGCTATTCAAAATTTAAGTACATAACTACATAGTGACCGACATATCTTGAAAAGCTAAACGTCCAAAATGTACTTCTAATTAAGTTAATTAAAACGTATCCACGCGTAAATGTTATTGCGCCCATGTTATGAGCTATTATTAATTTTGTGGGATCGCTTTGTGAGGCTAACTATTCGCCGCTGAGGTGTTAAATAACATATGGATTGACTGATGATGGCTTTTAGTACTAATTTTAAGTAAGTTCGTTCTGAGTAGGTATAATGTAGTTTTTAAAATATCCATATCAATGGTCTTAACCTATTTTACGGATGGTATAATCAGTATTTATAGGTATGTATGTGAAGTATTGTAAACGTATATAGGCCATGGTAATAACTTTTTTTTAAAATAAATATTTCACAACATTTTACATAACGCTATTGCTATCTCTTTTTGATAATAGGACATCTTAAAGTGGTCATTATGATACAGTGGACATTTTGATACGGTGGACAATTTGATAGAGTGGACGAGATGGCCCTAAAGGTACCCATGGCAAGCTTTACTAGCTTGTGTTATGGAAGGCCATTCGGTAGGCCTGTGTGTATTTGCAACCACAGCAAGATGAAAAGCATTGTCTCTTTTTGTAGCGCAGTCTGTTTAGCCAGCATTAAACTGTACATAGAGTATTTGGACAGTGTTTATAAGTAAAAGAAGCTAAAATTGTAGCCAGCATAATAGCAAGTGGAAATATGTGTTCTCTGCTTACCGCATTAGGAAAGAGACGTAACTATTATACGTAGGATTTTATAGAGATTTCGTAAGTCTCCACTATATTGACGTGTGAAATAAATGTGACCTACTTGTTCCCTGCCTTCAATTATGTGAAGCGATATAGTCAGCAATTATTTAAATTGATATGTACCTACATCGTACATTACTGTCGACAAACTGTCGTTTTAGTTTACTCGTTTTTTTAATAAGCAAACAATTAAACGAATTTATACCGTACCTATCTGTCAGGTAGAAAGACATTGAAAAAAAGTTAAATTCCATCCGATAAAAAAATAAAACTGACAAACAGTTTAGACATTGATTGAAATTGCTGAATTGAATGCTAACTTTTTAAGTTTGAAATAAATCGGGAAAAAGAAGCTTGAACTTAAACCCTCGATCTTTCCTTTACAGGGGGAATGCTCTTCCAAATAAGCTATTGAACCACGCCTGAATCAATTAAAATTTCCCTTCTCTTTATATCCGTCTTTAAGGGCGACGGTGGTAAAGACTTGTTTCAAATAAATAAAAGGAGTTTGAAATAAGCTTTTCAATCATAATTTTTCATTGCACATTAAATGTTAAATGGAAGCGATTCAATTTACTATCGAAGTTGATGGTTGGTCCATAAACTTTGTAATATTTCTATTTTCAGTTTGAAACTTCCGATGCCGTTCAGTTTAAAAATATTCCTGAAAGTATTTCAATGTTTCGAGATTCAAGATTTAAATCAATCTACGTTTCGAATTTAAAGTTGTAAAACGGAACTTTTGCCAGCGGGTCCGCCGGCATGGATGTAGGTTATCGCGACCAAACATAGCCTACGTATTAATCCAGGATTTCAGCTAACTCCATACCCAATTTTACTAAAATCTATACAGCAGTTTACACGTGAAAGCGTAACGAACATCTATGCATTCATCTATATATTTTCAAACTGTCACGTTTATAATATTATCAGGATATGCCAACTTAACCTGTCCCTGTTTATTATTTCTATCAATTAATGTCTGTTATTTATCTTATTTTCTTATAGGAAATAGATTTTAAGATCAAAAAAAAAAATGCCCGCTGAGTTTCTTGCCGGAGTCTTCTCAGGTCTGGGCCGCGTTTCGAACCGGTGGTCCATTTACTAGTATTAGTTAGTATTTAATATTTACTTTATGTTGACGTTTTGTAAGTGCCGATGTAATGGTCTATGCAATATAAATTATTTTTGAATTTTGAATTTTGAATTTTGATGGTATGTTATTGCTGCTAAAAATTAGGTAGATCAATGTCAAGGGATGCTACATAATATAATATTATGTTGAGTCGCAATTGCTACCCTCGAGTCTGGCTATTTTAAGAGCGCCTTGCTGGCACTACGACTATCTACGACCTAAGTAATACTACAGAGGCTGAGAACCGGGTGAAATGGCGCTCATTGGGAGAGGCCTATGTCAACAGTGGACTGCAGTGGGCTAATTGATTGATTGATTGAGTACCTACCTACTTGTTCATTTTACATTTTAATACCAGCTTCTCAGACCATCACATAAGTAGGCAGAACATTCTGACATCCATACTAATATTATAAATGTGAAAGTAACTCTGTCTGTCTGTATATATGATTTTGATGAAATTTGGTATAAGGGTAGATTAAACCTTGAGAAAGGACATAGGCTACGTTTGGTCGCGATAACCGACATCCACGCGGGCGGAGTCGCGGGCAAACGTTAGTAGAACCTAATGCCTTCAACACACCTTCAGGTAAAACAGCAAACGCAAACAATGTACGAATATAGTAGATGTTTATATTTTTAAACCGTTTGGGGGTGATTAGGGTCATTGTTTAAAAGGGATTATGTTTTGTTTAGAATTAATTAGCTAAACGGTTGATCGACGGTTCACGTGACAAGATTGTAAGATTTGTATGATCCTTTTCATGCTTTTTAATTAGCTAAACGGTTGATCGACGGTTCACGTGACCAGATTGTAAGATTTGTATGATCCTTTTCATGCTTTGTTTTTATTTATTTATGGTATTAAGATTACCACACAACCTTGCAAATCTTCCAGGAACCTTTTGAGACGGTTGCCAGCTGGTGAGGATGCCGACAAATTTTTCGATATTTTATCATGAGTAGATTGATTAAAGGCTTAGTAATTATAGGTAATACATTCAAATTCATACTATTATTGAATTTTAATAAAGGTAAGATATAGCCCCATTCATATAAATCTTATATAAAATGTGCTTTATCCGTGCAGTACACGTTTCTTAGACGTATTTTGAAGATAGTACGGGGTGCTACTGCAGTGAAAGAGCTCAAATTCACCAAGTACAGATTTATTATAAAAAAATTTGTGCGCGCCAGGGCCTTTTATATTTTACGATTTATGTCCAAGATTATATATGAATTATATACACTTATCTCTAAATTGGAGATGTATAAAACTTGGTTGATGTTAAAGTATATACTGTTAAAACTGGAATGTTAGAGCTGGATTAGGAGCCACAACACAGACACAGGTCACATCTCTCTATTTGCTTCGCATTTGAAAGGCGTTTCTTTCGGTTCATCCAAATTCATAATTATTTTCATACATGCAATGCACACCAGTTGGGATACTCTTAATCTAGCTTATGTTAATACTGTGTAGGTATCACATGATGGGCCTCGATAGAGAACTGTAGGGACTAACTTTTAAACTATCACGTTTTTTTTTTATACCACTTAGGTGGCAGACAAGCACACGGCCCACCTGATCGAAAGTGGTTACCGCGGCCTATGGACGTATGCAACACCAGGGGCGTTACACTCGCGCTGCCTACCCTGAAGAAACCTTCTAATGCCCCTTTTGAAGAACCCCATATTGTAGTCGCTTGGGAAAACCATGGCAGGGAGTTCATTCCACAGCTTGAGCGTACGTGGGATGATGATATACATGAGATACAATAATGATAATAGATAAAATGATCGCGGTAATTCCAGCTATCATTATTGTATATATCATTATCATGGGACCGAAAATCATAATTGGCGAAACGTGGGTACTAGTACACCTCTGCCTACCCCTTCGGGGATTTACAGAGGGGAGTATATGGATGGATGAATTATTTTATAGAATATTGTGGATACAAAATCTTTGTTACGTTTGTTATGATGATGGACTTGAGTTTAATTACTTCCATGAATAATAAAAAACTTATATTAAATCTGAAATAGGTACATCGGGAAAAAGAAGAACTCAAGTAGGACTTGAACCCACGTCTTTCTTAAAGACGGATATAAACAGAAGGGAAATTTGAGGTGATTCAGGTGTGACTCAATAGTTCAGTTGGAAGAGCATTCCCCCTGTAAGGGAAAGGTCGTGGGTTATAGTCCCACTTGAGTTCTTCTTTTTCCAGATGTATTTCAAATTTAAAAGTTAGCATGCTATAAAGATATTATATATTAAATCATACTTACCTTAACGGCAACATGTTACCTGTTAGCCGCGATTGAAAGGCCAAATGCCTTCTTTACCCCGTACGTACCTGTAAACAAAAAAAATTATAATACTTTACCAATATTAGAATAAATTGTGCGTGAATAAGTACGGTTCCCGATTGTCGGGACGTGTACCATTTGAATCAACATTGAATGTCAACTGGCGACAGCGGTTTGCCGCGCCCAGCCCGCCTAACAAATGACAACCATTTGTGTGAAAGAATTTTATTGATAATATAAATTGAAAAAAGAACATGGCTGCTCGTAGATTTTTTATTCGTTGGTAAAATTGTTTATGTGAAACAGAGGTTGTCTTGAGAAATCACGTGTTGTATTCATGTGTGATCTATGATGACGTATGGACACTAACGATGGAGAGCTCGGGCGCAATTCGATTATAATGTCAGTAGGTGAATTGTAGTGACAGAAATACATTGGAAAATGTCTTAACTGTCAGATATATCTGAATACAAGTGATTCATTATAAGGTATGTGGGAATGTGATATCTTCCAATGTCTTCATATAGCCGTTGCCCTGAAATTGAAGTAGCATCTTCTAGTAGCCCAAACTATTTTTTTATTTTTTTGTTAAATTAACACTCTACCTGATAGTGAACAATGTACCTATGTAGTTGCGCACAACTTATATATACGGCTAAACAATTTATGGAAAGGTAGGAGGATAAATAATCTCATTTGAATGAAATTTTATAGCATTTATTATGCTCACTATACAATTCGATTAAAATTAATTAAGCAGGTGGGGATTGATCCCGCGATATGACCCAAACCCAATAAAGCCGAGCAATAAAAAAAGGCAGCGACGAGCGGGCATTTTTTTTTTTAAAGAATATTAGAACCGTATCGAATAGGTACATAGGGAAAAAGAAGATGGGAAATTTGAATCACATCGGGCACGTCTCGGTAGCCGAATTGGTCAAGGCATCCCCCCTGTAAGGGAAAGACTACGGGTTCGAGTCCCGCCCGAGATGATTCTTCTTTTTCCCTATGTATTCGATTTGTATAGTAAGCATACTTAATGCTGTAAAAATTCACTCAATTAGAACCGTAGTTACTAATATTCCCTCTAACCGCTCCAACTAAGCTAAAAGTACTAGGAGTGGGTCACGTCGGTAGTGTAATGGCCAGGATCGAACCCGGGACCTCTCGATTCGATCTAAGCTACCGACGCTTTTAGTCGACCATATGGTGCGGTGGAATAGACCAAGTATGGCAGAAGAACCATGGACACAGATGACCTAAACAGTTAGGTTGCCTTGAGGCCTAGGCATAACGAGACTTAGGTATATGCTCGCAAAAGAGTGCTAATTACAATCGTTAGGCTGACACAAATTTCTTGTACTCCACATAAGATAATGAGAAGATAATTACAAAATCGAACTTGTATGTGAGCGAAGATTTACACGAAGGCTAATTTCAAGAATATTGTGTTTACACGGCCTAATATTATATTATCTTCAATTGAAATTATCTTACTCATTGAAATATTGTTTAACCTCACAACTAATTAACTTAGTTAATATGTAAATGTAACATGAGTAAATAGCGATATTATTTCCATCTAAAAGGCACATGAGCATATCGAAATAGCTGCTTAGCATATCGATGCAAAGTAGGTATTTCGTCTCCTAATACGAATAGGTAATTATCATTTCTTGTATTACTAGAGTACAAAATTTTATTATTTTTATACTATTATAGATTTTATAATTTATTAACACTGTTGTTATTATTTTATTAAATTAAAACAGAATCTGTTCTCGTTAACACATTGTAGAAGTAAAGTTTACAATACCAACTTATCACTAACTTCAAGTAATTTAAAGTTAAAACTGTCTACATTAGATTAGTTATGTTGACCAAATCTAACGACCTGACCTTTAATTAAAATAGTTATACAGAACAGAATAGAATAGAGTAGAATAATTATTTATTGAACGCACCACAGACAAAATATTTTTAGTTTACAAAGCTGTTCTATATTCAAATTCAATGTAGCTGGAACATTTTAGAATGTTGCCACATGTGAAAAGATTCTTTGTTCTAGTTGAGTACTACAAGGCACACACGTGTTCCGCATTGTTAATGGAAGTGGTAGACCAAGTTGTGTGATCAAGTGGGAAGAGCGCTGGGAAGGCGCACACATTGGTAAGATGAGACCGTGGGAGCATGCGGGCCCGGCTACGTGTCAGATTGCCACTATATCGAGCATAGTTTTATCGCAGATAGAGTAGGAAGTCGTTTTTTAATTATATTAGAGATTCATGACGTACCTACTAAAACATCTGCCAAGTGCCGCGTGGTTCCCCACTGAGATGAAGACTGTATAATTCGATTGTAAACATAGGGCCCATGAAAAAGTGCTCGATGAACGGCAATAAGATAAAGTTAAGTGTACCTTATTATTAACTTTGACCTCTGAACTTGTTTCGCTCTGGGTATCGCACTTGATGACTAATAACGCCGAGTGAGTACTGTGAGCAGCGTGTGACTTGGTCTCTTAATCTTAAAAAATGAAGACGTGATGATTTTTAGTTACATTTTTTCTACATTTCTTATATACCCAAATAGTCTTTCCGAGACTTTGCCTTTAGTTTAACATCAGGCGAGATGAAGTCAAATTGACGTGTCCGGTATAAAAAAAAAGTGTGTGGATACATACATACATACATAAACTCACGCCTGTATTCCCCGAAGGGGTAGGCAGAGGTGCTAGCACCCACATTTTGCCAGTTTATGTAATAAGTGGCGAGCCTATTGCCATTAACCGGGCACTTATAAACCTGCGATAAATACACACATGTTTGAAGATTAATCTCCGCCGACGTTAAACTGTATAAACCGAGAAAAGAATGGTTGCCTACGAATACATTATCTATTCATAGGTGGTTGTTGTATTTTTACTAAATAACATAATATATACATAATAAACATTGGTTAAAATCCATACTAATATTATAAATGTGAAAGTAACTCTGTCTGTCTGTCTGTCTGTCTGTATGTTACGCTTTCACGCCTTAACCACTGAACCGATTTTGATGAAATTTGGTATAGTGGTAGATTAGACCATGAGAAAGGACATAGGCTATGTTTGGTCGCGATAACCGACATCCACGCGGGCGGAGCCGCCGGCAAAAGCTAGTAATTAATATAGGGATGATTGTTGCTGTTACTTCGCTCCAGTAATGTTTAACGCAAGTATTAGAAGCCGTTAGAATGGATGGTCAAACTAAAGACTTAATGGTTTTTATGGGATCACGATAACGTCCCTACACTTGTAGCGAGCAAAACTACGGACTATTTGCACCAAACTGGGATCAAATAGCTCGGAACGGAATTAGTAGTAAACTCGTATACAACTGAAATAACTGGAGGAACGCAAGTGTTCGACCGATAAGGAGCTTATAAGGACCCTTTGAAGTGATATAAGGATGCTTTACACAGAGATACGTTCAACACCTGGTTTACACGTTGGTATGTCGACGGCAATGAAAAAGACGAAGACTACTATGAATAAAAAAGCAGTTCCCAACTAAAGGACAATACACAAATTGCATTCCATAATGTAGGTAGTACAGTTTTTCAGGTTATATATTTATACATACATAAAAAAAAAACAAGCGAATCGTATGTGGCGCCCTAGAACTTACAATTATTTACATGTCTCTCTAGAAACAGATATATTATGTAAGTAGGTATATATAAAGATACCCATATAATATGAATGTGTAAATATATAATTAAGTATAATATCTACTGAAAATATTTAAGTAAATACTGAAATTTTTTTAAATATTGCTTAGAATTGTCTCGGTTATAGGTAGTATACAAAAGTCTACAATTCATTCCCCGAAGTGTTTGCCAAGGTGTTTTTGAGGGGACTCCTAGGAATATACTCAGGCAGGACTCAAAACATATTAGTCGGTGAAAGTAATTGTTATTAAATTTAAAGTATAAAATTGAAGGTATGCAACATTTGCTGATGGATTGTAACCAGCATAAAAGGGAGCTTGTGGCTCTGCTTCACGAATTAAAGTAAATACTCTTGATGTGGGTCTAATACAACAGTATTATGAGTTATCCAAGTTCAGAATCCACCCAAAAATTATGTCACCTGATTACAATAGTAATGATTCCCTATAATAAATATACCTGCCTAGACTGTAACAATTACTGTAAGACTGTGCCCACTATGATTAAGATACGATGGGGTTGACATATCCTTACTGGATCAAAACCACAAAATAAATAAAGATTTAAACAAAGTAACCGGGTTATTAACATTATACAGTAGGTTCAGCATAGGTGCTTGAAACAGTTATTAAGCAAGAAGGTGGTAGTCAAGCCAGCCTATCGTGCTCGACAAAATTGCACGTTAATATTTGATTTGTATTTCAATAAATAAGTAGTAGTGAAAGGCACGACATATAATTAATAGTAGCACGAGCAAAGCCGTTTACAATTTCTTTAATTTTTTATCCAAAACAATTATTTTTTATTATCAACCATGTTAACACGAATTTGTTTCACTACGTTCATATGTACGTACACATTCGAAAATGTATAATTAGAAGGAATATGTTTATTTTTGTAGGAGTTAACATAATCGTATGTGACAATTAGGCAATGGAAACCTCTCAATAACAGACCTATATTTAAAATTATGGACGTGATTCGAAACTAGCTCTCTGGATGGCTGATTTTTAGTAAAATTATTGTGTTTAAAATATTGTTCTTAGAGATACATAGAGGAGTAGTAGCTCAGTTGGTTGAATTTTATTGGATAATAGCTTCTTAACTTTTACAAGATTTTTCTAGTCTATCTATAATACATCTACGCCAATACTACAAAACAATCTTTTCAAATCCCCAAAGATATCGTCTGTCAAAGAGAAATGACTACGTTATAGTGCTTTATTATAAATAAGCCCACAAAACATTTAACACAGAACGAGGCATTTAGCTTTGAATATTAAATTTCGTTTCCCAAAAGGATTTTCAACAGAAATGCGCACTCAACAAATGAGGTCACGATGGCTTCGTCACTGGCAATATTGTTACGTAAACAGTCATCTTAAAATTAATAATTTCATTTAAAATACCAATACCGGATCTTATGCGTCACTCTTAACAGCACTAGTTTTCGTATCAATGAGTTTCACGAACAGTTTCGTTATGTGTTAAATAATATCCTCAATCGAAATCGAGTTTTGCGAAAATGATCAGATTCGTCACTTGTTTTAAAATATTCAAAATTCATGTACGGTAGAATGAACCTAAAAATTGAAATTTGAACCTGAAATTTGGCTACGTTAGAAGCCTAACCATGCTTTAAATGTGAACATATACTACATTGAGATAGGAGTTCCTTAAACCGACGCTGTATCAAAATTTCTGGCAAAACTCAGAGTTCAAGCTCTCTCTTTGCCAATTGAAGGTAAAATCGAATTGCACCTGATTTAGTAATAAAGGAATTCAAAACAAAAAAGTGACAGTTTTTCTTAAGTTTTTTTTTTATATGGGACACGTCAATTTGACTTCACCTCGCCTGATGTTAAGCTAAAGGCAAAGTCTCGGAAGGAGGGTCACCATCGTAAACATTTACCATGTTAACAGTGGTGGCACTCGGCTTGACGGCCTCATTAGATGCCTTTTCACGCCCCGCTTAAAGGACCCGGGACTGTAGGAAGAAGGAAACACGTGAGCTGGCAGGGAATTCCAGGTCTTAGTGGTGCGGCATAGGAATGAATCACTGAAACGCTTGGTTCTAGCAGGTATACTCTGCACCGTAAGTGGATGGCATCTTAGCCCCGCACGTGTCGTCCTGTGAAGGTGTTTTTGTGGAAAGCTTAACAAAACTCTTATTACCCAATAGAAAGTTACATAATTATAAATATATCACACTACATATTATGCCAACACACACAAGTAGAACAGAACTACCAAGGACAATATGTTGAATAGTTCAGTCAAGCTTTCCGCAGTCGTTACCGCTGCGCCACTGTAACACAGAAATTTATTTATACACTAGCTAATGCCTCTACGCTGCACTGCCTTTTTGTGGTTTTGGCGGTTTTGCTATTTTTAGTTAGGAATCTTTTCGGACACAACCTGTGAGTTTCACTGCAATCGATACAACGATGGCATACGGAGGGACGTTTAGCGGGCAAAGTAGAAAATATGCATTTTATCTTATTATTTGTCTTTTTAACAGACTTCAAAAAAGGAGGAGATTCTCAATTCGTCGGAATATTTTTTATCTTCAATATTTTCAATATACAGACATTATTCACAACAGTAGAAGGAACGCGGAGGTTAGAGGAAGAAGAAGAAGAAGATTGTACTACTAATATAAAATATTTAAAAAATGTCATTGAGAAAAGAAAAAACAACACAATCATTGAATAACACACTTGTACTTTTCCACTAATTTTATTTCTAGACCTGACCGGTTTCCCCTTACGGCATTCTCAAAGGTTCACATTGATATTTCAAAAATTATAATTCGGAAACACTACAATATTTGCATTTTTTCATGTGTGGATAGTTTTAAAATTCGGTATACCAGTTAAAAAAAAATCCCCAAAATGTGGGAAATAATTATAAGTTTGGCCTCACAATTTTTAATGATCAATATAATATATAAAATTATAATGTCAACGAATAATTTAAATGTCAAATGAAAATAATAATGTCGAATGGTAATGTCGAATTACAAATGATTAAAGGAAAATTCTATCGAAATGTCAAAATCATAATTAAATTGCATTGAATAAAGTTATTGTCAAATTAATGATGTCAAATGGTACTGTGCTTAACAAGACTTGTAGTAATATGTGTAGCAGATTCCACCAAGCGCCATCAATCTCCAGTATAAACAACACAATCATTATTCATTCAATAGTCTCGAATCTCGAAAATCATAAATCAAACGAAGAACGGTAAAACTGAAGGCGAAGCAGTACAGGAACCTTTATTAGTTCAACAAACCAGTTCCTAAAGAAACTCCAACAATTTTATCGGTTCAGTTTTTCTTAGGCACCCATATCATCTGAGCCTTTATAGTTGATATAACTATGAAAATAAATCAAGCTTAGGCCCTTGAAAGTACAATAAAGCTCCTTTTTATTCAGAAGTCATAAAAATAAGATAGAAAACCTCAATACGACCGTTCTGACGTCCGTGTGTGCTCATAACCACGATAACATGTATGTTTATCATTTAAAAAGTCGGCCACATGGCTATGCCACCGCTATGTTCTGAGAAGAAACTCAAGAAACCGCTATTAAATTTAAAAGTGTGGCTAGTTCAATCGTTTTCTTGCAATTAGTGTTTTTATCTACATTTCTCGTTGATTGAATAAAAAATAACTTTATAATGACTACAAGAATAGGAAAAAATAAATTTATGAAATAAAAACCGACTTTGAGCCGCGTGTATACCGACAGAGTAGAATTTAGGCCATCCCATCTCTTCCCATGTACAAGGCCACTAAGGGATAGGGTTGTTTAACATCAGACAGGTATATTACAGCCCAGACTCAGCCTCAGATATAGGCTCGAGTCAACAATAGTTCCCGGAATAATATGGCAATGGGCTCACCGCCTATTACATGAGATCGACTACAATTATTGGTGCAATGAGGCTGTTGATTCATCTCTGCCTAACCCTCCGGGGATGAAGGCGTGATTATATGTATGTATGTATGATAAATATTTATTCAGAATGTAACATAATTTCTTTTGTCAGATTAATTCCAACGATGAACACGATGAACTGTCAAATGAAAGGTAATGATATGGATATGTGGCCATATTTCTATTAGGGTTAGGCTTGGGTGATATAATCAATAGAGCGAGTGCACAGAGCAAAATATACTAGAGATGAAAGGTATTCAAAATACCGATCCACATCGCGTGATCCGTATATAAGATCAAAAGTGATAAGTTTTCGGCAATTGGTAAGTGTACCTACATTTGAAGCAAGTATTATTTTGTTTATTTGAAATGTCGGTTTGCTAATTAAATATCTACAAGATTTGAAGTAAGGAATTAAATTAGAGCACCATAATAGGCTGATACTGCTTATCATCACTATCATTATCACTACATAGTATAAAGTAAAGTCGCTTGCCGCGTCTGTCCGTCCCTATGTATGCTTAAAACTGCGCTACGGATTTTGATACGGTTTCTTTTAATAGATAGAGTAATTCAAGAGGAAGGTTTATATGTATAATACATGCTTACTATAGAAGAGAGTGCAGCGGGAAAGGGACCTGACGTGAGCGAAAAAAAAATTGGCGGTACGAAATTCGCCGAGTCAGTTAGTTACGAATAAGTAGTGTTGAAGGTTTGTAGCAAAACGTCAGAAGGATGACCTCTTTTTAAATCTCTTTCTCTAAATGAAAGAGTTGCGCTCTTGTCGGTGGGGTAATCGCCACTTTTTCAAAGTCAAAGTCAAAGTCAAAGTCTTTATTCGTTGAATATGGTACAAAATGGTGTTTAGGTACATAATGTTCAGATCTCATATTCTGCCGGTTCTCCATATCATATCCTCCGCCAATCCTTTAACCTCCTGAAACGGCGCGACTTCTATCCTTTCCTTTATCTTTTACATAATCTATTGACCTAACTCTTTCTTTCTTTTATTTTATCTTTCCTTTTATATTTTTTTGCAAATGATTTTAAAATATTTTTAGTAAAAATAACAAAACCAAAAGTTTTAACACTGCTCGTTAAAAAGGTACGTACAGGTCAAATTAATGGCGCGACATGTTTGCATTGCCGTTTAATTGCGCGTGTATCTGTGATATAATGTTAACCACACAACGTAAATTGAATACCTACCACGACTTTTTTAATTGCAGTAAGTAACACACGGGGACCTGAACATTAGGCGCGAATTGCATATCTCTAGAAATATCTAGGAAATACAATTATAGGCAAATATAAACCCGCTTTTTTTTTCGTGCGAATATTCCCTCGGATACCTCCCCTACCGGAGCCAGAAGGGGAGGTTATGTCGGACTCGAACCGACTAAAACCGCACGCCGACTGTGGGTCGTGGTGCTAGGCCGGAGGTGAGGTTGTCATCGACATATCCCTCGCACCCCGGCTGACCCAGGGCCATCCCATACATGTACCTACATACGCGAGTGTGTATTCCTATGTTCATACAAGCTACATTTTGTGTTTGCCAAAGGTTCATTGATTAATACAAAATACTTCACAAAGCACTACATTGCTGTTTATGTTCTGTTTTATTGAAATGTCATAATGGCGGTAGTGGAAGCTCTTGTGTAAGGACAGATATAGGTGGCGGGCTGTTGTATCTGTCTACTCCGAAAGGTAGAAGGCGTGAGCATGTGTATATTTAAGCGTCGGTAGCTTAGTGGTTAAGGAATCGGCCTTACGATCGAGAGGTCCCGGGTTCGATCCTGGCCACTACACTACCAGCGTGAACCCACTCCTAGCACAAGCATTTTAGCTTAGTTGGAGGGGTTAGAGGGAATATTAGTAACTTCGGTTCTAATATTCTTATTAAAAAAAAAAAAAATGAATTTTCTGTTTCTTTCTGGGAAAATGGAAGATTAAGGGAAAAGGAAACGCAATATCTATTCAAACATACTGTCAATATTACATGAGAAAGTAGTGTACTACTTCCTCGTTCGAGCTTTTCCATTCATACAGGAAAGAGCATAGCTCTGCCTACACATTTTTTCACATCACTGTCACTATTTATATATCTCGTACAATCATTATCTGTAGGTACATTACATTTTAAATAAATAAATAAATAATCCACAACATTCTACACAACGCTATCTAGACCCATGGTAAGCTTTTATAGCTTGTGTTATGGAATCTAGAATGCGGATAAACATACTTATATACTTTTTCTTTTTTGTAAATACATACATATTATATATAGAAGCCCCCAGACCAATGCAAATAGCCATATTCATGCATACAAATATTTGCACTGAGCGGGAATCGAACCCGCGCCTCCTGCGTGGCAGTCGCGTGCACTACCGCCACGCCACGGAGGCTGTTCTAATTTCTAAATACCTAAATATTCTTAAGGGTTCAGGACCATGACTTAACAGAATAAGTCACGTCACTATAAACTTAAACATGACGTAACCACAATTCTGAACACTTTAACGTTAACATTCAAAAAGCTCCTTTAATGAAACTAATCGATTATTACAGCTATGAGCTTCACATCATTTCAATTAATTTATCTACTACACGCCCGATAAAACGAATGTATAAATACCTACTATACGGGGCAGGTTTTAAAGAGCACTAGAAACGAATCAAAAACCGGTAATTTTTTCCATAACAGGTAATAATAACAGTTATAAATGAAGCTAGTTAAATTGGATGGGATTGTAAATTGTACTTACTGAGTAATCTGGACCAAGAAATCGTTTTCAGCAGGAGTTAGGAATAATTGCTGTTGATTATTGCTGATCAGTTTATTGCAGTTATTTGGATCAGCATTCTGAGTTAAACTTTGCAATCTAGGTATTTATACCAATCCGTGGGGGAACTCAGCACTTAAAAAGTGTATACTTACCTAAAAATCAACTAAAGACTACTGTCCCGGGTCCTTTAAGCGGGGCGTGAAAAGGCATCTGATGAGACCGTGAAGCTGAGTGCCACCACTGTTAACATGGTACTTGTTTACGTGACCCTCTTTTCGAGACTTTGCCTTTGGCTTAACATCAGGCGAGGTGAAGTCAAATTGACGTGTCCTTTATAAAATAAGACCATATAACAAAATGTTAAGTAGGTATGTTATGCCTCTATGCGCTCCGAGAACTCAAAAAACAGCTGCAATCAGATTATAGATATTTTTCCAGGTAAAACCAAGGCACCGGGCTGCTAGTAATTTATATAAAAACTAAATACGAGCTACATATTCAAATCAATTGAATGAAAACATATTAGATAATTTCAGACGAAATTATTATTTTATAAATATTAAATAACATTTTACTTTATAGCTACTTATCTAAAAACGGAAATTGTACAAAGAGTCAATGCCCAAGTATCATCAAAGCATTATAAAGCTATCCGTAAAATGCGTCACGATAAATTTTTGGCCAGCCCACGCCCCTTGACACGCTGCCCAATTTTCTGAAACCTTCCTAGAAAATGTAATATCAGGAAAGTTAAACTCGATGCTAGTTAACTTTTCTTATATAACGTTATCTGTTTATTTGCGATTTCCTCAATTCCCCCCCGAATATATTTGTTTTATAATATCGTGATGAAATTGTAGCGGCTATAAGCAGCTACATGTAAGCTGTGACGTAAGTAGATTGTATCTATATATCTCTATGTATCTATATATGTTAGATATAAGTATAGAGTCGGTCGATGTAAGCTCAGTTTCTGTACAACCGTAGATACGAATAAACACACTAGTTAAACAAAATATTTCTTGATTCCATCGCCCCCTCTTAACCCCAAGGACACCAACAAAATGCTATTTTAGAACTTAATTTTTTTTCAGGGGAAATCGCGACTAACTCGTTTATTTGTGACGTTTTCTTATTCCTGTAGCATAACATATTCTGTTACATATTCCCCCTTGTTTACCCCGCAGTTGGAGTTATGAATTTGCACGAATTTGATTCTCGGGCTGAGTGACATTGGCATCCATTTTTCTATTAGAAAGTTATAAGTATAAGTTATCTTGTCTTATGATGAAAGTTGATGCAAGTTCTCTAGTCTTATAGCCTAAGTTATATATTAAATGATTACACGGTACACGTACTAGAGAACTTACAACTTGAGTCGACAGTGCACTCAAATACTTCCATGGATATATAATAAGGTATACAAGTATACATATTATGTGTGTACAATCAACGACAAAAGTAGCTTACCTAATTAAAATTTATTGATCACGTCACCTCTGAAACGTCTCATAAAAAACGTAACAAGAAATATAAGTTCTAACTTAGTAATCTGAAGATTATAAAATTATTTATTTTTCAATTATTGGTAAATGTAGTCCTTAGTAAAAAAATGGTTTGTAAATGTTTTCGCCGCTATTCAAATTTTGTTGTCGACTGTAGGTACATGAAAAATAAAAATAAATCAAATTAATGTTATGAATTATTTTGTAAACATCGTCACGCTCAGAGATAACCTACACTTGTTTGCGAACGAATTTAATAAATGGCACATAGCGCGTTTACCCTTTTGAGGACGGTACAGTAAAAAGCAAATTAATTACTGTGTCATAGCGAGCCGTGTGAGGTGTGCTAAACTCGTAAGTGGTTAGGTCTCGGGGACAAACGGTTCCGTGTGGATAACGGTCGTGACAGTTCCACATCGGTTAGGACCTTGTCGGAAAGATGGCGACGGGCGATTTTAGTTTTCGAGCGCAGCGGACGAAATATAATTTAATATTTTATAAGTCATAAACGAAACTACTTGTTGGTTAATATTAATTTTTAACCAACTTCTAAAAAGATTCCAAGATTCCAACGTCGTAAAGCCTTTAATTCAGATTTAGACAAAAAAATACCTATCCAAAATATTTGATATTATTTAACGAGTTGTTATAACTAATGTTAATAAAGTTGGTAGGAATGTATCAAAAAACCCTTTGGCTGGAGAGAGTCGACTTTTGCATAAGAACTGGAGAATGACGTGTCTGAACAATGTCGTCATTCACCGATGTAGCAACTGATACTCAAGAACTTTCACCTTCAAATATTGCATTAAGGAATATAAGGAGCAACTATATTACCGTTCACTGAGTTGTTGTTGTTGTACGGTACGATTACTGTGAATTACCTAACAGAAAAACCAACAACACTTTACTTTACCTTGCTGGAACCTAGGACTTCTTAAACGAGTAATTCATTGCTCTTACAACTGAAATAGAGCATAAATAAATCGCTAGTGGGACCACTGCTTTACGTTGAATGTGCTGCGGCTACACGAAGCTATACGACCTACCAATACCGGAGGTTATCGTAATACAGAGAATTATATAAAGTTACCGTATACCTACTACATTTTATAACTTTACGATGCCCGCGGCTCCATCAGCATGAATGTCGGTTATCACGACTTCTGGTCATAACAATTATGAGTACAGTAGTATACGTCTCAAGCAAAGTGTAAAAATCTGATTAAATTAAAATTAAGTTATTTTGTGCTTCACTGTACAAGTTTTTAAATTTAGAAGGTGGTCGAAAACAATAATTTTCTGGGGGAAATCGGTAAAAGGGGGAAATGGGAATCAGCCATCGGTGGTTTGGCTACTCGATCGATTACAATCAAACATACGTCATACATAAGGTTTTAAGTCTGACTCCTTGGTCATACCTTTCAGGCAATATACAATCCATGTGGTCTGTTTATAACAGGTTTTTACCTATAATAATAAAGGGATAAGTAGCTTTAATGTAATAATAAATTAATTCCCAATATTTTTTTTTTTGAAGACTAAAGCAACCCAATAAATTAAGTTTTAATATGCATACATTATTTTATTAATTTATCTATTTATAAGACACTAGCTTTTGCCCGCAGTTCCCCCCAGGGGACATAGCCTATGTCCTATCTAATGGTCTAATAGACGGACGTGGTGGTAGGCGTGAACAGACAGACACACAGACAGATAGACAGAGCAACTTTCGCATTTATAATATTAGTATGGAATGGATTGTCCAATAGCCCCTCAAAACTGTGTTAATGGTCCGTCTGCGGGCTCAAGTACTCTCTGTACTTGATACATTAAACTGTATTTATAAACAATCACTTATAAACTACTGTGCTGTCAAAACTAAGTACGTTTTGTGGTAAGTGTGTTGGCATATTGTACCGTAAACGTTAACACATAAATAAACTAACCGCTGCAACATTGTTACAGTTTACATGTAACAAGATTGTCGTAATATGTAGTTGTTCAGAAACTACCGGAGCGATTTTAATTAAAGCTATACGAGCCCCTATTTGATATTCTCGAGGCGTCTTGGCTTGGCCCGCCTCACCCTAAAATTGTCAAAGATATTGTGAACTAGATGAGAAATAATGAAAATATTTTTAATAAGTATGTCCCAAATTAATAATTAGTTCAATAAAATAAAATATATCGTGATAAACATACCAACTTAATATTATAAAACTGAGAGTTTCTTCGGTTAAAGGCGCTAATTTTAGGAACTCCTATTTAACTTAAAATCATCTTCCTCTAATTTTAAAAAATAATAATGAGAAAGGCTGTAGATTATGCATTTATCATGCTACTTCCGTACTATCCACGGAAGTCGAGTAGTAGGGATCATAGATGTCAACAAAGTTGGCAGGATTTTATTAGGTATATTATTTAAAAATTAAAATTTACAGTCATATTTGGATAAAGGCACAGAAACAGAGAGTTGTGGTTTATGCATAGAGCACGCATATCACTCTAACTAAATGTCCAGCGCCGAGCGTAGGCAGTTAAGTACTTAGGTACATACTTTGTAATGGTATACCGCAACTATATTCATGCATTACAGCAAATATCAATAGGTATATTAGTGAATTTAGTGTTTATTGGTACATTTTTCCTCATATATGCAGCAGTAAAACGCAGTTATTGCAAATCAAACGATATAATTCTCAGTATTTAACAAAAGATTCTTTTAGCACAAAGAAAGATTTGAATGAAATTTTTATAGCATTTATTATGCTGAATTTTAAGTTATAAATACATCGGGAAAAAGCGCTCAAGTGGGACTTGAACCCACGACCTTTCCCTTACAGGGGGAATGCTCTTCCAACCGAGCTATTGAGACACACCTGAATCACCTCAAATTTCCCTTCTCTTTATTCGAACTGTTGGAACCAATTAATGTTTTTTCAACCATTTTTAAACATTGTTTTTTGATGACTCCGCCCGAATATTTGAATGAAAATTTTATAGCATTTATTATGCTAATTAAGTTCGAAAGTTCAAGTCCCACTTGAGCGCTTCTTTTTCCCGATATAATTCGAACAAAGACAGATTTTTCACATGTCAACGATAGCGTTGCCTAAGACCACAGTGTAAGTAATAGACAATCCAAAGTAGAAGATAAAAGTATTAACTACATCACGAACTGTTATGATTTTTTGTTCCATTTGCCCAGTTTGTAAACAGTTATAACCGAAATATAAATTGAAATAAAACCACTTTTTACCGATTTTATCGCGCTATACTTGTTATTATTTACTTAACCGAAGTTAAAAGTAAATAACAACAAATATATCGCGATAAAATCCGTCAAAAGTGGTTTTAATTCAATGAGTGACATTCGCGTAAACTTTAGAAAATATCACGAAATATAAATTTAGCGTAATTAAAGGGGCAACTGGGGTTCGAAGTATGTTACAGGCGAAACCGGGGAGATCCAGCTAGTTTTCTATATTCATATCCATACTAATATTATAAATGCGAAAGTAACTCTGTCTGTCTTTATGTTACGCTTTCACGCCTTAACCACTGAACCGATTTTGATGAAATTTGGTATAGGGGTAGATTAGACTATGAGAAAGGACATACTATGTTTGGTCGCGATAACCGACATCCACGCGGGCGGAGCCGCGGGCAAAAACTAGTAGGAGATAAAACAATTTGTACATTTCAGGGTAGGTACATAACATGTAAGAACTCATGTCAGTCTAATTTTACTGTGCTAGTTCACGAGCTAACTTCAAACACGTAAATTGAACATTTAGATGTTGATAAGTGTTACATGGTTCCTTTCCTTTTCAACTTTATAGACGTATAAAAAGAGAGTATTTCTATTAAGCACTTACAGTGATATAAATAGAGAACCCATAGTCACACGACACGACAGTCACACGACTGCCACGCAGGAGGCACGGGTTCATCTCCGCTCAGTGCAAATATTTGTGTGGCGTCCTTTATATTGAAGAAAAAACAAAGGTGCAGTCGACAAAAGAGTTACGGTTGCACTTTTACATACAACTATATACGAAAAAGTGCCACCGTATCTCCTTTGTCCACTGTACATAATTCTACTCCTAACTATGATTCAAGTTCATTTACCTACAACAGCATCCTATTTCAAATCCGATTATAAAAACAACATTTATTAAGCTTCTTTAACAAACTGAAAATTTTGTACAAAGTTCAAACACAAATAAATTTTAAATTCATTATTATTGATGTCCAAAGTACAAGTAGGGTACATCAACTTTGATGTAGCTGAGCTTCGATATTTTACTTAGCGACTGCCAACTGACCTTTACCACCTAGTCCTACTTATTCTAGATAGCATTTTATATCACACTAGTTTTGCCCGCGGCTCCGCCCGCGTGGATGTCGGTTATCGCGACAAAATATAGCCTACTAGCTTTTGCCCGCGGCTCCGCCCGCGTGGAAGTCGGTTATCGCGACCAAACATAGCCTATGTCCTTTCTCATGGTCTAATCTACCCCTATACCAAATTTCATCAAAATCGGTTCTGTGGTTAAGGCGTGAAAGCGTAACATACAGACAGACAGACAGACAGAGTTACTATCGCATTTATAATATTAGTATGGATATGGATGTCTTTTCTCATAGTCTATTACCCCTATACCAAATTTCATCAAAATCGGTTCAGTGGTTTAGGCGTGAAAGCGTAACATACAGAGAGACAGACAGACAGACTTACTTTCGCATTTATAATATTAGTATGGATTATATCGTTCATGTATAATATTTGCGTAAATGTATGAAACTAATGCATATTACGTATGCTAAAGTGAACATTTAAGAACTCGTCTAGCAACATTTCAGTATTAGAGGGAAAAATATTCAGAATTTTATATCTTTGTTTGTGGCTCTATATCAGTTTCAGAAGCAAAACAATCACTTCCTTTTATACGTGATTTAGTTATGAATAGGAACAATACATTTTCCTTAGTAAATGTGGCGCCTCGTGATAACCGATAAAAGAATCCTCGAGCTTACTATACCTACTTTATCTTTCATTAGTAAGTAGGTACTCATATGTACAAAGCCTTCGAATTACTACTTTCATTACTTTCTAATTATACTTTGTAGTACACGAGATCACCGTGTTACTACTTGAATAATCTCATATATCGAAACGCCACGTCTTAACACGTGATTTCATACATACAATCACGCCTTCATCCCTGGAGGGTTAGGCAGAGGTGAATTAACACCCATATTTCACAAATCAATGTAATGCTGGGTTTACACGCTTGCCAAGCCTTGGCAAGTCTCGACAATCACAAGCGTGTAAAGAAGGCGTTTGGCTTGGCTTGCGTTAGCTTGTCGGCGCTTGCTTCCGATCCAGTCGAGTGTCGGTTTTTTGACATGCATGCAAGCATGCTCGTGCTTAAAAAAATAAAAACCGGCCAAGTGCGAGTCGGACTCGCCCATAAAGGGTTCCGCAGCATTAAGTAATATAATATAAAAATTCTTGTAGTTCATTAAATGTTTTGTTTTTAGAATTTTTTGAGTTAATTGAATGAGCCTAGTGGTATGGGTAATGGACTGCTGAGACGAGGTCTCGGGTTCGATTCCAGGTTTACCATCTCACACACCAATGACTTTTCGATGCTTTTCGAAGTTATGTGTGTATTTATCGCAGGTTTATAAGTGCCCGGTTAATGGCAATAGGCTCGCCATCTATTACATTGGGACCTAAACATAAACTGGCGAAATGTGTGTGCTAGCACCTCTGCCCACCCCTTCGGGGAATACAGGTGTGAGTTTATGTTATGTTAAATTGAATGAAAGGCGAAAATTGCGGTTTATGATGTATTAAAAAAACTACTTACTAGATCTCGTTCAAACCAATTTTCGTTGGAAGTTTGCATAGCAATGTATACCATTAGAAAAAAACAATGTTAGAAACCTCAATAGCATTTTTGAAGACCTATCTATAAATACCCCACACGTATGGGTTTAATGAAAAAAATTTTTTTTGTACGGACGGACAGACAGACAGACATGATGAATCTATAAGGGTTCCGTTTTTGCCATTTGGCTACGGAACCCTAAAAACGAGGTCTGTTCGAATGAGAAGAGTCTTTCGTTTCTGGAGAAAGATGCAAATCATAAAGATAAGAAGAAACAAGCAGATGCATGGATTCGTCTTGTTGAACTTATCGGAAGGCCAGTGAAGCATTTAAAAATTAAAAAAGTACTTTTCGCTAGCACTTTCCTTTTTTTGTTTCACTTTGCTTGCATTTCAAATAAAAGTACGTTAAACCAAATGCAATTGCCGTGACAAGTTCGGTGTCCGCCATGCTTGGAGGTAGGTTGCAGACTGATCCATTTACAAGCGTGTAAACGCTTTCCAAACGCCAAACGAGATTTGTGATGCCTTGGGGCTGTTTGCCGTTTGCCAAGGCTTGGCAAGCGTGTAAACCCGGCATAAGAATTCGGTCCCACGTAATAGGGGGTGAGCCTATTGCCGTATTCCAGGCACGAGTCCGGGCTGTATATATCTATCTGATGTTAAATAGCCCTATCCCTTAGTCGTCTAGTACGACACCGCAAGGGAAGAGATGGAGTGGCCCAAATTCTACTTAGCCGAGACCCACGCGGTTGAATGCCGTTTTTTGCCATCCGCCTTTGAACCCTAAAAAGAGTAGCTCATGCTGGCTTTATTTTGATAGCATAGAACTTAGGAGTCTCTCTACCAGTACGGTTCTTAAACAGAGCATTTCCTACTAGCAATAACTTCTAAGTTTATAAGTTTAGTTACGTTATGATAGTTTCTGAGAACATGAAAACTTGGACCTTTCTGTAGCGATGTTTAATAGGTTTCACACCAATAATTTAACAAATACGCAGAAAAACTACGTTCTAAAAGAGAAATTATAATAAAAATGAAGACACGTACATAACTACCTATATTCTAGGTATCTACAATTCTTAATCTAGGATAGAATAAGAATTATATTTCACCAATGAATCTAAACTCGGTAAATACAATTCAAAATGTTCGTTGAATTGGATATTCATTGGTGCAAACCAATTTCAATGTATGAAAATCTATTTAAACCATCAGAAAGTAGTAAAATTCAGAAACTTGTATTAGATACCACACGAAAATAGTCTGAAACCTCTTTTGCTTGATGTTCAAACATTTGGTTTCTATTATTTAAATACATAAAATTAAATTTTATATATCATATCGCATAATATACATGCTTATAGGTATTGAAATTATTAATACGTGAAATGTTAACCAAGTTATCGTTGTGTAGGGCCTTGGCAGGAATAGTATATTTTGTAAGTAGTTTAATGTCTTTTTATTTACTTTTATGAACTAAACTACAAGTTAAAACTAATAGTCACTTAACTATAAATTTCTGCACTGAAAGAGAGATCTAGGCCACCAGATTATGAGGAGAATGAGGAGAATTGGCAACAGTGCTTGTGTGCAAAGCATATCTGGTAGGTCATATAAGGAGGTGATTTATCTGTAGCCAAAATAATAGGGTTTGTCAAATTGTAGTTCTGCCGCCAAAATGCAGTCTCGAAGGACGTCAACAGACTTATTTCTCATATATTATCGCAAAAGTAACCAAACACGAAGAGATCTAGTGAGATTTCTGCGAGAACTCTGACAATTTGTGTTAGGTTAGATTTGTGACCTCGGAAAAACAAGTGTTAACATATTTGTCTATGTTTATTACACCAACTCAAAGTAAGGGTTTCTATTTATACAAAAAAAGTCCACAATTCTGTCACCGACAAATACGACCGTTCATAAATGACAGAATTTTAATGGATTCCACTTGAATTTTTCAGTTAATATTTAATTTAAATGGATTGGCGTCAATACTGTAGGTAATTGCCACACGGCTGCGATAATTACTACTTCGTAAAGAGAAATATTTTACGGCAGGAGGTATATTAGGGACGTTTGCTTGAATGTACATTGTAAGTTTATTAACTGTCATTCAAGGGCTTCTTGGTAATTAAAAATGTTCTTAGTATTTATCAGCTTTCATCTGAAGTAAGAATTTAAAAACAAAACCGAAGAAACATGGAAAAAGCTATTAAACACGGTAATTGTTAGTAATTTCCAAGAAAATTGTGATCCTGGCATTGACGATATAATAAATGTGGTTTTCATCTTATTTGAGACCATTACAAAATAAAAAATAATTAAAATATGTTTATTTCATGTAATTAGGAACGTATTGAACATTTTATTAGTACGAAGAATTTATTGGTAAGGATTATTATGATAGGAAAAGAAAAAGAGGTATTATTTATTTATTATTTATTAAGGTATTCATTATTTTATTATACCTACTACTCATAAATGGCTAAGGTCCGAATTCACATCAAATTTCAGCTCCAAGATTTGCCGTCGTAAATTATGACAATTTGACAGACACATTGGGCTGTAGATAATTACAGTGAACCACCAACTACAGCAACTCAATGCCATTACTGTTCTGTTTTCATTTTACATTCAGAGCTAAAGTTACACGCGTATTATTATTGGACTTTCCACAAAATTCATGAAATAAAACATAATGGTACGCCTTGGCAGTTAAATGAAAGTTATTTTTAATCTTCGACATGCGATATGGCAATTGATTGATTTATTCTCGTTCTGAATTCAATTTTATTTTCAGTATCGTGTTTAGTAAGGTACGCTGTTTCGTAGGAATTAATTTGGAAATGCGCATTACTCATAATCCATATCGTCTACAACATCTATTTTTACGATTCAAGGCAGCTGATAAGAATTTAATATTGGATGAAATTCTGCAAGTTACAGTTTGAGATCTAAATATTATCTGAGTCTGCATCGGTGGATGGCTCTATTCCAATAACTTAAATTGTTACAAAATGTTCAGTATCAGCATGGAGTCCGGAAATATTGTCTGATTCACGTCTCTAGTACGTGAGACCGGACACGATCGGTGAAAAGTGGATGTTATTCACTTCCGTCATTTTACCATAACGGTATTTACCGCCACGTGGTTAACGGCAGAGTAGAATTCTGGCCACCCATCTCCACCGCGTGATTCCTGGTAGAATAGAATTTGGGTCACCCCGTCTCTTCCCATGCGGTGTCGTACAAGGCGACTAAGGATAGGGCTGTTAAACATCAAACAGATATATACAGCCCAGACTCAGCCTCATATGCATGACTCGAGTCAACAATAGTACCAGGAATAGGGGAATAGGCTCATCCCCTATTACGTGAGATCGAATACATTGCTTAGTGAAATGTGGGTGTTAATTCACCTCTGCATAAACCTCGATAAAAGCGTGATTATATGTATATGTATGTATTTACAATATTATATTTTATGATTTTACTCACTTTTATTTATACTTAGAACTTTACTTGTGCTATAGGACTTGACATTTTGCCAAATTTCATGATTAGGTTCAGCCCAACTCTCTATAGGTTTGGAATCCCTTGAGAATGTTTTAATATAGACACTGCACAACTGGCCATATCTTAAGAATGCGGTGACTTTGAAGTTAGGTTTTATCACATCTAGTTTCCTTTTTCTTTTTAGACACAAAACCCCTAAAACATGATTCGCCGTCGAAAAATTTACTGCGGTATACTCGTTTGCAAATAAAACATAATAGGTATGCAAAGTGAATTGAGGACTTAAAGTCGCTTAAGAAAATAAGAAACAAGTTGAACAACAACTTTCGTGTTGACGACTGCGTCTCGTCTTTTGTAAATGTTGAGCACAAAAAATGTACAAAATTATCACACAAATCGTGTCAGTGGTTATCGAGTTAAGTATCTAAATGTCATAAGAACTCTGGTCGTTTTAAAATGCAAAATAGATTTACTTTTAACTTCTATGGTTCTTTTTTTACCGTGAGAGAAAATCCTTCATGGATATTATGCCGGACTCCTACCGACTAAAAACCCCCACGGTAACGCCCAGTAGCCTATGGTTGGGAGCCCCAGGTAAGCCCTCGGAAGGATGTCCCAGACTTCTTTAAAATGGTTGTTGACAAAACGCTTTTTATATTTAAGTGATTGCGCACGTCCATAGGCCACGGTAACCATTTTCCATCCGGTGGGCCATGTGCTAGTCTGCCATCTTAGTGGTTTATTGAAAGAAACAGTTACTTCTCATGATTTTAATCTTTTATGTCTAAATATCTTGCAAACCACAATTTAAAGTTGCTATTAACCACGGTTTAAGAAAATAAGTACGTTGGTACGTGTTTGGAAGTTATTTTTCCAGTTACTTACGTAGTATTTCCACTCAGTAATTGTTTTATGTAACAGAGTAAATATTAGCTAATCTGTGGTAAAACCGGCATCTGTTATGAAAAAGAAAATTGAATGTGGTTTCTTGCTAACAAAGACAGAAATAGTCATTTATTTATGTAATATTGACAGCCTTGGTTTAATAACTTACAAAATCTTGTCAAGTTATTTCTAACTAGCTTTTAACCGCGGCTCCGCTCGCCTGGATGTCGGGTATCGCTACCAAACCATAGCCTACGACTTTTTCATGGTCTAATCTACCACTATACCAAATTTCATTAAAATCGGTTCAATAGTTTAGGCGTGAAAGCGTAACATACAGACAGACAGGCAGAGTTATTTTCGTATGTATAATATTAGTATGCATAATAAGTTTGTTGTGCTTTAATCCATACTTCCATACTAATCCATACTAATATTATAAATGCGAAAGTAACTCTGTCTGTCTGTCTGTCTGTATGTTACGCTTTCACGCCTAAACCACTGAACCGATTTTGATGAAATTTGGTATAGGGGTAGATTAGACCATGAGAAAGGACATAGGCTATGTTTGGTCGCGATAACCGACATCCACGCGTGCGGAGCCGCGGGCGAAAGCTAGTGGTCAATAATTCGCAGTTCGAACACTCGTTCCTCTAGGCCGGAACTACGCTAGACCACCTCAAAAATTTAGGAACCCATCGAAAATGTGCCATGAGTAATTACTTTTTACCATCCTGTCACACAAGTTCTAATAGTGGCGGTAACTCCCTACAAATTAAATGGGCAGTTAGTATCTAGTTGTCAATTGTATAGCATTAATACTTAATACGATATTTTAGCTACACACAAGCAGCGCTGCACCTCTTCACATGTAATGATGACATACGAGTAGTACCGTAAGAATTCGAACCGAAGCCCGAAGCCGGTTTCGGCAATTTACTGTTAATTTTTATTTAGAATGCTTTCTTGCGTGTTAAACGGTGAGAAAACGAAGAAGTTTCTTAAGAAGTTGATAGTAGTATCTATATGTTTGAAGCTATATTAAAATAAACTTCCTTTTTTTCGTGCGGCAATCCCCTCGGATACCTCCGATTATTGCGGACTCGAACCGACTAAAACCGCACGCCGACTGTGGGTCGTGGTGCTAGGCCGGAGGTGAGGTAGTCATCGACATATCCCTCGCACCCCGGCTGACCCAGGGCCATCCCTTACGGTCTGGCCCTCCTCGGGAGGGGAGACAACGGTGTCCCGACTCGCCCTCGGAATTTTTTAATTAAAATTAACTAGGCAATCACTCAAGCTGTTATCAAATGCTGCCGTTCTGAACAATATTTACCAATTTTTTTTACAAACAAAGATACATGCAATACGCACATAACATGTGCATTATGTATGAGGGTAACAGAACTAATCATAGCTCTCATATATAATTGATTTTCGGTGTACCTCTGTACAGTAACATAATGTGGTTTTATTGAATGTCCTTCACATTTAAAACTAACTGGCCCGGTGGTTATTCTACAATTTTAGTTTAAGAGTATGCACCAAAAGGTAGTAATCATATTTGGGAAAGCTTTTCATTTCATTGTGGAAATGAGACTCGCGTTCTGTGATAGGAATAAAAATGTGTATTACAAAAAGAGTTCGTAAAACAGCGGTTTTTAAATTACATAGAGCACGCCAAAAGCTTGTGTAGATGATACATTGCTCTCATTGTTGGGATTGCACTGTTAAGTGTAACAAAATGAGACCCCTCGTAATTTGATTGTATGCTCTAGCTGTGACTGCAGCATCGTAACATTAAATGACATCTATAACTTATAAAATTGTATAGTGGTTGTGTAAGTAAACGACTCTGAATCCAAAATATAGATAAGAAATTGTTGTCTGCTTGACTGTTTGTCTGAAATAGACGTAAAACTGTAGCATTAAACGCAAAAAATTTTGATGCTGTTTTTTGTTAGATATGTGTCTTGACTAGACTTAGATTCAGTAGATCCAGAGGTACGACCCAAAGTCGTGATAACACAAGCGAAATCGCGAGCATCAAAAAGTAATACTGAAATCAAATTCTTGCTAACTCTGGCTAATATTGCACTAATCCTTACGTTACCTGAGTTACACTTTGAAGGTTTTAGGCTGTTATCAATTCAAACGAATCAACAGCAGTGGTCGACTCATATGACAGAGATAACAAGGAAAAGCTGATGCCCGTGGCTCCACCCGCATGGATATCGCTTATCAATTTTGGTCATATCGCCGATTCTACTCAATTAATTGCACTCAAACATACAGCAGATGTTAAGTCAGACCAAGACTTCTCTGATAAAAAAACCGCACAAAAATCCGTTCAGCAGTTTTTGTGCGAATAAGCTATTTAAAATTTTCAGCATCTCATATCTAATTGTTCATTCTAAAGCCGTTGTGAAACGACAAAAGACTAAAGTCTGCTTCTGAGGAAATCAATAATTCATGAGAAAGGGCTTATTTATAAAGAGAAACAGATTTTGAAAGCAAATTTAAATATTTAACGATTATCTTTCCTTTTGTGAAGATTGTAATTATTCTCAAAAATCTGGAAGCGACATTGAAAACAACCACGTTTCTGTTGTTTATCTTCCAAAATGTCAGACCGAGGTGGAAAATAAAAGTTATTTCTCTTTTTCATTAAATACTTTTTAAAGAAAACTTTCAATAAAATGTTGGAGTTCGCTTATTCAATTTACATAATATCAAATTGACACGAAAATTCATTATCCATCGATCGTAAACGTGAACTTTTCCGTCCAACTTATTATGAAAATCTTGTAGTAATATTTGTAAATGTAATTTAGTTAACAACTCATTCAAAAACATGGTCTTGTTACCATCTAAAATATTATTAACGCATATTTGAATTGGCTACAGGTAAGAGGGTACACCTTACTTTTATTGTTGTACGTCTAAAGCGTACCTCAAGTCCTTTGTGACTTCTCTACCTGTTCATGAATAAAGGCTCACAGAAACTCGAGATGTCGTAAAAAGTATACTAGGCAAAATTGTGTACCGATGTTGTATTGTAAAATATCACAGTATTGTTAAATATCGAAGCGAAACCAATTTGGAACAACCAAATCAAAATGGAAGGTCACCTCACATATTTAGCTTGACACAAAGAATTTTCGATTCGCATTCATATTTGTTATTTATTTATCCATTTTTTGCGTCGGTAGATGGTGCTGCTATTAGGTTAACTATAGGATTTTTTACCAATTAATTTCCGGATGAAGCGAAAGTATTCGAAAACAGAATTTTATTCAATTTAAAGCAAATATAACCTTCATAACTTTGTATTCTATTTTAATTACTGTTACCAATATTGGAAACTACACTAAACCGTGTTAGTAATTTCCTAGGACGAAGTTTTGTCATTACGTAGATTGGATTGCCACCCTAATTGCCCTAATTCTGACTATCGGCAACGCTCTATTTGTATTTTTAAAGCTGGAAATAAACATTGAGCCAATCTACACTGAACACATAGTGCATATGCGTTCAATTTTTAAATATAAGTACCTACAGTGTACATTGTTTTCTTAAAGCAAAGTAACAAGGGCTTCTATTGAATGACCCCTATTTTGAAAGCAAATGTGAGTTAGGTACACATTCATTCAAATGATACATTCGTGTATATAATAACAATTCGGTACCGTAGTCAGAGCCTCTGCCTCATGTCACGACAGATTACATCGATGAAACACTACTGTACAAGTTTTACTGTGAACTGTGTGTAACTTTATGTGCCTTAAAAACAAATTGGCAACAAAAAATATTATATGATGAGAAAGATATCAACGAAGTCAAAATTGTTATTATCACAGAGCAGTTAGATATCTATAGCTATCTACTTACGTAAGAAAACTAACATTTAAATAGTCTAACGAATGAGTCTTGAAGACATTGGTACATAATATTAATATTATAAACAAAGTACTCGTAAGTAATCATTCTGTAATAATAGTTCTCACACGTGTTGGCCTACTTCAAAAGTTTCCTTCAGATAACAAATTTGAAGTGTCATTAGAGAGAAACAGCTCTCAACGTCGTGGATCGTTGTCGAGATGGGTGCAATATTTGTGATCGTTTTTTGCTCATCCGGGTCGACATGTGTGCTGAACGTAGGGCGATGCCTTGTAAAAAGCTAACATGTGGTGTTCTCCTTGCTCGCACCGCTGCCGCGACACATCCGGGACAAAATCCGCTAGCTCCACTCATCAACTAATAGTTTAGCTTTAAATACATTTCTCGCACCAGTTGAACATTATATCGAAGGGTAGGGTAATGTAACAGAGATTCATAGAATTGTTATTGATCTCAAAATGTTAAATATGGACGATGAATTAATAAAAAAAGTAGTGTAGGTCAGAGGGTAAGGCGAGCTCATCAACAATAGATCTGCACAAACAAAAAGGCGAATAATGAAACGCACTGAGGACAAGATGACTGATGAATATTTATAATATTTCGAGCTTACCTAGCACTGTCTTTCTCACGGATGAGTTTTATTACTCGTTTCATCTTCTTCAAGTGTTAGTTTCAGATTTTATTAATTCAAGATAAAAGCGTTGAATAGCTACTTATTTGCTCATTAATTTTAATGGAATCCATTACTATTTTATTTCATCTTACTTTCTTCGAAAGAAGTATAACTTTAATAATAAATATGTATTAGGTGCAAAAGCTCTTATGATTTATCATGTAATTTTGTTGCTACAAGTTTTTATTGAAGCGTAATTTACAATTTTATAGGCCACTATGCATATGGTAATGTTATTGAATATAAAAGTTGACTTTAAGTTTTAAATAGCTGTGTTTTTGCTGATTACATATTATTATTTACCATTACGCTGTTTGAAAATGAATGTCTATCACCTATCTAATAATCAAAAAATAAAAATGTACCGTATGTACAATTTGAAAATTGAAATTGAAATTTGAAATTTGTCCTTGGTATGCCTGACAATAAATTTAAAACCTTTGTGAAGACCACCTTATGTAAAAAAGCATACTATAGGACAGATGACTACCTTAAAGACAAAAATGTCTGGCTTGAGCATGGTGCAGGCCCCTCCTAAATTGCTTTGCTGTAACTACGGCATAATGTTTAAATAGGAACGCGAACTTCTTTTTTTTTATTTATTTTTGTTAACTTAGGTTAATTATTTTATTATAAGTTTTTTTTTTATATACTTTAATTATCTTGACACGAGACATATGTACATTTGTCCATATTTAGTCTTAAGAACTTACTTTTTTTTTTTTTTTGTAAATTGACGTCCAGAAAATGCTACAGTGGAGTTTGTTGCGCCGTTTCTTCTCCACTGGTGCCTAGGAAGCGGTGGTAAACTTAGTTTTAAGCAGAATTTGACGTCAAAAAGCTGTAGTAGTGCTACACAATTTTGAATAAATACCTTGAGTTTGAGTTTGAGTTTGAGTTTGAACATTTTTGTAGAATTTTATGTATAAAATTTGAATGGCTGTGGATATGATGTGGTCGCAGCTTCGTCATCAGAAATAGATTGTAAAACCTTGACAGCTTGCATATGGCACAGTAGAAATAATGTTGTCTGGCCACTTATGCTCATCTATATTATAGAGAACGTATTATGCATGAATAGCGGCCGTCAGGTAAGTAAAACGATCACGTTTCGGTGCGCCTGCGTCGAACGCACACAGCTTGACTGGCATGCAGTTCTGCCAACATAATAACATTTATTTTATTTTCTGTAAATAGACCATTTTCAAACTAAACACTTTTACTACACTTTAATTTAAGTCTATTGATATCACTTATGTCGTAAGTAAATAAAGTTTTTACATAGATTACCTATGTAAGTATAATAAATTCTAAAAATGCCTGATAAAATTCAGTGCATCCTAATTATCAATGAAAATTTGTTTTATGCTCTATACTCTCTTTCTTATCCGATATTGTTTCTAGTACAATATTTTTTGTATGTAACTAATTTTGATTATACCTTTATTATTACATCTTTTATTGTTTTAATACAAAAGTTATAATCGGTTCGTATAATTTAATTACAAGGAAATAATTGTAATGTTTTTATTAAACGTAAGGAAAGTTCTTTACCGGTGTAAAGAACTTTCTTTACCTACATCTCAACTTAACTTGTTATGCTGTTGGCAGCCCTGTTTATACGTATAAGCGATGTTGCACGGCTACATTCACGAGTGAAAGAGAAGGAGTTACATTTGTAGGGAGAAGGGACAGAGATAGCAAGGACCGGCTGAGCAGGTATGCCGTATGCGACGCGGGCGCCGCTGCCGTCCTGCGTATACTGAAATCACAAAGCCAGATGCAACGATCGGCTGTTTACTGCCCCAGGTACCTATACAACATGGTGTTATATTCTATCTACATGGTCAAGACGTAAAAGTAACGTAACTGTATTAAGTAGAAATTTGTTATTTTGCAGAGTACAAATTTGTAACACAATATGTAGATCCTAATAGCTCCAGCCAATTCAACAAATAGCTAGAACAAACAAATAGAAGGACAGATAGACAGACAAAAATGTATCAAATTGTTGTTATCATAGTGTCGAGTGTGCCGACTATTAATAAAGAAGGTACCAAGTAGGTATAAGATACTCATATTGATTACAATGATTACAAATAGATAATTATAATAATTAGAAGATTAACATTTAGTTTCAAGTTTTGCATTTATTATACATAAAGTTATAATAAAGTATTCAAGATTATTTATCTTAATGATAAAAATTGTAAAATTAAATTGTATTCAACATTAATGCATAGAGCTGATAACAATAGACTTGCGTAATGTCTTACCTCTATTGGACATTTTTATTAATTGAACAGCTTGAACTTGACTGCGGTCCAGTGCAAATCTAGTACATGCATTAGTCTATTAAATACAATGCATTCTATCATACATATTTGCAAAGAAATCTTTGATTCCTTTGTTTCTAGTCTAGGCATCTATCATAATAAAAAATGGGCTAAATTCCGCTAGACCAGTTTTATGAGTTGAGATAATGTTATTCTTTTGTTGGAGATTGTGCTTTTGTATAGAATATGTTGTTATTCTTCATATAACGAATCCACTTATCTTTATAATAATGCGATGCGTGGGCTGTTTGGCCTTAAGTGTTTTACGTTTGTTAACCAATTCTCTTCTACTTTAGATTGTTACGTCTTATAGACTATCATATTATATTTGGATAGTTGCTAAAAATATAACTTTACTACTGGAATCTATTATTGTGGAAAGTATATTTCCTATAGGTAAAACAGATGGATGAGATGTGTTATATTTGGGGATGATATTATGTGATTGACGGCTCAAATCTTTTTTGTGTATAATATTTCTGAGTAAGTAAGAATTTCTACTCAAATTTTTCTCGTGTTCTGTTATCTGACTGTTATATATTATCTATAAATCTGTTATTTTCTGCATGTTTCTTCCAGATACAATCCTATCTCTAAAAACACACCATTATTCAGTAATAATACACATATGCGCAAATTTACAGAATCTCCAATTATTTAGACATACTTTTCTAACTTTTAGTCCTTCTATTTTGTATCACAATGTTGTTCAAAATATCAAAACGTTTAGATAAAGTGACTGAATGTTAACAAACCCTCCATTTCATTGTAAATTAAAACGAAATGTCTGCTACAGTAATTGTTCGTTTTAAAACAAGAACCATTAAGATTGAGCTGAAATACATTAGCTTAATACCTTTTTTTAATTGAAACAGGAATTTGTTTCACTTTAGTCATTATATCCGCATAGCAGTTAATATTCCACTTAGACCAGTTTTATTAAAGTTTTAATCAAAAGCTTGGAGCTTGAGCAAAGCAAAAGAAGCGGTGCAATTGAATTGCTTGGCACTTGGCACCACAACGCTTAGGTACACTACGAGGGGATCAAACCTCCCTCGTCTGTTGCCTACCAAGGGTTTTATGATTTGATTCCACAATTGAGCAATCGATTTAATTCCATTTTTAAAGTTTACACACTTACGAGTATACTACATGGCAGAACCTTATTTTTTCAGATTAGGCAAGCTACCTGAAATTACGTGTGTCATTGTGTAAATGTAATTTAAACTAAAATAGTGACTTATCATTTAAAAGTTAAGCGAGATTATACTGATAAAAATTGTATTGTTATTCGAGTTAATAGTTCCAAATATCAGATCTAATAGTCGGGACAAGGGAGTAAAAAGATTAAAAACATAAGAAAAATATTTTTATGTAGGTATGTATTTGAAATATTCATCACTAGATGATGCCTGGGGCTCTGCCAGTTCAGTTTAGATTTCCCGGTCTTCTTTCACACAGAAACCTATTCAAGAGATAAAAGTATCCTATGTGTTAGTCTAGGAAATGGTTGGCAAAATACGTAAAAAGTTTATCGATTTACGCACGATTTAGTAATAAACATCCAAACGTACAAAAATATATGCAGACTTACAACTCAATCCATATTTCCATACTAAGTAAATACGAAATTAACTCTGCCTTTCTGTCTGTTGTTACGCTTTCACGCCTAAACCACTGAAGCAATGTTGATGAAATTTTGTAAAGGGTTACACCTTGAGAAAGGACCATAGGCTATTTGGTCGCGATAGCTGACATCCATGCGGGCGGAAATGCGGACAAAAGCTAGTTACTTATAATATTGACTATGTAGGATTAATTACTGCATTCTGTAGTCGAGAATTCGGAGTTGGGGCAGTTTTAGCGACGACGGGTGCCCTAACATTTTAACGCGCAGCGAAGCCTTGTGTAATATTTAGTTCGCTAGTTGACAAATTCCCTCGTTAGCGGTTTCATTCCACTTCATAAAATAAATTAATTGTGTACATTATTAATTCTATACATATTATTAACTACCGCAGGAACCGTATGTACCATTTCTTATGTTTTCTAAGAACAGCTTTATATGCATCTGAGGTTGAAAGCGAAGGAACAGGAGCAATTAGCAAATTGGGACTTGGAAGAGGCCTACGTCCAGCAGTGGACTGCAATAACTCTCATCTCATTTATTTGTAAGAATATTACATGTTAATAATGATTGCTTGATTAATTAAATGTTGACGTTTTGACCACACGAGTGATCTGATGGTAAAAAGGAATATTTTAGACTAATAAATTAGGGCCTATAAAAAGAAAAAGTTTTTTTGTTTTAAAATAATTTTCTTGGTCAAAACGACGAAATCTATCTCTTTTTTTTTCAATTTCAAAGGTTTGTTAGTGTTATGTTATGTATGACGGACATTGAGTCGAGTATATTATGTTAAGTATAACTTTGACGGACAACAGGTTATATTATATTAAATTTCTTTTAGATATGCTGTGTTATTTTAATTTTATCTATGTAATGTGCTGCGATTAAATGCAATTCAAAATATTACATTATCTAATTGTAATAGATATCTGAATGTGTGCAAGACTTGGTAATTTGCACCTACCTAAGCAATGTATATATCTCAAACAAGTTCATTAAAATGACTTAGCTAGTAGGTAGGACTTATATTGAGCTAAATAAATCTTGAGGTTGGTATTATGTGGAATTTCGATCATTGCGCAGGACATGTGAGGAAATATCTTAATAGCAAAAGGGACGGTCGCCTCTTAAATGAAGGATCCCGGGAATTTCTACTTAAGTGTTTTCTCCATAACCTTAATTACTTATTGCTTATGTTCAACCATCCAAGCACCCAAAAAGTTGTCGCATAACACTTCAATATATTTTGTTAATCTTAGAAAGTTTCACATATGGTTATTCCAATACAAGGAGGCAGTGGTAATAGTAATATCAACTCTAAACTTCAAGTGTCATTTGAACAATACGTTATGAAGCCGTTACACTACCGACGTGAACCCACTCCTAGCACAAGCAATTAGGCTTATTTGAAAGGGTTAGGTTAGAGGGAATATTAGTAATTTCGGTTTTAATATTCTTATATGAAAAAAATAACTAAGTAAGTAGGTACAACTGGGTACAACGTTGAGGCAGTACTATTAACTTATTACTATTATCTATTAACGTGGTACTAACAATATCTATTCTGTGGTTGAGGTTACAAAATTATTCAGTTATTCTATTTTCTTGATAGCAAATAGGTAGGTACTAGGTACCTAATTACACATCATCTATACCTACTATTATTGTAATTGTAATGTAGTCGTGTCTGTGAGTAACTATAACTATCTAATACTATCTATTCGGTTTATGTTAGATTTATCGATTCTAAACACAAAAGCTTATTTTTTTAATCTTGTCTGTTTGTTCGCGATGGACATAAAAAATGACGATAATCGACAAACACGTGGGCGGAGCCGCGGGCCTAATCTACAAAATAATACCGTTTTTTTTTAATATTTAGTATCTAAGGTTCACATTTTAAAGAGAAATAAGAATTTCTCTTCATTCATTGTCAAGTCCGTTTTTTTACGAATTATGGTAAGGCAAGCTCGTATACCGAGTGTAAGACTGTCCTACAGTTCGGGTACAGTGCCCTCGGCTTGGAAGGAGGCGAATGTCCAGCCGATCCCCAAGAAGGGGGATCGCTCGGACCCAGCCAACTATCGACCCATAGCCGTCACCTCAGTGCTGTGCAAGGTGTTCGAGCACATAATTAACACACAGCTCATGCGCCACCTAGAGGATCACTCCTTGCTTAGTGACCGGCAATACGGTTTCAGACCGAAACGGTCAACGGGTGATCTTCTGGCGTACATGACCCACCTTGGGGGTGAGGCTATGGAGAAGCACGGTGAGTCACTGGCAATTAGTCTTGACATCGCCAAAGCTTTCGATAGGGTATGGCACAAATCGCTTCTTTCCAAGCTACCAGCCTTCGGCCTGCCTCCTAGACTGTGTAACTGGGTTGCAAGCTTCCTGCAGGGGCGCCGTATTCGCGTCCTATGTGATGGACGAGCTTCGGAGTTCTTGCAGGTAAATGCTGGCGTGCCGCAGGGCTCCGTTTTATCTCCCACTCTCTTTCTTCTGCATATCAATGACATGCTCTGTAACGGAAACATTCACTGCTATGCAGACGACAGCACCTTACACGGGAGTTATTACGCACATCCTGCGGCCAAGCAGTCTGATATCGCGGAAAAAAGGCAGCTTCTTGTCACTGAGCTGGACCGGATCCTGGACCACATTTCTCAATGGGGCGCTAGGAACCTGGTCGAGTTCAATGCCAAGAAGACCCAGGCATGTGCGTTTACAGCAAAGGTATCTCCTTTCCTTCCCCTTCCCACTCTTCAGAGCACACCACTGCCACTGCAGGATCACCTCACTATCCTCGGTATGGATGTTCGCTGCAAACTGAATAACAAAAACTATATCGAGAGTATCATCAAATCAGCCTCGCGTAAACTCGGAGTCCTGAACAGAGTGAGACGTTTTTTCACGCCGGAGCAGCGGTGTCTTCTATACAAGACCCAAATTCGTTCCTGCGTGGAATACTGCTCACATCTCTGGGACGGCTCCGCAAAGTACTTATTAGATGCTCTCGACAGGTTGCAGCGACGTGCGGTCCGCATTATTGGGGATCCTGAGGTCACGAACACCCTCGAGCCTTTGCAGATGCGTAGAGATGTTGCGTCTTTGGCAGTTTTCTACCGTCTCTACCATGGTGAATGTTCTGACGAGCTCTTCCAATTAGTCCCACCCTCCCCTTTCCTTCACAGGACGACACGTGCAGGGCTAAGATGTCATCCATTTACGGTGCAGAGTATACCTGCTAGAACCAAGCGTTTCAGTGATTCATTCCTATGCCGCACCACTAAGACCTGGAATTCCCTGCCAGCTCACGTGTTTCCTTCTTCCTACAGTCCCGGGTCCTTTAAGCGGGGCGTGAAAAGGCATCTAATGAGGCCGTCAAGCTGAGTGCCACCACTGTTAACATGGTAAATGTTTGCGATGGTGGCCCTCTTTCCGAGACTTTGCCTTTAGCTTAACATCAGGCGAGGTGAAGTCAAATTGACGTGTACTGTGTAAAAAAAAAAAAAAAAAAAAAAAGAGGAACGCTCCCAGAGCCAAAAAGCCCTAGTAGTACTCCTGGTAAAAAAAAAACGAAAAACTTTTTATATGTTGCTGTAATACCTACTACTACGGGTTTTCGGCTTCGGGACCGTTCCCCTTACAAATGGTATGCAAGGTGGGGACAAAAAGCTAGAGTTCAGCCTTTGGCCACAGAATAAATAATAGTCTTTGGCGCCAACAGCAAAGCAGCGTCGAATACGAAATGCGAGCCCCGCTTGAGTGTGAGGCGGTTTTACTAACGGACATTTCACACGTGACACGGAACGCAAATGTAACATACATATAAACAAGAACACATAACACACCGACTGCGATTATGGCCCAGCTTACTAACTCTAAACATTATTATTATAATCTGCCTGAATGTTTTATTCATACGACTACGACATCCTTTACAAACTAAAGCCATCGAATTTGTATAGCCAAGGTCATCGGCCCAAGTTGTGAAAACAAGATTTACTTAAAATGAGAATACGACCATGATTAGGCACAGCGTCTTAGAAAAATAATCTCTTCAGTTATTTTCTCGCAAACTTTACTTATGCCTTGTAAATCTGTAATGTAACGGCCTACGATCGAGAGGTCCCAGGTTCCCGACCATTGCACTACCGACACTAACCCACTCCTAACACAAGTAGCTAATATATATTATATGTAAGAGCGAATATTAATAAAGCTTTTGCCCGCGGCTCCGCCCGCGTGGATGTCGGTTATCGCGACTAAACGTAGCCTATGTCCTTTCTCAAGGTCTGATCTATCCCTATTCCAAATTTCATCAAAATCGGTTCAGTGGTTTAGGCGTGAAAGCGTAACATACAGACAGACAGACAGAGTTACTTTCGCATTTATAATATTAGTATGGATTTTGATTGGTAATATTATTCCTTTCTAAAAACAAATTACTATAGAAGCACTTGACTTCATAACTTTTACTTTGTGGTCTAAATTAATAAAGATATTTGATTGATTGAAATTATTAAATTTCAATTCCTTTTCTGAATACTGTACCTAACTCTTATATAAATTTTGTAGAGAATGGCCGGACGAGACAAGAATTTCATAAAACATTCTTCTAGTCCTGAGACCTTTCCTTTGAATACGGTTGTTTTTACGACAGTATTTCTAACCACTCATACTTCCCTCGGAACTTTCAACAACCGTAGTTCTTCTAAGTGTTTCTTAATTGTGTTCAAGTTTGGCTCTTAACAATTCCCAAAAGCGACATTCCAAGACTTTTCAGGCGAAATGAACTAAAAGTTATTCCACTTAACAAATTTTGTAGATAACTTCACCAATGCCTTTTTAAATAAATTTCAAAACTATACACTTTACGTGTTTGTACTTTCTTATAAAAAAATTGAAGAAATGCCTAAAATAATTCAAATGTAAGCATTTCAAGATGTCTTGTTGTGTATTGTGTACAGAAATGAAAACAATTTTCAATTTCAAATTAACTGACAAATTTCCTGATCTCCGGGATAATCTTACTATACTTCCAAAAATCTTATTATTTCTGTAATTACAGAGTTAAATGTCTTGGTATTTTTTAAGGCGGTTGCTGATTAGCTACCGAAGTGAATGAAACGCAGTTTATACTTGTAATGTGTATATAGGTATGTTCGCCAGCTCGCTAGTTTCAAAACCCCACATAGTTGGGAGAAGTTGAAGGAGAAATTTACCACGTGAGTTAGCTACTATACAATTATTTCAATTTTAGCGACTTCACTACGTAGCTGAGAACCACGCCATGATATACTGCGAAATATAACTTCCCACTAAGAACCCCTTCATAACATGGCAATTTCCACATGACTGTACCTATAACACTAATGAACAATACGCAGTAACAGAGTAATGAAACTCTAAACTCTAAATGACTTTATAACGTACGCACATTGACCTTATTCCGTTATAAGAAAAACTAAAGAGTAATGAGAAAATTTTGTGCGAATGAGATAGTGGGAACGAACAGATAAGACTCAAACACCTATTGTATCGGAACAGTGGTGTGCAAATAACCATGCCGCTATTGTTTCCCGGACGACAAACAATACACGAACAAGTACCCACTTACATATGTAGTGTCGGTGCACTTACTGGAAACTGGAATGAAATAATATGGATCACACGTATTTTGAGCCAACAAATAACTATGCTCGACTGGCATTTTGTTTTGCTTTAGAAATAAGACTACCTACATGATTTGGTTGCAAACGGATCGGAAAAAACAAATGAAAGTCAAAAAGACAAAAATCAGCAAACGGCTGAAGTGTCGAACTACCTCAGAGTGTAAAGGTGATGAATGAAATGATATACGTATTATTTATGTGTAGTAGGGCAATGGTGTACTTAGTATGTTCATCCGTGACAAAATTTCATTTATGGTGATAGATCAGAAGTGCAATACAAAGTACCTAATTAAGTATTTGCATTGTCGCTACACACGTGCTTCATGCTGTGTTACCACTAGAGCCAGGTATTTTTGACAATTTCCGGGGGGCTCCCACACTTTGGCACCAGCAGACCAGTAACGGCGTGCGGTTTTAGTCGGTTCGAGTTTGACATAACCACCTCCGCCCGCGGACGTGGGATATCCATGAGGTTTTCTGAGTAAAAAAGGTATCTATGACGGAGCAATATAAAGTGTGAAATTCAATAAAACAAAACAAGATATCACACTACATATATTATATAATATAGTATATCAAATTATGTACTAACTTGCTTTACGTTCTACATTTTAAACAACAGGGGCTTAGAATATTGAAATCGGAATATCCAGTTCCGATCTCTGGTTGAATATATTACGTCGAGATAACATCAGCCTCGTAACAGAGAGGCCGAGGATTCGAGGAGTCTATTATACAAGCCTTTATCTCTGGTATAGCATTTTAACATGTCACGTACTTTGTATTATTATACAACTAGCTGTTGCCCGAGGCTCCGCCCGCGTGACTTACTGCACACGACCCTACGAGCCACAGGACTCTATTCCCGAGATGAAATGTACCTTATAGCTAACATAACATAACATAAACTCACGCCTATATTCCCCGAAGGGGTAGGCAGAGGTGCTAGCACCCACATTTCGCCAGTTTATGTTTAGGTCCCAATGTAATAGGTGGCGAGCCTACTGTCATTAACCGGGCACTTATAAACCTGCGATAAATACACACATAACTTCGAAAAGCATCGAAAAGTCATTGGTGTGTGCCATGGTAAACCTGGGATCGAACCCGAGACCTCGTCTCAGCAGTCCATTACCCATACCACTAGGCTACCGCAGATATATTCCCGACCTTATTCTATCTTTGTGCTAAGTTTGCATCCTCATCATTAAGCCGTTCTTGAGTGAAAGAGTGTAACATCAACACACATACAGAGATCATATTCATCCTCACATAGGTACATCTACATCTATACTTAAGAAATTAACTTGTCCCGATTATTACTGACTGATGAATTAACGCAGAGCTAAAACCGGAATTGAAATTTTGACATGTAGATGCATTTTATGATGTAAGCATCCACTAAGAAAGGATTTTTGGAAATTCTGCTATTAAAGAAGTAAAATAAGGAATGGAAGTTTGTTTGAAAGTCCGTCATTTTCAGAGCTAGATGACTTAATTTCATAACCTGAGTCTTTTAAGAAATAAATAAACACGTGTATCAGCGTTTTTCAAAATTTAACTACTAAGAGGGTAAAATAGGTGATAAACGATTGTATAGAAAGTTCGTCATTTAGGTCATTATCAAATATGGAATACGAAATTTTCCCGGGCGAAGCCTGGACGGGTCAGCTAGTTTATAATAAGAATATTATAACGTGTGATTTTGTGACAGGAGAAAGCATTACTTCTCTATTGTATTCCCTTTTGTTACCGTCGCCGTCGTTTCTACTGATTCTTTCCTTCTGTTCCGTTAGTTCCGATTTATTTGTTGTTCGTTTTGAACGAAACTTATATGTGTGACGTTTAGGTAGACTTTAGCCAAATATGTCAGTACAGTTACTAAATCTGGTACAGGAAGGGAGAAAAAACTATTTCCTGACTCCTACTCTCTTCTATTCTCTAATCTTAAATACATAAAAATAAAACTGAAGAGATGAAAGTAAGAAATCTCCATCTATGCAAAAAAAAAATGTTTCATATTATAATATTGAACGAATTTCCTAATCAACAGGTACCTAACAAAATGTCTGGATAATCTATTTTATAATAGGTTGTTATTCCATGACTTGGGACGGTTACAAAATAAGTTATCGTGCGTCATGCAATGCCAACATAATTCAGTTTAAATGAAATCACCGCATAAGCCAAGTCGTCAAATATCGTTTGCAATAAATCTCAACCAAGCTGTAATGTAAGTACGTGATGTTAAAAAAAAACTGGGCACAACCCAACTCTTTTCAATAAACATTCTTTTTCCACCGAACCCTTTCCGTGAAGAGTAAATGAAAAAACCGCAAGGAGGAACAATAAAATACGCCAAAAAGTATTGGGACTTTAAGGAAATAATAAATAGGTAGACACTGGTAGGATGGGATCATTGTTCGAATCCATTAAAGCGTATTAATTTTCGACCCGTTGCTTTACTTTGACGGGTTGTTTATTATCGCCACCTTTGACCGGATCTAATTCATTGTTTTAAAGAAAAACAATCTAGATAATGAAAGTAACAAAATTGAAGTAACTGGCGGCTTAAATGAAAGCAAAGCGTTGTATCTGTGCTAAGCGTGCGGTTAAGTCTAGCGGAAGATCTTGTATGAAAGCAAACTTTGGTTTGCTCGTAGTATGTTTTGCAGGCAGTTTAAATATACGACACCAATACTCAATGCAGGCACCAGCCACGCCACCGTTATATATATAACTAGCTTTTGCAAGCGGCTCAGCCCGCGTGGATGTCGGTTATCGCGACCAAACATAGTCTATGTCCTTTCTCAAGGTCTAATCTACCCCTATACCAAATTTCATCAAAATCGGTTCAGTGGTTTAGGCGTGAAAGCTTAACATACAGACAGACAGACAGAGTTACTTTCGCACTTATAATATTAGTATGGATATATAAATACGTTTAAAATATAAATGGGTGTATCTATTCTATCTATTCGTTTTCCAGAACTCATATTACCTAAAAATTGACAGTTTTATCATAGTACTATTGTGTAATATTTTACAGTTAGTTAAAACGTTAGTTCCAAATTCCTTCATTTACAGTAGTTACTCGTGGTTGTCATTGTTTGGGACTGGTTCTATTCAAGAAATTAAATTTTATAAGTGTGTGACAATACAGTTAGAACGCAAATAAACCTACATCACGTCATATAACTGGTAGACCAACGCAAATGTCTACGCTAACAGTACTTTTACTGTACTTACTATGTTTCTGGAATTGAATAGCAGTATTGGGTATATTCCGCATATAGTAACGCAAATAAATAGTAACGAGTCGATTATAAGAATAAATAAATTACAGTTGATAGTTTGAGGCTATGATTATATATTTATTTGTCCAGATGTCAGGTGTTTTTTTCTCCAAGTACCTCTCCGAGTATAGTTTGGAACCGACAGTTTATACCAAAACAGGCTACTTATAAATATTTCAAACCCGAAAGACTGTACACACATCTCTGTTCCATAGGTCATATTGTTTTATTGACCGCCTTTCCGACATAAAATTCATGTCCAAACAAAATTTATTTACAAGTTTGACTTCACTATTTCCTATCTTATGCGAAAACAAGAACCAAGGGAATGTTTATAAAGGTCAGCCGCCACTATTTTAGGGTAGATTTATTCATGCTGTAGATACTGTATTTATTTATTCAGAAGCTAAAATATTGAACTGTGACCGGGACAAAACTTGAACCCCCTGTATGATGCGCAATATATATTCTCTATTCAATTACGTTCAGAATTCAAAATATATTGAGCCTGACCAGACCCAACAACGCACTTCATATTTTATGGTCAGTGAAGGTATTTTTTTACTAGGATTTATAGATTAATTCATTTTACAATACAAAGTCCAGTAACAGAATGTTACATTAAATAAACCACTGATAGCAGTAGGCAGGACAGACTTGGTTTCTATTTTACAACTGAAATGTTTTGAAACAATAAACTCGGGCAAAAACGAGTGGCACTCACACAACTGCTTTAAAAAAGTTACACTGTTAATGGGTTTTAAAAGACCTTTTAACTGGCATCATAATGGGTACCTATTTTGATTTTGTTTTTAAAAAAGGTTACAGGACACCGCTTTTAGTTACAAAATATGTAATGCCAACCACTTCCAGTTACTCAACCTTTAAACCCTTACGAGAAGTATGCTACAGTAACCAAAGTCAGGCAAGGCAGGTAGAATAAGGCCTCAAGGAAGTAATTTAAGAAGTATTTTGGTGCTGTGGTTCCTCAAGCAATACTTTATCGGAACTAGGTACTATCGGACGCAGCTTTGCCTGAAAAGTGCCCTAGTCAGTTGCAAAGGAGGGCCCATGCTGTCGCTCAATAATGCACGAGCCTTATCTAAAAACATCGTCCTACCAACACCTTTTTGATCAAAAACCTTCAGGCACGACGTCAATCATTGAACTTTTCGCTCAGAATTCATACTGGGCGTCCGACAAGTTAACGTCGACCGTACTTACGATAATGACCTCAGGCAACTGAACGGTACCACACTAGAAGGGCGCCTTAAAGCCAGATAAATAAAATATTAGATTTCATCCGTTTGTCTGGCTCAGGTAGTCATTGCTTAGCAATAAAGGGTGCAAATGATATGCAACCTTCACAGTTCTGTTCTTAAATGTAGTATAATTTAATTCCAATAATAGATTTCTATTAAATTATGTCATCTAAAGTTATGTGCTCTGTCAAAAGTAAATATAGATCGACCACTTTGTTGTTAATAATTGTACCTGAGGCCGTCCAGGAATCGGTTATAAAAGGAATTGCGAACAATGTAAGTGATGCTTAGTTAATTGAACTTGCCCTGCCACACATTATTATAGATTACAGCAAACAATGGGTGGTGAACATAACAGTGTGTACTGTACTGTGTGTAAACCAGGGTGTAGCAGAAAGCTAAGTAAATAAGGAATTCTGGCTACCTCTGAATTGTACCTACCTTGCTATTATAGTGTTAACCAAATACGAGTACGCGCCTACGTAAGGGCTTTATCGACGACTCGGCATAACATAATAATATAATTCTTTAACATAGCGCGGATAGATTATGCTCACTATGTTTTCCAGCTTTGAATTTTTAGAGCATAGTTGTATTAATTTATTGGTTTCGAGGCATACAGCTTGTGAATGTAAATGATAATCGTGCTAGCACTTTATGATACCTTGTTTGCCCAACGTTACAATGGAATGCACCGATTGTACTCACATGTGGAATTTTATTATTCTAAATCTAAATATGTGGTCCGAAAGAATTACTGAATTTAAATCAATTCACAACTTACACCATAACTACTTTTTTTATCATCTCGATACGGATTCACTTAAAGGATTAAACTCGCTACTTGGTGTGGAAACGGTGGAAACAAAAGTAAGATCTCGCAAATAGTGATACGGCACATAATACTATGCCTATGCGTGACAAACATTAATTTTGTGATTTATTATTACGTTAATATCAGTAATATTGTTCCTAAGTGAGACTTCTGTATGAAATACGATGTCATATTCTGTGGTAATACGGTTAATAAAAGAATATGTATTGTATTAAAGAACTATTAACCATTCTGTGCAGTATCACCCTCTGAGACTTTTCCTAACTCAGTGGGGGTCGTATGGCAACCGGCACCGATGATTTAACGTGCTCTCCGGGGCACGGAATTGTGTGCCATATCGTACACTGGAATGGGAAAATGTATTGGAGCTGAAAGAGTAGAGCGTTTGTGTAGATGACACAGGCACAAACACAGAGGCGTAACGAATGTTTGCCTACAAAACTGCTTTAGCACGTTTGAGTGGGTTGTATGGTTTAGATGCTATGTCCAACCCCTTAATGCCCGTGTCCCACCATAGAAACAAATAAAGATCATGATATCTTTAGATCAAAAGGCTTACATTTTCAGCGCCAATTTTTTTTTCTGTAAGTTTAGACATCCTACACAACAGATGACTACAAATAGAAAGAACAACCATAGCAATTTTGTATGGAATTCTTTACATGTCTGCTACGGTTTCTTTTTGTAAAGCAAGCCGGCTGGAGTCAGGTTATAGAGTCCTCTGCTGGAGCCGGAAGGGAAGTTTATGTCGGACTGGAACCGACTAAAACCGCACGCCGACTGAGGGTCGTTGTGCTAGGCCGGAGGCGAGGTTGTCTTCAACATATCCCTCGCACTCCGGCTGATCCAGGGCCGTCCCTGGGGATGTAATAGAGACCTAATGCCACTGGGTGGGGGTATATAGAAACCAATACTAGGCCCGTCACGTCACGCTGCTTAGTTGCAGGTGATTAAAAACTGCCAGTATTAACATGTTTACCGTTGGTTTACTTGCAGTCACGTAACTTGAACACATTATGTAAGTTTGTTTTAGTAATTTTCTGCAAAAGTTGGCGTGCTTACTGCATAATACTATTTAAAGATTTTTTTTAAGTATACCATGTTTAACTTTAAACGTTTTAATTGTAGGGTGGTCATACAAAATGTTCTTGATACATGGCTTCAAATATTCATTCCTCACTTTTACATTCTACTATTCGAAAGGCTATCTCCTTGCCTAATTTACCTTTAAATTTAGCCAATTAAGTTTCTGGTCTCACAAAACTATCAAGAATTTCCTATCAGGTACATTCTAGTACCATTGCTCTAGTGTACCTACTATAAAAACAATATTCGAACCCGGAACGTTTTGCAGTGTGATGCAGAGGAGTGCCATTCGCTGTGGACGCACATAGTATAAAATACATATAACATATAATATATAAACTCACGCCGGTATTCCCCGAAGGGGTAGGCCGAGGTGCTAGCACCCACATTTCGCTAGTTTATGTTGAGGTCCCAATGTAATAGGTGGCGAGCCTATTGCCATTAACCGGGCACTTATAAACCTGCGATAAATACACACATAACTTCGAAAAGCATCGAAAAGTCATTGGTGTATGCCATGGTAAACCTGGGATCGAATACACCTACAATTATATACTGCTGAACGTTATATTTAGTACTAGCTGTTACCCGCGGCAACACCCGAGTAGAATTTTGATCCCGTTCCCGTAACCCATGGAAATCTATTCCCGGGATAGGTTATGATAAGCTTAAGTAAGTCTATAATAACAGACTGTAATGCATCCTTGTATCAATTCAGTCAAATACATTCAGTCATTAGACCGTGATTAACTAGCAAACATCAAATATCTAAACATGTTTATAAACTTTCACATCCATACTAATACTAATATTATAAATGCGAAAGTAACTCTGTCTGTCTGTCGGTCTGTCTGTCCGTCTGTCTGTATGTTACGCTTTCACGCCTAAACCACTGAACCTATTTTGATGACATTTGGTATAGGGGTAGATTAGAACATGAGAAAAGAAATCGGCTATGTTTGGTCGCGATAACCGACATCCACGCGAGCGGAGCCGCGGGCAAAAGCTAGTAATATATAATATTGGCAGGAAGTAGAATTCTTAGCCTGAACTATGTGAGTAGGTATACTTTGCCCGCGGCACATTCGCTGAGTAACAATAACAATCGTTGTATTATAAACATTAACATGGAAGACGTCGGTGTATTTCCTGGAGATCAAAATATTCCTTGTTGTGGCAAAACACTGGCGGGAAAATTAATTTTCGATCAGATAAGTAGTCTGTATAATATTTCGTTTGAATAATTCAGTATAAATCTACATAACGTTACTTGCGGCACACATGAGTTAACATACCTAAATAATACACGAACTGATCAATGAAAACAACGAGGTAAGTAGCAAGTTACCTAGTGAAGATCTGATTTAGAGGTGAATTTCTAAACGTTTTATAGGTTACTCCGTACTCGGTGTATTTGCTTGCGGTATTAGGGAGGATTATGAGGGTAAGAAGACGCGGATTTCACCAATGATTTTGCGATAAAACTAACTAGGTTATATATTAATAATAATTTATTTAAAAATGTTTTTGTGTTTAATAATTGTATGTCAATATTTTAAAAATAAAACATTGTATTATTTAATGCTTTTTTTTCATTATTTCAAATAGTTAATATATTGGGAAAATAAAATAAAATCTTAAAAATGCTATGAATTCTAGTTTTACGTCGAAAGTTTTTACCTAAAAAATAGCCTCTTCAAGACATTTACATAGAGCCTATATAGAGCCATTAATTTGGTGTTAGAAATTTTCACCAAAGCTTTAACTTATGACACCAAGATTTGTCATTATTACATCGATAAGTTCGGTTACGGTGAAATTTTGCAATTCGCGTTATAACTCTGATTAATTACAGCGAATTATCTGAATCAATTAATGATCATGGTCTATAAACTCATTTAAAAACAGAAAACTGACTACGATTGAATAATTCGATTGAATAATTCAGTGCTCAAAATATTGACAGCTATGTACGAACAAAATTTAAATAGACTGGACTATATTTTTATGACTAAATGTGGACATTTATCAGTTCGCAGCTGCTCGATCAAAACCAAATAAATATTTATTTTTTGTCATGAATGTTCGGTTATCATTTAGAATTACGTAGTAGTAGACTACAGATAATAAAAAAAATACAAAATAAATAAATACCAAACTGTCTGCTGGTATCACTGGCAAGGGTTTATGGAAAGCATAGAGTAAGAGCCGGCGCCCATTATCGGCATCGGCGAGCTTCAGGATTTTTTTTGCCAAGTATTATAGATCTTATCACTATCATCATAAAATTGAAATTTGAATGACGACCGTCGACTATTGTTGGCATCGATCGGCATTCGGCAGCGTTATGGTTACCAATTAAAGTTCAACCTTATATCTATGACAATAAGATCTATTGTTATTCGACAAATACAAATCCTCATGCTTGCCGATGCCGGCACTGGGCGCCGCGCGCCGGCCCTAATGGACCTCAGGCTCCAAAGTGCTAGCTTTGAATACAAACTAAATAGGCAGTAGATTCGTACTCTATTTGAGCACAAAAATTGAGTAGAATGGACGTCATTACTCAAAAAAATACGGTCATAATGAGTGAGGTGAGGGTTTATTTTTTATTGATAATAGGATACAAGCAACCTAGACGAGAATATCATGCTTATCTAGTAGAATACTGTGTGGCCTATTATTACTTGGCTTTAGAGCTTCCAAATTCAAAGTTAGACGATTACCTATGACACACTATCACCAACGATATGTCAATGTCTCAGGATAGTGGCGTGGGTAACTTATGAGGAATGTGTGTTATGGTTGGATCGCGTTATTTTACTCAAAATGTGTACACGTGCAATACACTCATATACACACACACACACACAAACACATAGTTACGCATATGTGCATACTTGAACGTTATTTGAAGAGAAACCGCCACGGACGGTTCGTAACTTATAGAACCGTTGCTTGCTCAGATGTTTTTCCTCAGAGTACCGAATCTTACTTGAAATTTATGGCCGATTGGCGATAACTGATAGTTAGATGTACCTACTTCTCAAATATCAATTTATAATCATAAAACATATATAAATGCGGTAGCCTAGTGGTATGGGTAATGGACTGCTGAGACGAGGTCTCGGGTTCGATCCCAGGTTTACCATGGCACACACCAATGACTTTTCGATGCTTTTCGAAGTTATGTGTGTATTTATCGCAGGTTTATAAGTGCCTGGTTAATGGCAATAGGCTCGCCACCTATTACATTGGGACCTAAACATAAACTGGCGAAACGTGGGCGCTAGCACCTCTGCCTACCCCTTCGGGGAATACAGGCGTGAGTTTATGTTATGTTTATGTTAATCATAAAACACTATCATCTAAATTATGTGTGAAATCACAAAGAAATTGTTTTCAATGTAGCCGTGATTGCGCAAATTAAAATCCCGATTATTCACTATTTATGTAAAGCTAACATTGCATTATCCATAACTACATAAGAACGTGTACAGTCGACAGAGGATAAGTGTACACCTTGTCATTTAAAGTTACATGAAAAGGGATACACTTAGATTTATCTCTTATCGATTGTACATGTACAGACAGTACTTTTTCCTCTCCTGATTCTTTCTCCTTGTCCTCTATCTCGTTGTACTTATCTTTAATCATATTTTCTTTTTGTTATACCTAATTCACACGAATCATGACCTATAATAAGCATGTTTACAGGCCACAGTCGTTATCCAAATCAATAGGTCTTTCATAAATATTAAGAGCGTGCTAAATAATAATAATACTAAGTTATAATGTTGGTAAAATATGTGTTTATAGCGTATGTACCTATATAACAACGTCAGCATTGGTTGTGTAACCAGGGATGGATGAAATCGTGGAAGTCATTGGTAAAAAGCTAAAATAATATAGTTACAGTCAGCATCAGAAAGATATTGTCGTACAAAGTGCTCGAAATGATCTTAATTTCGTTTTTCTACCCCCTTCCAGTTCTGGTGAGGCGGCATGCCTCCTAGCCGGGACCCCTCCATGGGACCTGGAAGCGAGAGCCCTTGCGTCTCTATTTATATGGCGCAAGGAGGCGCTGGAGCGGGGCCAATGGCCTGCGTCTCGAGAAATCGAGGCCCAGCGGTCCCAGCTCTACCAGGAAACCGTGGAGACATGGAAGATGCGACTTGAGCAACCAAAGGGGGGATTCGCCACAATTGCGGCCGTCAGACCGGTCATGGACGAGTGGCTGGAGAGGAGACACGGTGCTCTCTCCTACCGGTTGTCACAGATACTTACCGGGCATGGTAGCTTCGGTAGGTATCTGTGGCGAAGACACCGGGAAACCACGGCCGAGTGTCAGCACTGCGAGGACCGCAGCGATGACACAGCGCTCCACACGCTGGTGGAGTGCACGGCGTGGGCGCAACAGCGCCAGGTCCTCGTGGTGGGTCTGGGCGTGGGCACCCTCTCGCTCGAGACCATGGTGCGAGCCATGGTCTCCAGCACCATTCACATTCACGCACGCCCCCCCCCCCCCCCCCCCTAAGAAGCGGGATAACACCCGAAAACCCCCCCATAGACGCGGGATAGCACCCGAACCACCCCCGAGACGAGGCCGCAATTGTAGCCGTAGGTCTGATGGGAGTCCTGGGACATCCTTCCGAGGGCTTACCCGGGGCTCCCAACTATAGGCTTCTGGGCGTTACCGTGGGGGTTTTTAGTCGGTAGGAGTCCGGCATAACATCCATGAAGGATTTTCCCCCACGGTTAAAAAAAAAAAAAAACCCCCTTCCAGTTGATTGATAAATATTAAATAAATATTTCACAACATTCCACACAACGCTATCTAGACCCATGATAAGCATAGCTCAACTAGCTTGTGTTATGGAATCTAGAATGCGGATAAACATACTTAGATACCTTTTTTTTTTGTAAATACATACATATTATACATAGAAACACCCAGACCAATGCAAATAGTCATATTCATACATACAAATATTTGCATTGAGCGGGAATCGAACCCGCGCCTCCTGCGTGGCAGTCGCGTTCGCTACCGCCACGCCACGGAGGCTGTCAAATTACTGTTCTGATATTTGGTACATAACTTTAGTTTGGACAGCAAAACCATTTAAAACAAAAAACAGTTTGAATTGCTCTTCATACCAGAGTTATACAACCGATTTGAGACTTCGTTGTTAAGATATTAATGACGCTGACTGTGCTTAAGTATAGCAAGTACTGTAACGGACATGAAACTGTCTGTGGGTAATGCGGGTCCAGTTTTTGTTGATTCTATAATTTTTGACCAACAAGTTTGGTTTTAGCGTGATATAATGTAATTACATGATCCGGGTTAGTGAGCTTCGAGATATAATCGTTAAAGCAGTTTTGTAGGTTTTATTTAAAAATACTTACACGATTTTTATTCCTCAGCCGGTTTCGAAGTAAAAGGTATCGATTTTAATTAGTCAAGTCTTACATTTAAATATGCTTCAGTAAGAGTTAATTTGGTGTTTTGTACCGAGAATAAATTATAATAATTTTAAATAAATATGGTAATAAATTATTCTAATGTTAAATGGGTTCAAAATCTGCGGTAGGTAGCCTAAATACGCCCCAGAAGTTACAGTAAGTTACTGTTAACATTTCGAAGGAATAAAGTAAGAGAATGAACGAGATTTTTAATCCGGTGAATTTGAAATATCAAATTTGAATTGCAGCATATTGAACTAAGGAATTGTGGAGGCTAGGCAAATTAAATATCGTGAATTACCATAAAATGTCTGAAAAGGTATCCAAATATTGAACTTCATGATCTGCAAAATATATTTTATGAGTGCCTATCTACTTATCAAACGGTACTCAGTATCAATAGAAGAGTACTGTTATTACAACAATCCATACTAACATTATATATAGCACTGACTCCCAAAATACAAGCCTCGGCTTAGTTTGGGAACCAGCGTAGTACTTAAGCGTGAAAATCAATCTATGCCTTAGTTTTAAGACCACTAAATGTAATCCGGATTTCTTGTGTCAATAAACAATTTTTTTTTTTTTTATATGCGAAAGTAACTCTGTCTGTATGTATGTTACGCTTTCACGCCTAAACCACAGAACCGATTTTGATGAAATTTGGTATTGGGGTAGATTAGACCATGAGAAAGGACATAGGCTATGTTTGGTCGCGATACCCGACATCCATGTGGGCGGAGCCGCGGGTAAAACCTACTAAGATTTTATACCTAACGACCGAATTAGAACATGCCCTGACTGGTGTATCCCCATCCCGTTCTGTTATAAAATATATGATACGTCATAGTACAGTACATCATTCTGTAAATCTCCCGTATTTCCGTATCTCATAAATCTGACGTATTGCTTTATTGCCTGTTATGTACGGCTTCAATATTATTAATGTTACTCCAGATCAAAATTCATTATGGACTACGATGAAATAAACGATAGGTAGTGCCACCTAATAATTAAAGAGCATATTTACCTATGACATAAGTATCAAGTTAAACCACATCGTTTATTATAACGATCATTTTCGTCTACCCCGAATAAATGACTAATTAGGTATTCTTTTTAACTAATGGTACATGTGGTTTCCGACTTGTACCATTCTATGAAATTCGTTTTGTACCAACTAAATCTATATTAGAGTCATTAACATATAAATATTATTGAACGACAAATTGCTGTTATAATAAGTAGCTAACTACGCGTAAATTGTTAGCTAATTTAAACAGTTTTGGGGATAATGGTGTAATATGTATTACGAGTTGCTAGAACAATTTTGTATGGTAAAGTTATGCCACGTGTGAAATAAGCTAATTGTAGTTTATAACTGTAGTCATTTATCACACAGAGAAACAGTTTACAACAGTTTTAAGAAATAAAAACTGCAACCGCTGGATATTCGGTTAAGTGCTCCTAAAATAGAAAAGGAATACAAAATACATGAAATTATTGTAAACAATCGTAGGTCCGAAAAACATTGGAAAAAATTAAATGCTCAAGTGAGACTCGAACTCACGACCTTTCCCTTACAGGTGGACTGCTCTTCCAACTGAGCTATTGAGCTATTGAGAGAGAGAAGTGGCTCAATAGCTCAGTTGGAAGAGCAGTCCCCCTATAAGGTAAAGGTCGTGAGTACGAGTCTCACTTGAGCATTTCATTTTTTCCAATGTTCTTCGAACTTAAAAGTTAGCATAATAAATGCTATAAAAAATTCATTCAATCGTATGTCATTGTAAAACACATAACTATATGGCATTTATTAACATAACATAAACTCACCCTATATTCCCCGAAGGGGTAGGCAGAGGTGCTAGCACCCACATTTCACCAGTTTATGTTTAGGTCCCAATGTAATAGGTGGCGAGCCTATTGCCATTAACCGGGCACTTATAAACCATTATAACCACTTATAAACGTATATTTATGGCATTTATTCAAGGGTATAATTTAGTTTCGTTGCATATTTGAGGTTTAATGATAGGAGAGAAAACTCATAACTGTGTACGGACTAAGGAAGGAAGTTAACGACATGGACGTACCTTTGCCTACCCCGGAGAATATATGTAAAATTATACAGGTCAATAGACTGAGAACGCTAAAGAATTATATTGTTATTGGAGGACGAATAAATATATCTAGCTATTCTTGCTATCGAGGAATATAGGGCAAAACTAGTTTGAAATTGTTTTTTAGTTTGTTGACGCTCATTTCAACGAAACAATATAGTCTCAAGTGTAGCCTGTAGGACCCGTACATAATAAGTCGCTCAAAAATGACTGCGAAGGAACGAGTTTACTTCATCTTAAAGGTTTATTTTTAAACCAGCAGGTGGTTGAATATAGCTTTAATGATAACACTATGAAGTTTTTACATTATATCAAGTGAGTATATGTGAAACTCCGGTACTCTACTGCCATTCGTTAAAACTTTTTATTGTAATGAAACAGGCAGGGCTTTTGATAAATAACATTCAAGATCAACGATGTCAAACAAAATTTATCGACGAACAATTTAGTGCAAATTGTAATTAGGTATATAGATTTTTACGTGATACTGTATGAAATTTACGCGAATATCACTTTATTGACTATAAACATCCCGCAACCCTGGCTGCTGAAAAGTAGCCGAATTGTCAAGTTAAATGTAAATTACATCATACATACATAACATAAACTCACGCCTATATTCCCCGAAGGGGTAGGCAGAGGTGCTAGCACCCACATTTCGCCAGTTTATGTTTAGGTCCCAATGTAATAGGTGGCGAGCCTATTGCCATTAACCGGGCACTTATAAACCTGCGATAAATACACACATAACTTCGAAAAACATCGAAAAGTCATTGGTGTGTGCCATGGTAAACCTGGGATCGAACCCGAGACCTCGTCTCAGCAGTCCATTACCCGTACCACTAGGCTACCGCAGATGTAAATTATGTAATGCCAAATAAATTGCGATAACATCCTTAAAAATCCGTTTTTGCTCAGCGGTGTGAGACTTTAAAACAACATTTACACAAACGACGGTATTTAATCAATTAGATATATTATATATCTATTTACATGAAAAGAATAAAATAAATAAGGATTTTTGATATATCATATCTACAACAAAAATGAGGAAAACACATTACATAAATATCTTCAGTACAAACAGAAAATAATAGATAAACACAAGTAATTAGGCAACATGTCTTGTATCACTGGGGGCAGTAACAGGGTACATTTGTTATAGTTGGTTAGTCCAATTATCCCTATATGTATTAGAATAAACAGTACCTGCTTAATTAAGCCATTCGTAATAATGTACTCGTAATTAGGATCGTACTATAACCAATATAGTATATGCAATAATTAGTTAACCAAAATTTGCAATACGTTGCATTAAGAGTATTATGATTACCCAAATGGTGCATGAATATATTTATCAGTTTTAGGCATGGTTACGTCTTTTTAAGCCGGGTACCAAAAGTCGAAGGGTGAGTTCACCCTTATTGTATTAGAACTTACTCCCCCTCATTGAGCGACAGGAGTGTTGGTTTATGATAAGTGAGAAACTATTATTCTGTGATAGAATCTTCATCTCTAGATTACTAATGTACCCATTCGGTGGGATTAAATAAAAGTACTTACTTGAACAAATAGAAATATAGGGAAAGAGGATAACAAGAAGATAGAGAGTTTAATATTGAATGATGACTATAAAAGTTAATATAATAATGGAAAAAATAATACTTGTTATATTTCAGGTTCCTAAAGAAATATGTTTGATCGATGGAAAATTGAGGAGTCAGACATTGACAACAAATATACATATAAAAAACAGGGTAAGGGAAGTATATGTAACATTCACGTAGGAGACAGATACAAATGACTCTAAAAACGTTATTCATTGAATAACGATCAAACAACTAAATTCTGAGGAATTTCACACTAGTGAAAATACTTAGTATCTTCTAAAAAATATGACTTACAAAACAGTACCTGATTCGCACGTATAATTTACATACATACATAGAAATCCTTAACTTTGCTGTGATAATGTCTTCGAAAAAATTATTATGAACATATTGATTCTTAGGTATACGAGTATGCATCCGTAACTTTATTAAGCCCATAAACTACAGGCCTGGAGAAACTACACTCCAAGGATGTAATTGAACTTCCGTGTTGAGCTTACCGATATTATCGATTCTTTATTTTATAGGAAAACTTACGTAAGTTATGAAATAAATTTTACATTTAAAGGCTGAATGAAATAGTTAGGCCCGAAATCTCTCTTCCGGCTTATTAATTATGATGGAATTCATTATCGTCATGAGCTTGATATGGATTGGATTTGTATGTAATTGAAAAATTTTGGTTTTTATTTTTCTTCATCAAATCCGAAGCTATCCAACTTGGTGTTTGGGGTTTTTAATAGGTATTTTATACCTTTATATTCCTAATAACATTGTCCTTTCAGTTACCAACATGAATTGATTTTCCAATAACGTTGAAATTCAGGTAACTTATTTAGATTCTAACAAACCTCTGTAGCTTGTAAGCCTTGTACAATTAGACACCGACCACACTATCGTAAATTACTTAGTTATCTTGCTGCGGGCTTTTGTTTCCATTTGACTTTACATTTTGGGTCATCAGTATTACCGAATTTATCTTCGATTTTGGTTTATTGATTGGTAGTAGAGACGGGATGAAATTTGTTTCTACCACATATATCGTAGAACATCAGTGCACCTAAATCACCGTTATTATTGCTTGGCATACTTATTTTGCAAAATTTGTAATATATATAACTCGAATCTAGTAAAATGATCAAACTAGAAGGAATAACTGGCCCAAAAAAATTACTCACTAGATAGCTACTAGGTAGGTAATATAATTTATTTAGTACACGGGGCGGGTGTTTCATGCATGACGAGTGACGTGATGGGGTCACTTAATAGTGAAAGAGGACTGCCAGACAATCAGTCCCATGCAAACGGAAGCAAGCCCTCGCTGGCCTGCGAACCTATAATAAAAGAAAACGAGCTTCTTGTGAACTCAACTATGACGACGAAACGAACCGTTGGAAATTCATGTGGGACATATTAAAGGTATTATTGATTAAAGGGTTTAAAGTGTAAAGTCATCAATCTGATTTGTAAAACATCATTACTTCATTTTGTCTATATACTTTTTCCATCATCAGTTATCAAAATCCGCCAACATTCGATATTTATATGAGAATGTATTTAGGTTAGCACTTATTATAGCTTCGTTATCTTTAATCGGTCTGATTTATTCTCATCTAAAAGTAAGTTCAGAAGTGCATCGAGGAACAATCGAATGATTTAACTGTTGGAGGCCAATTAGTACAATTTACGTGATCTTTTTAGCCCCCTAGCCAGGTGGACTGACAACCTGAAAAAAGTGACTGGGATAGACTGAATGCAGAAGGCAGAGTATTGGGAGCAATGGCGCACATTGGTAGAAACGTATATCCAGCAGTGGACAGCAATGACCTAATTGATTTCTTACTCGGCTGAGTCACTGATGAAGAAGAAAATTGTGATTTAACTAAAAACCTTAATCCAAGTTTCATAAAAGTAAGTAGCACGACATGAAGTATCTTGTATGATACAAATGGAATATTATTAATTGCACATCAAATAAATAATCACAAATCAATATATTTTCATAATTTATATGCTTTTTTAAATCAAATAAATTACTTTACTACAAATAAACTGAATGTTTAGCAAAACTAGTACTGCAGAAATTAAGATAAACAGCCGTACGTTACGAAAATAAATTGTAGTGTGTTTTCTAATACTTTTGAGTTTAGTATTCTGCTGTGCAATCAGTAATTTTGATGGAAATTTGGATTATTATTTGATAAAAAAGTATTTTATTTGATTTGCGTTTAAATACCACGCATAATATGAAATTTTTACCAAGCTTTTCTTAGTTTTCATCATTCATCCTCAAAGGAGAGAAAAGTACTTTGGCTAATTTGGTTTAGCATACTAAAATACGAGATACTTCAACGGAGTTTTACAAACTGTAGCAATTGCTGAGCTGGGGAGTTGAGCAATAAAAGTTACTTGTTTTTATAAAATACGGAAGCAAATAGCTACTTTAATAATCCAAGAAGTCAATGGCCAGTATTTTTTCTGAAAAGAACAAATTGTTTGACTACGCACTAGAGACAATTCGTAAAAACTTTTTGATTTAATAATAAAGTGTGTGAGATGCAGGTTCAAAACATTAAAAGATCTTAATGATTCTTCTCCATATTTTAACAATTGAAAGACTACTAATGTCACAAGAAAAGGTGCTTTAATCGGTTTTAAATGAACAAAGATGTTATGACGTAGGCATTCGCTACGAAAAGATTTTTGGAAATTCTGTTACTAAAGGGGTAAAATAAGGGATGGAAGTTTGTATGAAAGTCCTTCATTTTCAGAGCTAGATGCACAAAATTTCATAAACCTATGTCTTTTAAGAAATAAATGAATACGTGTATCAGTGTTTTTCAAAATTTTACTACCAAGAGGGTAAAATAGATGATAAACTTTTGTAAGGGAAGTTCGTCATTTTCAATGTTAGAAGCATGAAACTTCATACACCTATATCTTTTGAGAAATGTTTTATTACGATAACCGACATCCACGCAGGCGAAGCTGCGAGCAAAAGCTAGTCACAGAAACATTTTTTGTTTACCCGTCCGTTATATAGGAATATCTATAGATACCTACCAACCAAACCAATAATAGATAAGACTTAAAAGAAATTCTAGGCACAATGTTACATGTGGCGAATTCATACTTGATGAACATGCTACAAACGAGATTATTAAAATGTAGACTACGTATTGAATTTATTCAAGTTTGATAATTCAAGATGAAGTAAAATAAGTTGGTAAGACAAGAGCTCTTGTGGGACCTACTATGGGTCGACCGGCGAACGGCGCGGGCCGAGCACACCTGCATCCAAACCGGTTTCTATAACATGATTTCACTCTCTCAGCACCATTGGCGTTGCCTAATTTACGCATTCTGACTTGAACTAACCACGAACCTATTTTTCTCTGAAGCGTGCTCTCAGTATAAACCATTTGTAGCTATAATGATACAATTGGTTTTATACTTACTGATAGTACCTACAGTAAAAACTACTAGATACGTAAAATTATAATTATCTACGAAATAATAAATTTCTAAAAGAATGTTTTGCGTGATAAATTGTAACTTTAGCGTTTCTACTCGAATAAAATGATTTACGAGTATGCGCAGAATCTTATTGCGTGTTATGGAATACCTATTCTTTTTTCTTTTGTAAACAGTGTAGTACTGTACTAGTAACATAAATTTAAATGCATAATGTTACTTACTAGTAAAATATTTGTAGTAACTACTACATGGTTAGGTTAGTTAGGTTACCTTTCTACATTAGTAATTACCTACAATGAAAGTGTAATTACTAGGTAGATTTCTAATGGTAAAATGATTTGCAATTAATATTTGACGTTAAAATTATAAAACTAAGGCCAATAAATTGATTTTATTATCAACATTAATGGCAGGTTAATTAATATTTCATAGGTAACATCTAAGTAGATACCTACTTATTTGGAATTCTTCAATAATTCTATAGATAATAGTTAGATAGGTAAATTAAATGCTATTAGACCGGTATTCTAGAACGATACTTAGTCATGAATCTCAACTTCAGACTAATTTAAGCTATAGATTGTGTACCTATTTTAAAACTAAACTTACGTAAGCTCAGTTCAAGTTTACTTCTAGAATACAATCTATAAGTACTTAGAACAAACTTCAAGTTGAGACTCATAACTGAGTAGGTATTGTTTACGTTCATAAAAGCTCCATTAAGGTAAACTAAATTATAGGTATTCTAGATTGTAGGTAGGTACCTAACAATCTATACTTAAAACAAACTTCAAGTTAAGGCTCATAGCTGAGTATTGTTCTATAACGCGGGCTTTAGGTGCCAAGAGGTTATTTCGGTTTCTTCCGGCAGGGTTTGGCCCAGCAAATGTCACGTGCCTTTTTCGGATCTAATTAACGGATAAGTGCGTTTCGTCGTATCAATTTGCAAATTTCGGCCGCAACTTCGGGTGTGTTAATGGTAGGCCTACTAAGTAGGTAACTTAATCTTCGCTTAATCTATCACTTGAATACAGGTAATCGGTAGTGATTATATTCCTATTATTTAGTAGTTCATGGTACTTATTTCCATATAATTGTATCGATCTACAATGGTTTAAATATTTAACGACGGTAATGAATAAACATTCTGGAAATAATCAATGTGGAACCATTTCCACTTGCTATTAATGACAATATAATTGACGTTGCACAAAGGTTTACTTACGAATATACCGCATTGCGCGTGTTATTTTATTACAGGCATGAATTTCTGATAGGCACTTATAAAAAGTAAGTTAAGTTAAGTCAAATAAGTACAATTAGCGTTCATTAACATTGAATATATAAATATTTTAGTTACTCTCAAAAAAGTGTTCACAACTCAGAAAGACATGAAACTTATTTTACTACAGTAGTGGTAAATGTTGCCTGTGCGTATCCCACACAAAAGTTTATCTTACCCTATTCATATGCCCGAAGCAGCTTCCCTTGCATACGGTTAAAAGAGTCAACAAACGCACACATAGGTGTTCAGCTACACCTCAGCACACGGCACACAGGCAACGTGTACCACCTCGCTTGCTTGTTGATACAGCGACGCAGCGTCGAGCGTCGACCGTGCTGAGCTAAGGTGAGTCAGAAATAAGTAGGTAGCCCGTAACTCCGCTTACCTGTACAAATCAGCAGCAATGTAAATTGTGAAAGCAGCCGATTGGTCCCCATGTTGGCGCTCCGGTTACTTTCTATCAATTATGCACTGAGAAATAATCTTATGCGCCCATCTTGCAACACATTTTTATTCTGTACTTAACTCCAACTTAACTGTTATGCATCGCACACACTAAGTAAACGTTTACACTGCTGGTAGCTCAAACACTTTTGTCTATAAACTGACTAGAACAGGCAATATCCACACTTTGTAACTTCATGCACTTCAAAAAACGTTCTCATTTTCCAATCCACAATGTAAACTTTGGCGCGAAATATCCGTAACAAGCAGACATGGGCACGTTGTACGCGGGCGACGGTTAGCCCAAGGCTGAATAAATTTCAAATCGTCAAGCGGCGTGCGAGAAAGAGAAGGCACCTACACAAGAACGAGATAGACTGATAATAAAGTTTGCCTTGTCTTGTCCGGGAATGAAGTGGCAACCACGCGCTGTTTTAACGTCTTGTATCTTGCGAGTTTTACACTAGATGGCGCTTCTGAATTAATATTCTAAGCTGGTTAAACTGGATGTACGTACATAAAATTACAAACGGTCTTGACTTTTATATTGTAGACATATATTTGCAACGGCCGTTTCGGTTTATTTTTGGCTACATTTAAGCATTGCTAAACAAGTGTTAAGACTTAAGACACATACCTACATTCACACAAGGAGCTATGACCAAAAATTTAATATCGCTAAAACACTTTTCGAAACTTTAAGAAACGGTTGTCTTGTAGCTATTGAAGTACAGTATTTAATATTTAAACTTTAAATATGTGAAAGGAGCGTTAATGAAGGAACCTTCAGTACGTGGGCACAGAATAGATAATAGTACCTAACGTGGGTGTAAGTACCTACATACCTACATTACTGAGGGACAAAACTTCCTGTCCTAGTACTTGAGGCAGGCGGGAGGATATGGTCTGGCAATTCTGACGTAAACCTCCATTCGACGCAGTTGGAACGAGGCTTCGTTTTTCCCCACCTTTTGGGGTTCTCGGGAAATAATCCATACTAATATTATAAATGCGAAAGTAACTCTGTCTGTCTGTCTGTATGTTACGCTTTCACGCCTCAACCACTGAACCGATTTTGATGAAATTTGGTATAGGGGTAGATAGACCATGAGAAAGGACATAGGCTATGTTTGATCGCGATAACCGACATCCACGCGGGCGGAGCCGCAGGCAAAAGCTAGTATCTAATAAATGGCTTGTTGTAATGATAAAATACAAAAATGGTAACGGTAATTTCCTGTAATCTGAATAATTATTTAGAATATATATTAGTTTTGAAAATGTTTGCATTACCGCACTTACAGCTCTATCCTAGGTTATAATTTGAGTGCTTCCGGTCGTGAGACTTTTCCTATAAAATAGTTATGTTCACTTTATTGGCTAAAGACAAGACCATTCTTATTATCCATATCTATTATAAAGCAGTTCAAAGCATTCCTATTAGACGAATACAAGAACAGATAAAAAATTATATATAGGTATACCTTAAAGACTGGATAGATCGATGGTGGATCTATCCGTCCAAAACGGTGTCAGCCTTAATCAAAATCAATGGCGTACCTACTTACAACTTACAATTACGCTTTATCCCCGAAGGGTTAGGCAGAGGTGACTTAACACCCACATTTAACCAGTCATTTTATATTCAGTCGCAAGTAATATAGGGGATTCCGGGCACTATTGTTAACTCGAACCATGCATGTCTCGGTAGTATAATATAATCTATCTGATGTTAAACAGCTACTTTACTTTACACTACTTTTCACTTCACAATCCTATTTTGTTTTGTAACTTAATAATATCTACTAAATAGTTATAATAATGTGTTTTAATTAATTGTATAACATCTTTTCTCTACTTAAACTATGATTTGGTTGATAAATAATAATAGGCAATTATGTTGTTTGTTAATAATTTTATTTATCTTAGTTTAATTATTTTAATTTTATAATAATATTGTTCATTAATTAATATTGCTGATTCAATTTCGCTCTTGACATAATCTTACATAATTAATCTACTTTAAAATGGGCTGTTGTCTGAAATACAGATATTAACTTATCTAGTTCAGACACAGATGTGCTATCATATTGTTTGCGTTTGTAAATTATACTTAACGATTTGTAAAATATAGTTTAGAAAATAAGTTTTTGCTGGAAATAAATTATTGTATTGTATTGTTATTGTATAGCTCTATCCCTTAGTTGCCTTCTAAGACACCGCTTGGGAAGAGATGGGGTTGCCCAAATTCTATTCTGCCGGGAACCACGCAAAAATTACCATTCCAGAATACTTGGTAACAAAAACCAGTAAAATTGTAAAGTGTAATAAATTTTGATGAAATTGTAAAGCAATCACAATTGTAATTTATATTTTTAAAGCTGCTTGTCCTATATTTATAAAGTGTAAAACAGTAACGAGATTTTACTCGTCCGATATTTGGTTTCGTCCAATTCTTTTCAGCGGGTCAAGATTTTCCCTTCCCCTGTCGACTCAAGCTCGTAATCATTCAAACCCTCTCAGCCTCACTTCATTTTTAATAAACACTTTCGGAATCCTTCCGATTCCGAGAGTGTCTGTTTCTGGAATAAATTTCCAAATAATAATCTCTCTAGAATATTTTGTTAGCATTTGCATCTTTCCTTTTATTGAAATGCTACCTGCGTCTTGTGATTACACCCGTCTTATTTCATTCTATTTTATCATCTATTTTTTATTACTGTACTCCGAGGACATAGCGTTTTTTTTATCGTGCGATAAATCCCCACGGAGCCGGTGGAGGTGGTTATGTCGGACTCGAACCGACAAAACGCACGCCGTCTTGGGTCCTTGGTTGCCGGAGGTGAGATTGCCAAAAGCATATCTCTCGCACCCCGGCAGACCCAGGACCATCTCTTTCCAGATGGCCCCCTTCGGGTTGTGGGGGCCACAGTGTCCCCATCTAGCCCCGGTTACGGGGAGGCCGCCGCCGCGGCCTGCTTCTGCTAGGGTAACAGGCGGCTCCACCGGTCACCCCCAGGTCAGCGCTCATGGAGGACGGAGGTCGTTATGCAACCTCCGACGTCCGGTTCGCCTTCGCTCTGCGCGGGCTTCCCGGGCCCAGAGTCTAGTCCGGACCCGACCGGCCGCCTCTTTCTCGAGCATTACTTGCTCGCAGAAGGAGGCGGCCGCACCCCAAGCGTTCTCTGTGAGCAATGTGGCGAGTGTGAGGACTCCCACCCCCAGAGCCGCCACTAGGACCCGCCTCGGCGTGGCCCACGCCGGGCACTCGGTCAGCGTGTGCAGCTCTGTGTCATCGCTCTCATCACAGTGATGGCACTCGGACGTTGGCTCCTTCCGGATCCGACACAGGTAACTCCTGAAACACCCGTGTCCGGTAATCACCTGCGTCAGCCGGTACGAGAGGCTGCCGTGTGGCCTCTCTAGCCACTCCTCCATGATGGGTCTTACCGCCGCTATTACGGCGTGCCCTGGAGGACATAGCGTGATGTTATACATCCCACCACCTTACCCAAAAACTTGGCTATTAAATGCGATTTGTTCTTTTTCTTCAACGTAGCGTTGATCCCAGTCACATCCGAAGCTTTTTAACTCGGAGTCTGAGGTCCGCTTCACCAGTGTAACTGCGGCTTTGGCTAAACTTCGATATTTTCTGTGACTTAATTTATCTTACTTTTTTTTTTTTCTTTCTTACTTACTCACATAATATTTATTATTTTTTTGTGAATGATGAGTGATGGATGAGTTAAGACTAACTAATTATCATAATAACTAACAGCGGTTCGCTCTTCTACTTTTTCTCTTCATTTGACTTTTCTTGGGTTTAAGAGCGACAAGCCCGCAACTCTTAGAGCTAAGAGCTAGAGCTGCGTTATAACCTCATCCGTAAATCGAACAGGTGTATCGGCTAGCAGGTGAATTTAGGTTAGATCCCAATGATATGAGTGTAGCCCGCAACCGAATTAAACTGGTATTACTGAGTCAGTAAGATAGTGCGGTTGTATTCAAGGATATATTCGGGGAAAGCTTTGAGCGTTTGAGCTCAATAGTCTCTTTATGAGATAGCGTCCGTCCCACCGCATCGGTTGCAGATGCCTGCATCCCATCTGTTTATTTTAGTACCTAATTATAAATATTGCCGAAAGATATTTAGTTATTCAGACTTGTAACCTTAATAACGTTTCATTTACCTTTACAGATTTATACAAATTTAACTGATTAGCAGTTTAGTCAACATCTATTAATACTATAAAATTGTAAATATATTAATATTGGAGATATTGAAAAAATATTTTTTTGGAATTTTTGTCAGTTTGTTCTCGATGGACGTAAAAACTACTAGTCGGTTTTTCTCTTAAAAGGTCTAACGACTTAAATCCTGCGTTTGTCTGATCGCGCCACACCGGCGGAGCCGCAGGCAGAATCTAGTTACCAATATGTCCATTAATAACACCTTCCGCTATAGTAAATGTCCTTGCAATGTCAAGATCACTAGTCCGTCTATCACGGTTACGTTAGGGTAAAACATTTATTTCAATGAAACTAACATCACATCAACAAATAACTCTGAAACTTTCGCTACTATTCCCTCTGAAACGCGCATACAAAGTTGGAAACATCAAAGAGCGGTTAGCGTAGATATAAAAGTAGTTACCCCCATTGATGTAAGCTGAGGCCGATTGTCGAATACTTGCCGAGAAGTCTCTTTAACTGTAATCATTAAGGATGTTTTTCCTATCAAATTTATTTTGGTAATATTCATGGTGCACGAAATCACCGACATGTGAAGCCTCACTTTACATATTATGTCGGTAACTTCGTGCATCGGCTATCATATTGACTAATGTTTTGATCTCAAGGAGCCTCTCAGTCCATCTTGAGAAGCTGGTGGCAGCTAAGATGCAGAAAGCGGTCTTGCTAAACAATTCCCGATTAGTCCGATGGTTCCCCTGCCTGGTCCGGCCTATTGCTCATCTTGGCGGGGCTATCTTGCCGCCTCTCCCAAACTCTGGAGGAGGCATGACCTAGCTACTTAAGAAATAATTTAATATATTAAAAAAAAGAATGACTATTAACCGTAATTACTAAAGTACTCTCCATTAACACCTCTCGCCAATCTAAATTCCTTGCGATAGGATTGCGTTCATGTTGGTAGTGTAATGGTAGGTAAATATAATGTTTTTACAGCTTACAACGATGTAGAATATCTTAATCAAGAGTTTAATTATTAGAATCCAGTAAACTGATTGGTCCAATGGCCATGATTTGACCAATCAGGTGCTACTAAGGAGAAAGGCAACATGGCGGTTGGCGTGAATCTTGATGTGATTTTACGAATCAATTTCGTAGTAGCACCAAGTCTACTACATTCTTATTTGGTCTGAAGACTTTACCCTTAACGTTAAAGTCACTTCTATTTTATTAAAAACTCCCAATTGCTGGGCTAAAGTTTTAATAAATTCTAATAGAAATAAGTCTCCTTGGTAAGTACACTTCATTCGGCACGACACTTCAGACATTAAATCATGTCTTTGAGTAAAAATACTGCTTGAGGGGTTGGTAGGTAGGTACTTAAACCATTTTAAGGAAGAAAGTATATTTATTAGTTTTCTAGGCAAAGTTTTTGGTGGTATTGAAGGATGTTTTACAGCATTAAGTATTTCATAGTATTCATGGATTGCGATAGTTCGTAAGAAAATCGGTAGATGACGCCACGTCGCCTTAAAGACGTATAAGATGGGAAATTTGAATCATATCGGGCGTGTCTCGGTAGCCGAATTGGTCAGGCATTCCCCCTGTAAGGGAAAGACTGCGGGTTCGAGTCCCGCCCGAGAAGATTCTTTTTCCCTATGTATTTGATTTTTGGTGGAATTTTGTGTTTAAATATAAATAAGGTGGTTTTGACATGAAAGGAAGTCTTTTAAAATATTTTAGAACTAGTTATTAATTCACCTCTGCCTAACCCTTCGGGGATAAAGTCGTGATTATATATATGTATGTATACATATTATTTTAAAGCTTACTGTAGTTACTTATTTCAATATTTGAAATACCTTTATTTAAATTCAAATGTGTTATCAAAGCCTTTAAAACCAGTTAATGATCCTATATTTACGGCGCAAACACAGAAGATTATTAAAACATACCTACCCCTAGTGTGGTGCATTGTATTAAGAATAGGGTATTATAGGGTATCACTTTAATATTATGAAAGCCTTTAACGTGAAAAGTAGGTACAGCCTGCTATTATTCTTTAGAAAACATAGCCAGGAAAATACCGCACTAAACTTTTATAATTATTTGTTCATTTGAATATAGGTATAAGGATCCATTCTAGGGGCCTGCAGAATCCATACTTCCATACTAATATTATAAATGCGAAAGTAACTCTGTCTGTCTGTCTGTATGTTACGCTTTCACGCCTAAACCACTGAACCGATTTTGATGAAATTTGGTATAGGGGTAGATTAGACCATGAGAAAGGACATAGGCTATGTTTGGTCGCAATAACCGACCCCCACGCAGGCGGAGCCGCGGACAAAAGCTAGTATATAAATAAACTAGCTTTTACCCGTGGCTCCGCCCGCGTGGGTGTCGATTATCGCGACCAAACATAGTCTATGTGTTAATCCAGAGTGTCAGCTAACTCCATACTAAATTTTACTAAAATAACTCCAGCCGTTTAGACGTGAAAGAGTAACAAACATAAATCCAGACTTACAAACTTTCCCGTTTTTATTATTTTACTCCGTCCATTATATTATTGTATTTTAGACAGCTCACTGATAGTAGTCGGTATAACTTTGTTCTAGCGTCAACACCTGAAAATCCTAACAATAATTAGGCGCAAATACGTCATTTTTCATTGACAACGTCACGTCAACCAGAAAGCAATTTTAGGGATGTAATAAGTCAATCGACTGTGTTTTTATTATAATAACTTGAAAATGTCACAATTGAATCAAATTTAATATGGGGCAAAAGAAAAATTCTTTGGAATGTAGGACGAACAAATGGGGCATGTGGAACAAATCTCGATATCGACTACAGAAAATGTTCCTTTTTTAAATATTACATAACTGGTGGTTTTTAATCGATTTCTAAACATTGTTGTTTTTGTTCGGATGTTAATTATTTTTTTATATTGTATGATTTTTACGGAAATGTGATTTTTGTAACTCCTTCATAATTATGTAGACACTTACTTAGATATTTACTTTTTTTGTAAACACATAAATACTCGTATTATACCTACATAGAAACACCCAGACCAAATACACATATTCACGCATACAAATATTTGCACTGAGAGGAAATCGAACCTGCGCCCCCTGCGTAGCAGTTGGTCTAAGTACCTAAATATTATAAATGAGTTTCAAAGAAAATATATTTTTGTGAGGAAGTAGTAATCACCTGTCTACTGGAGCTGATAAAGAGGGCTAGAGGGAAGAGTGAAAAGGGGAGGCGTGAGGCGTCAGTCGAGTCTCTGTCATAAAGCTAGCTACAAATCGCCTTTTGACTGAGACGAGAGGTTTCTTTTATATCGCGATTCTGCTGCTTAATTGGATTGGTGCATTTGGAGCACTAACCACAATTTGTTTTTATCCGTAAAAATAAAACAGATTTTAATACGGTTTTTGTTTTGTTTTGAAAGGTCTTGGTCAGATTTCAAATCCATACTATCCATACTTCCATACTAATATTATAAATGCGAAAGTAACTCTGTCTGTCTGTCTGTCTGTCTATCTGTATGTTACGCTTTCACGCCCATACAACTGAACCGATTTTGATGAAATTTGGTATAGGGGTAGATTAGACCTTGAGAAAGGACATAGGCTATGTTTGGTCGCGATAACCGACATCCACGCGGGCGGAGCCGCGGGCAAAGGCTAGTCTTACATAAATTTGATTGCAATCAATTGACTAGAAGCGGAGATAAAGTCGCAATTACCTATTAACATTCACGGGAAAGGAGCTGCGGGCATAATCCGTACCTACTAATACTACAAATGCGAAAGTAACTCTGTCTGTCTGTCTGTATGTTACGCTTTGACACCTAAGCCACTGAACCGATTTCGATGAAATTTGGTAAAAGGGTAGATTATACCTTGACAAAGGACATGGGCTATGTTTGGTCGCGATAACCGACATCCACGCGGGCGAAGACGCGGGCAAACGCTAATATAGATGTAATCGGAAAAATACAATAAAAAACAGTAAAGAACTAATACATAAGTGTAAAAAATAACTACAAAACAGGAAACAACAACTCACAACGGACCGTAACAATATAACTTTACTAGTTCTATTTTGACCGCCATATTTTTTCAACGAACGCACAAAGTTTGAGCTATACTGGGGTTTTGTGGTTAATGTAGATTATTTAGATGTAATGTATGTGTGTGTATAACATTAATTAAAATTTGTATGATATTATCTTTCGTTATTAATAACCGGAGTCGCGCGAAGTCATTCCGTTCAATAGTGCAGACAGTGTAGATCATGCGGACAGTGTCAGAAAGATCTTGACTACAAAATGGTCTTAATATCGAGGTAGCAAAACAATCAGTTAACAAGAAGGGAGAAAACCAATTTGCTCCATACCTTTGTACAAAGCTTGTAAGTATGGATGGAAAATTTGGTATGGAGTTAGCTGACACCCTGAATTAACACATAGGCTATGTTTGGTCGCGACAGAGACATCCGCGCGGGCAGAGCCACGGACAAAAGCTAGCTTATTTAAATATTCTGTAGTCTCCTAGAATGGATCTTTATACCTATATTCAAATGAAAAAATATTTTCCATTACATTAGGGTATAAAGGCAGTTCTTCATCCGAAAGTGAGAATAAACCCCTTGACAAATATATATCCTTGGCAATAGACTCGCCACATATTACGTGGGAACGGAAATCATAGTTGGCGAAATTTGGATGTTAGTACACCTCTGCCTACCCTTTTCGGGATTTACAGACGTGAATATATGTAAACCTAATATGTTCATGACAATAACATATATAGTAACTTTTAAACTCTCGCGTTCCTTGATATACAATAATAACTTGGTCGAAACGTCAAGCAAGTCAATCAAAGGTATGTATGTGTACCTATACCATGATCGCGTTAATTCCCGTTATTGTTATAGTATAACTAGCTGTCCCGGCGAACTTCGTACCGCCAATTTTTTCCTACCCTCGTGGCGTCAGATCCCGTTCCCGCTGCACCATTTAGGGGGATGAAAAATAGATGTTGGCCGATTCTCAGACCTACTCAATATGCTCACAAAATTTCATCAAAATCGGTCAAGCCGTTACCCTCGTGGCGTCAGATCCCGTTCCCGCTGCACCATTTAGGGGGATGAAAAATAGATGTTGGCCGATTCTCAGACCTACTCTATATGCTCACAAAATTTCATCAAAATCGGTCAAGCCGTTACCCTCGTGGCGTCAGATCCCGTTCCCGCTGCACCATTTAGGGGGATGAAAAATAGATGTTGGCCGATTCTGAGACCTACTCAATATGCTCACAAAATTTCATCAAAATCGGTCAAGCCGTTTCGGAGGAGTATGGCATCAAAAACTTTGACACGAGAATTTTATATATTAGATAACAGAAATAATATTAAGTCAAGACAACTTTCTTCGAATACATCAAGAAAGCAAAAAAACATTTCTTCGACTTTTAACTGGTTTTATATAACCTATTTTGGGCCTCTGTTGTGCAAGGCTCTAAATCCTTTCATCCTCTCCCTCCTTAGGGTTACCACATCAATCTCCATCAAAAGAGTCGAGCCCGTTCATTCAACGTTTGCTATATTTGTTATGAGAAATCCTGTAAGCTACTGTAAAAAGTGGTAAGTCGAAGTGTGACCCACATTTCACACACCCTTTTGGCCGATATGCCTGTCCTGATAGCCTATCGGCATTTATTGAACACGGTTCCAATCTCGAGACTATGAGCGAGAGTTAGTTAACTTTATTTGGTTAGGTATTTAACTATCAGGCTAACTAATGGTTTAATATCAGTTTTTGTCTTAAAATTAGATTTCTAAAGTGAAAAATATATAGAGACTTAGTTTATAGATAAAACATTAAATAGACTCATCAAGATTGTTTATGATTAGTAAGTACCAAACAAAATTGAGTATAGAAATACCATTGAAGTACCAATTTTTTTTAAAGAGGATCTGAAAAGAAACTTGAAACTTTCTTCATACATATAATAATACTGTACATAAAATAGTAAAAGTAGCAGGAAAACTTATATTATATTATCTGTGGTTATAGATAAGCCCTAATTGGGCTACCAAATTTCAAAAATAAGCCGCTGGTTGTAAATTTTGTGAAATTAAGCTTTTTTCGACTTCACCTCGCCTGAAGATAAGCAAAAGGTGAAGTCTCAGGAAAAACTATTACAAACACTACTATGTGCTATGTTAACACCGAATTTTTCACGCCCCGCTTAAAGGATCTGGGACTGCTGGAAGAAGGAAACACATGAGCTGGCAAGGAATTCCAGGTCTTAATGGTGCGGCAAAGGACTTACCTACCTCATAAAGTTCAAACCCGTTTCTTGCATATTTTCAGTTTAGTGGAACTAATAGAAGGTTTAAGTATAATGAGGGTTGGAATACAGGTTATGAGTAGGTAGTCATAAAAAATCTGTCATAAATTATTGGAGAACACCCACATCAAAAATGTAAGGCAACATCTGGAGGATTTGTAATGTAATCTGTAATGAATTGTTGCTTATCCCTTATCAGAACGGTGTAGGAAATAAAAGGAAATAAATTGAATAAAATACGTGCACCCAAAATTTTGATAAACATATCTACATTTTGTTTATACAAATATGTACATAATTATGTATACATAGCAATACCCAGACCTTATGTAACTAAATACATAGTCATGCATAGGTATAAATATTTGCAACGAGCAGGAATCGAAATCGTAGCATCCTACGTGACGACGACGTAGCAGACGAACGTTCTTCCGCCACGCCACGATTTTCTCTATGTACCAGAGAAACAGCACGAATAATATTATTGCTCCGCAAAATTAACAAATTAGAATTTTTTTTGAATGAATTTTTTATAGCATTTATTATGCTAACTTTTAAGTTCGAAAAACATTGGAAAAAATGAAATGCTCAAGTGAGACTCGAACTCACGACCTTTCCCTTACAGGGGGATTGCTCTGCCAACTGAGCTATTTAGCACCACCTGAATCATTCCAAATTTTCCTTCTCTTTATATCCGTCTATAAGGGCGACGGTGCAGCCATCTACCAACATACTTACGAACTGTTGGAAACAATGAATGATTTTTCAACCATTTTTAAACATTGAATTTTGATGACTGCGCCCGGATATAAAGAGAAGGAAAATTTGGAATGATTCAGGTGGTGCTCAATAGCTCAGTTGGCAGAGCAATCCCCCTGTAAGGGAAAGGTCGTGAGTTCGAGTCTTACTTGAGCATTTCATTTTTTCCAAATTAGAATTTGTTAAGCTACTTTTGTCGTTGATTTTACGTACTATAATAATAGGTAATACTTGAATAACGAGGTTAATCGGAACATTGTAAGATACCTACATACATACAATCAATCAATTAACCACCGTAGTCCACTGCTGGACATTAAGCCTTGAGAGGCTTACCTACATACATTGCATACATAAATACTCACGCCGGTAAATCCCCGAAGGGGTAGGCAAAGGTGCATTAATACCCAAATTTCACCAACTTATGATTTTCGGTGTCACGTAATGGGTGCGAGTTTATTGCCCTCAAGTGGGTACTTAGTTTTGGGCCTATATCCTCTCATCTCTTTTAAAGCTGTCAGTTGGCTCTCCTGACTTCCCAGTGCCAATTCCTAGATTCACAAACAGGACATACAGGTTTGGTTAGTTTGTCCAAAAAACTCGGGTAAAAATCTTCCTCGCATTCGAATTAATCGACAAAAATAACGCACAAATGTATGGATGCTACCAATGTCGCTATCGACAAACGGGTCAAAATAAACAAGTTTATTCGTCAAAGGATTCTACCTAGTTTTTGAAAAACGCAAAAATAATTCCTCACACATACTAGAAACTTTTATTCTAAAAATATATCTAGTAGCATCAATACTATCAAAAGCAATGCAACTGTTTAAAAATCTCCAATTAATTTTCTCTTCGTAATGCACACCAATCAAAAATAACACATTTTAATACTATCAACGATGGTTTGACTAACTTTTGGCCCTAATGTTCGAGTATTTTCCGTTTTTGGTATTTTTGGTGACTTTATAGTTTGACCCAATATGCTACTGCTGTATAATATATCAGAGATCATATTACTATCCGGCTCGAAGGACCAAATACCTAAATTAGGTATTTGGTCGTTCGAGCCGGATAGTACTATGACCTGATTTTCTCCATTCAATGTCTATTTTTATAAAGCAGCTCGTTAATTAACGCCGGTGAGTACCTTAGCTAAGTGTTAAAAGTTTTTTCTTTTACCTTTAATGAATTAATTTATTACTGTTTGAATGAATGAAAATTCGAACGGACGCAAATGTTTGTACAAGATGAACTAACATTTCAACCGACGTGTTTTTCTATCAAATAAATTTAGCGAATAGAAACTGGTATTTTTGATGAGTTTATAGTTTGACCCAATATGCTACTGCTGTATTGATATCAGAGATCACATTACTATCCGGCTCGAAGGTCCCAATATCTAATTAGTGTCGGGTCGGAGTACTTACTATGGTGATTGGTTTGATTAGCTGTTTCTTTTACTCCTACCCACTTGATACCTAACGGACTGTTTGCCTAAATCGTAGCCTCTTCAGTAATCAATTATCATCACCATTAGGATTGCTCCCAGTTGCATCTTTCACCTCAGAGCCCGACTTCTGCCTACTCCTTTTCATCATTTAGATTTTACTTAAATTGTTTTTATGGGAGCAACTGCCATTCGACCTCCTAATCCCGAACTGATGCTAAACAGAACTCCAAAACATATTGCTAGACCCTACTATTTATTTCCTGGATGAAACAAATGAGTGACCGACGTTATACGACGCCATTAATTCCAGAAAGGCTGTACATTATGGCCGACAGCTGGTAACTACCCAGACCATGATGCCAGTATACGAAGTAGGTAGCTTCTATCTATATGAATGAACGATTTTGGGATTGCAGATTTTGGGATTTGGGTAAAAAAAATACGAGAACGCCGTCTCTATTAAAGGAATTAAGTCGTCCAGAAATTGAGATTTTAGTTAAAAGAAAACGAAGAAGAAAAATGGAAAAAGAGTAAATGAACAGACTTAGATCGACAAGTACGAAATCAGAAACTTTTTTTTTAGGGTCCCATGGTCAACACGAACCCTTACAGCTTCTGCAAGACCTTCTGTCGTACCGCCAATCTTTTTCCGCCCACGTGGTGACTGATCCCGTTCCCGCTGCACCCTCTACTACATAAACCACGTATACACATATAAACCTTCTTCTTGAATTACTCTATCTATTAAAGAAGCCCCATCAAAATTTGTAGCGTAGTTTTGAAGACATAAGCATACATAGGGACGGACAGACGAAGAAATCGACTTTGCTTTATACTTTTAGTTAATTACGGCGAAAAAGTGATTAGAATGAAAACTATGATGGTATTTTTAGGGTAACTACTGTCTTCAGGGAGTTACTCACATGATTGTTACTTTGGATATCTACCTATTGGTGTGGGGTGTCGTTCAATCGATCCTATATAACTATGAAGAGATTTGTGATTCAAGGATACATTAAATTAAACTGCTTATTTCTTGCTAAAGGCACACTTGCCAGCCAAATTTTTCATTTTGGAAATGTAAATTGCTACATACAATTAGCTCACTGCAGACTGCTCTGCGGATTTTGTACTTTTCATAAATCTCGCGGCAAGAGATAATAATTTAAAAAGCTAATCTACTATGCCCTCAGAGTTTTGCGTTAGTCTCATGAAAAGATAACGACTCGCTCCGAGAGGTAAATTATAATCATTGTTATATATACTCATGCCTTTATATCACTGAAGAGGTAAGCAGTAATTTATTAACACCCAAGTTTCATCAACGGTATAATGGACATTATTCGGCTTGACAAGAAGTTTTAATCACACTCAGATTGCGGATTTCAATTTCTTAACAAGAAACCTGTTGGAATAACTAAACTAACTTATATATGTGTCGGTTACACTTCTTACAAACTTTGTGTTCCTACTGAGAGTTGCCTGAAAATTTACTTATTCCTAGCCACTAGGTACTTATCTATCATAAACATATCTAATTATAGTATCATATTACAAGTAATATGATTAATGTACCCGTCAATATTATACCTACGCCATCTTGTGCAGAACGGTTACACACACCAGTTTAATGAAGTAGAAGAAGCGACATTCCTTCCACCATTATAGCATCTAGAATGGTCCCCCATAGACGCGGGACAGCACCCGAACCACCCCCTAGCCGAGGACGCAATTGTAGCCGTAGGTCTGATGGGAGTCCTGGAACATCCTTCCGAGGGCTTACCCGGGGCTCCCAACCATAAGCTGTTGGGCGTAACCGTGAGAGTTTTTAGTCGGTAGAAGTCCGGCATAACATCCATGTAGGATTTTCGCTCACGGTAAAAAATAAAGCATCTGAAATGACAGCCTTTAATTTTTTAACACCAGCTAAGTTTAGCCGAGTATAATCGAATTTATAGGCGGAACCTAAAAGGTGATTAGCTTACGAGCTACCGACGCTTTTTTGTCTTATTAAATGTAATATCACATTTAATAAGACAAAAAAGCGTCGGTAGCTTAGGAGTTGGCCTTACGATGGGATTCATTCGCAAAACATAGGAAAAGATAAGGTGCTCAAGTGAGACTTGAACTCACGACCTTTCCCTTACAGGGGGAATGCTCTTCCAACTGAGCTATTGAGCCACACCTGAATCATTTCAAATTTTCCTTTTCTTTATATCCGTCTTTTAAGGGCTATGGTGGAGCCATCTACCAATATTCTTACGAACTGTTGGAAACAATGAATGATTTTTCATTGGGTTTACCTACTAGTAATCTCATTAACTTCTCGAGCTAAGCTAAATTACTTCTGTGGAATAGATTCACGTTGATAGTATACTCGATGGGGTTGAATCCGCAACCTCTTAATTGCAAATTCAAGGCCCCATTCATTATGCTGCCGCCGCTTATACGTTTCCGCCATGGTGCAATGTTCAGTAACCCAACAGTTGATATACAAAGTTTAAAGTGTTCAAACATAAATTGACTGTGACTTTGTTTGATAAAAAAGTTAAATGTAGATATACTAATCCATATCCATACTTCCATACTTTTCATGTTTCCATACTCTAATATTATAAATGCGAAACTAACTCACTCTGTCTGTCTGTCTGTCTTTCTGTCTGTCTGTCTGTTTGTCTGTCTGTCTGTCTGTTTGTCTGTCTGTATGTTACGCTTTCACGCCTAAACTATTAAACCGATTTTCATGAAATTTGTTATAGGGGTAGATTAGACCTTGAGAAAGGATATAGGCTAATATATCCTTTCTCCTTTCTTAATAACCGACATCCACGCGGGCGGAGCCGCTGGCAAAAGCTAGTAATATTATAAATGTGATAGTAACTCTGTCTGTCTGTCTGTCGGTATATTTTTTTTTTATGCAGAACACGTCAATTTGACTTCACCTCGCCTGTATATTACGCTTTCACGCCTAAACCACAGAACCGATTTTGATGAAATTTGAAATAGGGGTAGTTTAGACCAAGTTGTTTGGTCGCGATAACCGACGCCCACGAGGGCGGAGTCGCGGGCAAAAGCTAGTATTATATGGAGGTAAAATTGTAGGGATCTCTGGATCTGATCTACTAAACCAATTCTGAATATTATTTTACCAATAGAAAACTGCATGAATAATGAGTGTCACTAGATGAATATTGACACAAGGATGAAAGCGGCCGCGTGGATGTCGGTTATCGCGATCAAAAATAGTCTAGACCTTGAGAAAGGACACTAGTCCTATACCAAATTTCATCAAAATCAGTTCAATGGTTTAAGTGTGAAAGCTTAACATACAGACAGAGTTAAATTCGCATTTATAATATTAGTATGAATATGGATTTCCCAATACGTAGATTCACTATAAACATTGAAAAAGGCTTATTGTGAATCAGTGCTATCAAAAAAATGTCTTCAAGTGGTACAAAGTATTCAAAGAGGGCCGAGAGAGACCCTTGTTCCGGCAGACCTCTCCACAAACGAAAATATCGAAAAGTCAAAGGAATTATACTCAGGAATCGCCATTCCATTTTAAGAAATATTGCTCTGTCTAACCTACCTTAAGATCTGTCGATATTCCTTTCGTTTTTACTTTATTTTAATAGATGTATATGAAACGCGTATTCCTTATTTTTATTAAAAGTATTGTTTGAATGAAATTTTTAAGCCCATTTTTAATGCTAACTTTTTAAGTTCGAATCAGGAAAAAGAAGCGCTTAAATGGGACTTGAACCCACGACCTTTCCCTTACAGTGGGAATGCTCTTCCAAGTGAGCTGACCCACACCTGAATCACTTCAAATTTCCCTTCTCTTTATATCCATCTATAAAGGTGACAGTGGAGCCATCAACCAACTTTCTTACGAACTGTTGGAACAAATGAATGATTTTCAACCATTTTTAACATTGATTTTTAACGACTCCGCCCAAATATTTGAATGAAAATCTTTATATCATTTATTATGCTAACTTCTTAAGTTCGAAAGACATCGGGACCTATTGTGTTGCAGCATGCACAGTTGCACACCATGATCCATTCTATGATTGTATCGTGTCTGGATCTATTGGATGTGGATGAAACAGATAAAAAATGTGCACCAAAAGTTTAATTATAAGGTCGGTCTGGTCAATCATTAATAATGTAATGTATGCCGTAAAGTCAAATGATGGTCATTATAGAACTATTTGCATCTAATTGAAGAACTTGCGGGAAAAACAACAAAAATTTATGACATGTACTCAAAGATAATGCATTTTCAAGGCAGTCACTATGATCGAATTTACCGTAAAAGCAATAAAATACCGTCTACCATATTCACTAGATTAAGTATTTCAAAAGTATTTAATACCTGCCCCTCTAGACAAGTGGCAACTCGCTGTATTGTAGAATAGAATGACGAATGTATGGGATTTGACTGAACTCTCTGTTGTGGTATTTTTAAGCGGCTGCAATATGGGTTCTTTAAGAAGAACATTAAAAGATTTCTAAATGGTCGCACAAGTGTGGTTCCCTTGATATTGCACGCGTCCATAGGCCACGGTAACCACTTTCCATCAGGTGGACCGTGTACTTGTCAGTCACTGATGTGGCATAAAAAAGGTCTGAAAGGGTTTCGATTCCGTGTCGCGTCGTGGAGAGATTTTTTCCTATTTTTATTTTTTTTGAGTTTGACACGATTCTATTTGGTATTGTAGTTATTTTTTGGATCGCAAATCCACCAAAAAGCCATCGAACGTTGATTTGGTCTTATATTCAAGAATACTCGAATTTGACGGAAATTGAGGCCATTTGCGAGCTCTCGATAATATTTGAATAGGTATCCTTATGGATGGATAGACGAAGACGTCACAATTTGTTTATTTATGCCTAATTGGGACCATTTTTTTACGCGCGGAAATTCCCCGCGGGTGTATGGAGCTCCAACAAGATCTTTGGCGCCCAAACCAAGTTACGGCACACTTCCTGATTAAAGACTCTGGTGAAGGCTTTTCCCTCCATCCGACTGTGGTCGCACTGGGCAAAGCCAAAATACTTAAATCCTTGAAGCCTCAAGCTACAAACTTTGAATGTTACTGTGATTGACACTACATAATACCATTCTACGATTAATTCTCGTCTTCAAAAATTGACGATTTAGTAACACGGGTATTTTTGTTAACTTCGTACCTAACATGTGATAAGTCGTGCGAAGTCGAGTATAGGCTAGATTCGTTTCTTGGAACTTAACTACGTCAAATCCATCATGTGACTGATATCTTAGCCGTCACGATAATTTATTAGGCTATTTTGTAAATTCATCCGTGAGTGACAATGATACAGGAAAAAAGTCAAATCTGGCTCGAAGACATCGGGAAAAATAAAATTCTCAAGTGGGATCAATGTTTAAAAATAGTTGAAAAATCATTCATTGGTTCCAACAGTTCGTAATAAAGTTGGTAGATGGCTCCACCGTCGCCCTTAAAGACGAATATAAAGAGAAGGGAAATTTGAAGTGATTCAGGTGTGGCTCAATAGCTCCGTTGGAAGTGCATTCCCTCTGTAAGGGAAAGTTTGTGGGTTCAAGTCCCACTTGAGCATTTCATTTTTCCCGATGTATTCGAATTTTGAAGTTAACTTAATAAATGCTATAAAAATTTCATTCAAAGCTGACTGTTAGATACTAATATCGATGCTTCTACTAATCTAACTTCTGTTAGTATAATATTATAGATAAGAAAATTCCCTTCTGCGTATAAACAACAGCATTTCCCCTATCTGTATCCGTAATGCAGAGGTCCTCAATCTATTGGTAAGTTTTCCAACACAAGCCATTCAAATACAGTTGAAATTAAGTTATACTCACCTGGTCGAGTCAGCACATTCGTGCTGAGGAAGAACTTTTTTTTTATACAGTACACGTCAATTTGACTTCACCTCGCCTGATGTTAAGCTAAAGGCAAAGTCTCGGAAAGAGGGTCACCATCGTAAACATTTACCATGTTAACAGTGGTGGCACTCAGCTTGACGGCCTCATTAGATGCCTTTTCACGCCCCGCTTAAAGGACCCGGGACTGTAGAAAGTAGGAAACACGTGCGCTGGCAGGGAATTACAGGTCTTAGTGGTGCGGCATAGGAATTAATCACTGAAACGCTTGGTTCTAGCAGGTATACTCTGCACCGTAAATGGATGACATCTTAGCCCTGCACGTGTCGTCCTGTGAAGGAAAGGGGAGGGTGGGACTAATTGGAAGAGCTCGTCAGAACATTCACCATGGTAGAGACGGTAGAAAACTGCCAAAGACGCAACATCTCTACGCATCTGCAAAGGCTCTAACTAACTCTAAGTAAGTAATTTAAAAATAGACCTATGTGTTCAGCAAGTCTTTGTGACAAATTGATAAATTCTATGATAAATAGACACTGGACCCACTTTCCCTCCCACAGCGCCGCAAGAGAACCGGGGCTCGGAGGAGGCGGTACCACCAACTCCTCCCCCCCTAACCGGGCCGGGCAGTAGACGCGGGGGCGTCTGCTGCCCTTACATAGGCCTCGAGGTTGAAGGCGCACGTCGTGTCGCGTGTGCCTTGCGTAGGCGGGTGGCAGAAGGACTCCTCTTCTGCCGCACCAGAGACGACACGCACACGACGATGGCGGAAGATGTTGTTCCCGCCATCGTCGATATGTGGTGACGACGGACACCTTGGTGGTTTAGTGGGTAGTGTGGCCTCCTTCGGAGGCTAGGAGTCCCACACGAAGCCCGCTCCTTGCCCCCGTGGGGGGTGAGCGAAGTGTTTAAACGCATTCCAACACGAAAAAAATAAAATAAAGGGTTGTAGAATGTATAACTCCTTTATTGTTATGATTAATATATAATAATTTGGGGTGAGCCAACCATAAACCTATCTCAGGGGGTTTACAAATGTGCACAAAAATTCATAAGAATTGGCCAAGCCGTGACCGTGTCGGAGGAGTTTACAGACAAACACGAGGATTTTTTTATTCCTTTTTTACTCTCTCATTCTTTTCAATAACAAAATAAGTCAAGTCACGTACCTTACGTTTTATTATCGCAACTAGTTATCATCGGCGTCTTTGCCCCCTATTTAGGTCCCAGCCAAAGGTTATCTTCGACCATTAATTTATTTTTGATTAAGTAAGCTATTAAGAACTTTTAGTTATAAATAAGGAAACAAGAATGTTTTTATGTTAGTGTACTTATAATGAGCGGTATTTTAATGAAAAGTTCGGTATAGCAACCATTTAATGTAATAGTAGATATTATTTAAGGTATTAGTAACATTTATTTCATTATTCTAAATTTTACTCGGTCCCGGAAGCGGAGCCATTTGCTTTGCGAATAGTATTAGTGGTTACTAATGGACCAATTTGAGTATCAGCATGAAATTTGAAAAGAGGAGGTATACACGAATACGAAAAGGCAGACATATCTAGCGCACGCATCCTGCTTCCCTCAAGCAAATCATAACTTATGCAATTTATGCATAGATAGTGCGATGTTGGTTCCCGGTGGAGTCGAATATGGATCTGTTCTCAAATGACTTCTCAGGCCACTTAATGGATAGGACTGTAGGTCGCAGAACGACCTCCGTCCCCTGGCCTGGGGGTGACCGGTGGAGCGGCCTGTCACCTAGCAGAAGCAGGCCGCGGCGGCGGCGCCAAGTGCGCCTCCCCGTACCCGGGGCTAGATGGGGACACTAAGGTCCCCACAACCCGAAGGGGCCACCTCAAAAGAGATGGTCCTGGGTCTGCCGGGTGCGAGAGATCATATGCTTTCGGCAATCTCACCTCCGGCAATCAAAGACCCAAGACGGCGTGCTTTTTGGTCGGTTCGAGTCCGACATAACCACCTCCACCGGCTCCGTGGGGGTGGTATCCATGGGGATTTTTCGCTTGATAAACAGTAGTATTTTAGCTTGATTTCGACAGTACCTAAACATACAGCCCCTAGACAAAAGGCCCGCTAGACGGCAATAGGCTCGTCCCCTATTACGTCGTGGGACCGAAACTCATAATTGGCGAAACGTGGGTACTAATACACACGCCTACCCCTTCGGGGATTTACATCCAGAGTATATGGATGGATATATATTTTTGGTTGAGTTACTATAGATAAAGTAAATTCTATGGAAATTCCTTCAACTGTTTATCGACACGCTACGAGAAACAAAAATATCTATTCTAAAACAGTAAGGAAATAGCAGATACAAAATATTAACAGATTTATGTTTTTATTAGTAAAGTCGGTACGAATTATCGTTATATTTATATCAGTAGAGGACGTATTTATTAACAAGGTTTACAGCACATTTAGAACATGTAAAACAAGAGAATAACTTACCAGGGGCATTAAATATTCTCTACAACATCGATTGTCAAACACAGTCGTAAAGAGAAGACTGTGGATTGCAACTGGTTAACATACCACACAGAGAACTGGTGTAAAACTAGACCAACTTAAACGTGTCGGTTAATACCCGTAGTTCCGAAACTGTTACTCAGATTAAGGGATAAACTAATTTTATTTGCTAAGCATTAATACATATCCCAGCATATAATGCCGCACATGCATTCGGCTATAGCCTCCCATCAACACCAGTTGCGATCTTCGCCCCATAAATTTATGAGGGACTAGCTGTTGCCCGCGGCTCCGCCCGCGTGGATGTCGGCCTGATCGGTTTAAAATTGACAAAGTTTCATACAAACTTTCATCCCCTATTTTATCCTCTTGGGGGTAGAATTAATCAAAATCCTTTCTTAGCGGATGCCTACGTCATAACATCTACCTGCATGCCAAATTTCAGCCCGATCCGTCCAGTGGTTCGGGCTGTGCGTTGATAGATCACTTACGTCAGTCAGTCAGTCAGTCACCTTTAAGAGTCCGTACCACTCCAGCTCGAATTCAAATTTTACCCCCGCGCGCTTCATCAACGCACACGCGCCGGCACTGCTCGCGCGCAGATGCTGCTATCTCACTCCCGCGATGACCCCGTGTTCACGTTCAGAGTTCACGCGTGTATCAATCGACAGGGTAAAGTAGCTAGTAATTAGACATCAAGAAAGTTATGACAATAAACAAACTTTTGAGAAAAGTGTGCATATTGTAATGATAATTTACATAAAACTTATAATATATTTATACTTATCCTATTAATATTATAAATGCGAAAGTTTGTGAGTATGTATCGCTGTATGTATGGATGTTTGTTACACTTTCACGCAAAAACTACTAAATGGATCTGGCTGAAATTTGATACAGGGGTAGATTAGAACCTGGAATAACACATAGGTTGCTTTTTATTCCGGGTTAAGGTTCCCATGGGTTGCGGGAACGGGAACAAACCTCCACGCGGGCGAAGCTACGGGCAGCAGCTAGTATAATATAATAATAGCAGCCCTTTCAATGTCTCACTGCTGGGCACTGCTGTCTCACCTGAAGGTACAATAAAATACTCCACCACGCGAACCCAATGCATATTGGTAGAGGTGCTGGGTAGGAAAACCTCCGCGTGGTGCACCCTGGTAACGTGGGCGACGGCGTGGGCTTCACGCAAGGCGCACGTCGTCGCCCATGGCCAATAGTCCACCAAGGAGGGGGGGCCTTTATGGTCGGTTTCGAGTTCTCCGCACGCGCTCTGCTAAGCCTAGCGGAGAACTCTAAGGGCGACGAGTACTTTGCCACTGTACGATCAGTGGTGAAATAGAAGGTCCCATGGGGACCAATTCCGGACCATCGATCGGCCGAGCCGTACCGCCGTCTGGCAACAGAAGGGCATGGTAGCTCTTAGGAGTTGCGAGGAAGAAAACCTCTATAAAAAATCAACCCCGAACCCCACGCCTGGCAATGGGATGCATCACTGGGGGGAACTCAGTGCCTAGGGCGTCATTCACTCACTCCCACCTTTCCCATCCTCAAATACACTCCCAACCTCTCTACTTCCACCTCAATGTCGGTGGACATTAACCGTAAAACAAAATATGGCTTTTTTTTTATCGTGCGATAAATCTCCACGGATACCACCCCCACAGAGCCAGTGGAGGTGGTTATGTCGGACTCGAACCGACTAAAACGCACGCCATCTTGGATCCTTGGTTGCCGGAGGCGAGATTGCCAAAAGCATATCTCTCGCACCCCGACAGACCCAGGACCATCTCTTTCGAGATGGCCCCCTTCGGATTGTGGGGACCAAAATGTCCCCATCTAGCCCCGGTTACGGGGAGGCGCACTTTGCGCCGCCGCCGCGGCCTGCTTCTGCTAGGGTGACAGGCGGCTCCACCGGTCAACCCCAGGCCAGCGCTCATGGAGGACGGAGGTCGTTCTGCGACCTCCGACGTCCGGTTCGCCTTCGCTCTGCACGGGCTTCCCGGGCCCGGAGTCTGGTCCGGACCCGACCGGCCGCCTCCTTCTCGAGCATTACTTGCTCGCAGAAGGAGGCGGCCGCACCCCAAGCGTTCGCGCATCGTACCATCGCTGTGAGCAATGTGACGAGTGTGAGGACTCCCACCCCTAGAGCCGCCACTAGGATCCGCCTCGGCGTGTCCCACGCCGGGCACTCGGTCAGCGTGTGCAGCTCTGTGTCCTCGCTCGCATCACAGTGATGGCACTCGGACGTTGGCTCCTTCCGGATCCGACACAGGTAGCTCCCGAAACACCCGTGTCCGGTAATCACCTGCGTCAGCCGGTACGAGAGGCTGCCGTGTGGCCTCTCTAGCCATTCCTCCATGATAGGTCTTACCGCCGCTATTACGGCGTGCCCTGCGCTTGGTCGCCCAAGTCGTAGCTCCCATTCCGCTACCATGTCCCTGTGGAGCTGAGACCTCACGGCCCGAATTTCTTCGGGCTCGGGTTCCCGTCCCTGCTCCCGCGCCTCCTTACGATACCGATATAGCATCGAAAGGGCTCTCGCATCCAGGTTCCACGGTAGGGATCCGGCAAGGAGACTCGCCGCCTCGAAGGATATCGTGCGGTACCCCCTAATGGCCCTGCTGGCCATTGCATGCTGCGGTCCATGCAGCAGACGCGCATTGTGGACCGTCAGGGTGTCCGCCCGTCTATTGGACACCCATATAGGGCCATGGACCGCACGACTCCCGCGTAGAGTCTCCTGCAGGAGTCATCCGGCCCCCTCATGTTGGGCAGCAGCCGCCCCAAAGCGACAGCTGTGTCCTTCAATTTGGGGGCCAGTCTTCGGAGATGCTCCCCGAAGTTCCACCGGCTGTCGATCACGAGCCCCAGATATTTCATCTGGGCCTTGATACCGATAGAAATGTCTCCCACTATGAAGCTGGAATCCTCCGGTGGCACGCGCCGAGGCCCATGAAAGAACATGGCCTCGGTTTTATGCAGAGCCACCTCGAGACCCAGCCGCCGAATCCGCTCCACGACTTGGGCAACCGCGGTAGTGGCCTTCAGGGTTGCTTCGCGGTATGTAGCCCCGCACGCCGTCACCAGCGTGTCGTCCGCATAACACGTGACGGCGGCACCGTCCGCGAGCTCACCGCGAAGCACCCAGTATTACCGATGTTCCACAGTAGCGGTCCCAGGACCGATCCCTGCGGAACACCGCATGACATCTCTCGCCGACCGAGCCCGGTCGCACTTGGGTAGACGACTGAACAAAATATGGCTATGGAAACGATAACGGATAAATCTACCCATGAGGGTACCCGGACTCCGTCTGGGGAATCCCTAGCTGTGACTGGTGATCGAATGGACACCCATTCGGTGACTAGCCATGGCGACCTTCCTAGTAAGGCTACGCTAGACGGCTAGGCGCGAGTAGAGGTCGAAAGCCGACCTCTACGCAGCGAAAGAGAGAGTAGCAGAGCCGCCAGCGATTGTGTCCCCGCTACTAAAGGAGGACACGGAGGTGCCGGCGGTGCAGAACATCCTGGCGGCTCTTTCCCGCATTTCTGGCGCCGTAAAAGGCCAGAAAATTACGGGAAAGAAGAGGGTCGTGGCGAACGCGATAAAAGGTGCCGCCAAAGCGCTGGGGGAGCTCCTGGAAAGGAGGGTCTCCAGCGAGGAGGTGAAACTCCGGGCTCGGGTTGCGAGCCTGGAGACGGAGATTGCTGACTCCCACAAGCAGCAACGGCTGATGCGGGAGGAGATCGGTCAGCTGACGCAGCTGGTCCAGGGGGCCGGGGAGGCTCGGGGTGTGAACACCCCCGCTCCCCGTGCTCCATCTAAGGTGACACCAACGGTGGTCCAGCTGCTGGAGGTCATCGAGCGACGCCTCGGCGTCCTCGAGGACCGGGCATACCGCCCACCGCTGGCGGCACCCGTCGTCGCGTCATAAGCGACGACGGCTGCACCCTGTGGTGCTCCTGGTCCCAAGCCAAGGCCTTCGCCCCTAAGAAGACGGCACCTAGGGGAGGTGGTGGAGAACGACGTGCCCATAGTTACGGAGGGTGAGGAACATCGGCTACGATTGGGTGATGCGTGGTCCGTTGCTCAGAGGGGTCAGCGTAACGTGTTCCGCCGATGACACCCTCGTTTTTTATTATCGTGCGATAAATCCCCACGGAGCCGGTGGAGGTGGTTATGTCGAACTCGAACCGACTAAAACGCACGCCGTCCCAAGTCCTTGGTTGCCGGAGGTGAGATTGCCAAAAGCATATCTCTCGCACCCCGGCAGACCCAGGACCATCCCTTTCGAGATGGCCCCCTTCGGGTTGGGGGGACCACAGTGTCCCCATCTAGCCCCGGTTACGGGGAGGCGCACTTTGCGCCGCCGCCGCGGCCTGCTTCTGCTAGGGTGACAGGCGGCTCCACCGGTCACCCTCAGGTCAGCGCTCATAGAGGACGGAGGTCGTTCTGCGACCTCCGACGTCCGGTTCGCATTACACCATCATTACGGCGCGGGGAGCAGCGCACCGAGACGCAGTACTAAAGGCCACGGCAGGGGTTGCTCAAGTTGTGGGTCAGACACGGCGGCTGCACCTGCGGGATCCAGCCTACAGGTAAGGGGCGTCAGCAGCGGCATCGAGCCCACGATGAAGTATCTGGGGCTCGATGGCCGGTGGAACTTCGGACATCACTTCCGAAGTTTGGTCCCAAAACTGAGGGGGGCATCAGCCGCACTCGCGCGGCTGATGCCCAACATCAGGGGACCCAACGCTCCCTGCAGGAGACTGTACCTGGGGATCGTGCGAAGTATGGCCATATACGGGGCCCCCGTATGGGCAGCAAATCTGACGGCCAGTAATGTGGCTAGATAGCTGAGCCCACAGAGGGCGATGACTCTACAATAGAAACAGATGAATGGAAATTCATAATTATTACGTATTGTCTATAATAAATATAGGAATATGTATGGTAGTAGTATCTAACTACTGCTATATTTATATTATGATCATTCGGGTTGGTAGGTACTCATGTATTTACAGAAATATTCCGTTTATTCCGAACCTGACCCGAAAACTAGACCCGGTCGCGGGTTAGGTAGAAACTTTAAAAATTTGTTCCGAACGTAACCCTGTTCCTAACCTGACCCGACGGTCTCGTTCCTATCATATCCCGATCTGGCACTTCGCCGTCCGCTGCTGCGGCACGCTCGCTACGCTCGCTCGGCTCATGCGTTGGGGTCACAGTTCTAACCTAACCTAACCTACAGAAGTTAGAGTTACCGCACTTCGAGTTTCGGCTCTGAGTCGCCCAACCGCGTCGTCCGTCGCGTCGTCACAGTGAGCGACCTGTAGTAGGCAGGACCTGCCTGAAAGACTTGGGCTGCTACTGCAAGATTATTTTTGTCGATACACAGGCAGGTATGCCTATGTCAATCCAAAATTTTGAAATAGGTACCTAGGTATTTTACTGACCTATTTATTACTTTCTACTAATATAGTACCTATTGCAAATTGTTATGTACAGTATAAGCTACTTAGGTAGGTAGATTAGATACTTACTATAATCCATACTAATATTATAAATGCGAAAGTAACTCTGTCTGTCTGTCTGTCTGTCTGTATGTTACGCTTTCACGCCTCAACCACTGAACCGATTTTGATGAAATTTGGTATAGGGGTAGATTAGACAATGAGAAAGGACATAGGCTATGTTTGGTCGCGATAACCGACATCCACGCGGGCGGAGCCGCGGGCAAAAGCTAGTAATAAATAAATAAATATTCCACAACATTCTACACAGCGCTATCTAGACCCATGGTAAGCTTAATTAGCTTGTGTTATGGAATCTAGAATGCGGATAAACATACGTATATACTTTTTTTTGTAAATATATACATATTATACATAGAAACACCCAGTTCAATGCAAATAGCCATATTCATGCATACAAATATTTGCACTGAGCGGGAATCGAACCCGCGCCTCTTGCGTGGCAGTCGCGTGCACTACCACCACGCCACAGAGGCTGTCTACATAAGACATCATTCATATGTTTTAATGTTTTTTTACGCCAACATACAATTTTCCTCTTTCGGTTTACTTTATTAACCCATTTCGCCTGTCAAAAGGTAGGTACTTGAATACTTTCGTATCGTCTATCGTAATCGTCTGCGCAGAGCGCGTGCGACACAAGCTCCCCGTATGATAGCCGAAGCAACACTGAGGAGGAGGCCGGGCGGCAGGGCGGTTCTAAGTTTAATGGTATCGCTTGAGTAAAAATTTAGATATTTGCTAGTTACGCAGAAACCAATGTATATTTGTAAAATTTGAAACACATAATGTCTCTTAACCACTAAACTGCACTTATTGTGTAAGTTTAGTGATCCTATTTTGCGTAATTAATCCATAATATCGTTTTATTTGTACGGTTTAGAGGTAACTTTGCAATGGTTTTCTATCAAGAAAATTATACGGAATCGTGTTTTTGCCACACATAAACATTAGTATTTATCCTCAACTTTACCACACATGAATTAAAAAGTCCATGCTTTAGAACTTTTGATATTATACACGTTTATGCTATGTCATTTGAGGTAGTACGGACTCTTAAGTTATATATATTTAGATAGATTCTGCTGTTGCTGTGAATATAAAACCACTTCGAAATTAAAGGCTGAGTTTAAAACAAATTAAAAGGATGCTGCAAGCAAAAATCTCTCAACGAGTTTGTCCCTAGGCTTCGTTTCAGATGTCGAAAGTTAAAATTTTACAAAATGCCAGTTTCTATTTATACGCATCTTTGTGGAATTATTAAGCCGCAAGTAGTCAGAAATTAAATTTATAGGCCGTCAATGGCCCTTTGAACTGAGTAAATTAATTAAAATTTTGACGCAGGCCACGGCTGACAGTCCTAGAGAGTGAAATGCCGCATCTCTACAGGAATACTAAATCCTTGGACCACTCCCTGCTTAAGTCGTCCCAATTTAATTAAATTTATACCCAACAACCGCATCATTTAATTTAGATATTCAGGAAGCATGTAAAGATTTTATACCGTACTAGCTTTTGCCCGCGGCTCCGCCCGCGTGGATGTCGGTTATCGCGACCAAACATAGCCTATGTCCTTCCTCATGGTCTAATCTACCCCTATACTAAATTTCATCAAAATCGGTTCAGTGGTTAAGGCGTGAAAGCGTAACATACAGAGTATACAGACAGACATACAGACAGACAGATAGACAGACAGACAGACAGACAGAGTTACTTTCGCATTTATAATATTAGTATGGATGTATGAGTCACAGGGTGACTGTATCTGAAGTTTGTACTGAAAGTGATGAAGCCGATGAAGATAAATTAATTAGTGTTCTTCATCCTAGTGATAATTCCAGTCACATCCGAAACCTTCACCACTTTTTCCAGTTGTTGGACTTTTTGCGGCTCCAACTACCTGTCATAAATGTTTGTATAACAACCGGCACGGGACTGACGGCTTTACGTGATCTTCGAGGCATGACTAGACCGATGCAAATAGCCATTTATTACAGAATAGATAACATTGTGTACTTATATAAATATTTGTACTGGGCGGGAATCAGAACCGCGCCCGCTGAGTAACAGTCGCGTTCACTACCACCACGCTATCGCCTTGAATGTCTAAATATTACCTATTACTGCTGTGTACAGTAAGTTGGAAAATTGTGCTTTTATTAATTTACTCTGTAATAAACCATTATGAAAGTAAATTTAGAAAAAAGATTCTTCAAGTTTAGCTAACACCCATATTTCTATTGTTTTGTAACACACCAAGATCGTCCATGAGGATTCTTTTCCAAACAGTTATTATTTCCTGGTTTAAAATTATACATTTTAGGAGAAAATGTTAGGTATGTACTACTTGTACAAATTGTATTAGCAAGTTTTATTTTTAACTTTGCAAATGAAATTAACCCTAACATTAATTTCACTCGGTGCATTCAGAGTACTGCAATGTGCACATTTTAGTGCCGGCGACATTATATTTATGTGACAGAAATACCTTCATCCTTGAAGCAATATATTTTTAGCTCAAATTCTTGTGATAGACTTGAAACTTGTGAACTGCTGGGAGTATATTGTCTTGAATTTCTTAATAATATGCACGTTTGGTTGACACGGGTCCTTTTTTTAACCCCCGACGCAAAAACGACGGGGTGTTATTATTTTCTATTTACCTCTGTTAAAAATTTCCAAGATTGAAAAGACTGTATGCGCTTCGTCTGAGTGCGCTTCGTTTGGGTGCGCTTCGTGGAATACCTCATTATTTTGTATCTTTAAATTTCTATTTTTAACCCCGACGCAAAAACGATGGGGTTTATAAGTTTGACGTGTCTGTGTGTGTGTCTGTCTGTGGCATCGTAGCACCCAAACGGATGAACCGATTAGGATTTAGTTATTTTTGGTTGAAAGGTATATTAGTCGGGAGTGTTCCTAGCTATGTTTGAAAAAGATCGGTCGAACATGGCCGCCACCACAACATGTCGGAATACATAATTCTTCATAATTCCTTCAATATGGGTATCAAATGAAAGAGCTTGACTAGTAGATCAATTTAAAAAAAATATAAAATAAAAATTAAATTAAAAATTTAAAAAGCCCCCGTCACAAAAAACACCTCCAAAAAGTTGAAAATAATAGACCAAATTTTGATTCAACGGTTACCATGTTGGGGGACCTACCAATTCTTTGCGCAAGGAATAAACCAGCCCTCTGGTCACGGGTAGTGTCTAATAAACGTTTTGATATTTATTTGTTTAATAGACGTGCACTTGGACACCATGATCCCAGTGTCTCGACTTCAAACGACTGAAGTAATGATGTATTATTTAAAGATTGTAATAAAAAATATGAACAGGCCCTCAATAAATCCCTACTCTTGATATCTTGATAATAAAAGCATTAACAGTACAAAGATATCATATAGTGATTGTTTTCAGTCACGTGGATACAAAGTATATTCGTTTTATAAGTACAGGTAGATGACACGGATACTAATTGACATTTGGATAGATGGCTCCTCCCTTGACGATGGTACAGTGCGTCTTTCTTGCGTCTATAAAAATCTGTAGAAACGTCACTTACTATAAGCTCACAACATTAGATTGTATTGATGATTTATCTTCTACAAAGTAGACGCCAATCATGCGTTTTATGGACATAAATCTATAAATTAGAAGCTTGAAAATAAATTGGCTTATCTCTGAAAATACGCAGTTCAACGGATCGTAAATTTAGCTCTCAATATGATCAACTTCGACGCCTTATTTATGACAAGTAATCTTTTTAAATTCCAACTTTATATCAATATTTGACGCCATAAATACTTTACGACTTTGTGACTGATCCGTCGTAAAATAAAACTCGAATAACCAAAAGTTACGTTGTAGGCCATAAATCAGGTTGAGTACTGTAAAAAGAAAAAGTTTTCAGTAATTTTCACGATTTGTTCAAGACTATCAATGAACTTATGTGGAAGTGGATATTAGTATGTTTCTAGGTAAACTTTTTTTTTTTCGCGCGGAAAAAAAAAGTCCCCCCTTCCGGCTCCGGAACTGGGGACTGGATGTCGGACTCGAACCGACTAAACCGCACGCCGACTGTGGGTCGTGGTGCTAGGCCGGAGCTCTAGGAGGAGGATGAGGTTGTCATCGACATATCCCTCGCACCCCGGCTGACCCAGGGCCATCCCTTACGGTCTGGCCCTCCTCAGTTTCTAGGTAAGCTAGTGTTGACGCAAAGGTATTTTGTTTGAATCGAATAAAGTTTACAATGAATTAGTTACTTGGGTGACTCGGGTAACTTGGGATTTTAACGTTTCATTAATATGGACTAGCGTTACTTACCAAGGTTCTTAATACTGAATATGAATTTCGGTGGAATGGTCCAACTGGATAGCAAAGATTAAGTAGTCTGCTTACTGGATCACATAATGTGCTATAGGATTAATTCATTAGGAGTTGCTGTCCATATAAAAAATAAAATTTGCTATTCACAATTATTTGAGATGAGATGTGTGATTCAATGAGGTTTGGGTGAGGTGAGGGACATAGGCCTCTCCCAATGAAATTACTAATATCACCTCTAACCCCACCAGCTAAGCTAAATTTCTTGTTTTTTTTTTATTTGGTCCGTCAATTGACTGCAACCCGCTAGATGATAATAAAGCTGATGTGCAGTCCAGAAGATACAGTTATTGTGGTAAGGGGACAATCAAAATAAAAAAAAATCACATCAAAATGGGTTGTAACAGCCAGGATTCGATCATAGGACGTCTCGATCGTAACTCTATAACTACTAAGTTACCGGCGGCTTTTGGCAACAGGATAAAGCAGTAACGTTGTACGACACATACCGCGTTAACATTTATTATGTGTTCGTCGTTAACCCGGGGAACTGTAATTACCATGTTCAGAAATGGGGCATTATAAACACGCCTGTCCGTAATTGGGGAATAACTGGTCTGTGTATCGTAACACCCAATGTAGAATATTGTCGACCCCTGTAAAATTCCACATTGGGTGTTATTATATCTCCTTATAATTAATTGAAAAGCTTGATGGACGACAATTCACTCCTGTGTGCAATCACTTAGCCTATAACTCTTTTTATTTTTTTTTCGTGCGGAAATCCCATCGTATACCTCCCCCGCCGGAGCCGAAAGGGAAGCTTATGTCGGACGGTCGTAGGGCTAGGCCGGAGTTGAGGTTGTCTTCGACATATCCCTAGCACCCCGTCTGACCCCATGAACCTAAAGCAATCTAGTACTGGATATAGCTAATGTTGAAGTTGGGAGACTTTGGCCTACTGTTTCCAAGGTACAGGGGTTTATTTTGAGTGTTTCTTCTCTCACAGTGATGTCGTCTACGTATTTTTCCGTTAGTCACCTCTTACGACACCCTTCGGATGAGATGGGGTGGCACTGATGATACTTGTATTCTTTCTCCGTCGGACATATTTAAAAGCAACCAAAACACCACAATAACTAAAACAAAAGTAAAGTAGGTAAGTAGATTAAATGCTTTCATGTTTTTCAGATGTTTGTCATTTTCTTTTTTGCGGTAAGTCTTATAAAGCAAAGGAAACAATTTCAAAATACTTGTGACCAAATGGAAACTGATACGATATTGATTTCTTTGTTATTTCGTCTCACTACACCAAATTTTATAATCATCATCATCATGTAGGTACTATTTACTTATGTATTAGAGACCCGGGACTTCGAGGTAAAAAGTTTGAATGCGACCGGGGATAATGCAAAGATGATGAACCAAATCCATATCCATACTAATATTATAAATGCGAAAGTAACTCTGTCTGTCTGTCTGTCTGTCTGTCTGTCTGTCTGTCTGTCTGTATGTTACGCTTTCACGCCTTAAACACTGAACCGATTTTGATGAAATTTGGTATAGGGGTAGATTGGACCATGAGAAACGACATAGGCGTTTGGTCGCGATAACCGACATCCACGCGGGCGGAGCCGCGGGCAAAAGCTAGTTCTTTAATATAAATTAGCGAGCACTTTTTACCACAATAGGTAGATACAGTTAGCATCAGATTGTTTTTTTTATATAAAAGCACACGTCTACTCGACTTCACCTGGCCTGATGGTAAGCTAAAGGCAAAGTCTTGGAAGGAGGATCACCATCGTAAACCTGTACCTACCATGTTAACAATGGTGGCACTCAGTTTGACGGCCATATCAGATACCCTTTCACGCCCCGCTTAAAAGACCCGGGGCTGTAGGAAGAAGGAAACACATGAGCTAGCAGGGAGTTCCAGGTCTTAATTATGCGGCATAGGAATGATTCACCGATTGATTAAATTGATGAACAAATCGAATACATAGGGAAAAATATATCTTCTCGGGCGGGACTCGAACCCGCAGTCTTTCCCTTACAGGGGGAATGCCTTGACCAATTCGGCTACCGAGACACGCCCGATGTTATTCAAATCTACTCAAATGTGCTCAAAATGATTCCTTGGTTTACCTTCCTGTAGACGGAATGTTCTGATATTTATTATCTACACATCTTTAGTTCGTACAATAATTTAATTTAAATCAATGAAACAGTTTGATTTTGCTCTTATGGTTTAAAGATCATTTTGAGACTTTGTAGTCAAGATATTTCTGATGCTGATTACATCTTGTTTAGTAAGTACAGTACTTACTAAACAAGATGTAATACGACGACCTTCAATTTCCATATCTTATTATTAAATCACGTACTATATTAATTACAAGCAATTAATTGGAAATCTTGAACTACTACGCAATTATTTCTCATTAGGTACGTTAATCTTATACATATGATCTAGCAATAATTTCATTAATATATTGATGGGTAGGTATTACCAAAACCTTAATTTTATGGGTATGGTATCTCTAGTTTGTACAATCATATACGAAGTAGTACAGTCAGTCAGCATCATATCGGTCTTTTTTTTGTTTTCACTATATTTTACACAACGCCAACGCTATCTAGACCCATCATCACAAACAAAGTACTCAAAATGCCTTGTTTTTCCCCCTGCTTCTTGACTAATTTTTCTGACATTTTAGCACACTTATTAGTTCAGACAAAAGCTGTTTTGGTTCTCGTTGGAGTATAATAGGACCACCCCAGCTCTTCCTGTGGGTGTAATGTCAAAAAAACGATTTAATAATTAAGAAGGGCTTCCATACAAGAAATGTGCTTTTTATGTAGTTTTTTGCTCGATATTAATAACGCCAATAGATAAACGCTTGAAATATTCACTGAATATTTAGTCAATAAACAATACATACATACATATAATCACGCTTTTATCCCCGGAGGGGTAGGCAGAGGTGAATTAACACCCACATGTTTTCACCAATAATTGTAGTCGGTCCCATGTTATTACATGGGACCATAATATTCCGGACACTACTGTTGACTCGAGCCTATATCTGAGGCTGAGTCTGGGCTATATATATCTGTCTAATGTTAAACAAACCTACAGGAAACATACAGCCCAAGACAAAGGGCCCGCTAGACAACAACAGGCCCGCCCCCTATTACGTCGTGACACCGATAATCATAATTTGCATATTTTTTTTATCTAGGACACGTCAGTTTGACTTCACCTCGCCTGATGTTAAGCTAAAGGTAAAGTCTCGGAGAGGGTCACCATCGCAAACATGTACCTTGTTAACAGTGGTGGCACTCACTCTTTTTTTTTATCGTGCGATAAATCCCCACGGATACCACCCCCACGGAGCCGGTGGAGGTGGTTATGTCGGACTCGAACCGACTAAAACGCACGCCGTCTTGGGTCCTTGGTTGCCGGAGGTGAGATTGCCAAAAGCATATCTCTCGCACCCCGGCAGACCCAGGACCATCTCTTTCGAGATGGCCCCCTTCGGGTTTTGGGGACCGCAGGGTCCCCATCTAGCCCCGGTTACGGGGAGGCGCACTTTGCGCCGCCGCCGCAGCCTGCTTCTGCTAGGATGACAGGCAGCTCCACTGGTCACCCCCAGGCCAGCGCTCATGGAGGACGGAGGTCGTTCTGCGACCTCCGACGTCCAGTTCGCCTTCGCTCTGCGCGGGCTTCCCGGGCCCGGAGTCTAGTCTGGATCCGACCGGCCGCCTCCTTCTCGAGCATTACTTGCTCGCAGAAGGAGGCGGCCGCACCCCAAGCGTTCGCGCATCGTACCATCGCTGTGAGCAATGTGGCGAGTGTGAGGACTCCCACCCCCAGAGCCCCACTAGGACGGCCTCATTAAATTTTTTTTTTTTTATCGTGCGATAAATCCCCACGGATACCACCTCCACAGAGCCGGTGGAGGTGATTATGTCGGACTCGAACCGACTAAAACGCACGCTATCTTGGGTCCTTGGTTGCCGGAGGTGAAATTGCCAAAAGCATATCTCTCGCACCCCGACAGACCCAGGACCATCTCTTTCGAGATGGCCCTCTTCGGGTTGTGGGGACCAAAATGTCCCCATCTAGCCCCGGTTACGGGGAGGCGCACTTTGCGCCGTCGCCGCGGCCTGCTTCTGCTAGGGTGACAGGCGGCTCCACCGGTCACCCCCAGGCCAGCACTCATGGAGGACGGAGGTCGTTCTGCGACCTCCGACGTCCGGTTCGCCTTCGCTCTGCACGGGCTTCCCGGGCCCGGAGTCTGGTCCGGACCCGACCGGCCGCCTCCTTCTCGAGCATTACTTGCTCGCAGAAGGAGGCGGCCGCACCCCAAGTGTTTGCGCATCGTACCATCGCTGTGAGCAATGTGACGAGTGTGAGGACTCCCACCCCTAGAGCCGCCACTAGGACCCGCCTCGGCGTGTCCCACGCCGGGCACTCGGTCAGCGTGTGCAGCTCTGTGTCCTCGCTCGCATCACAGCGATGGCACTCGGACGTTGGCTCCTTCCGGATCCGACACAGGTAACTCCCGAAACACCCGTGTCCGGTAATCACCTGCGTCAGCCGGTACGAGAGGCTGCCGTGTGGCCTCTCTAGCCATTTCTCCATGATGGGTCTTACCGCCGCTATTACGGCGTGCCCTGCGCTTGGTCGCCCAAGTCGTAGCTCCCATTCCGCTACCATGTCCCTGTGGAGCTGAGACCTCACGGCCCGAATTTCTTCGGGCTCGGGTTCCCGTCCCTGCTCCCGCGCCTCCTTACGATACCGATATAGCATCGAAAGGGCTCTCGCATCCAGGTTCCACGGTAGGGATCCGGCAAGGAGACTCGCCGCCTCGAAGGATATCGTACGGTACCCCCTAATGGCCCTGCTGGCCATTGCACGCTGCGGTCCACGCAGCAGACGCGCAGACCGTCTGTGTGTTCGCCCATATTGGGCACCCATATAGGGCCATGGACCGCACGACTCCCGCATAGAGTCTCCTGCAGGAGTCATCCGGCCCCCTCATGTTGGGCAGCAGCCGCCCCAAAGCGGCAGCTGTGTCCTTCAATTTGGGGGCCAGTCTTCGGAGATGCTCCCCGAAGTTCCACCGGCCGTCAAGCACGAGCCCCAGATATTTCATCTGGGCCTTGATGCCGATAGAAATGTCTCCCACACGGCCTCATCAGATGCCTTTTCACGCCCCGCTTAAAGGACCCGGGACTGTAGGAAGAAGGAAACACGTGAGCTGGCAGGGAGTTCCAGGTCTTAGTCGTGCGGCATAGGAATGAGTCACTGAAACGCTTGGTTCTAGCAGGTATACTCTGCACCGTATATGGATGGCATCTTAGCCCTGCACGTGTCGTCCTCTGAAGGAAAGAATTATTTACTCTTATTTATAGGAGTATATTTCCTAAAAACGGCACGGAAACGACCACAGAAATGAAGGACCGGATCCCATCTTCGGACATGAAGACCTTCTGGGCCTCCTGCCTCTATCTACCCCTTTGGAGATTTACAGATGTGTAATGTATGTATGTATGTATGCGTATATGTATGTATGTAAAAATCTAACCTAACCTAAGGTATTAGCCTGACTGTACAACGTGACGTACATTTAGGTATTCTTCACGACTTTCCGTTTACCAAAACGTAAAGTAAAATAAGTAAACTGTCGTCCTATCAACTCATCATAGACAACAGCTTGCTACTTCATTCTTTATATCCTTCTACATTTTACGAGCTCCTTCAACTGCCATTAAATAGTTTATATGTAAGTCCGCCGGTCTCAAGTGCTTCAGCTGACCTGCCATTTTTTGAGACTTCGGCAATTTCATCTGTGTACTGTCAGCGTCAGATATATTTTGTACAAACCTACTAAGTCTCAAAATGACCTTAAAACTAAGGCCTAAACTGTTTTCATCATCATCATCCACATAAGGACGTTAGTCCTGATTGCATCCTAGGCCACGGTGCCCTCGGAGCTCAGGGTCCGCCTTCCGGCTCTTCCTCCTCCACTTCACACGATCTTGGGCGTCCAAGGTAGTGAGACCGTTTTCACGCATGTCACCCTCCACGACGCCAAGCCAGCACTTCTTGGGCCTACCCCTTCTACCTGGACCGGGTGGGGGCACCATTGTCAGGCATTTGTTACCCACGTAGCTGGGCGGTTTCCTCAAGACGTGGCCGCACCAGCGGAGGTGTTTTATTGATTTAAATTGTATGTCCGAACTAAAGGAGTGTACCAAATATCACAACAATCGGTTAACAGAAAGGGATGAAACCAAAGAATTAAGATCATATTGAGGACTTTGTATTTAACATCTTTCTGATGCTGACTGAGGTATTCCGTGAAGCACACTGACTTAATGTTCCGGGAACTTAACCCTGGTTAGCCTAGCCCTACTTTTACATTTGCCTTATACCTACAGTAACTGTATAATTAATTATTCTTTATTTTAATTTCTTTTTGTACATACTGTTGTGTTTAATTGTATTTTTTGCCTGGATACAACCATTAGCATCGGTAGCTTAGTAGTTAGAAGTCGCCCTTACTATCGAAAGGTCCCAGGTTTGAATACTGGCCATTACACTACCGACGTGAACCAACTTCTAACACAAGCAATTAGCAAGCGAACATACAGCCATGTCTGCAAGTAATGTCGCTGGCTAAATTCCTCGCTGAATTTATATAATAATAATAATAATAAGCCTTTATAATAAGAGCCTCGACCAACATCTGAAGAGGCTCGGGTTGGATGGTTGGGTCAAGGGCCAGATGCAGAAGGCAGTACTCCTCGACACGGCGCGCATCGTGAGGAAGTTCCTTTCTCTGGAGCCCTAACCACCGGTAGCTTGGTCCCTGTACTCGATGCCGGTGGGATACTATTTTTTATATTTTTAAATATATTTTGTATTTTTTTTTTTAGGATATATTTAAAAATGTAATTTATATGTAATGTACTCAAATAAAGGAAATAATAATAAAAAACTCATTTGGAGGAGTTACGAGGGATTTACGAAGGTAAAGTAAAAGATTTTGAATAAAAAACCAAATATGAAGTTGGCTTTTCATTAGTATTTATTCATAATTGTATGATTGTGTTTCTTATATAACGGTTTAAGGTTTTATGGTAATGAAAAAACTTTTTATCGCTGGTAATCCAATTAACAAACAAGCTACAAAAACGTTTTTTTAAAGTTAGGGTTGTTTGTTTAGGATTGTTATTTGAATCAACAATTTCTTAAATTATAAGATAACAATTATCATTTTAACTTCAACACAAAGAAATGCTCACTGAATTTGCACGTAGATCTAATAAAATAATGACTTTATATCTTCTTACGCCAAACAGACGGCTACGCTGATTTTGACAGGGTTTTAAGGGTAGGAATTAAATTAGGCTTGTGTTCACCGACAATAGATAAACTGTCGGTTTTGTAACTGACTGTTATTTATTTAACTTAGGTTTAACCATGTTGCGTCTTTTTGCTGTTCACCGGAACAATTCACACTCTGGTTAGTTAACCGAGCGTTTTTGAATGAATGAGTGAACAAAATGTATGCTTACAAATGTAGATGGATGCCAAAATGAAGAAATGACATTTACAGCTAATACGTTTTAATTTGGTTGTGGTGTAATATACGCTACCTAATTTGAAAGTAGTCAATTGTTCATTATTTTGGTGTACAAGTATTTCTATATAACTTGGTAGGGTTACTAGGGTTTATGAATTTATGAACGCTTTGTCAGTTGGTAGAGTCAGTTTCATGTGGTGTTTTTGTTTGTTTTTTGCGCTTTTATGTCGAAGTTGGTCAAAGTTACTTAACTTTCACAAACTTTTATTACAATATAGATATAGACAAAAAACAAACAGCAAATTTTAGTAACACCGTAAAAAGCATGTAATGAAATTTAAACAGTATAATAGATAGGCGGACAGACGCGACTATAAATGCCCAAAAAGCCGAGAGGTTGGCCAAAATTAATGAACTTAAGAGCGTTTGTACAGAATGTCACAGGACACCTAACAACTTAATAATAAAAACATAGGTATTTCCACCGTGATCATGGTGCGTGCAACAGCGCCGAAATATCGAATATTGTTTCGAGTTATTATAAATACCAATATAATATAATAACTCGAAACAATAAATGGTAAATATCCTGATATTTCTTATAGTAACTTAATTACATGATAAAAAACATAAAAAGCCACAAAGTATTACAGTACTGAAGAATATTATAATAACAATAACCAACCATATTGTATTATAACCTATAAGACGTCTGTCAAAAATGTCGAACTTCAGTAAACCTTGGTTTAACTGCGGGCCTCGAGCTCAGTTAACTTTGACGGCAGATTAAAGTATTTAACTGACGTTTAGGCCATGGTGAACTCGAAATTTTTCTTAATCGCCAGTTTTTATATTTAAACTGCTGATTAAGTGTTGGTGAACACGAGCCTTACAGCTGCTGTACAAGGGTTACGGTGTTTTGCTTTTTAAATATTTCTAACTAGCTTTCCGCCCACGGCTCCGCACGCGTGGATCCATTATCTCCGGTCCTACTCAACCGAATGCAATTAAACCAATGAAGATTTTAAGTCTGACCAAGACCTTTTTAGCAAAAAACCGCGCCGAAATGTGTTCAGTGCTTTTTGCATCGATTGCGACAAACCCACAGGAACCTATACCCGGGATAAAATAAAGATCAAACGGGATTGAATGTATCCTATTGGTCCTGGTTCTAAGCTATATCTCCACCAATTTTCAGCCTAATGGGTATAGCTGTTTTTGAGTTATAAATGGATGCAAATATGCAATACCCTGTTAACCCACAAAATTAAAAATAATAAGTTTCTTTACAAAATCATTCTCATTTTGTACCAAGATTAATTGGCAAAAACGATTTAAATCAAATAACCCATATTTCTCATAAAATTCCATACTTTAAAAAGTGTTAAACCACTATGTCTGTTCAACCATTTTACAATGTTAGTTTAAGTACCTTGATTTATATTTTCAAACACATAGCGCCGTCTTTTATTTAGGTAGAAAATTTTATGGAACTTAACGGGTTTTTGCAAAAATCTCGTCAGTCGAAATTGTGGCTTGACATTATGTCATGGGTTGAGACGATTTCTTAATTTTCATAATTTAAAATAATTATTTAAGTAGCTGTTGTTACTGCTGACGTTACGAAGCAATCATACGTTATTACAGAATAGCGATTTCAATGCAAGGTAAGTGTTTCATTCATAATTTAAGTGATTTTCGTTGTAAGTTTGTTTTTTTACAAACGTCGGGTAGTTATAAAATAGAAAATAACAACTGATTTGCAATAAATATTATGTATTTTTATGTATTTAATGGTTCTTTATACGTTTTCAATATCGATATAAATTTTTCATTTATTATTTTTATTGTTTTTAGTAAAAGGTTAGTTAATTTGTTGTTGCAAAATGTTGAATCGCTTTTGAACGGCAGTGACATATTATGTTAAACTAAATAACATATTCTTGCAATTTTATGTTCACGGAATATACAATTCTAAAATGAGGATTTAAGGAACATAACACACCATTAAAAATGTAATACCTTACTATTGATATTTTTTCAAAAATAATTCTATCGACTTTTGTTTTACTTATCTATTAGATCTATCTTATCTATTAGAATGTTTGTCTATATGTCTGTCATCAAGCTGTATGGTCATAAGGACCGTGATTTTTAGATTTATGAAGTTTTTTTAAAGCTGTCAAATTATTCTATTTTATTTCAGATGTTAGCACTTAATTACCAGTGTCGTGGAGGAAGACTGTACGTGCTGGTAACTTTACTCATGACACTGAAGGATTTGGTTCAGTTATAGACTTCGAAATAGAAGACGATGTTTGTGATATACACACTTCAACATGGTCTAGGGATATTTCAATTAAACCTAAATAACTAAAATTCTATTAACTTTTTGTTAAGACACCTACACATTAAAATAAACCTCGTTTAATAGCCTATATTATCTGATAATAAACTTTTAGATAAAGTTAAATTTTAAAATAACTTAGAAGAAGTGGAAAAACTCAGAAACATCAAAACCTAAACAAAACAACTATTTTTTTTTATAAAAATTATTGAAAACTTTAAATTAATAATCCGTGGATCCACCTAAGACTCTCCTGACACATCTGCAGCGATTCTGCATACTCAAAACAAGGGTGATAATATCCTGCTGTGGAATACTGTCCCAAGTCCTGCTGAGATGCAAGAAAAGCTGGTTTTCATGTACAATATCTTCAGGGAAATTCCTAAGAGCTCTTCTCTGAAGCATATCCCAGGCATGCTCAATAGGATTTAAGTCAGGGGATTGTGCAGGTCAGTCTAAAGCTTGGATATCATGCTGTTGTAACCAACTTATAACGATACGCGCCGTATGTGGACGGGCTTTGTCGTGCATTAGCTGGAAATTTTGTCCCATTTGCTGTCTGTGGGGCAAGATTACAGGCTCTAGCACCTCATCTCGGTATTTTAGAGCAGTCATATTGCCTTGTATCCAAACGAGGTCCGTTCTACCGCCGAGACGAATTCCTGCCCAAACCATAATCGTGCCACCTTGATATACATGAACTTTTTGTGAGTGCTGCAGTCGATTCCAACGTCCAGGTTCTCTCCAAACGCGTACTCTTCGCGAATCAGGATGAAATCCAAACCTGGATTCATCAGTGAAAAGCACAAGTGACCATTGAGAATGGTTCCAGTTTTCATGTGCAATAGCCCATTGTAATCTTCTTCCTCGATTGCCTCTCCTTAGCGCTGGTACCCGAGGTGGCCTACGAGCACGTATGTTGACTTTATGTAATCGTCTTCTCAAAGTTTGACCGCTTACCAGCAAACCATACTCTCTCTGTAGCCTTTGAACCAACTGCATCGCCGTTACATTTGGTTGACTTCGTGCAGCATTTACTACGAATCGGTCCTGTACATTTGTTGTAATGAGTTGAGGTCCTCGGTGCCGTTCCACCACTTCCCCCGTGACACGATAACGTGACCAAAGCCTGGATATAAGTTATAACGCTCTGACTGGTCCCCATGGCTTCAGAAACCGCAATTTGGGTAGCGCCAGCTTGAATCAAGCCCACTGCTCTTAACATTTCGTTCCTGGTCAAGTGTCTACGTGACATGATTAAATGAACACCGGAGATGCGTTTGACAAAGATTTATAGAAATTTATGGAATTTTAATCAAGTTAGAAGTTCGTGAACATTTAGAAATTCAATGAATGCGAATTTCATCTTAAAAGAAAACCTATTATATACAGATTTGAATTTAAAAAAGGAACTATTAATGTTTTTATAATCTGTCATCAATAGTTTTTTTGTAAGGCCAGTACTTTTTAAGTTATTTAAAAAACTTTTATATATCCCTAGACCATGTTGATGTGTGTACATAAATATATGGGAGATTAGTTTTGTCTAAGAGTTTTGGTTACGTAGGTAGATTTATTTGTGCAAATAAATTTTATCGAAATGAATGATTAAAAGATCCGAGTCCAAAGAACAAAAAGTCGGAAAAAGTTTGATATCAAGCCGAACCTATTAACATTCTCTTGGTCTGTGAAATACAACAAAAAAATCTTTCTGTCTTTTGTTCTTTGGTGTCGTGGGTTTTTGATGATTCATTGTATTAAACTTATTATTTACATTACATATACCTAGTATTTTTGTAATCTATTAATTAATACATGTTTCTATATTAATTGAAGTTTATCCACCTAAGACTGATTTTGGGTTAAGATTTTATTGTATTTTAGAAATACCTGTGTTACATTTTTCAATAATGTATTACGTTCAATAAAATGAAATTGTTTAAGAATAACCAAGCATTCAGTTTTTTTCAATAATGTATCAAAGCACTTGAATTGTTCCAATATAACAAACAAAACACTCAATTGATATTTGCAATAAAGATTTATGTGATTTGAAATGTTTTGTCATTTAAAATTCGCTATACGGAATTTTGCAGTACGAATTTTTTACATTTTTTAAAAATATAACCTATTTTTATAAGATATTTCACATCTATACTAATATTATAAAGCTGAAGAGTTTGTTTGTTTGTTTGTTTGTTTGTTTGAACGCGCTAATCTCAGAAACTACTGGCTCGAATTGAAAAATTATTTTTGTGTTGAATAGACCATTTATCGAAGAAGGCTTTAGGCTATATAACATCACGCTGCAACTAACAGGAGCGAAGAAACAATGAAAAATGTGGAAAAAACGGGGAAATTATTCATATTTGAGGGCTTCCGTTGCGTGCGCTGCGAAAACGGTTCAAGGTACCAAAAACATATGTATGAAAGAATTATTCCTCTTGAAATGATCTAAAAAAATGTCCGCGACAGTATATGTCTATCTTTTAAGATTAAATCACTAGAACCGTTTTTATGGTAATAAAATTTGGTCGAAATTAATGCATTATTACCAATTATTTGTTAGAGTTGTATCAACATAATAATATTAATCTTTATCCAAATAAATGTGTTGTTGATTAAGAGTATTTAATTGTAAACAAAATTGTCTTTGACATTACTTAATTTCAATGAACACCTTAGAAGATATTACAATTTAAAAATAACTCCGATATAAAATTTACACGCGCCGCATGATGTGCAAAACCTGACGCTGCGCCTGGCCGGCGGGCGAGGAGAGGCGTTGATTGCGGGCGACGCGGAGGGATCATGTCGGGAGCTCCTTGGGCGTATGGGGCCCGAATCGAAATGCTTTCCGTTCTCAAAATAATTAGGAGAATTTGATACAGCTAATTGATTCTAATTTCTAAGGCGAAACGAAGTTTGCCGGGACAGCTAGTGTGAAAAGATAACTAAACATATTAACATCTAAAATTATCTAGTAGATACATAAAAGTCGTTCAATTTCTATCAAATTCAACACATCGAAGCATAATAACTTTAAACTCATTTTTCTCAAAATGGCAGTTGAGTGGCTTGACATAGTATTGCATATTCGCATCCAAATAGTGTAACTAGCGCGACTTTCTTTTATATATATAGATATTCCCCCTTTAATCCCTCCAGCTAAACTAAATTGCTTGTGTTATTGGTCTGGGTATTTCTATGTAGATATAATATGTATGTATTATGTAAAAAAAGTATCTAAGAGTGTTTATCCGCTTTCCGTTTATTCTAGATTCCATAACACAAGCAAGTTAAGCTTACCATGGGCCTAGATAGCGTTGTGTAGAATGTTGTGGAATTTTTATTATTTTTGAGTGGTTCGAGTATAACTATCCCTCAGAAGACCTTCTAATACAATCTGTCGTGATGGATTTTCATTTAATTGTTCATCCATTATATTACCCCTTTAGGGAAGAAAGTTTCCAAAATCATGCATTTAAAAAAAAACATAAATGGTACCAACTGCAAATGGTCTCAGCGTTTAGGTTAGCGCTGAAGAATTAGTCAGTGAATTAATTAATCGTAACAACTATTAACTAATATTAAATATAACTATAATAAGAATAACTAATTAATTATTAACTGCGACTGGGTACGGTCTCACCGGTTTCTTTGACCAACGCGGGTACGTCTATGGGACAGAGTTTGTCAACTCCGTCGTCCGCTGAGAGTTCTCTGGATCGACTCGCTTCATTGAGGGGTAATGTACCAGTCCTCCGGCACATCCCTAAGGGTGCACGAAGTCAGGCGGCCGGTAGACTGTGCGACATTATCGACTCATGCATCGGTCGCAATGGCGTGGATGAATGGGCCACTCTTCTCTTGTTTGCCTACACAGCGTTGAGAGTGCCTGCGAGGGAATCGTCCAGAAATATGACGACAAAGGTAAAGAATAATATTTTGTCGTCAGATCACGGTGACGACTTTGAAATATCAGCGTCGAAGGCGTGCACTGGCCCTCGATCTTTACAGAAGAAAATCGAGTCAAAGGTCTTCGAGGGGGATCTTAGAGGTGCTGTTCGCCTTTTGATGTCCGACGATTCCTTCGCAAATCGGGATCACGGCACAATGACTGCCTTGGAGCTGAAGCATCCGGGTTTCTCACGTCCACTTAATTTCCGTCCGGATCCGGGCCTCTCATTTACTCCGGCGACAGTCACGACAGGAGACGTGATTTCGGCTGTTGGGTCGTTTTACGCGGGTTCAGCGGCGGGCTTGGACGGAATTCGGCCAGGGCATCTCAAGGAGTTGACGTCTGTGTCGGCGGGAGAGAGCGGTAGGCGTCTTGTGGGGTGCTTGACCGGGTTGGTGAATTTCCTGCTCAGTGGTCAGTTGAACCCTCTGGTGTGCCCGTATCTGTACGGGGCCTCCCTCTTTGCTTTGGCCAAAAAAGATGGCGGCTTAAGACCTATAGCAGTCGGTAGCGTTTTTCGCCGCTTAACTGCCAAATTGGCGTGCCGTGCCGTCAAGGAGGAAATGGCCGATTACCTACAGCCACACCAGCTAGGGTTTGGGACTCGTCTGGGATGTGAGGCCGCCATTCACGCCACGCGGGCCTTCCTTATGGACCCGAAGAACGAGGGGGCGATTTTGCTGAAGCTGGATATTCGCAACGCGTTTAACGGGTGAACGTCTCTTTCTAGGGTTAGAAAGAGACGTTCTGTTGAGTGAGGTCAAAGAAAAAATTCCTTCTCTCTACCCTTTCCTTCACCAAGTGTATAGACTTCCTTCTAACCTCTTCTATGAAAACAACCTCCTTCTTTCAAAGGTGGGAGCCCAACAGGGGGATCCTCTTGGTCCACTTGTGTTTAGCCTAGCTATACATAAGGCGGTCCAAAGTCTCAAATCTGCCCTAAACGTTTGGTACTTGGACGATGGCACAATTGGAGGCAAACCGGAAGACGTTGTTCAGGATCTGGAGGCCTTAGTTCCTAGCCTCAGAGACCTGGGTCTGGAGGTGAACCCTTCGAAGTGCGAGTTTTTCTCCTGCGGCACTGAGGCTCGCACATGCTTTTCTCGTCTAAGTACCATCCTACCTGGCCTCAAGGAGCTTTCTCCTTCGGACTTCTACCTGTTGGACTCACCAATTTTTCTCTCTGCTGTTCCTAAAGCCATCTCCGTTCGAAAGCATCTTCTTCTGGCCGCTCACGAACGTCTAAAGGGTCTTTCCGCGCACGTTGCGATTGTCTTGCTCCGCATGTGCTTCGCTCTCCCAAAAATCGCATACTTATTGCGGACCACCCCAACTTGGCTTTGCCCTGAGGAAGTCTCCTCCTTTGACGATGCCATAAAATCGGTTGTGGAGTTGGTCCTCAACGTCTCCCTAGATGGGACTCAGTGGAGTCAGGCGACCCTGCCAATCCGGAGTGGCGGTCTAGGGGTGCGTTGCGTGCGTGATGTGGGCCTCCCGGCTTTTCTGGCGTCCGCGCAGGGGGTGGCTAGCCTCGTCACTACTTTATTAAACCCTAATGGTGACGGGGCGAGCGTGCCTTTTGTGTCCGATGCTGTATCGGCCTGGTCGGCCCTCAACGGGGGTGCATCGATACCGGAACTGAGGCATCTTTAGCGGGCGTGGGATGAGGTAGGGGTGAGGCGTCTCCAAGCCCAACTATTAAACGGGGCTGCGGGGGTCGATAAGGCTCGACTGCGGGCTGTGTCACAGCCGGAATCGGGAGCGTGGTTGCAGGCACTACCTTCGCCTCATCTGGGCACCCTGCTTGACGGCGACTCTCTGCGGGTGGCAGTGGCTTTACGCCTGGGCTGTAAGGTGTGTGAACCCCACATATGCACCTGCGGTTCCATGGTGGAAGCGGATGGCCATCACGCTTTGAGTTGTCGGCGGTGCACTGGAAGGTTTCCGCGACACCACGCTCTGAACGATATCGTCCGCAGAGCCCTGATATCGGTGAACGTACCCTGCGTGCTTGAGCCTCCGGGTCTGAGTAGGTCGGACGGTAAGAGACCGGACGGGCTGACTTTGGTGCCCTGGAAGAACGGTAAGTGCCTGCTGTGGGACGCAACTTGTGTCAGCACTGTAGCCGCCAGCCACCTTAGTCGCACCATCCACTCCCCGTCGGCCGCCGCGGATGACGCCAGCTCGAGGAAGAGACTCGAGTACGCTGAGTTGGAGCCGCAATACTACTTCGCGCCAATAGCGGTGGAGACCCTGGGGAGCCGGGGCAGAGACGCGAAAAGCCTTGTAAAGGCGATTGGGCAGAGGCTCATAGACGCTACTGGTGACTCCCGTTCCGGGTCATTCCTGGTGCAGAGGATGGCCGTTGCAATCCAGCGTGGAAATGCTGCTAGTGTGATGGGCACCTTTGCACCGGGAGCGATCAGGGGCAGGTTATTCGACTAATACTGTGTAGTATTTATTTAGTATTAAGGTGACGTGATTTATATATAATTAATGTTAATTGACAATAAATACTTTGACTAATTTAACAAAGGTAACAAAATATTTAAAATTATTAAATAGAAGATAAACGTAAACATTTTCCCCAATAACTTTTATTTACCTTACATTAGAGCCATCGTGTCATAGCAACTGAAAAATATATCGTTTAAGGAAAATCTAGCCTTATGTCAAAGCACTATAGCACAGAATAACTATGGTATTGTAACTATTACAACCTAATTTGTAGTTCGCTTATTAGTTTTGCTTTTAAGTTTATAGAAAATCTCTTGATTTGTTGTAACTAAATTAAATCACAGATATTTAGTTTCGTAACTTAATATTCTAATTGGGACGTTCAAAGTCTGGAGTCCATTTCGTAATTATAGCAAGGAAATGTTAAGTGAGTGAAAGAGAGAGAGTGAGCATATATCGAGGCCGTCAAGGTAGGAAATGTAGGAACCATCACTCTTTCACCCTCTACTAGAGATTGATGGACACAATTTTTTGGACTGTATGCATTCTCCTCCTCTTCCTTTGCTTACCATCAGCTGTTCTGTGACATCTGTCAGATACGTCATATAACATAAAAAAATACTAAATAGTAAAACATTTAAAGCATTCAAAGTCCTACTGATGTTATAGGTACATGTGAAAGTTTATGAAGATATTTGGATGTTTAATTGCTACTAGCTTTTGCCCACGGCTCCGCCCGCGTGGATGTCGGTTATCGCGACCAAACATAGCCTATGTCCTTTCTCATGGTCTAATCTACCCCTATACCAAATTTCATCAAAATCGGTGCAGTGGTTTAGGCATGAAAGCGTAACATACAGACAGACAGACAGACAGACAGAATTATTCGGATTCAATCTGGCTGTCTGGCTGAAATTTGGTACATTCTAATCCAGACTAGTCTATCCCGATTATGATCTGGAATAACATAAGATTACTTTTGACCTCAGAATAGGTTCTTTTAAGTGGTGGGAACGGGATGAAAATGCCTCATTAGTAGAAATTTATAATCCCTGAAATAATTAAATCGAACTAAACCCTTTAAGATCGAGTAGATATCCATGGTTATCGTTCTCCTCCATACCATAAAATACGATCCCAATTGATACTTTTTATACAATATCCGTTCTTTTCCGATCATTTACTAAACGGCTTAGATAGCTACTTTTATTTACACATGCAAGCTCGTGGAGGAAGCCATTCAGACCATTCAGCCGGATGTCAGATTACATCTTCGCACTTCCCAGAACAGCAAATTTTCTTGGATGCGTCGCAACGAAAAACAGTAATCCATATAACAATATCCAATTTAGAATGGATGGCACCTGTAAAAGCCTTTGTGGAAATAATAAAGGAAGACGCGATTAATGCTAACAGTAGTTTTTTTTAAGATGCCTTTACTCGGTAAATTAATGTTACAACGATAGAGATAGTAGCTAGTAATCTTGTTTTTGTATCTTTCGGCAACTAAGAAACTAGAACAATGGTCCAAGTAATGATTACCCATTCTACTGAGGAAAATTTAAAAAAAAATTACCAATCAAATCCCTATATAGCTAGCTATACATGTCTCGGTGAGTGCTGCTTTAGGTAAGTCCGACCACTGTCTGGTCCGCTCCACCGTGCCCATTGTAGCGCCCCCACGACCCGTGCAGGGGAAGAGGCGTCTTTGGCACTACTCGTCAGCGGACTGGGATGGACTACGCGACTATTATGCGTCCATCCCGTGGGTTGAACGCTCCTTTGAGGGTAAGAACCCATCTGAGAGCGCTACTGCTGTCGCCGGTGAGATCGGTGTGGGTATGGAATACTATATCCCATACACCGATGTCACCGGAGTCCGCGGAGCGCGTCCGTGGTTCGGGCGCGAGTGCGCGGAGGCTGTTGAGCATAAACAGTCTGCGTACCGCGCTTGGGTGCGGGCGCGCGTCACACGCGATCCCAACGTGGGTCACTTCAAGGCGGCGTACAACAGAGCCACAAAGGTCTGCAAGAGGGCTTACGTCAGGGCGGATGCCCAGCGCATAACACGGCTGGGCCAAGAGCTAGTGGCGCATCCCACGGGTAGCCGTGGCTACTGGCGACTCGCCAAAGCCATGCAAGCTAACTTCTGCCAGCCCTCGCTGCCCCCGCTGAGCAACCCCGATGGATCTCTGGCCCATGAGCCGCAAGAGAAAGCAAATTTGCTGGTCAATCTCTTCGCGGCCAACTCCCGAGTCGATGATTGTGGTATGCAACCACGGACAATGCCCACTGGTGACCACGCAATGCCTAATATCTATATCAGGCAACGCGATGTCCGTGCAGTACTGCAATCACTCGATGTCCGGAAAGCCAGTGGTCCTGATGGTATTCCAGCGGTCGTACTTAAAAAATGTGCAGCGGAGTTATCTCCTATGCTAACGCGGCTGTACCGACTGTCCTACAGTTCGGGTATAGTGCCTTTGGCTTGGAAGGAGGCGAATGTCCAGCCGATCCCCAAGAAGTGGGATCGCTCGGACCCAGCCAACTATTGACCCATAGCCGTCACCTCAGTGCTGTGCAAGGTGTTTGAGCACATTATTAACACACAGCTCATGAGCCACCTAGAGGATCACTCCTTGCTTAGTGACCGGCAATACGGTTTTAGACCGAAACAGTCAACGGGTGATCTTCTGGCGTACGTGACCCACCTTGGGGTGAGGCTATGGAAAAGCACGGCGAGTCACTGGCAATTAGTCTTGACATTGCCAAGGCTTTCGATAGGGTATGGCACAAATCGCTTCTTTCCAAGCTACCAGCCTTTGGCCTGCCTCCCAGACTGTGCAACTGGGTTGCAAGCTTCCTGCGGGGGCGCCGTATTCGCGTCCTTTGTGATGGACGAGCTTCGGAGTTCTTGCAGGTAAATGCTGGCGTACCGCAGGGTTCCGTCTTATCTCCCACTCTCTTTCTTCTGCATATCAATGATATGCTCTCTAACGGTAGCATTCATTGCTATGCAGACGACAGCACCTTGCACGGGAGTTATTACACAAATCCTGCGGCCAAGCAGTCTGATATCGCGGAAAAAAGGCAGCTTCTTGTCACTGAGCTGGACGGGATCCTGGACCACATTTCTCAATGGGGCGCTAGGAACCTGGTCGAGTTCAATGCCAAGAAGACCCAGGCATGTGCGTTTACAGCAAAAGTATCTCCTTCCTACCCCTACCTACTTTCAGAGCACACCACTGCCACTGCAGGATCACCTCAATATCCTCGGTATGGATGTTCGAAGCAAACTGAATAATAAAAACTATATCTAGAGTATCATCAAATCAGCCTCGCGTAAACTCGGAATCCTGAACAGAGTAAGACGTTTTTTCACGCCGGAGCAGCGGTGTCTTCTATACAAGACCCAAATTCGTTCCTGCGTGGAATACTGCTCACATCTCTGGGACGGCTCCGCAAAGCACTCACTAGACGCTCTCGACAGGTTGCAGCGACGTGCGGTCCGCATTATTGGGAATCCCGAGGTCACGAACACCCTCGAGCCTTTGCAGATGCGTAGAGATGTTGCGTCTTTGGCAGTTTTCTACCGTCTCTACCATGGTGAATGTTCTAACGAGCTCTTCCAATTAGCCCCACCCTCACCTTTCCTACACAGGACGACACGTGCAGGGCTAAGATGCCATCCATATACGGTGCAGAGTATACCAGCAAGAACCAAGCGTTTCAGCGACTCATTCCTATGCCGCACCATTAAGACCTGGAACTCCCTGCCAGCTCACGTGTTTCCTTCTTCCTACAGTCCCGGGTCCTTTAAGCGGAGCGTGAAAAGGCATCTAACGAGGCCGTCAAGCTGAGTGCCACCACTGTTAACATGGTACATGTTTCCGATGGTGACCCTCTTTCCGAGACTTTGCCTTTAGCATAACATCAGGCGAGGTGAAGTCAAATTGACGTCTCCTATATAAAAAAAAACAACATTTTTTTGAATTTTTAATTAAATCGTGGGTCATTTCTCACTGCAAGCAGTTGAAGAGTGGTATGTTCCAGATTCAGTCAGCATCAGAAAGACGTACAAAGTAGTCAAAAATGATCTTAATTTCGCTTTTTTACTCCCTTCTCGTTGACTGATTGTTCTATATTTGGTACACACCTTTTGTTTGAACAATAATACCATTTAAATGAATAAAATAGTTTGATTTATGTACCCTTAATACGAGAGGTTTAGGATCATTTTGAGACTTCGTCATCAAGATATTTATGACGCTGACTGTACGTAGACCTACCCAATTAATTGTTAGCGTTTTTTGAATAACGCCCCTTTTTTCTCTTATTTTTTTATTTATACTTAAGTATCATACATTGCTCTTGCAGACTAAGTCCAACCTTAAGCTTGATGTTGAGTGAAGTCGCCAAAGCTCCTCGACGAAGATTAGTAGTTGACACTTTATAATTACATCTTAGTCGGTAGGTACGTGTATTTGTAGACACCTGTACTTAAACGTTTGCCATCGAACGAGCCGTGTTCTTTATTCTTATGTTTGATTAAAAATCTTAACTTAAGCAAAGTAGGTATCCACAATTTAAACACAAAGAAAATAAATAACTATTACCTAAAATATGGTGATTACAAAATAAATGTAATATCTACTTTTGTGTCCGGATTCAAAGAGATGGTGTATGTATTTAATTAAGATATTTATTTTATTTATCCAGAATGTGTTTCTGTTGTACGGTTAATCAAAATATAGCCGCAAGCACGTTTCTTTGAATACATGGCTGCCTTTTGATTTAGTAATTTTTGAGAGAAATAGGTAGGGAGTGATATTATTAAAGCGAGTAAATGCCTAATGACTTTATAAGTATAGGTGTAGACCTTACACGATTACCGCGACGTGGTCCCCGGCAGAATAGAATTTTGGCCACCCCATCTCTTCCCATGCGGTGTAGCACAAGGCGACGAAGGGATGGGGTTTTTTAACATCAGACAGTATATATACAACCCTTTCGTTTTTTTTTTACGATGTGGAATGCGTTTAAGCACTTCGCTTACCTCCCACGGGGGCAGGGGGCGGGCTTTGTGTGGGACTCCTAGCCTCCGAAAGAGGCCAGACTACCCACTAAACCACCACGGTGTCCGTCGTCACCACATATCGACGATGGCGGGAACAACATCTTCCGCCATCGTCGTGTGGGTCACCCGCCACTTTATCGGCGGCAGGCCCGTCTGTGGTGCGGCAGAAGAGGAGTCCTTCTGCCACCCGCCTAGGCAAGGCACACGCGACACGACGTGCGCCTTCAACCTCGAGGCCTATGTAAGGGCGCAGACGCCACCGCGTCTACTGCCCGGCCCGGTTAGGGGGGGAGGAGTTGGTGGTACCGCCTCCTCCTAGCCCCGGTTCTCTTACGGCGCTGTGGGAGGGAAAGTGGGTCACATTCCCTCTCCCTCTCCGCCGCTTCCTTCTGTCCTTCTGCGAGATAACGGTCTCGCAGAAGGTCTGAACCGCTGCCCACGCCTCATCGCCGCCGTCGACCATAAACAGAACTACGGCCGGCAGCGAGTGGTCCGTCCCCACTTCGGCGATGAGAGCACGGCGCTCCCCAGCCCACCCGGGGGCACTCCTCTAGGGTGTGCTGCACCGTGTCATCATCGCCGCCACAGTTGTGGCACCCACTGTTCGGCTCTCGTCCCACCCGGCACAGGTAGCTTCCGAAGCATCCATGCCCTGAAAGGACCTGCGCCATGCGGCACGTTACCGACCCCAGTATATATACAACCCTCACTCAGCCTCATATGCATGGCTCGATTCAACAATAGTGCCAGGTATACGGCAATAGGTTCACCCCTTATTACGTGGGACCGAATACATTAAATATTCGACTGAAAGCTAGGAATGACAATTTAATATTCAGGTAAAAGCTTTGAAATATAGAAGAAAACTTTTTTGCTAGTATGTGCAAAATCTGCAGTCGGAGAAATTAACGAATACTTACTCATACACTCCAAAGAAGCACTAACTCATACACTCCAATATTACAGAGTTATTTGCACAAAGCATAGACTTGCTCTACCTTTTTAAAGGCGGTTTGCACACCGGGGCTTGCTCAAGCTCATTTAACCATTAATGAATATTAGAGTATTTGATAAATGGTTATAATTAAAGGTATGCTACGCATTACTGGCATACATGAGTTTTGCTTATTTTTGTAATTCATATTTAATCACAAAATACAAGAAAAAGCCCTGACTTGAAGAGAACTCACTGCTCCAATTAATGGTTTAAAAGATGGAAAGACTCTTTCGTAAAACAATAAAAATCCTAACAACTTCCAACTTTATTCAGTTTTTAATTTTGTTAAAAACTTTCGTTGTGCTCCTCATAAAGATTTTATTATGACAGTAAACTTGTGAGGTGTTTGAAAATAAAAGGAAACAATAGAATAAAGTTTGGAGTATTCGTATGAATTTTAAAAGTGGAATCAAGTGGTTTAATCTTACAACTAGAACTTACCCATAATACGCAACCCGTTTGTGGGGGAGGGAGGTCTTCAAAATACTACGGTCAGTCACAAAAGCGAGAGGAGAGTTGGCTTAGAATGTTATTTAAGGGAATGGGACGGGGTCTTGGTACATTCTACAGAGGGGGCGAAAATTCTTTAAAGATAGGTCACGTAGTATTATGGGTACATTCCCTTATGTTATGAATAATTATCTAATTTAAACATTAGGTACACATCATTCAAACAATCTGAAATTAATATCTAATGAACTGATATACTTATATACTGATATACTTGTCAAAAGCACGCTAATTACTGAAATTAGATTAAGCAATGGGCTTGATTTATGTTATCGCTAAAATCATACAGTTTGAGCAAAACTGTTGATCAGCTGCCAAAATTGTTGGACGACCGATAGATTTTGTGAACAAATCCTAAGTAATTCTGTAGTCTCGAACGACGAACTCCGCTTCCTCACAATATCTTGTGATGTATTCTATTTCCAGCCATGCGTGCGATGTCGTATTCAGCTGACATTAATATCTAGATATAAATTTGAGCACAGATCTACCATATTTCGCAGCAAATATTTTTTTTACTGTTAAAATGACATTTCAATTAAGTACATAATTCAATCAAATATTTTTTCAATGACAATTAATTGATCATTTTAGGTATATTGTATTCATTTTGGTATGTATTGTTTATATGTCATTTTTTATATTTACTTCTAATTTTTGAACTTATTGTGGTTAAGGAGAGGTGGTTAAAGAGGAATTTTATATTGACATTATTTATATTGACATACAGTATACACTACTGCATTTGTACGCCATATGGCATAGCATAGCGGACATTTATTTAACTCTGTCAACTGTCAACTGTAACCTATGTTAACAAATGAAATAAATGATTATGATTATGATAAATATACCATTTGGAGTACTAATATTAGATGACGAAAAAGAAATTATACTGACAAGAGATATATTTCTGGATGCGGGCTGCTTCAGATCGGTCATTCTGGAGGTCAATGGGAGAGGCCTATTTTCAGCAGTGGAATATGTGTGGCTGATATGATGATGATGATGATGAATTGATGTAAGTATTTATTAGAGTCACAAATAACACCTTAATTATACGGAAGGTTCGAATAATGATCTAGCTTTTTTGAAAAGACCAAACAAAAAAAACCGTCGCCCTTATAGACGGATATAAAGAGAAGGAATATTTGGAATGATTCAGGTGGTGCTCAATAGCTCAGTTGGCAGAGCAATCCCCCTGTAAGGGAAAGGTCGTGAGTTCGAGTCTCACTTGAGCATTTCATTTTTTCCAATGTTTTTCGAACTTAAAAGTTAGCATAATAAATGCTATAAAAAATTCATTCAAAGACCAAACAAATTGACAGCCTCTGTGGCGTGGCGGTAGTGCACGCGACTGCCACGCAGGAGGCGCGGGTTCGATTCTCGCTCAGTGCAAATATTTGTATGCATGAATATGGCTATTTGCATTGGTCTGGGTGTTTCTATGTATAATATGTATGTATTTACAAAAAAAAAATATAAGTATGTTTATCCGCATTCTAGATTCAATAACACAAGCTATAAAAGCTCACCATGGGTCTAGATTGCGTTGTGTAGAATGTTGTGGAATATTTATAAAAAAATACTACAATGTTGACATAATTAACAATAACAAAAAGGAAGTAAACTAAGATAGTTCTTAAATTAAATTGACTACCAACTTAACATGTTTTGGAGCACAAAATGTCGTCAATAATAATATCCGGATTCGTAAAAGCAGAGTGAAGCTCATATGAACTTATGTCGTCCCTACACTCCATAATGACTACATTCTCCCTCAAATCCACCACGACGAATGGTGTACTATATATAATACATAAATTATTTATCTCTCCGCCAACGACTTCCGTTTCCTATCGTTACCACACAAAAGGTCCATTTCGACATTCGACTCCTGCGTTACTCCACTAGGAAAATTATTATATTTGTTGTTGTAAATCGTCCTACCGTCAGATATAAAAGCCGCTTAACTTGGGTGACAAATTACTGTTAGTATTAACTTAGGTTAGTTAGTAGTTAGCCATAACTTAGGCTTACAAATTGCTGCTAGCATTTTTTTAAACTAATAACAGATAAACAATACTAATATTTTAAAATATGAAAGTAACTCTGTCTGTATGATAAGCTTTCACGCCTAAACCACTAAACCGATTTGGATGAAATTTAGTATACGGGTAGATTAGACCTTGAGAAAGGAAATAGGCTATGTTTGGTCGCGATAACCGACATCCACGCGGGCGGAGCTGCGGGCAGAAGCTAGTGTAGTATGATTATGTAGGTGGCATAAAATATTATCTGGTCGTATTAAGAGTTATTGGGAACTTGGTGGTTAGGTTATACTTATAGCATCACCGTCTGTTACGAGGGACGTAGGTACACTTCTGCCTACCACCTTTTGTGTATTTGTACATCTTCTTTTTTACCTTTTCACTCTTGTTTCCTATAAATATTCAGTCTTGTAGTTCTTTTTCCGCAATAAATTTATTTAAAGGTTGATATATATACAGTTTTTTCTGCACGTATTAATTCCTATATAGGTTCAAATGATCCCCCTCCCTATACTTTTTTTATTATTCTCCCTACAAACGGCTATTAATACGTATATTATTATGATATTACAAAATAAATGTTGCTATTGCTTATCTGTCTATATTTGAATTTAATTGTCTCCTTCCTATAATTTTAATACCTTTGCGTGTTACAATACGATTGACTTTGATTGTTACAATATATACCAAAATATGTTATTGCTTGCGTTGTATTAATTTATGAGTCGTCAAAAGTGGTCCTTTTGTAACCATAATTCTTCAGGTAATTATTTAATGACACTGGATCGCGTTTGTAACTTTCATTTTCATTATTTAACAGGTAAAATGTGGCTCAAGAAGTAAGTTTTAGAACACGCCTTCTGTAGCGTGGCGTAGTGGTTAGTGTGTTTGATTGCTAACTCAGAGTTTGCGTTTCGATACCCGCTCGGTGCACCGTTATAGATATATTTGCAATGGTCTGGGTGTTTCTATGTATAATGTGAATATGTATTTTAGCATTCTAAACCATAAATGAGGAACTATTTTTAAGTTTATGGGGCTAGACTATACTCCGTCCATTATATTATTGTATTTTAGACAGCTCACTGACAGTAGTCGGTATAACTTTGTTCTAGCGTCAACACCTGAAAATCCTAACAAAAATTAGGCGCCAATACCTCATTTTTCATTGACAACGTCACGTCAGCCAGAAGGCAATTTTAGGGATGTAGTTAGTCAATCGACTGTGTTTTTATTATAATTACTTGAAAATGTCACAATTGATATCGACTACAGAAAATATACTTCTTTAAATATTACATAACTGGCGGTTTTTAACCGATTTCTAAACAACAGTTCGGATGTTTATATATTTTTAATATTCGTATGATTTTTACGGAAAAATATTTTTGTAACTCCGTCATTTGTAGAAGGATTGTCAAAATTATTTTTTTGTTTGAAAGAGGTTTATTCCAAAATGGTCCCGTATAAATTGCATAAAGATCTGATGATGGGTTTCAGAGACAGGCCACGGAACTCTTCAATAAATACCAGGAAATCAGCATGTTGGAATATTCTTCTAGTAGTCAGTTGTTTTGTTTTGGAGATTAGCGTATAGATTATGGCCCACAATCGTTTTCTATTCATAATTCATAATTCATTCATAATTCATTTATTTAGTCCTAAAATATTATACATGCTAACACAGTTTGTTATTTAGAATTTTACAGTATGCTTTGATTAAATTTGTGTTCGGTTTTAGCATCTGCTGCTGAACTAGGCTTTCGACCTGTATCTCAGCAAACAGCGCCTCCACCCCACGCTGGATGTACATAATAAACAATTCAATTACAAGTTACAACTGCATTAAGAAAACTTCAATATTAGACCTAATTAAAACAATAAAAACAATAAAAGTAAAATGTGTGTGTATGTGTGTGTGTGGTGTGTGTGTGTGGTGTGTGTGTGAGAGAGTGTGTGTGTGTGTGTGTGTGTGGTGTGTGTGTGAGAGAGTGTGTGTGTGTGTGTGTGTGTTTAAAATGATACTGTTATTATAAAATTATTACTTTGCCAATACTAATTTCAAGCAATCAATATGTATAAAATGGGAATAATATTATATTTAACTATTCAATTATTTTTATAGTGAGCTCAGTTTCGTCGTATGATAATTTGCTCAGATAGTTGGACATTGTTTTTTTAACCTCTATATGAGTTAATGGGTATATGTTAGCAATTTTATTAAATTTGTTGTAGGTGTACGGTCCTAGAACTGGAAAGAATCTGCGGACAAAACACGTTTTAGGTCTAATAGTACGCTCACACACCGCATAAGACCTTCGCTGAGACGTTTGTTCTCGGGTATAACTGAGTAAGGAGTGCTGTTTTAGCGTTAACTTTAATAAAAATAGCTGGCGCACGGTTAACACTTCACAGTATTCGTATAAAAGCTCGGTTGGATAGCGATAGGGTTTGAAAGTACAGACCTTAAGTATACTTCGCTGGGCAACCTCAAGATGGAAGAGGGTTGTTTTCAGTGCTCCACCCCAGGATACTATGCAGTACGTAATCACTGATTCACAAAGGGCATAGTAGACCTGTTTAAGAGTTTCTGGTAATAGTACGTGTCTCAGAATTTTAAAGATAAAAGTAAGTTTGCGAACCCTCTTACTCAGCGCTTCTATGTGAGCCTTGAAATTTAAATTTTCATCAATAGTAACTCCCAAGTACTTAATCATTTGTGTACGGTGTAGTATTTTGCATGTTGGCGTGCAAGAAGTATCAGGTGAAGATGGTGATGTACAGTCATGGACTATTAATGCCTGATTAGATTGGACAGAGCCCCGTATTGAAAATTGGATGTATTTCGTCTTATCGGCATTTAATGTGAGAAGGTTTTGTTGAAGCCAGGATTTAACGGTGTTAATACCGTTTTGGGCGTTATAGTATGTCTCTTTCCAAGTTTTTGCAGAAAATATAAGAGCTGTGTCATCCGCATACGAAATAATTTTACCTTCAGGTATTTTTATAGACAAAAGATTATTCACATAAACAAGAAAGAGAGTCGGCCCAAGAATACTTCCCTGTGGAACGCCATAATACACTGGAAGATCCGTACTTATGTGTGAACCCACCCTTACACACTGAGTTCTATTTGATAGGTAGTCTTTAAAAAGCTTTAGTTGAATTCCCCTTACGCCGACCTCCTCTAGCTTGTGCACAAGGGCGGGAACAGAGACAGTGTCAAATGCCTTAGATAAATCTATAAAAATAGATAAACATTTTTTACCTTTGTCTAGATTGGATGTTATAAAGTCGGTGAGGTTACTAACCGCATCGTCAGTGGATTTTCCTTTGCGAAAACCAAATTGATTTCTAGATAGAATGTTTTTGCTTTCTAAGTAATTAACTAACCTGTTATTCATAATTTTTTCAAGAATCTTTGAGAGAGTTGGTAGAATTGATATAGGCCTAAAATTTTCGACACTGTCCCTGTCACCACCCTTGTGAATTGGACGTATTTGAGACCTTTTTAGGTCTAAAGGGAAGACGCCACTTGTGAGACACATATTAAAAACGTGAGTTAAATGAGGCACTAGAATGTCACTATTTTCTTTTAGAAGCGTCGGTGAGATATTATCCCACCCCACAGAACACTCATTTTTGAGAGCCATTATTAGACTTCTAACCTCTGCTTCATCCGTGTTTAGGAGTACGAAAGAATCAGCACAAGGTTTCGCGGGTCTTGGTTCAGAAGAAGCTGTTTGGGTTGAGGTTATTTTCTCCGCTAGAGTTTTACCGACACTAGCAAAATGGGCGTTTATTTTATTTACGGACTCCTGTGGAGAGTGCGCTATGTTAAGTAGTTCTTTAGGGTAAGATACGTCTTTGGTTGTATATGTGATGTCCTTAATTGTTTTCCATAACTTTTTTGTATCTTTGCCGGCCCTCTGAACACGTTCCCTTTCATATCTGTTTTTAAGTTTTTTTAAGATCGATGAGCAAAAATTCCGGTACCGAATGTAGGTAGTTTTTAGGATAATATTTTCAGGGGAGGCTTTTGCTTTTTGGTGTAATTTGTCCCTGTTTTGAAGGCAGCGTAAGAGACCAGGTGTGATCCAGGGTTGAATAATCTTTTTCCGGCGTGGTAAGGAGATTGTTATCGAGTTTTTGTCAAGAGCTGCCTTTAATCCAGTAACGACATGACTCATTGCGAGGTTGGCGTTATTGGTAGCGTAAATTGGATCAAAATCCATGCTAGCTATGTGGTTGTTTAAAGATAACCTATCAATTTTGGTTTGAGTCAGCAAAGCATAATTCCGAGTTGGCTCTCTCTTTATACATAGTATAACCATCTTATGATCAGTGAGCGTTGATTGTGGAACTATAGTAATCGAAGGAATTTTTGTTTTAAGGATGACATGATCAATACACGTTCCACTGGCATCACGGGTAATAAAATAGTGGGTTGGCAGTAGTCCGTGCATGCTGGTAAGTTCCAGATACCGATCAGCATTGGAGCTAGGGGAATGAATATCAATGTTAATATCACCCATGATAACAATGTTCCTGAAACCCGATAGGTTAGACAAAAAATCATCCAGTGAGTTAAGAAAAGGGTCCAAGTTTGCGTAAGAGGGTGACCGGTACACAGCTAGGATGACTGTGTCATGTCCTATTTTAATAAGTAGGCAGTTGCTATTCTGTAGTATAATTTCATCAACACTAAAAATTAAGTTGATCTTTTACATAAACAACAACGCCGTCATTTTGTATAGTGTTATTTGTAGTTGCAAAAGAACAATAACCAGGCAGGGTTGGTAAAAAAATCCCCAGTTTAGTCATCAATGCCAGAAAACCTAAAAAGTTACAGTTTATGCTACGTATGTTTTGGGATAAAACAGAAAGAGATGGATCAGTAGGAAATATTTTCTTACAGTCCTCTACTTCGCAAGCAAACGATTCCGACATATCGAATCCGTCGATATCCGTTATTAAATTATTTATATTAGCCATGAGTGTTGATGGTGCATAAATGTCTCAAATGCTGGTCACCATCTAAAATACTTACGATTGTATTTTGATATTTTTTTATAGATTTATGAACCAATTTACCCCCTAGAACAGATATAGAAGCAGAGCAACATCGTTTATCCACATACATTTCCGTACGAGGATATTTACAACATGAAGAAGTTCCAGTATCATTGAAACTTACAAAGAAGATGTAACAAAGTGAGTGTAGTGTACTGTGTATGTATTTAATTAGTGTATGCATGCTTATTTTTAACTTACGAGTAACATAGTTTAAGAAATAAAATATAATAAGTACAGTGCGATCACTTCCGCAGTTTACCGATATTAGCACAAAAGATAAGGTATATAATACAACGAAAGAACCCAATAGTCATTCTTGTTTCTTCAAAGACTCTAGAACCAATTCACTTGATATGCGGATTTGGGGGCTACCGACTGTCCTACGTAAATACACCGTTCCATTTGCAGTCCAGCAGAAGGCGAAGTTATGGCTCCTTTGAACAATTCTTGCCAGGTAGAACAGTTTCTGGGTGTTGTGAGTAAGCATTTCAGAGACAAATATTGGCTTGATAGTTTGTTGTGAACCTATTGAGTTTATATGATTGGTATTCAGCTTTTGACCTGGGTTCCTATTTTTTTGTGAATTGTACAGACACGAAATATCTTACTACTACTTTATTATGTGTATATGTATTGAAAAATAACAGATTATAGTTCCACATGAAATCATATATTTATCATATTATTTTCATTTATCGATATTTTTTTATCGAGGTTTTTAACTTTGTCGATATTTTAAAATTTCATGCAATCACTACTTTCATCTGTCTAAAATACAATAATATGATGGACGGGGTATAGATGGATGTTATTATTATTGTTATGTAAATCTCGAAACCTGTTATCATATCAACAGGTCGTGGCGTTGATCATAATAAGACGTATGGAGTCGCACATCTTTGCTACTTTGTAAAGAAATAGGTAAGTATTTCGTTTTGTCCATGAGTTAAACTATCTAGGTGCTGCTGCCATTTGGATGGGCAGCCGCTGAGCGCTTTCGGACTTCTTCAATTCGCTTTCTTTTCCGGGCTAGCACAAAAATCCGTCTTGGGCCAACGAAAGCCGTTGGTTCAAGACGTAATCCTATATGGGAGACCTAAGCATATGGGCGACCAGGGCCTCGATTATGCTAAAGCCAAACCACAGTGGTGTCACTGCCACTGCAAAAAACGGTATAAAATTTTAGACTTTAAAGCGATGTTATTATGTATGTATGCCTCAAGCACAGGTCGAAACTTGGCTGCGAAAAAATACAGAAGAAACTCATCAAAAAGAATGGACAAACACTGAAGGATGCAGGCAAACAAAGAATGCAGTTCTGGTAGCATCAAAAACGTTTAGCCGAAACCTCATTACGGAGCAGATCCGCAAGGCCACAGGCATCTTAACCGGTCGCTGTCCCCTATACAGGCATCTATTTACAATAGGTGTTACGGACAGCCCCCTTTTTTTTTCCGTGCGGAAATCCGCTCGGATACCCCCCCTGCCGGAGCCGGAAGGGGAGGTTATGTCGGACTCGAATCGACTAAAACCGCACACCGACTGTGGGTCTTGGTGCTAGGCCGGAGGTGAGGTTGTCATAGACATATCCCTCGCACCCCGGCTGACCCAGGGCCATCCCTTACGGTCTGGCCCTCCTCAGGAGGGGGGACAACGGTGTCCCCAACTCGTCCCCGGAATGGGGAGGCGCTGGTGACAGGCGGCTCCACCCGTCACCCCCAGGCCCGCGCTCATGGGGGACGGAGGTCAGTCAGTGCCCTCCGACGCCCGAGTTGCCTGCGCGCGCGGGCGGCGCGATCCGCGAGTCTTTCTCGCTCGCACCGCCTCTCCCGCTCCGCCGTCTCCTTCACGACCATTACCTGCTCGCTGAAGGAGACGCCGGCCGCCCACGCGTCCGCGCAGCGGACCATTGCTGTGAGCAGGGTGGCGAGGGTGAGAACTCTCACACCCACGGCCGCCACTAGCTCCCGCCTCGGTCCGGCCCATGCCGGACACTCGGTGAGCGTGTGCAGCCCTGTGTCCTCGCTCGCGTCACAATGATGGCACTCGGACGTTGACTCCTTTTCGATCCGGCACAGATATCTCCCGAAGCACCCGTGCCCGGTGATAATCTGCGTCAGTCGATACGAGAGGCTGCCATGTGGCCTCTCGAGCCATTCCCCCATGATGGGCCTTACCGCCTCTATGACGGCATGCCCTGCGCGTCGTTGCTCAAGTCGTCGCTCCCACTCCGCCACCATGATCCCGTGGAGCCGGGACCTCTCGGCCCGAATGTCTTCGGGCTCGGGATCGTATCCCCGCTCCCGCGCCTCCTTACGGAACCGATACAGTGCCGCAAGGGATCTCGCTTCCAGGATCCACGGTGGCGATCCGGCTAGGAGACTCGCCGCTTCAAAGGATATCGTGCGGTACCCCCTAATGGCCCTGCTGGCCATCGTCTGCTGCGGCGCATGCAGCAGTTGTACGAACCTGGCCTGCAGGGCGTCCGCCCACACGGGGCACCCGTACAGGGCCATGGACCGCACGACACCCGCGTAGAGTCTCCTGCAGGAGTCCTCTGGGCCCCTCAAGTTGGGCAGCAGCCGCATCAGCGCGTTAGCTGACACCAACAGTTTGGGGCGCAGACTTCGGAAGTGCTCTACGGACAGCCCCCTGTGCAGAGGCTGCATGGGGGCAGAAGAAACGCCACATCATGTGCTTACAGAGTGCATGAGCGTGGCCCAACAACGGGCGAAATTCCTCCAGTCACTAGCATCGCTCCGGGAAGCATGTTGAAACCTGAAAAGGCTGCTAGCTTTTTGGGAAGATCTGGGTTGGTTGGAGTGAGAGGTAAGACGGTGTGCACAATGGCCCAATCAGGAGGCTCAGCCCAGGAAAACTAATACTAAAACTAAAAAGCAGACCCCGGACTCCAGACCTCTGATACGACGGGACTATAATACACTGATGATAATTAATAGATATGATTATCCTTCTCTTTATATCAGTCTATAAGGGCGACGGTGCAGCCATCTACCAACATTCTTACGAACTGTTGGAAACAATGAATGATTTTTCAACCATTTTTAAACATTGAATTTTGATGACTGCGCCCAAATATTTGAATGAATTTTTTATAGCATTTATTATGCTAACTTTTAAGTTCGAAAAACATTGGAAAAAATGAAATGCTCAAGTGAGACTCGAACTCACGACCTTTCCCTTACAGGGGGATTGCTCTGCCAACTGAGCTATTGAGCACCACTTGAATCATTCCAAATTTTCCTTCTCTTTATATCCGTCTATAAGGGCGACGTTGCAGGCATCTACCAACATTCTTACGAACTGTTGGAAACAATGAATGATTTTTCAACCATTTTTAAACATTGAATTTTGATGACTGCGCCCAAATGAAAGGTCGTGAGTTCGAGTCTCACTTGAGCATTTCATTTTTTCCAATGTTTTTCGAACTTAAAAGTTAGCATAATAAATGCTATAAAAAATTCATTCAGATATGATTATTTTGCAAATACAATATCCAACCAACATACAAACATTTAAAATAAAAATACTGACTTCCCCCAGTTGGGGAAAGCGTTGAAATTTAAAATTAATCTTCCGTTTACATATGACGCATCAAAATTTACATAAAGGGTAAAAAGTTGTTTGTATTGTCATCTGCATCTACTCTGTGTGGGATATGTTGAGGCCCTCTGGTTTTTATTTCATTATTAAAAAAATACCATGAATCTTTATTTTTCCACGTCTAACTATGACTTACGCTTTGATGATGAAAGAGATGCATTTAAAGTTCAACATTAAATAACTGTTAGCAGAGTGAATAAAAGAGTGTAATGAAACTTTTATCAATTAATTTTGGACCTTATAGTGTATAGAAATAAAGTCTAAACTTTAATGCCGCTTTTTGCAATCTCTGTGGTTTGACAATAGTTTTGCGTTAGTAGAATCGAGGCCCAGGTCACTTGTACACCTAAAATGATACTCTGGTAAACTAATTAAAAAAGAACTTCAATGCTTCCTTTACATTACTGAAGGAAAAGGCAGAGATAATTATATACCTAGACTTAATTTGCAGCTCTCTCATTATAGAGCTACCACCGGTTAGCCGATGTACTTACTTATTTTGTACATGAAGTTCAATGTATTACATAAATTAAAAAACGTTTGTAATAAAATCTTTCGAAATGATGAAGCTAACATTCGTTACAACTTTAGAATAATAAAAACCCATAGAATAATTGTTTCCTTAACGTCAGTCCAACAAAACTAAGGCAGAAAAACCTTTCACGTATGCATGTAACGAGCAAGTATTTACACTGGTTGGAACGTGCCCAATCGCAGTAAAAAGGTGGCTGCCGGAAACATATTCTTCTTAAAGGCCAGAAATCGGGGCAGTTATAGTGCGGTTATTACAGGCTCTTCTAGATAATAAATATAGCAACCTATCTTTGTATACTGTGATTTCGCATTAATAATTTTAAAGGCCTTTATTATTGCGTTAAATACGTCACATTCGAAACAATCTTACATAACACGATGTTGCCTTTAGGTAGGGCTTAGATTCAACTTTACTAATTGGTTGTGGAGGTCAGATGGCAGTTGATTCATGGAAAATATCTATGTTCACCCGCATCACAGTTAGACTATAAGACCGACCCCATCAATATCAGAGAATTATGAAATTTCATAATTTATCTAATTATTATTAGAATTCTTAATAATGATATTCAACATTTCTGTACCTTTGCCTTACGAACACATATTTTATATATTTTTGTAGGTCCAACGCGTATTAAAATGTCGTCGATCATAGCCATTTTAGTAGATTTTATTTTTGTGGTCGAAGACGAACATAAAATCGGGTCATACGAAGTATTTTGTGCACGGGACGTACGCGAACGTAGCCGATAATATTATTTAGAAAACAAAAGTGAAAGTTCAACTTTTTTTATTAAAATTATCACTGCCAGTAGTTAAAATCTTACATGGGGTGTGTAGTATGAGGCTCAAATAAGACAAGTCAACTTCAGCTGCAAGCTCGGACATCTGCTGATTAATGCTCGTCCATCTCCGTCCGTCTCTAGCGCAGATTATCTTCTATTTCGTCGTTTGCAGATTAGACGGAAATCGTTCCCATTAATGCCAAGAGAAATGAAAATGGGAATGGAAAATGTATTGACTCAAGTTAACATTGTACATGAAGTTTCATTCAAGAATCAATCAGAAATGATCACAATACATACTGATACTACATTCCATACTAGGCTAATGCCTGTGTTATGGAATGCAGTATTCAGACTTGGAGATATCTACAGTACAGTCGAACAGAGTAAAATAGCACAATGATGTCAGTTCGCAGTCCAACATAACTGCTGCTGTTTCAGGCTGTAACACCCTCCCTAACCTAAACCATCCCCTACCTATTTCTACTTCCGATTTATTATAAAAACATACTTATACTCAAACGTTTCCGATTTCCTACCTACTTAGTAACTAATTTGGCCAATGATCGTTCTAGTGGGAACTAGGACTCTTATTATGATCCAGTAGTCCCCCTCGTTCTATAGAGGTAGCTTGTGCTGTTGTCCTAAATTAAGTCCCTACTTATCCAATTCACCTTCCTAACATAATTCTGTACCTACTTAATTTACTTAATTATCGCAACATATAACCTATCGTGATTATTTGGAAAACAGAATGTAATGAACTGTTAATAAGATTACCTACCTAAATTTCTAGGCTAACCTACTTTTAGGTTACTAATTTAAATTTAGAATATGATAATGAATAAACTTTCTATCGACGTAATGTAAGCGTAATAAGACTTATTTCGAGGATTAAAACAACAGAGTATGTAAGTGAAGCGAACCGTAATAATACACAAATATTTTTATTTGCCCCCCCGAGGTCAGGGCTCCTCCAATTCGCCATGACAGTGAGTTGCACCAACACAGATCAACTCCCCTCTGCCTTATTAATATAGCAGACGCCACTTGGCCTAGTCCACTTTGTTCAAGTTATACCGCGGCAGCCGGTATAACCCTTTACCCCCAAATCCATAACTGGATTACACTTGTATTATATAAATACAAAATCGTGACATTCAATTACAAGAATGTTAATATTCGTTAATGATAATTTAATTCACTTATTACAACCGAATAAGCTCAATTGAATACAAAGGTTAGGCATCACTGTGCATATTGTATAATATACTGATAGTTGCGATCAAGACCAACTCATTAGAAGCCGTAGATTTCAATATAGAATAGATAGGTATTTCATAAAGTAGTCTACACTTGCTACACTTCTGACTGAAACTTATATAGAAATTACATCTTCTATTGAAGACATTCATATACAAGAACTTCCGTCTAGGTTACCGGACAATAGAACATAGGTCCATAATTGGACGGTTCTCAACTACCGTGAGAATGCTCCACTAATATCCATTCAACCCAATTCAATCAAATAAATGCACCAAGTATTATATTTGGTAATATAAATAATATATTGAATAATGACATTCATAATCAATCGGTCTATGGTATCCAATAGCCAAATGACTTAACTGAATCTTACTAGATTACATGTAGATAGGTGAGTATTTAACCACCTTCTGATATTCGTCACAATGATAACCATGCCTTTCACATTCAACTGGTATTATGTAAGATCTATTTCACATTTTATTATGAAGGTAGTCAACACTGAGGATACACTTTAGATAATCGTTGTTAAATGCCTGGATTCCAACCCGAAATCCCCCAGTATTCATTCACACCAAAATAATAGCCTAATAACTTCGTTATAATGAGAACCGTTCACATAACTTAAACGCAATTAACTGACTATCAAAAACCTATACAAATTCGATTCTACCTACATAGCCGACGTCCTATATTACCGCGAGAAGAATGTGTACCTATTCCTTCTACCTATAAAGACTATATATGTGTTTTAACCCCAATAAACTCCTCCCTTTAGTTAATTCTAAACGTGTGGTGTGTAATGTACCTACTCCTATTCTGTAAGGGAACAAGCTAGTCAGACTTGATTTTGTATGACCTATGACTGTGTGCTTGCCTTAGTTAACGGCCGAAGCCAGGGATGTTAACTAAAGCCCTAACGAGATATATAATTGTGTGTATAAATAAATATATAAATAAAGACTGAGCTATCAGCTCCAACGACACCGATACTTCGGGCCACTGGTCACCGATACCCAGAAGGCTTTATTCGACCCTGAGACAGGTAAAATCGAATAGCTGCTCGCCTTAACTTGATCAGCTCCCTAGCTAGACAGAGGACAAGGGCTTCGTTGGCACCGTTAGATGTTCCACCCAAGACCGATCACTTCGATTGGCTTTCCTAAGGGACTCCTAGCTAAAACCCCCCCATCACTGCTGCTTGTATGTTATCTACTGATTCTACCCACTTCAGAATCCCTAATCTCCATTCCCATCCTGCCTTGATTCATGAAGTCACGGGGAAGACTCTCCCAAGCGTGAGTAACTACTCCATATGAGCCCTTTAGCCCATACTTCGCAGTCACAGAATTGGTGTCCTATCTCAGCATAAATCGAGGCGGGTTTATATAATATTCACTAATACCCCAATTCGATATTCAAAATCCTAACAATCCACTCGACAGGTAGATTTCCAAATCTCCGTTCCCATCCTGCATTGTTTCATGAAGTCACGGGGAAGACTCTCCCAGGCGTGAGTAACTACTCCATATGAGCCCTTGAGCCCATACTTCGCAATTACAGAAATGGTGTCCTATCTCAGCATGAAACGATGCGAGTTTTATATATTCTCAACACTTGAAGTTACGTTAAGATTCTCAAATAATTTCAAACGCGAATAAAATTAATGTACAACGGAATTTTAACATAGTAACCTCCCAGTACCCTCTTAACACAATTTATAAAACGCGAAATGACCCACCAGACTTTCTACTCCTGACCACCTCTCTCCAGCAGCTCCCAACAATTAAAGATTAGTCTTTTTTCTGTCCTCAACTATCCTCACCCCAACCGCAATGATCCCTACTTCTCGAAACAAAATATCGTACGATTCCAACCAGCCAATCGTAGCGCTGTTTGAAATCATTATCAAATCAATATATCCACAAATAATTCTAATTTGGATTTATCTTCCTAGAAATCGTTCAAACTATAACTTAAAATTATTGTATTTATTTTCAAATTAACTGCGATCAATTAATATCGACAAAATCTTATCCATTTAGTATTTTTGCTTAAATATGTAACGTATATCTCTGATATTCGACCAGAACTTCCTTCACATACGAATTTCGTTCAAAAACTTAAAGTTTAATAAAACACGGCATTTGAATATTCAAATAAATAACTGATTTATAAATGTCCTTATTTGTTTAATTAATCTTTAAAACCAAATTATTGTAATAAATTATCACGTAATTTTATATTCAAAATTGCTATTCTTCATATCTCATATAAATAAACATAATTTATATTAGCGCCATCTGTGTGATTAAGAATGTACTTCTACTACAACAGATGACAGATTTCGTTCCGTTACAAGGCACGTATTTTTATTTAATAGTTGTACAATTTTATATTTATTTTCCAGAATCATTAAGATATAAATATATCTTAACTTTATATAATTTAATTTAATTAACAGAATTTGTGATGAAACATACTTTAGATATCAAGTTCATCTATTAAAAATATAAATTGATACGAACAACTCAGACACTCCTAAATATTTGATGACGTAATTATTCCCGAAGGCTGTCAAACTGGGATGTATATTGGGCAGATGGGATGTGTTCGGGGGTGCTTATGACTAAGTGGCTACAAATCGATCGAATAGATAGTTAAGTAACTTTAGGATTGGCCTGTCTCTAGAGACTTGGTTCACATGTCTCGACCCCTCGTGCGTCTGGCGACTTAACCCGGGAGATAGAAAGGGGTGTTTTGCGTCATACTCTTTACTGCCATAATATATACTTACAAATTATAATATGAACGAAATAGAACATTATTATTTATAGAAAATAATTTATCTCTGAGTCTGAGTTCATTGATAACTGAAAGGTTAATAAAGTACGGTTTAACTGGTATCTGAACAACTATCTGTTCATAATTTATTTATGTGAAAGCACCAATTTGTAAATCTAAACTTAAATTGGATTAATTCAAACACTTCAGGCAAGCAATGAGTTTAGGAACTCCATCGTCAAAACTAAATAATTATTTAAAACAGAGTCAATCAAATAAAAAATAAACCTTCCAAATTGATTTAAGAATGGTAGAGTTCTTCGGTAGGCACTATGATTTATAGAAAAAGAAATACGTATCTAACTAAATTGGGAGCTTCCTATTTTTGAAGTCGGTTTATATAAAAATATTTGTACCGATAAAAATAACGGGAATTAACGCAACGTTCCTTTGATTTGCCTGACGTTTCAACCAGGTTACACCGGCCGTGGTCCCGGACATACCATGATCTCGATAATTCCCGTTATTTTTATTGTTTATCATGGATCGCGAGAGTTGAAAAGTTAATATTTGTACCGTATTAAAACCTATGTTAGCTTCGGCCAAGCTACTCAAGTGCCGTCTTAATACGTTGCAGTTTTCCTGCATCAACGTAGAGCAACGGACAAGACTGTGAACGCCAAGACTGTAAACCATAAATTTATGGAAAAACATATTTTACAAGCATCCATAAACTAGGGTAGGTAATTTCCGTTTGACATCTCCGGGCGGGATTTCAGCAATGTAAGTAACTGCGATCAAATGAAACTAAACAGTTATCAGTTTATCACATTATTTTTATACTAGCTTTTGCCCGCGGCTCCGCTCGCGTGGATGTCGGTTATCGCGACGAAACATAGCCTTTGTCCTTTCTCAAGGTCTAATCTACCCCTATAGCAAATTTCATCAAAATCGGTTCAGGGGTTTAGGCGTGAAAGCGTAACAGACAGACAGGCAGACTGACAGAGTTACTTTCGCATTTATAATATTAGTATGGATTCAGCCCATCAATTGGGGGATCTGTGGCGTTAATTGGGGGGCTAAGTGAACGTGACTGCTTCGCAGCAGATATGGTTTCCACTCAGTGCAAGTGTTTGTATGTATGAATATGGCTGTATGCATCGGTCTGATCGGGCCTCGGGACCCGGTTGAAATACGAACATCTATGGCAGTCGTTACGCGTAGTAGGGGCCCTAAAAATCCAGTTACTGGTTTAACTGCAATGCTTCCATATCATTAATCACGGAAAATATTAAAGTTCAGCAAAACCCGCAACTAGATTAGAAAATGCGGAGGTGAAAGCTTGAAAGATGAAGGGTAGAAAGAAAAAGCCCGTCGATTGACTACACCTCGTTAAATGGTATGAAGCTTGCGTAAAATCCAGATGATATAAACCACCACCCCAGATGTTGACAATCCCATAATAGTCATCCCTACCTTGGTAGACTTAACAGATGCTTATTCACACCGCTCTTGAAGAGCCCGGCATTATAAGAAGCCCGGCATTAAACACATATGGGGGCTGAGCGTTCCACTTTACCGTACGGCAAACAAATAAAAAATAATTAATAAATATTCCACAACATTCAAACAACGCTATCTATATATCAGCGTTGTTTGAATGTTGTATATTGTATTAAGGAATCTAGAATGCGGATAAACATACTTAGATACTTTTTATACTTATTTTTTGTAAATACATACATATTATACATAAAAACACCCAGACCAATGCAAATACCCATATTCATGCATACAAATATTTGCACTGAGCTGGGATCGAACCCGCGCCGTCTACGTAGCGGCCGCGTCCACTACCACTGCGCCACAGAGACCGTACGGTATGTAGGTGACACGGGGCACCGTAAACTAGCTCTTAGAAGGGAGACGGTGGAATTAGAGCTCTTCATAACACCTACTATGGTGAAGACGTCAATTCTTTGATTAAAATATGCCTACTCAATTGAATCGCATTATTGAAATCCGCCCACGTGATTTATATTTCAGAGTGTACAATATCGTTTTAAATACAATTTGTCTGGAGATAAATCACACAGTTCATCCAAAGAAAAGGTCGAGAAAGAGAAAGTGTGAAGACAGAGTATACCCCATTCAATTCAATTGGATACTCATCCCTCACATGTCTACATATCAACAATGCTTACGAAAAAATGAGCTGGGAAGATGGGAAGATGGGTATATCACTTTACAGTTCGTTGCGTTACAAAACATACGGACCGCGGCATATAATATATCATTCTGAATCACGTTGCTCTGTGGAAACACAATTTGTCTTTAGTTAACCTCCTGATTCATTTGTTTGGTTTATCAGATTGGCATTTGAATATATTGCTTAAAGTCAGAGTAGGTTTACATTGGTAGCATAGTGGGTGCAGCTCCAACGAGAAATCGGGAGCGAAATCCTTATTACTTTGTGACCTAAATGAATAAATATTTAGGTCAAATAGTAACACTTACGAAGGTGAAATGTGTGCTGCTACTTAATTTACAGAACTCAGATTTTGTAATTGCATTTAATTGTTGTTTCTGTACACAAATAAAAATGTACGCTAAAAAGGAGATGGAAAATGGTGGGCCCAAATGTAATAAGTTGAGATATGATCTAAAAAATTAGTCATATTTTTCTATCTTAGAATATGAAAATTCACCTCAATTCTCAATCTGGATGCGGAGAAATATGAGAAAATAGTTTTCGTGAGATTATCAATTGAGTAATCGATTACACTAAAACATTTGCAGTAAATAATTAACTCAAAGTAATTAAATGCACTATTATACTTACATGCAATATAGTGCATATAATTACAGTCATATTATTAAATCAAATATCAATTAATTACTGAAAAACCAATATTAATGATTATCGATTTCATATCGATTCAAATCTCTCTTATATTTGTAGCCTATGTCACTGACATGACAGCTGACTAACATTGACACTAGACAGTTGCTGACTGTTTTTGTTTGCTCACTCGTTTCGTGTTTTCCGATGCGTTTTGAGTGCTTTCCCGATTATTCGTCATTTTTTACGACAACTGCTTTGTATTTTACGGATTCTGACCCTGCCTACCTTGTACGACCCTTGCTTTCACCTTGGACACCGAAGATCGCTCACACGTTTGACTTGGAATTGTTATTTCGGATTCTACCGCCGGCTTGTGGATTGGATATTATTGAAACTATGGATCGCTGTGTGAATTGTGGGATATCCACTGGTCACTGCAATACACAACGACGATGAAACAATTCTGTCAGTGATTCGGCAATGGCTTGCACCTCAGTCTGTAAGTAAATACCTATAACCTCACCTAACCAGCTACCATCCTGGCAGGTTTAAAATGTAAAATGTGTTTAATAGAAGGCGAATAAAACACTATATTAAATGATTTTTTATTTTATTTTAGACATCCTTTCCTTATCTCCTTACCTGTTACCTACCTATCGCTTGAAGTCGTTGACGTTCATTCATATGATGTTTCAAACATTTTCTAGTAAATATAATAACTAATAGTGCAAAAGAACACATTTTGCACTTCAGGAATCCGCTGTTAGTTAAAGATTGTAACATAACCTCACTTTTACATAATCTCTTATATCTCTGTTCTCAGATTGACAAAATCCGCAGAATTTTCAGTGAAAGGTTGATAATATCGCCCTCCCCGGCGAATAAAATGGTAATCGCAAATTCCAAATTTTACAGGAGAAGCAAATAACTGTTTTTTGCTTATATCTCAGTGCAGGTAGATTGTATGGCAATAATTTATAATGTCAAAAGAAAGCTAATTTTTGTGCAGACTAGTTTCTATGTTCATTTTATTTCATTAGGCTATTGGAATAAAGTAATTTAAGAAAAACATTTTACAGAAAATGTTGAAAATAAATATAGTACACAATGTATCATTACCATATTATTCGCGTCTTATTCCCATTGCTGCCGTGGTCAGTAATAATGCATTACAGTATTGTTCATGTAAATATGGAGCTAAAAATGTTTACGGTAAATGAACATTACCATATTATTCGGGGAAATGCATGTGATAGTGTCTACGGTAATATTACTTTGCAAAACTATTCATCAATATATTGTGTCAACTGATTATTTGTAATATTATATTGCAAATATAATATTTGATCAAATAATACAGTAATAATTAGTTAAATTACATAATATTGCGGGAGTGAAGAGAGCTACCACAGTCAGGTTGCAGTATATTTATTACTACTCAATGATTTAATAAAGCAATGTCTTACAAACTAAATAACAGGCTTATATATATTTATGCACCATTGGTGGAGTGGGAGCGATGCTTGTGGTCACGTCCTATCTTCTCACTGACTTGAAGAAGGCATGGGGAGCTGTGAGAAAACTCACAGATGACCCACCAGCCGCTGCCAAGCCTGGTCGAGTGACGTCAAACCAAGCGGCCCACCAACTCCTCCTAAACGGGAAGACACAACACCTAAGACCCATTAAGTTCGACAGTCATCTCACCGACCAACCAAATTGGCCAGCCCTTTTCACTGCAGGAAATCATAGAGACCATAAAATACTAAAAACGAGTAAGGCAGCAGGCGTAGACGATATCACTGTCGACCAAATAAAACATTTTGGGCCCAGGGTAGTGTCCTGGCTTCTTGATCTCTTTAACAACTGCCTAAAATCCTCCAGAATTCCAAAACTGTGGCGAAGAACATAATTAAAAGCGCTCCTCAAGCCTGCCAAGAGCCCCAACGACCCTAAAAACTACCGCCCCATTTCTCTACTCTGCCACACCTTCAAGATATTCAAAAGAATGTTGCTGAACCGTCTAACACCAATACTGGAGGCTAATCTCATTGCCGAATAGGCTGGATTTAGACCCGATAAATCGTGCACCATCCAATAACCCTGAACACAAAACACTATCTATACGCGGACGACCTGGCGCTTACTGCTCAAACAAAAAATTTCGAAGAGGCTGAATTAAGACTGGGTGCAGCTTTGGAAAGCCTAGACCAGTACCGCAAAGAGAATGTACTAATAACCATATAATGGACTAATAAACTAAAAATGGAAGGTAAACCAACTCCTTAACATCTTGTGGCGAGGGGTCGAGATTGCTCGATCTCTGCCCAAAGCCACGTTACCTCGGCGTTACTCTCAACCGAGCTCTCACCTATAAAACCCACTGCCGAAACACCAAACAAAAAGTGGCGAGCAGGCAAAATTTGATGCAAAGGTTAACATCCACGTCTTGGACATGTTGTCAGGACAACCGACCTCGCTCTCTCTTTCTCAGCGGGTGAGTTCGCGTATCCAGTATGGCACCGCTCTGCGCATGCGAAGGAGGTTGATACTGCCCTAAACGACACATGCCGCATTATAACGGGCTGCCTTAAGCCTACTCCCCTGAACAGACTGTATCCACTAGCTGCTACCACTCCACCAAGCTTACGACGGCACGGTGCTTGCGAGGTTAAGAAGAGAAGTAGACTGTAAATATAGCTGCGTATGGCTTTTTTGCTGACTGCTTCTTAACGAGAGAGATGTCTTCTTCTTTCGTTAACCGTGTGTGCAGTTGCTATATGTGCCGACACGCTGCTGTGGTCGTAGGATCCAGGCTACGCGGTCGCTGCAATTAGTGGTACCCCTGTTGTGGCCGTGTATACTGGCTGGTCACTTTGGTCTCGATGGCTTTTTGAAGATTCAGCAGTCTTATCTCTCTTTGGAGCGCGCCAATGCCAGTTTTGTGCAGTTCCGTTTCGCCGGAACTGGGTGCCGCTAATTTGCGGAGTACTTTTCTTCAGTAGTCATCGTAATTTCGGGACTAACCGCTGGTCCCTAAGATGCGAGCCGCGTGCGGTGCTTCCTTGACGTTAACATTGTTGACGATTGCTATGACGGCGTGTGCTGCGTCGACATTTTCTGCTATTGCGCTAAGTTGCATATAGTTCCGTCTGCATTTTTGCTAACTTGCTATTATGTAGGTTGTTGCGTTGCGTCATCGTTTGATTTTTTTTGTTTCCGTAGTTTCGAAAATGTGAGATTATTGCAATTATGTTCTTTCTTCGAAGAGACTCGGCCACTGATGACTTTTAGTCGAATGCGTACATCAGTGGCTACGATCCGTATTTTCGTAATCATAGATTCTTCTACTATTCTTATTCTTCTTCTTCTTGAAGATGAAGTGTTCGATTTGCCTTTTTTGTACCTAGTCTCTCAATCGTATGTCGATCTTTGGAGAGTTTTTGTGAGGCGATGATTGTCGGGATGGTGATTGCATTTGTCGCGCATTGTGTCGCGGAGCCGGTCGAGACTGTGGTAGCCGTACCGAAATTATTTTCGTTGATACCACATAATTTCTTGGTTCTTCTGGCTGATTCAATAGGCTTATGTCGCTGTCTTGAGCCTGGTGCTTCTTGAGATCTCGCATTTACAATTAGTCCATATATTTGGTCTGGAGTATAAAGGACTTTATTTTTAAAGCTCTTTCTATGCATGAATGCATGCTATCGCCTTCGTTTTGGCTATGTCTAGTATCGAAGAACCTATGTATTATAGTTTGCATATCATGGGCTTTTATTGCATGGAGGTATAAAGCAAAAATATACCGATTTTTACTTTGCCCTGAACACCCATCAGAATAGAAATACCAATTCCTGATACTTCTATTTTTTTCTACCTTCTATAGTATTCCTTTTTTTACTATACCTTTCATAAATAAGGAAACAAAATATGTGAGCGCTTTTGCTCTGCTAATACTACCGAAAATAGTAGTGTGTTATTGCATTGCGTTCCAACATAATTGCAATATTTCAATGTAAAACCCGTTACTTTTAGAATTTTATCTATATAATACGGTAAGAAACATTACCGTTTTTATTAAAATCTGTAATTTATTGTAAAAAGGCATTACCGAAACTAACGGAAAAAAATAACTTTGCATTATCGTTTACGGTATTATTCGTGTTCAAATTGTATTTCTAATTTAACTGAACAAAAGTGTTATGTTCATTATGGACCTATGGGAATTATTGTATTTTCAAAAATATCCACTGAAAAATTACAAAAAAAAATTACAATGTGTATTCGATGCTCTAAGAACCGAAAATGCAATAAAACCTAAACTGTTGTAATAGCACAATACCATATTATTCGCCGGGGAGGGCGATATATAAGCTATTAATTGACACCAGTTTCATCTTCTTACAACTAGGCCCAAGATTGTATGTAATCATTTCAGTCTCCTTTGTGCACCTCAACTGGGTTTATTTAGTTGTAGTTTTATTTTGCGTTCCTCTTTTATTGGACATACAAGAATCATAAATTTAAAAATGATTAGAAAGAGACTAAAGGGTTTATAAAATCAAAAAACATCGGCATATTTGCATGGTACTTTAAGAGCCAGAGTTTCAAAAAATAATAAGATTACTTAATTAATATAGATAATTATCTTTTTAATACCATGCGGGAATGCTGAATTAAAGCTTGGAAACAGATATATGCCACCTTTTATCGCGAAAGAAACCCCTTCTTTTAAAGGGGGGAAAATAGTGATAAGTATATTTTTTTTATAAAGGACACCTCAATTTGACTTCACCTCTCCTAATGTTAAGCTAAAGGCAAAGTCTCGGAAAGAGGGTCACCATCGTAAACATGTACTAACATGTTAATAGTGGTATGGCACTCAGCTTGACGGCCTCATCAGATGCCTTTTCAAGCCCCACTAAATGTCCCGGGACTATGGGAGGAAGGAAACACGTGAGCTGGCAGAAAGTATGTCATTTTAGAAGATATCCTGATGGAATTTATACCATGCATTGCAAGTTGTAGGTACCTCTTTTTCCCGAGCCGCCTGAGCCGACCTATTAGTACTGATACAGTTCTATAAAGTTTTTAATGTCTCTATCAAGTAAAAACCTTATACAGAAAATATTATACAGGTATATAGGCAATCACCGCTTGTTTCTCATACATATTCAATTATGGCTCGTAAATTCGGCCTGTTAATGCGACCATATTGTGTGTGCTATGAGCGGTATTTGATCTAATGACAGCGTAAGCACTCAGAATCTACTTAGAAGGCTTGTAGCGTGAGCCTTGTCACAAAATTGAAACATCAAATTGAATGGTTGGAACAATGGCTTGGTAATATATACAGGTCGTAGCACGGCCGAGAAGAATCAACATTTATATGCTAAGTAGCCGATAGGCTGTATACAGAATACAATATCAAAAAATGGTGACCATATTTCCATCTTTAAACAATATATTTCACTGGTCTACGGTTTTGAATGGGGCTGTGACCGTAAATTATTGGTTTAAATATGACTATTTGTGCTTTTAACAGGCGGTAAACGTTCTTTCGCTAGAAAAAGGGATATTTATTGATATTTATAGATTAGGTACTATTCAATCAAAATGAGCAAATTCGTTCCATAAATTTAAACGTGCCCTCATAATAAAATTTCTATCTTCATAGTAAATTTGCGTCGTCGCAAGCATTATGCCCAAGTACCTACTTACCTACTAATTAATGAATTATTATGTAATATAATTAATTGTATGTTCCTGGCCAGAGATTGTAAATAGCCGCGAGGTTAGCTGGAGTTAACAATAATGACTACATTAAATTTATGTCTCCACAATACAAAGGCCATCTAACAATGATTTTAACATACTTGTTGGTGTTATAACAAATTATTAAAATTGAAGTAGATATCTTGAATGAATTGGATACCTCCCCCACCGGAGCCGGAAGGGAAGATTATGTCGGACTCGAACCGACTAAAATCGCACGCCGACTGAGGGTCGTGGTGCTAGGCCGGAGGTGAGATTGTCGTCGACATATCCCTCGCACCCCAGCTAACCCAGGGCCATCCCTTACGGTCTGGCACTGCTCGGGAGGGGGGACAACGGTGTCACCAACTCGCCCCCGGAATGGGGAGGCGCGTTTCTCAGCGCACCGTGGGAAGTAGATGTTACAGTGTTAGCGGACCCCTAAAAGTCTGTGGTGAAAGGTTTTGGATCAAAAAGGTTTATTTTTTCGAAAATCCTTTGAATGATGAACTATAAAAAAAACCTAGTCATAACATACTCATAAAAAAATCAGTCTGTATATAGCCAGTTTTCTTAGTTAGGCTATGATTTCCAAAAGTACTAAGTGTCAAGAAAAGGCCTGTGTCAAAATATTACAAACTGGTAAGATTAATAAAATAACTAACAATATTGTTTGGTTGGCTATTTTTATGATAAGCGATGTCAATATGAATTATGCATGATACCATTTATAAATGTTAACATAAAACATTTCCGTGAATATTTCTCATATGGGATATATATTTCTTAGAGACCGTGGCCTAGTCAAGGTGTGTGGCCTCTAAAGAAGATAATACTCCCTATGGGACTTAACAGGAAGAAAACACGATCTTATGGGTCGAATGAGTGTGTTTTCGTGTACTGTTAAGAATCCCTGAATTCCTTGATTCAGAAAAGTAGAATTCTTTATGTTTTTATATGCGTTTTATCAGTTTAATCAGGGCATTTTTTATCCCATTATACGTAGATATTTGCAGGTAACTATTTTCGTGAGAGTTTAAATAGATGTTTGAAATTAAATAAATAGAGATTTCAATAGTTTTACATTCTATAACATAAATGCTTAAATAAATAGAGATTTCAATAGTTTTACATTCTATAACATAAATGCTTGGACACAGATAAAGTCAAATACTATAGGCGCCAGCCAAATCTTATAGAGTGAAATGTGAAATTTAAATTTGATAGTATCTAAATACTATCAAATTCAAATTTCACAAATAATTGAGTAACTCAAATCTAAATTGGTCAAATAATTACTTTTATTAAGCTGAAAGCAATTAGCTTTAATCTCTGATATTGCTTTAATAATTAATGTTTCATATTGTCTCTTTAATATACTAGCTGGCACTTACTTACGAACGAAAACGCAAAGTTTTCATACTCAAGCGGGCACCCATAAGTTTATCTAGCCGATATACAAAAGTTATTCGATAAGTAGCAACCCTTGGCCTGCACTTTGCACTATACTAACCACTCTGTGTTAGAGTTATACGAAGCAGATTTTTGGACCTGCTTTAATTAAGGTGACACGGTTCACAAGAAGTTAAAAAGGAACTTATGTACGAGCCATATTATTGGCAAGAGAGTGTAGGATAAAAGAAATCCCACCCAGATGAAATGAAGACATCTTATCTTCAAATTTTAGTTGTCGAACGACCTCAACGAGGCTACTACTGACAGGATGGTCTGAACGGTATGATCTTATGTCCAAAGTTTAGGCATAAAATTCTGCCATATCGGCCGCGCTGTCGACGAATATTTTATGCTCCAAACCATTCATATTACTGCATAGTTACAATAATTTTGTAAGATAATGTCAAATAGCAATCCATTCATAAGTTAGACGCGTGAGTCGAAGCCCTCACGACCACCCCATGACTTATTAAGTACATTAAATTAAGTATTTCATAACATAACATAACATAAATTCACGCCTGTATTCCCCGAAGGAGTAGGCAGAGGTGTTAGCACCCACATTTCGCCAGTTTATGTTTAGGTCCCAATCTCAATCCCAGTCCCATTAACCGGGCACTTATAAACCTGCGATTAATACACACATAACTTCGGAAAGCATCGAAAAGTCATTGGTGTGTGCCATGGTAAACCTGGGATCGAACCCGAGACCTCGTCTCAGCAGTCCATTACCCATACCACTAGGCTACCGCAAATATTTCAGCGAGACTAAAAACGGTGTACTCCATTTAGAGCACACAGCTGAATAGCACCTGAGCGAATAGCACCTAGCCATGTCCACGAAGAGCACCTATACGCCACATTGATGAGAGTCCTATAAAATGTGTAAAATGGTAACTTATATGACCTGAATCACAACAATTCATTTACTAAGCAGATTCTAATTTCGAATAAAAATCGTGTAAAAGACTAAATATTATCCTAATACGATTCTAAGAAAGTGGTCTTTGAGACATTCAGTACGATTGAGCGACCATGTTGATTTTTTACTATGAAAACTAATACCTAAAGTGAGAGATTGATATGGTGAAAGGTGCCAGCAAAAGGCTTCTTAATACCCGCAATCAAATCTAGAAATACAATCAAAAGTCAAACCTAACATAGCTTGAATTGCTCAACTATAGAGTAAACATAACAGTCCCATTACCCTTTGTCATTGCAATCATTTGCCAGTCGTATAGTCTGCTATGTTGCTTGTGCAAACGTATAGCTTTGCCGTAGTTATTCGCAAATGGTGCGCCTCTATGACGTCTACGTGCCAGGACCTACATATCAGCTGATATATTGGATTCTCTGATATTACAGAGAAGACTGTGTGTATGCATTTCAATAGCCTATGAAACGAGTGTACATAGTTATATGTATGGGTGGGTGTATGTCTTCCTTTAGGTTCCATACCTGGAAATGAAAAACAGAGCATCTATAGAATCATTATGTTGTTCTTCTGTCTGTCTTTGTTCTTTGGAACGCCTGGAGTTGCAATTTCTTTCTTGGTAGAAAGGTAATGATAAGTTAAGTCTTTCAAGTCTGATCATTACCTTTTTTAGTAATTTCTGTAATCGGTAGTGCTTACCCGAATAAATACTTAATTTATACTTGACTTCCACAAATGTAATATTTCCTGTGGTACTCAGGCATGACAGAAAAACATGGAATGCATCAGCCCAGCATCATCAATCTAAGGAATCCTATGGTTGAATTATTTATAAGTTCCAAGTCATTTTCCTTAGATACCTATATTAGTCACAGTAGTGGAAAATTTGCATAAAAAACACGATATTTGCAAAAGTAAATTATGAAAATAAACTTGAACTACCAATTTTATTTGAATCATTCTCTTAGAAACTCGAGTACCTACTTAATTATATCTCGCAGCTACCTAGCTTTCTAACTTATCTTACATTATTAAATCACAAGATGTGCTTTACAAATAGAATTGTTTCAAACGGAATGAGGTAGGTTTGCCAACTAATCCAAGTATAATAGAATATAAACTCTGTGATTATTTAATTATACCCGTTTCAAAAATTGTGGCAAAAAATCTACCATGTTTTTTTACTCATCAAGTTTAAATATTGATGAACACAAAAATTCTGTAGGTAGTGTAGGTACTGCACATAATATGATTAGAGGCACTTCCATCTGGCATATCTCTCGCACCCTGACTGGCCAGGGTCAGTGTGACCCAGGGGTCATCTCCGGTTTCTACATAGCCCCTTCTGCTTGTCCCCAGTTTGACTCTACTGCTAGGGCGACAGGCGGACAGGCGGTTCCATCTGTCAACCCCTGGCCCGCGGTCATGGACAAGAGAGGTGGCTGAGCAACCTCCGACGCTCGCGCCACCTCCCCATAACGGTAGACTGCACTTACGCTGCTGCAGCTGCTGCTTTCGCAGAGAATTTCAAACAAATAAACCAATTTAACCATACCTACCAAAATTTGCAAGAATTTTTATTATATATCCATGATACAGAATTCGTCTGCCCGTGTGGATGTCGGTTATTGCGACTAAACATAAACTATGTCCTTTTTCAAGGTCTAATCTACCCCTATACCAAATTTCATGAAAATCTGTTAAGTGGTTTAGACGTGAAAGCGTAACAGACAGACAGAATTACTTTCACATTTACAATATTAGTATGGATAGTTATATTATTCCCTACAGACTGTCATCTACGTATCCAATCAATATACTCGTACTACCAGCTGGCAAAAATGATGTAAGCAAATCATTAAACCCGAATACAGTTATGAATCTTGAATCTAGCACAGATCCCTGTGGATAGCCTATCGTAAGCATAACCTAGCTTCTGTTTTGTGTGCTTCGTGAATAAATACGTCTATATAGGTGAATAAATTTTAGTGTGAACGCCAGCTTCGAGAGTTTAAATTTCAATAATGGTATTCACCAAGCGTTAGTGGCGCTTCAAATGTTTTCGAAAATAGCCAGAACGTAGTGAAAATCCCGTGAAGTAACACTTTTACGCGTCAATAGTAGAGATATAAAAGTGGATTGCCATATTTTATTTCATGAAATCCATTATAATGTCGTTTAGTTTGATGGTATACCTACACACCTATGCCAAATTTTTATAGACATTTTTGCCTTACCTATCAGTGTTATATGTATATTATTTTATTAGTAGGGGGACCACTTATATGTATACGAGTATATCCTTACTAATCCCTACTTATCCTTACTAATCCTTACTAATCCTTACTAATCCTTACTAATCCTTACTAATCCTTACTAATCCTTACTAATCCTTACTAATCCTTACTAAGCCTTACTAATCGTTACTAATACTTACTAATCCTTACTAATCCTTACTAATCCTTACTAATCCTTACTAATCCTTACTAATCCTTACTAATCCTTACTAATCCTTACTAATCCTTACTAATCCTTACTAATCCTTACTAATCCTATTAGTAAGGATTAGTAAGAAAACCATTGAACTTCATCCCACGTACGCTCAAGCTGTGGAATGAACTCCCTGCCCATGGTTTTCCCAAGCGACTACAATATGGGATTCTTCAAGAGGGGCATTAGAAGGTTTCTTCAGGGTAGGCAGCGCGGTCCATAGGCCGCGGTAACCACTTTCCATCAGGTGGGCCATGTGCTTGTCTGCCACCTAAGTGGTATAAATTATTCATTATTCATTCAATGAGAATAACTAAACATACTGAGCCTCCATCTATTTGTTGTTTTTTAATTTCCAGAATATGCAGTGGTCTTTCTTGCCAAATCTTGTTCCAGTCTTAGTCCCGACAGTCGTTTACAATTGGTTAGGTCAAAAAGTTCAAACTAAGGTAAGAATTTAAGATTGGTGCTGTATCTGTTGCTAAATGCTTAACTAGTTTTTGTACCAAAGGTGGCAATGAATTTTAATCTTATCAAACTTTGTATAAGACTTTATACGTTTTGGAACAATGCTGGAGCCATCCACAAAAAATCTTACTAATGTATTATGTACAATCATTCTATTCAACAAACAAAGACGTACAATATCCAGTATATTGGGTATAGAAGAATTTCAGACATTCAGGAAGTGTCCAGGTACCAACTGGGGTACATCAGAAGAGATTCCCGCGCTATAAAAAACGTACCTCCGCTGGCCAGAGTAATTATTCTCCATAAGGAGCACTTACTAATCCTTACTAATCCTTACTAATCCGTACTTAATATCATAAATGCCAAAGTAACTCTGACTGTCTGTCTGTCAGTCTGTCTGTATGTTAGGCTTTCACGCCTAAACGACTGAAACGATTTTGATGAAATTTGGAATAGGAGTAGATTGGACCTCGAGAAAGGATCGTGATAACCGCGATTTGGTCGCGATAACCGATATCCACGCGGGCGGAGCCGCGGGCAAAAGCTAATTGTTAATTAGTAGGGACTAATATATTATATTCATTATTTATTTTGACGTTCGTTGTCAACAGTGAACTACTTCAAAAAGGTTTTAACTCCACGGTTCACACATATGGACCTTATTTACCTTCACCCTTCTAAAACTAATTTAAACTTGTAGAACTAATGCTGTGTCCTAATTCTGCGAATTTCATTAAAGTGTGTATAGTATCTCAGTTGTTTATGTTCGTCAAATAACGTGATAGAAAGTAGAACAAATTACTGTCGAACTGGCTTCCAGGGCCGTGGTATTTTTAAATGACTGAAGGCCCAGAACCTTCCAATCGTATCTATCTATAGACTCTATCATCATCACTAGGTACATAGTATAGCAAAGTCGTTCAGCCGGGGTGCGAGGGATATGTCTTTGACAACCTCACCTCCGGCCTAGCACCAAGACCCACAGTTGGCGTGCGGTTTTAGTCGGTTCGAGTCCGACATAACCTCCCCTTCCGGCTCCGGCAGGGGGGGTATCCGAGGGGATTTCCGCACGGAAAAAAAAAAAAAAGTATAGCAAAGTCGCTTTCCGCGTCCCTATGTCCCTATGTATTCTTATATCTGCAAAACTTTGATTTTGATGCGGTTTCTTTTAATAGATAGAGTGATACAAGAGGAAGATTTATATGTATAATACATGCTGGATATAGTAGAGGTGCAGGGGAACGGGATCTGACACCACGCGGGCGGAAAAAAATAGCGGTACGGAGTTCGCCGGGTCAGCTAGTTATACTATAATTATCAAATTATCGTGTTTGTATTTTGGAGATATTAAGTAGGTTATGGTTATATTAACCCGCTAAAAGGGCCAACTAAACGGCAATAGGCTCACCCCCTATTATGTCGTGCGACTGAAAATCATAACTGGCGAAACGTGGATGCTAATACACCTCTGCCTATCCCTTCGGGCATTTACAGACTTGAGTATATGGATGCATGGATGGATGGTAAAGGTATTAAGGATACATGGTTGGCTAATTGTTCGTGATGAACGCAAAAACTAATGAACATATTTTGATGCAGTTTCTTATATTAGAAAGCTCTTGGTCAGACTCCTATCCTAGGTCAATTTAAACTTAATTGGCTGACTAAAATCAGAGATATGAGCAAAAGTCGCGATAGCCTGTGTTCAGGCGGGTGGAGCCGCGGGCACTAGCTAGTTTTATATAATTTTATCTCAGATATTTTGATGCTTGACATTCAAATTAATCTTAACGTATCCTTCATAATTTTCTTGTTATTAAACTTTACGAGATATTGCCCGCGTCTTCACAAGCGTGTGCATGTGAGATTGTAATATCTCAGGTTTCCTTATTCGTAGAGAGATAAAATATTTACCATTTTTTTTTCAGTGTCATTACAAACTGTTCGACACAAAAAAGTTTATAAAAATATTAAAAAGAAAACAAGAACAGACTAATAAAATAATTTAAAAAATTATAAAGTCTAGAAGAAATTATATACGATAGTCTACATTTAAAAATTCCTTTGGCGATTAAGCCAAGTCTATTTTTTTAATCAAATGAATATGTATGAGAACTAGAGCACCTGAAAACTTTGAAGCGGTTATTTGTTGTTAAGGATTCACCTACAAACTACACTATATTTGTTCGTTCATACTTGTTATTAATTTTACTGTAAATTTTCATCATTAAAAACTCTTCCTTACTTTTCAAAGCTTAACATGAGCTCATAAATTTTATATTTCTTATTTCGAATATCTACATTATTTCATAAAGACGCTTCTGGAAAAAGTACTCTGATCCTCTAATGACTAATATAAAAGATTATATTATTAATTCAAAGCTAATCGTTAGTAGATACTAATAACCTGAAAATAAGATAGTTTTACTTTTTTAATTTCAAATTTCAGAGCTTTCAATTAATAAATGGTTTTGATAGCATAGAATTTAAAAAAAATGTAGTACCTATTTAACTTCATGGTTCTAATGAAGCTTCGGTATTTAAGTGTAGTGTGAACACAAAACTGGATAATGGAGAGTTGAATGGTTTTAAGCCATATTCGCAGTAGATTTGATGCGTGCCGACTTTTAGCCACCAAGTCCCTCCTTGCGAGTGTGAATATGCAATAAAATAAAATTATCTAATTACTACCAAGCGGTTCGGCACCTCTCCTTTGTCCGTACTACAAAGACTCGGAATTCTCTACCAACAACGTGTTTACTTCTTCTCATAATCGTGTGAAAGAGTTAGTATATGATGAGGCCGTTCAACTGAAGGCCACATTGTAGCTTTATTTGTGTCTGTAATGCGAGCCCTCGTATCGAGACTTCTACTTCTCACCAGGCGAGATGAAGTCATATTGACGCATCCCACAAAAAATTAATCGTGTTGGTCACAAAAATACACTTTTGATGGCCCATGATCAGAGTTTATAGTTCTCTTCAGAAACAGTAAGTAGGTACTTATTATCTAGTTACCTACTAACCGGAATATTATAGCAGAAATAAAACTCACACTAAATCTGCAAATCGACATCTTATTTTTTATAGCCGCCTTTGCCCAAAATTTATTCGCATAACAATGAATGCAGAAACTAAAGAAATATTTATACTTATTCAATGATATTATGATTGATTTGCACGCTTGGTGCGAGTAAGGCGAATCATTCAATGAAATCGTGATTTTCATTTAATATCAGGGGCCATTTTGAATTGTAGCTATCGAATTTTGGTTTGTAGCCTAAAGTAGTATGAACAACACATGTTACGGAGTTTTATGGTTGGGTTGCTGGCCAAGAATCGCAAACCACTGAAAGTAATTAAATAATATTGTTATCACGTGGTCCACTCTAACGTGGCCTAATATTTGGAATTTTATTGGCTATAAAACTAAGGCCAGTTCGTCATTACATCGTATCTCCCCGGTGACACGTGCTAATGAAAAATGTAGCTATATCTGAGTATCTTAAGACTTTTCTTAAATTCGAAGTATATCATCTCTAAAGAGGTAGACACAGGTGTATTATTAACTTAATAGTGGGTGAACTTATTGCCATCTAGTAGTATTATATGTTTACTATCGGATGAAGAATAGCCATATCCTTTTGATACCTTCTTAGTCACCCACGAGAAGAGATGGGATGGCCATATTCTACTCCACCTGGAACGAACACGGCAAAGATGGCGTGGCCCAATTTCATTCCAATTTCAAAAAATATGAAAAGAATAAATAAACTGTATCAACAAGAAGATGCTTGGTAATACTTTTTTACTCGCAGACTTTTATGTTTAACTGCTACTGAACTGAAAAAAAATATATACAAGGTTACGAAAAAGTTTGCACGTCTAATGGAGTATGGATGAATTATTGTAATAAGTTCTATAGAAAATTGATAAGCATTGTGGAAGCGGCGATATATAAAGTGATTTATTTGCTTCACAAGTATCAACAAAAGGATAATTCGTGAGAAGTTAAATTCAAACAGATTATTCAGACGTGTTGGCGACGTTGGTATAATCGCAAATGGGGATCAATATTTTAAGACGAAATAAATTAGATCCGAGATTACGCTAATGTATAAAAGGTACCTATGGATATATTTGTGAATGTCTAATTAGCATTTTAATATAAGTACTTACCAACGTTCACATCGAGCAAGTTATTATTGTTTGGCGGGTAGTACAGGAAACTGAAAATTTCAAGTGCATTGTTATAAACTATTGTGACATTACTGCCAAAAAGATACTGGGTGGCTTCATAAATATTGGACGAATTAATTTGTACTGATAACTTTTCTATGTGTGGATACACCGAGACCTTCACAGACAAAGTAATTTCACCTACAAGAACCATCTTGTAGGTGAAATTGATTTGTCTACCTGCAATTTATTCTAAGCAATAAGTCTAATTTGCTACCTATTTGACAGGCAACGCAGTCTTTCCTCTTGCGAAGCAGTTGCTCACATGAAACCGTATAAGATAAATAAAAAAGAGGAGTAAAAGCAAGCTGATCCCGGGTTTGGAAGTAAAAAAAAGTCCATTGCGAACATGAAGAATATAGTGAATATGAAGTGTATACAACAATTATATTTTGTTTGGTGAATATCTGATAAACATTTGAGATTCATATTTGCTAACTAAATTCATACAAAATACATTAAGACTTGGGTGGAGTCGACGCGTTGGCTGCTTTGATTCTTATACAAATTACTTCGCTTCGAATAACGCCTCGTAGCGAAACGCCAACAACAGCATTGCCAGTGCTTGTCGTATTTTAGTAAACATTTCCCTATTTCTGATGTGTAAGTACATTATAGCTTGAATTAACTGTGTATTATCATCGTAAGTTATGATGTATACAATTAATTTACAGAGGAAATCCGTGTAGTGATGGAGAATGAATACAAGTATCACCATGTGTCAACCAAACCTAGAAAGAAGAGTTAAGAAGAAACAACCATTGCTCTTAAGAGGAATAAAAATGATAAATCTGGTTTTCAGGTGTATGTTTAGAGACCAACTCCTTTTTTATTTGTAGACGTATTTGAAAACTGTTTACACTGTTTTATTTGTTGGTTTCTTGTCTACATTTGGTACATTTTTAGTTATTCTCACTTTATAATTACTATATGAAAATCATTCCCAAAGCAAAAAGGACCCTCAAAAGAAAACTGGCAACTACTTCTAAACGGAAAAGAATTTTTACGTAATTTTTTAACTAAAAGAAAGACAAAGATCTGGAGTATAAGTGGTACATTTTTCCGTTCAATACATTGACTTTTGAAGTCACAGGCCACGTTTTTGTTACGTTCTCGAGAGTTTGGCTTAGCGGGTGCCTATGCGGGGGCCGGGCGGCAGTGCCGTGATGGCTGTTGGACGGGGAGGTTGTGCTTCACGTTTTCGCAGCTTTGACAGCAACACAATTCAAGACTAATGCATAAGTGGACAGATAAGACACTTCTATGAGACGCCGAAAGTAAATTCGGTAAAAAAGCTAAAGCTTTAAACTCTCAAGAAATACATGAAAATATTGTGTTGATTATTTTATTCACACACTTTATTTGTTATCAGCTGTTGCTCACGGCTCCAGCCACGTAGATTTTGGATGCCGTTCCGGATGGTGATCCTCACTCATAGTGTAATGGTATTAAACCTATGACACTGATAAATAGTGTGGGTTTCTATTTGTGAAATAATTCTTAGAATTGGTTCTGTAGATCCAGAGATTAACCTATATAACGTCACAAACTACGTCTGTATAATAATATATGTATATTAGAATACTATACATACCTATAGCTACATATATAAATATATAATATTATAAAACCATGATCACTACATATAATCTCTAGTATAAAATAATTCACTTCCCGCTGTCTGTCTGTCTCTATGTATGCTTAGATTTTTAAAATTACGCGACGGATTTTGAAGCGCTTTTCTTTAATAGATTGTATCATTCAAGAAGTAGGTTTATATGTACAATACAATCTATATAATATAAAAATGAATCCCTATTTCCCAATAGGCATTCATTTTTGGCTGGACTGGCTGAGGCTGGACCAATTTCGCTTTTTTCTTTTTTGTTGTGTTTGTTATTTGTCTTGTGAAGGTTTATAGGAAAGAAAAAGTAAAAAATATGCGCGGAAAATAGAAACATTTAAGAATACTTAACCATTATATGAAATATCTGACCCGAAAGACGTTGTTATGTCCTATTGGTGTCAGAATCTCCGTGGGCGTATGGAGTCCCTGTCGTAATGCTTTCTGTTCTCAAAATAATTAGGACAACTTAAAACAGCCAATTAAGGTAAATTCTAATTTTTAAGGTGAAATGAAGTTTGCTGGGTCAGTTAGTGCATAATTTATGAGGTTTGAATGTGATGTCATTTAGATAAACACATTTTTTGGGCTTACGTAGCAAACGATGGCATTGTGAGAATGTGTAATGTGTGTGAATTGTTATGCCTATAGCATACTTGTAGCTTTCATATTCACCTACCTCAATGTATCTATGCAATAAACACCCTAACCAATGGAAATATATATTCATGACTTAGATTTTTAATAGTCTAAAATTCATGTAATATGAATATAAGTGCTAAGTGGGCATCAAACCCACAATCTCTGAATGCTCTAACGCTACGCCATAGAATTTGAACCTTTTGAAATTGAATTTGTCTGTTTGTTCACAATGGACACAAACGCTACTTAGTACACGGATTTTGATATGGTATTTTTATTTAAAAGGTTTTGGTAGTATGGTACCAGAGATAAAGCCAAAGTCGCGATAACAGACATCCATACGAGCGGAGCCGCCGACCTTAGCTATAATAAAGAATCAAGAATCAATCAACATCGATGTCAAAAAAATACCAAATCAGTTAGGTACGTGAAGTTAGGCAGAATATGATGTGTCCACTCTGTACCCTTTTCATAGACATCATTTCCCATATTTTTATATTATAATCACTTTAGTGACATGAGTGCGGGGTGGTGCGGGGCTGCGATTATTACGTTCGTAGACTCCACCCATTCGCTCTAAGGCATCGTCTCTAGTAAGGACCTTAACGCGAAATTGACAGACTGCGTTTTAGGTACTCAGCGACTAACGGGTATGATTTGCGATTGACATAGTCACTAACGTTAGCGCCATGATCACACCTCCGGCAACCAAGGACCCAAGACGGCGTGCGTTTTAGCCGGTTCGAGTCCGACATAACCACCTCCACCGGCTCTGTGGGGATATTGCGCACGATAAAAAAAAGCGCTATGATCACGGTGTCGAAATATCGGTTCCTCAATAAATATAATAAACATGGTAAATATCCCCGTAAGTGTTATACTATTAACAAGTATCACCTACTTAAATCTACGGAAATGTAGCTCAAAATAAATCAACACTTTCTTAAACAATTACTGTATCGTTTAGGTACATTCAATACTGGAAATTTACCTTGTTAATAGCTACCTACGGAGAGGATCGGGAGAGTAACAGTTAAATAGAAAAAAAAGATAAGGAAGGAGGGTCCTTACCTGTCATCCCTAACCCTTACCATACCTCCGGGTCTCACAAACCCTACGTGATGCAATATAACCTTACATATAGCAGTTAAGGGGTAGATACTATTTCAGCTATTATCTTACGAGTATGTCAAGCAAACATAGAATGAAGAAGTAAGAAGAGACGACAATTGTTACCTGTTTACAGTTGATGGCTAGAGAGACTTAAAGTGAAATCTATAGGTACATGTAAAATTACTTGTCCCGACTGAGTGACTGATTCATCAACGCAGAGCCTAAACTGCTGGACCTACAAACTTGAAATTTTGACAGTAGATGCATTTTATGATGTAAGCATCCACTAAGAGAGTGTTTTTGGAAATTCTGCTAGTAAAGGGTTAAAATAAGGGATGGAAGTTTGTATGAAAGTCCGTCTTTTTTTGAGCTAGATGCACTAAATTTCATGAACCTGTGTTTTTTAAGAAATAAATGACCACATACATCAGCTTTTTTAAAATTTAACTAATAAGAGGGTAAAATAGGTGATAAACGTTTGTATGGAAAGTTCCTAATTTAGTTCACTATCAAATATGGAATTCGAAATATTCCCGGGCGAAGCGTTTTATTTTAAACCCACGCATCCGCTCCAATCTACCGCTACACGGACAAAGTCACTAGCGAAGGTTAGAAATTATGATAGAAAGAATGAATACTGATTAAGTAAGTTTTTATAAAAAATGTTTCAGTTTTTTAGGTTAATTAATTACACTATTCTCTTCATCACAAGTTCATACCATTTGTAGAAACATTTTTCTGCGATCCACGTTGTTTAATTTTCTTTTAATCAAAAGTCAACGTTATTATATTGTTCTGATTACATTTTCATAACAATTTGCTCCAAATAAAACAGCTTTGTATAATAATCAGAATGTAACCAAATCTTACAACCTTATCAATATAATTTCACAGGAAATAGGGAAACAAGTTACTGGTACGAAAATTACTAGTAACGGAAACAAATACGATTCTGATTCCTTTGTGCTGACAACTAAAATACAAAGGTGAATAAAACATAATATTCGGGCAGCCAGACAGACCTAAATTGGTTTATTTCCACCACCGTTTCAATTGTTTCTTATGTTTTGTCGTAAAAAAAGAGATTAATCTTAACATGGGTCACACATCACTAATGTTCTTGTTAATCTCCTCCTACTGAACTAAATTGCTTGTATTATGGTCGGCTTCACGTCTGCAGTTTCCCTTCTTGTGGAGTAGACCAGATAAATTACAATATCGCTGTCTAGTATATCTTTGTACCTGTTTTATCTAACACTAGGTTTTGTCCGCGGCTCCGCCCGCGTGGATGTCGGTTATTGCAACCAAATATAGCCTATGTCCTTTCTCAAGGTTTAATCTACCTTTATACCAAATTTCATCAAAATCGGTTCAGTGGTTTAGGTGTGAAAGCGTAACACACAGACAGACAGATAGACAGACAGACAGACAGACAGGTAGACATACAGAGTTACTTTCACTTTTATAATATTAGTTTGGAAGTATTGATTAGCGAGTGGCACAAGATGATATCGTCCGTGTAGTCACAGAGAAAGAATACTTGTATCACCACCCCATCTCAGCCGAAGGATATCGTAAGAGGTGCCTAACGGAAAATTACGTAGACGATAAGACTGTGAAAGCAGGAAAACTCGAAATAAACCTGTATGTACCAACCCGTCTGGTCAGCGTGGAAACTGTAGGCCAAAGCCTCCCAACATTGTGTAAGGCTTATGTCCAGCAGTGGACTGGGATAGACTAATCTATTGATAATAATGGTGTCGAACATTTCACTCAGGTCACTCAGGACCCTTGTTTACAATCATGGTGTTCTTTGTAAGTTGTCTATATATTATTATTTGTTCTTCTCTACTTCTTTTGTGACGAGAATCGGCCCTTATTCATAGTCGTAAATCTTCGAAGTCACTGAAATTTTGTAAAGAGAATGAAGACACCAAGGATAGGCAAAGTAGGTTTCGAGTAAATGGGATAATGGAATACTTTGGGATAAATGGGTTAAATGGGATACTAGAATATAATATCATGATTATAAGTTATACGAATAATAAAAATTAAATTAAAAATTTAAAAAACCCCCGTCACAAAAACACCAAAAAGTTGAAAATAAATGAATAAATTTTAATTCAACGGTTGCCATGTCGGGGGACCCTTACTGGTTAAGTACTCCTTTATATCGTAAGGTCCCCCGACATGGCAACCGTTGAATTAAAATTTATTCATTTATTTTCAACTTTTTGGTGTTTTTGTGACGGGGGTTTTTAAAATTTTTAATTTAATTTTTATTTTAAGCTTTTTAAATTGATCTACTAGTCGAGCTCTTTCATTTGATACCCATATCGAGGGAATTATAAAGAAATTTGTATTCCAACATGTTGTAGCGGCGGCCATTTTGGACCGATTTTTTTCAAACATAGCTAAGAACACTCCCGACTAATATACCTTTCAAACAAAAAAAACTGAATCCAAATCGGTTCATCCGTTTGGGTGCTACGATGCCACAGACAGACACACACACACACACACACACACACACACAGACACGTCAAACTTATAACACCCCGTCGTTTTTGCGTCGGGGGTTAAAAACATACGAGTAAGATATCATTTACATGTATTATGGAAATAATAAAAGTATAAAAACTTATATTGATTACATCCTCCCTTACAGTACGAGTTGGAAATATGTACTGTACACATAAGAGCGAAAAGTCAGGATTTTGAAATGTACAAGTTTTAAATTATGTGAACGTTTCTCGTTCAAAAGGATTTTAATAAACTGTTCGAGCGTTAATGATATACGTCACAGAATCAACAATGTTTCAGAAGGGTGGCTCTCTAAAATTAATTACCGGAAGCAAATAAGGAAAATTACTCTAATATTAAAACGCCTTATGAATTTCCAAAAAATAAAGCTAATAAAAGAAGTTATGGTAAAAATGGGTCCAAGAATTCGGAACAGAATTTTCTTCTGCTTGACAACGATGATTCCATAAGAAACATTGTACTTTATTAATGGAAATTCATCGAAGGGATATATATATGCAAGAGAAATTGCGATGTTAGTGCCTGTTTGACTTAGTCACGCCATAACGTGAGAAAGACTTTACTAATATCAATTATCTCTTATCTGAGCTCTTACAGAAACAAAACATACGAAAATTGCACAGCTTGTTCTGACGAGCTCTTCCAATTAGTCCCACCCTCTCCTTTCCTTTACAGGACGATACGTGCAGGGCTAAGATGCCATCCATATACGGTGCAGAGTATACCTGCTAGAACCAAGCGTTTCAGTGACTCATTCCTATGCCGCACGACTAAGACCTGGAACTCCCTGCCAGCTCACGCGTTTCTTTCTTCCTACAGTCCCGGGTCCTTTAAGCCGGGCGTGAAAAGGCATCTAACGAGGCCGTCAAGCTGAGTGCCACCACTGTTAACATGGTACATGTTTGCGATGGTGACCCTCTCTCCGAGACTTTGCCTTTAGCTTAACATCAGGCGAGGTGAAGTCAAATTGTCGGGACCTGGATAAAAAGAAAAAAAAGAAAATATCAGGTAACTGATGCTTACTATTAAGCAGTTTATACATGTATGCTATCATAATCGTACAAAAAGGCCATCCTCTAATGAGAAGAACATATCTTCAATAAGCAGTGCTGTTTGTGCAGCCATTACTCAATGTGTAATCTGTTACACACACATTCACATTATATATTTTAACTGCGTAGGTAGGTACTTACGCTCCAGAAATGTGTGGAAGATCGATAATTCTCTTCAGCTTATCCTTCGGGAATACTTTTATCAGGATTCTAAACGTGATGGATGAAGCTACATAAATGGTTATATAAAACTGGCTCGTAGTAATGATAACAAAACATCCCAACAATACATTTATCACTCAATTTCTGTTAATTTAACGAAAAGTCGGGAAACGTCTAGTTTATTTCACTCTGTATGGAGTTATTGCCACACGACGAGCGACGTAAAGAAAATGACTTTGATAGTGAAAAATGTTCTCGGATTAATTACGTTTTATTTCGAGATCAGGGTTCTTCAACGTATCCTCTATCCAATTAAACATGAGCCTAGGGATACTAACTAGGGCTATTTAATATTATAGTAAGGTTGTATTTTTTTGCGAATTACACTACAGTGTACCACTGTAGGAATGTTTAAGTCTCTCTAAAAATAATACATAATGTTCTATTGCTAAGAAGACTCAAAGTCAAAAGTCACGTTGACTTTAAAGAATATATTGGCTGATCTGCGAGATCTTCACCAATATCTTTCGGGTAACACACCCTATTTATAATACGATGATCTGTTATTAACAAACTTATAAGAAATTAAGGTGTACCAGAATCAATCAATCAATTTTATTAGGCTATAGCCGTCCACTGCTGGACTTAGGCTACTCCCAAAGTGCGCTTTCTACCGATCCTCCGCCTTCCGCATCCGGACCACTTACATATTATTTATTACGCACACGTGCACTTTGAAGACTCACATCGATAGAAAGAAATATAGTTTTAGATACTTCGTGAAATTCGAATAAGAACATACGCACATATGACTTGTATACACGTCCATGATACGAGTATAATATAGGCACACAATCTAACGACCCCTTTCTATTACGTAAGCAACAATATAATTAGGAATCACTTTTGATATTCGAGGGGGAATCAAAAGTGAAATGTGGCATCGAAATAGTTGCCGCGGGCTAGACGCCTAAACAAAATGCATCCTATCCCTCCAAATATTCTATAAAATCCGAACATTACGACACAACATTTTCCGCTCCATCCCAAATAGAATGGGGACAATAACAGAAAATTAGAAACATATACGTGACTACATTTCAGTAGCTATGTATTGATTAAATTGTACTGCGGAAAATACATTCTCACAAACTTACTACTCAAACAAAAGTTCACCAGTTTTGTAATTAAAGTTAACCAATTTTATTGGAATTCCACGATAGGAATGTAGAAATAGAATAATACTTTCAAAGGTTATGGGCATCATAATTTTAGTAAATATTTGTTTAGGAGTAGGTATACCTAACAAAAAGCGTTCGGGGAATCTATATCCACGCCGTATAAAGTTGGTTTGATATAGAGGATCGTAAACTTGTTAATGAGTTTGAAGCTCATATAACCATCACAGCGCTCTTTTACCGACCGTATCTAAAAGATAAGTAAGGGTGGTGTAATGTGCGAATAAATTTGCTCGTTTTACAGTCCAAATGTGGAGAGGAAACGTGTTCTTATCAGTTACCAGACGACTAAAACAGAAAAAAATTATAAACTAAAGGTTACTTGATATATCTTTCATAGGCTTTGCTCGGGACAAAAATCTGAGACCTAAAATGTTCTCAAAATGTGCTTTATACGCGAAGTGCACGTTTTTTGGGTGTCTTTTGAGGATAGCACGGTGTGCTTCAAAGATGGATGAGCTCAAATAATAACAACAGGTATACCTGTATCAATGAGCTCAAATTCATTAAACAGAGATAATTACAAAACGACCCGCTCGAGCCAGGCCCAAGATACGTGCCCTGGGGTATACCTAACACATACAGGCAAATAAGTTCGATATATTGCTACAATATTAGCCGATGAAGTTAGAAGTTCTAAGTTTCCTTTACGTGTAGGAAAAATTTTCAAGTCGATTTAGAATGCTGATATAGGAAATATGTGCTTTGAGCAAGTAACGATGCCAAATACTATAAATTCACGATATCCTGTTACACATTGACAGTTCAGAAAGTAATACATGTGAAATGTAGATTTCAGTTTTTTTGACCATCGAAATTCATTACTTGAGCACAATTATTTACAACATATTTATAAACTGAAATCTTTAAATGTACTTAGTAAGTAATTATATAAATAATTTTCATCATTATTCAACTGTTTTATCGAATGTTATGAAAACTGATTAACAGAATATGAGGCTTCATATTATTCAAACAAAGAATATTATTACAATAATAATAATTGTAACGGGATATTTTCCATGTTTATTTTTCATCGAGTTTTCAATATATTTTGACGTTTGAAGGATTTTTTACAGCATTAAGTATGCTAACTATACAAATCGAATACATAGGGAAAAAGAATCTTCTCGGGCGGGACTCGAACCCGCAGTCTTTCCCTTACAGGGGGAATGCCTGGCCTGACCAATTCGGCTACCGAGACATGCCCGATATGATTCAAATTTCCCATCTTATACGTCTTTAAGGCGACGTGGCGTCATCTACCGATTTTCTTACGAACTACCGGAATCAATGAATGATGTTACAATCATTTTTAAACATTGATTTTTGATAACTGCGCCCAAACAATTGAAGGAATTTTTACAGCATTAAGTATGCTAACTATACAAATCGAATACATAGGGAAAAAGAATCTTCTCGGGCGGGACTCGAACCCGCAGTCTTTCCCTTACAGGGGGAATGCCTGACCAATTCGGCTACCGAGACACGCCCGATATGATTCAAATTTCCCATCTAATACGTCTTTAAGGCGACGTGGCGTCATCTACCGATTTTCTTACGAACTATCGGAATCAATGAATGATGTTACAATCATTTTTAAACATTGATTTTTGATAACTGCGCCCAAACAATTGAAGGAATTTTTACAGCATTAAGTATGCTAACTATAAAAATCGAATACATAGGGAAAAAGAATCTTCTCGGGCGGGACTCGAACCCGCAGTCTTTCCCTTACAGGGGGAATGCCTGACCAATTCGGCTACCGAGACACGCCCGATATGATTTAAATTTCCCATCTTATACGTCTTTAAGGCGACGTGGCGTCATCTACCGATTTTCTTACGAACTATCGGAATCAATGAATGATGTTACAATCATTTTTAAACATTGATTTTTGATAACTGCGCCCAAACAATTGAAGGAATTTTTACAGCATTAAGTATGCTAACTATACAAATCGAATACATAGGGAAAAAACGTCGCCTTGAAACGTTGGCTTAAGTCCCATTATTCCACCGTTACGTATACCCTTCCTGGGTTTCAACTGATTAGAAATGATTGTCTCGTTGGGCGGGCCGGTGGTGTTGCTATATACCTGAGATCTCATATACCCTATTCTGTCATAAGCATGTCACAACAACCACCCCCACCAAATGCCGGGGAGCACTTGTTTCTTGAAGTTGAGCTTAACCACATTAAACTCCTACTTGGTGTCTATTACAGTCCCTCTTCTAAAATTAATTACTTCTCTTCTTTTGAATCTCTATTAATCAACCTTATACCTTCTTACTCTCATTCCATAATCATGGGAGATTTTAATACATGCCTCCTTAAAAATGATGCGCGCTCATCAACTCTTAACACTATCACTAAATCTTGCAACCTCACTATTCTTCCATCTAAAACTACTCACCACGTTCCAAACCGTAATCCTTTACTTCTTGATCTCATCATGGTTTCTTCCTTAGAACGGGTAGCTAAGCATGGACAGTATGAAGCTGATGCTTTCTCCTATCATGGCCTACTCTTCCTCTCTTACAAAATCCGTCCACCTAAAGCTAAGCCTAAAATCTGCATGCAGCGCAATGTCAGCAATATGAACATTGAGAGTCTGCGCAACGACGCTAATAACATTGACTGGACCCCACTGTTTGTTTCGGCGACTGTGGACGAGCAAGTTGCCATTTTTAACTCGAACCTCATTCAGCTCTATGACAGACACGCCCCTATCCGAGCTATCAAAATCAAGCATCCACCATCGCCATGGCTAACAGATGAGGTAAAACAGTTAATTTCAAAAAAAGCTGCTGCGAAATTTCGATACAAAATCAGACCTAATGAAACTGGCAGAGATATGTATCGGTTCGAAATCACTGCAATAAGGTGTGTAGGAATGCACAACGCCAGCATATTCATAACTCTGTACAAAACGGTGACTCGTCAAGGGTCTGGAAATTTCTCAAAACTCTAGGAGTTGGAAAAACACGTCATGATATGACTCCTAAAGACTTAGATACTGATATTCTTAATCAGCATTTCACTGCCTCGTCCAACTTTGATAGGACTACAAAGGCACATACCATTAATTATCTTTCTACACTTCCACCTCCTAACATCTCAACATTTGTCTTTAGTCTATTTACCGCTTGTGATGTTAAGAAGAGCATCATGGCTATAACGTCCAAAGCAGTTGGTAGTGACTGTATCAGCCGGAGCATGATCCTTCCCATCCTTGAAGAGATACTCCCAATCATCTGTTACATGAACTATTCCATAACGAGTGGTACGTTTCCATCCACATGGAAAGATGCCTTAATTACCCCCTTACCGAAGAAATCCAAACCATTACTATTGACCGATTACCGACCTATATCCATATTGCCATTCCTATCTAAAGTTCTCGAACGCCTCGTCAATACCCAGCTGAGTGCGTTTATTTCTAAAAATAATCTCCTCAATACCTATCAGTCCGGATTTCGTCCTGGTCATAGTACAGTTACAGCCTTAGTGAATATCACAGATGACATTAGGTCTGGTATGGAAAGCGGGAAACTAACTATTCTCTGTTTACTGGATTTCAGTAACGCTTTCAATACGGTGGACTTTGATATTCTACTACATGTACTCCGCTCTCTTAACATATCTCCAACGGTAATAGACTGGTTTCGTAGTTACCTGTGTGGCTTCGATGCGAATACCGTCGGCAGCGTATTCGCATCGAAGATGAATTTTCGAGTTGGTGTAATACCAGTGTCGGTGTGCCCCAGGGCGGCGTTCTTTCTCCTTTGCTCTTCTCGATTTTTATTAATTCTATCTCTAATGAACTTCGTTCTTCCTACCACCTTTATGCAGATGACCTGCAAATTTACACACAGGCACCCAAAACTCTATTGAGAGAAGCGATGGATCAAATAAATAATGACTTAGCTCGCATAAGTTCCTGGAGCAAGTCTTTTGGGCTTAATTTTAACCCTGCGAAGACACAAGTGATTGTACTTGGCAGCACTAGAACAGATATAGACCTGACACTTGTTCCTCCGGTTGTTTTTGATGGCACTACGGTTCCCTTAAGCAATCAGGTTAAAAACTTGGGTATAATACTCGATTCCCACCTGTCTTGGGGCCCACAATTGCAGGAAGTGAGCAGAAGGGTATTTGCTTCTGCAGGTTCAATAAGGCGGTTGAAACACCTGTTACCGATTCCCACAAAAACTGCGCTTGCAAACTCCTTGCTTCTTTCTATATTGGATTATGCAGATGTTAGCTACTTGGATCTGACCGAAAACCAGCTTGACAAACTAGAACGTCTTCAAAATCTATTTTTTTTTTTTTTTTTTTTTTATTCTGGACACGTCAATTTATGTATAATCTATGTATAAGATTTATATATGGACTTCGCAAGTTTGACCATACTTATATTTAAGTAGGTATATATTTATATAATTATGTATTTATATAAATGTGTAGGTATACACTCAAAGGAAATGTCAGACACGGAACAAACGTCAAGACTATGTACATGTATACGGTGTTACGATGTACTGTTCGGGTCTAGTGTGGACGGTGATTTGTGTACTGTCACGGATCAAAGTTACGTGTCACGAGGTGATCCGTCGGAGTCGGATTTTTTCAAAGGATGTTCGGAGTTGTCTGCTTGACAAAAAAAATGACGTCCACACTGCATTAATAACACGCGTAGCAGCCACGCGGACGTGCATTGATATTGACACGGGGTGTTAATGGATCACGTCGTGACTTGTCTCGGTACGTCAATTCAATAATAATATATTTATACTCTGTATACTTTCAGAGTTTTTGGGGTCGCTGTTGCGAATATATCATCCGTTTAGCGATCCGAGATGGTGGACACGAAATTTTCACCAAAATCGAAATGGGTATCGCTTTCAGGGTTTTTGGGGTCGCTGATTGCGAATTTATCATCCATTTGGCGATCCAAGATGGCGGACTCGAAATTTTCACTAAATTCGATATTGGTATCGTTTTCAGGGTTTTTGGGGTCGCTAATTACGAATATATCATCCATTTAGCGATCCAAGATGGCGGACTCGCAATTTTCACTAAAATCGATATTGGTATCGTTTTCAGGGTTTTTGGGGTCGCCAGTTACGAATATATGATCTATTTAGCAATCCAAGATGGCGGACTCGAAATTTTCACCAAAATTGATATGGGTATCGCTTTCAGGGTTTTTGAGGTCGCTGATTACGAATATATCATCCATTTGGCGATCCAACATGGCGGACTCGAAATTTTCACTAAAATCGATATGGGTATCGTTTTCACAGTTTTTGGGGTCGCTAATTACGAATATATCATCCATTTAGCGATCCAAGATGGCGGACTCGCAATTTTCACTAAAATTGATATGGGTATCGTTTTCAGGGTTTTTGGGGTTGCTGATTACGAAGATATCATCCATATACCGATCCAAGATGGCGGACTCGACATTTTCACCAAAATCTATATGGGTATAGTTTTCGGAGTTTTTGGGGTTGCTGATTACGAATATACTATTCATTTAGCGATTCGAGATGACTGGATGGATAGTATATTCGTAATTAGCAATCCCGAAAACTTCGAAAACTATACCTTTATTGACTTTGTAGGATAATTCAAGTTCGCCATCTCAGATGGCTAAATGGATGAAATATTCGTAATTTAATTAACAATTCTAAAACATCGTAAACTACACCCATATTGACTTTGTTGAAAAATTCGAGTCCGCCATCTTGGATCTCTAAATGGATGATATATTCGCAATCAGTAACCCCGGAAACTTCGAAAACGATACCCATATTGACTTTATTGGAAATTTCTCGTCCGCCATCTTGGATCGCAAATGGATGATAATATTCGTAATTAGTCACCACGAAAACCTCAAAAATGATACCCATATTGATGGTCTTGAAAATTTCACTTCTGCCATCTTTGATCGTCGTTAATTGTGACACTATTTGATTAGCATGCCCCAATCAAGAAACTCTTAATAAAAGAAAAGTCCTACCCCTGGATTACCACCTCTGTAAAGCAGATGATGCAACTCCATACAGACCAATACCATAGGCGGCCTAAGGCATCGAACCAAGACATGCATGTTAACTCTTATCGTGACCTAAAATACCTTGTAAGGGCTGCCATAGAGAGTAAGAAACGTGCCTATTTTGAAACTCACATTAACATTAATATTAATCATCCTAGGAAACTTTGGAATCAGCTTAAGACAAATGTTCAGGCACATGGTAAGAGGGACTATGAGCTACCTGACTTTTGTAGAAATCCGGAGACACTTAACGGGCACTTTTTGAATGTACCTGGTAGTGACAGTGTGACTATTTCAGATCTCACTTTCTATGAGTTTGGCCGCTTCACCCATGGTTCATTTCGACTGGAGCCGGTTAATGAGGAAGAGGTTGGAAAAATCATCAGAGGCCTTAAATCTAATGCGATGGGTGCAGATAAGATTTCTCTGGAAATGGTGATGATGACTGTTTGTGGGAACAAACATTAACGGTCATAACCCATATTATAAATATTTCTATTGCCACATCAACATTTCCCAGCTCATGGAAGACTGCAAAGGTGAGGCCGATACCCAAACTACCGCATCCATCTGGTCCAATGGACCTCCGACCGATTAGCCTGCTGCCATGCCTGTCGAAAGTTCTTGAAAGATTGGTTAGTAACCAGCTGTCTAAATATCTAGAACACGCAAATATACTTCCAGCTAGGCAGTCAGGTTTTCGTAAGGGTCACAGCACAACCTCTGCTCTTTTGGATGTGGTTGACGATGTCTTGGAGGCCAGAGACCAGGGTATGGGTACAGTCCTTACGTTATTGGACTTTTCTCGTGACCGTTACTCTTCATCCTGTACACTGCTGATATCACTGAGGCCATTGATAATTGTAGGTTTCATCTTTATGCTGACGATGTTCAGTTACACTTGTCTTTTCCTCCAGCTGACAGTTTGGCATCTGTAAACCGAATTAATGAAGATTTAAGCAACATTGCAAACTGGTCACGTAGGAACTCTTTGGCTTTAAACCCAGAAAAATCCTAGTTCATCATTATGGGTACCAGGCAAATGATAGAAAAGATAGTGGAGCATCCAATCAATGTAGGGATAGATGGATGCGCTATAGAGAGGGTATCAGAAGCACGTAATCTTGGAGTAATTTTTGATGGGCAACTTCAGTTTGAGACCCATGTTTTGCAGGCTGTCCGGAACTGTTTCTTTAGACTGAAATTACTATACAGAATACGTCCATACATTAGTGTTGATATCAGGTTGCTTTTATGCGAGTCATTAATATTGTCAAGACTAAACTATGCTGACACTGTATACGGGAGCTGCCTTCTCAGAAGGACAGAGCGACTCATACAGCGAGTACAAAATGCCTGCGCACGCTTCTGCTTCACCATTCCACCGCGAACACACATTACACCATTCCTAAATGAGGGCAACATATTGAAAATGGCGGAGCGGCGGGAGCTACACCTTGCTACCTTGCTGTTTTGTGTGGTGTTAACACAAAAACCCATTATCTCTATGGTAGGCTCTCCTGGTCGAGGGACTTAAACTATTATAGAACTAGAGGTTCAGCTTACCTCATGCTAACACCAAGCCATAAAACCACCGCATATCGGGGTAGTTTCAAACTCGCTGCGAGTCGCATCTGGAATGATCTGCCGCCACCATTTCATGCTCTGAAATCTGTTAATGTCTTCAGATACAGATACAAAGCATATCTGTTGAACAAACAGAAAAATAGTTAATACTAGACTAGGTATGCCCGCTGGAAATAATGGTGGAAAGGGTCTTCTGGTGGATCTGCTAGCTGGGGCAGCCTCATGTTGTCCATCCGTTAAAAGCAATCAAGTATTTTGGACACAAATAATTACCTGTTTCGGCTGATATGATGGGTCTCGATTCCGATGGTGTTTCACGCCTTACTTCATCTTCACATTGTTCTCATAATAATAACACATAAACAAAACCACAAAACGAACACCTAACACAAGACTTTCACTATTATTTTGTACATTATGTAAAATTCGTAATGGCGATGAATGACTATTGGCTTAGCTGTCACTGGCTGTCCTGTCAGTGAGCTGGCTGTAGTAAGCTTAATCATGTTCTCACTTATTAATTTATTATTTTGTCATTTTTAATTTTTATTCTGTTTTTTTTGTTGTTCGCTTCTCCTTGAATTATTTTATTTTTTATTATGTGTGTACATTTGTCATGTGTGTGCGTGACGTCAGTGACGTCACGAGTGGCCCCATCCGAAACCAGCGCTACGCATTCTAACGGTATGAGTAGCATTTATGCTGAGATGGCGGCCATATTCGGGCTCGCACAGTGAAGCATGTTATTTTAAGAATTTTATTTTATGTACCTACTAAGTGGATGGATGATCATTGTGCGTGTCTAGAATTAAATGTTTTTTCTTTCTTCTCTTCTTTCTTTCAAAATGGTCGTCAATACCGATATCAGACAATTGCCGGCAGGCAACCGTACGATGTGAAACTGTCAACTCAAAACTGATCGTGTGTAGTCGCAAAACTGATAGCAGGGAATGGCCGGTAGGCCAAAACTGCAGACTGCCCGATACGATTTGAAACTACAGGCGGACTGATCGTGAATGGGCTCTTTAAGAATATATCATCAATTTAGAGAACCCGGCGATTAGCGAAATTTCATCGAAAAACGAATTCGAATTCGGATCCGAATCTGAACCCGAACATTAATCAATAATCAAATTGAAATCCAAACCGGTCTCTTTTTCTGTTAAGGTTAACTCACGCTAATATAAATAACTTGCTGATGCCCGCGGCTCCGCTCGCATGGATGTCGGCTATTGGGACTTTTAGTTATATCGCCGGTTGTACTCAACAAATTATGATCAAACAAACGTAATATTGTAAGTCTGAGTTCTTCCTCGACTCCGACTCCCGGCTCCCGCCTCCCGGCTCCCGCCTCCCGCCTCCCGCCTCCCGCCTGCCGCCTCCCGGCTCCCGCCTCCCGCCTCCCGCCTCCCGCCTCCCGCCTCCCGCCTCCCGGCTCCCGGCTCCCGCCTCCCGGCTCCCGCCTCCCGCCTCCCGCCTCCCGCCTGCCGCCTCCCGGCTCCCGCCTCCCGCCTCCCGCCTCCCGCCTCCCGCCTCCCGCCTCCCGCCTCCCGCCTCCCGCCTCCCGCCTCCCGCCTCCCGCCTCCCGCCTCCCGCCTCCCGCCTCCCGTACGCGGTCCCGTACTACGTTTGCCCGTACGCGGTCGCCATTCCAGAACTTTTTTGCTCCATCGGCCATCTGTTCTGCGCGCTATGTGTCCCGCCCACTGCCACTTCAACGAGCTAATCCGCTGGGCTACGTCGGTTACTTTTGTTCTCCTACGGATATCATCATTTCTGACGCGATCACGTAGGGAAATACCGAGCATAGCCCTCTCCATAGCTCGTTGAGCGACTCTGAGCTTTTGTAGGAGACCTATAGTGAGGGACCACGTTTCAGATCCGTAAGTCATCACTGGTAACACACATTGGTTAAAGACTTTCGTCTTTAGGCACTGAGGTATGTCGGACGAGAAGACATCTCGTAGCTTCCCGAACGCTGCCCAGCCGAGTCGGATTCGTCGATTTACCTCGTCTTCGAAGCTGGAATTGCCTACCTGGATCAGTTGACCCAAGTAGATGTACTCGTCAACAGCTTCTAAGACTGAGTTCCCAACATGCACCGGTAGAGGCGCTACATGGACATTTGACATAACCTTCGTCTTGTCCATGTTCATCTTAAGGCCCACCTGTTGGGATACTCTATTGAGGTCTTCGAGCATGGTGTTTAAATCTTCCAGCGATTCTGCCATGATGACAATATCATCGGCAAACCGAAGGTGAGTGATATACTCGCCGTTTATGTTGATGCCACGTACTTTCCAGTTCAGTAGCTTGAAGACGTCTTCCAAGGCAGCGGTAAACAGCTTCGGAGAGATAACGTCTCCCTGTCTAACGCCCCTTTTCAGTGGGATTGGCTTCGTGCTCTGTTCCTGTACTCGGACCGACATAGTGGCGTTCTGGTATAAACACTTCAAAACTTCGATATACCGGTGATCTATCCGGCACCGCTGGAGAGACTGCAACACGGCCCATATTTCGATCGAATCGAAGGCTTTCTCATAGTCCACGAATCCTAAGCAGAGAGGCCAGTTATACTCTTTGGTCTTCTGTATAACCTGTCGCAGCGTGTGGATGTGGTCTATGGTACTGTAGCCTTTTCGGAATCCGGCTTGTTCGGGAGGTTGGAAGTCATCGAGCCTGTTGGCGAGACGGTTCGTAATAACCCTCGAGAACAGCTTGTAAATGTGACTCAGGAGCGTGATGGGCCTATAATTCTTCAACAGGGTATTGTCGCCTTTCTTGAAGAAAAGGACCACCACGCCCCCGTTCCACGCTTCCGGCGTTATGCCTTCGTGTAGGACGGAATTAAAGAGCCCCTGAATGACCTTTAGTACCGGCGTTCCGCCCGCTTTCAGAAGCTCTGCAGTAATTCCATCCTCACCCGCCGCTTTGTTATTTTTTAGCTGTTTGAGGGCCATTCTAATCTCGTACAGGCTGATGTCCGGGATGTCTTCGGTATAATGTCGGGTAAGCTTGGCTCTAGAATCTTTAACCATGCCCACGGGCTGTTTAACCGATGTATATAGCTGCCCATAAAACCTTTCGACCTCCCTAAGTACCTCTACCGTTGTCGTTGCCATGCCGCCATCCTCCGTCTTCAGCTTCGTCAACCGGCTTTGTCCAACGGACGCATTCCTTGCAAACACTTTGGAGCCTTTGTTTCGCTCTATCGTCTCCTTAATATTTTTAGTATTATAGGATCGGATGTCATGTCGCAAGGATTTCTGTATGCGTCTGTTGAGCTGCCTATGTGCCTCAGCATCAACGGAGGTCTGTAGGGGCATAGATCGACGTTTGGCCATGAGATCAAGGGTCTGGGTCGAGATCTTCTGAGGTTTTTGTTTAGAGCGAGACCTAAAGAATTTAGATCCCACCGTTTGGACAGCTTCTACCAGCGCGTTGTTTACCTCGTCCACTGAAACGCGATCCTGTAGACAATCGAAGCGATTGGATAGTTCAAGTTGAAAGCGCTCGGAGTCCTGGACATCGGCATGTGACGGTCTGAGTGTTGACTTCATCAGACTTGACCTTTCTAGTCTAGGGTTAATATTCAATGTACCCCTTACGATACGGTGATCGCTACCGGTTTTTACACTGCTGATCACAGAGACATCATTGAATATTTGCCTCTTTGTCGTCAAGATGTAGTCAATCTCATACGCCATGTTAGCGGGGCTTAGCCAGGTCCACTTTCTCTGGGGTGGCTTTTTGAAGAAAGAGTTCATCGCGAAGAGACCTTCTTTCTCCATAAAGTCCGCCAGCATGTGGCCCCGGTCATTCCGCTGCCCATATCCAAAAGGCCCCACCCTCAACTCCCCATCGCTTCGTTTGCCCAGTCTCGCGTTGAAGTCCCCCATAACAACAGTGAAATAGGTTTTGGAAGCATGTATGGCCCTACTTATGTCCTCATACACTTCCTCAACCTCTTCATCGGAGTATGACTTGGTGGGCATGTATACCTGGATGACCTTCAACGAGTATCTTTTGGATACTCTGAGTATCAGGTATACCACCCGACTCGAGATACTCTCGATGGATATGACGTTGTTAATAAGGGACCTGTGGACGAGGAACCCGACACCATGCAGTGACTTTCTGTCACCCTCCCGGACTTTAGGGTTGTCGTGCCTTCCCCCGCTCTTCGCACTTCGGACAACCCCACAATGTCCCAGTGCAGCCTACTCATTTCCTCTTCCACCTCGAGCAGCTTCTCGTCAGTCCTCATCGTGCTAACGTTGTGCGTTACCAGGGCCAGTTTCCGTTTGGGGTGGTAGCCGAATCTCTGCCGGGGATTCTTCGCACCCCCTGCCCCGCCGTTACCATGACCGCTACCGGAGCCAGGAATAGCGGGCCTGCCGGGGACTAGGGGCCTGGTCTTATTCTGTCTGTCCATTGGAGGTTTTGCCATACTCGCCACGCTTGGCAGACGGGTTTGCGAGCGCGGTATTAAGTGAGGATGTATCACAAAGGATGCCGCTGCCCATCCGTTGGTGTTCCCTTAGTCGCCTCTTACGACATCCACGAGAAGAGAGGGAGTGGTCCTATTCTATGCCGGAAACCACACGGCCAATTAAAATAAATTATCTAACCGAGCTTATTAAATTAAGAATGGTAAAAGAGCGGTAAAAATGCGTAAGTTCTTATTTTGTAGTCTTTATTTATTTTTAATCATCCACCCAAAGAAATATGACGAGAAACTCCGGCAACACCTTTTAATAAAAGTGTTGATGAGGGCGACTGTACTAAAATTTGTGAAGTCGACGTGGCGGTACTCAAATCGACTTTTTCAACGACTCGACTAGGTGGGAATAAAAGCAAGAGTTTTGAAAGTAGACGTAGTGGGAATTCGACATAGTGGGACTCGACCTCGTGGGAATAAATCACCTATAACAGTAACTGATTTGACTATTATTTTATGACGTCACTAAATATTTTTTCATACAAGTTACCTTATATAACTTATCGTTGTGACGTTAAGTAAAAAGTAAGTAATTTGACTAGTCAGTAGAATACCCGATTATGAGCAGAACGATGTTATAGGATAGGTACTAGCTATAACCCACTCGCGTGGATGTCGGTTATCGCGACCAAACATAGACCATGTTCTTTCCCAAGCTAATCTATCTGCATACCAAATTTTATCAGGCTATCTTCAAAAATGATGAACTTTTATACAAGCTTTCATCTCCTATTTGAACCCCTTTTCTTTGCGATATCAAATTGCATCAATATCGGTTCAGTGGTTTAGGCGAGAAAGCATAGCAGATAGACAGACAGACAAACAGAGACTTTCGCATTTATAATATTAGTATGGATTGTAGTACATTATACAGTTCTTTAACATATACTTACTTATTATATCAGTAGGCTTGATAAGTCGAGGGACAATATCGCCTTCAAGCATCGTCTTAGGGGCTTTTCAATGTCTCGTTCGCCAATTAATGGAGGCGCTGTAGCGCACCCGCGTGGCTCAAGTGCTATCATAAAGCTGGCAATCGTTTTCTCGGCAGCTTCGATAAATCAATCTTCCTTTGAAAGACTGTCGACTATATTAAAATGTTTGACATATTCGATATCATCCATGGTATTCGAAAAGTATTACATTTAATACCAGTATGTCGAAGTGGAGGGTTGTACGTTGTGATGTACACAGAGGATTGTTGTGATGTACACTTCCCATGACGTGTACATATTCAGTTATAGGAACTCCCTACATAGCTCTATCGTCTCCATCCTTCTTCCTGGCCGAATCTGATAGCTAGGTATTCATTTCAACTTAATAACACTTTGCGCTCTTTAAAAAATGGCATTGACAGACAAACTTACAACGAAGTCATCCTTAACAGGTTATAGTGATAGCAGGTAGGTATATTCAATTGCCTCTAACAGTTTTTACCGTTTCTATGATGGCAAATGTACTGAAGAGCTCGTTCAGTTAGTCCTACTACTTTACTTTCCTTCTTCCTACAGTTACAGATCCTATAAGCGGGTCGTGAAAAACCATCTGATGAAGTCGTCAAATTGAGTACTGGTGGCCTTACGAGATCGTTGATGTGTGTGATGGTAACCCTCTTTCCTGAAACTTTACCTCCAGCTTACAGGTGAATTCTTATTGACGTTGCCAATATAACAAAAGCTACATTGTATAAAGCTAACTCGTATAGTAGTCCAGCAGATTCATATCGTACAAGAAATGTAAGCGAACAAAGGAAACTAACTTTTATTAAATTTATGAAATTGTTGTTCTTTCAAATGAATATTAAAACGCTCGAGGCAAACGCACAACACATGTAGACCCCACATGTAATATTTTCCTTGCGTACAAAGTTTACGGAGCAATTGGCAACGAACATCACAATCGCAGCAACAGCAACCTAATTCCTTTCGCCGGATCACACCAACTTGGGAGCAAAGATAAACATCTGATGTCCATGTTTTGTTTGCAAATATTAACTGGCGCGCCGTTGTCTGTTTTTATTTCAGCTTTGCTTTTATTAAAATCAGAGTATTATCCAGATAATGATAATATTGTTTAAATATGCTAATTTTCAGCGTTTTGTAGGTAATGCGTATTTATACTTAATTAATTAATTATTACTGCAGATAATGGAATGAAAAGAAGTAACGATTATTCTCATGAAAATGCACTAAATTCATGATACGGTGACGTGATTGATGATAATTTTGAACAGGTAACAATCCTAAAAGTAATTATCTAAACTTTGTTTCCATTGGCATTCGAGACAGTTACCCTGGACTCCAGGGTTTATACAATTCAGAATTTGTTATTAGATTTAGTTTATCTTAGCATTAATGGGAGTGATTATCTGACCTACCAGTTGCCTCCATAACATACTCGTAGTTAGAAGAGCAATCCCCCTGTAAGGGAAAGGTTGTGAGTTCAAGTCGGACTTGAGCGCTTCATTTTTCATTTTTCGAATTTAAAAGTTAGCATAATAAATGCTATAAAAGTTTCATTAAAAAAAAGCCTATGTTAAATCTCAGTTCGTTTCTTTACTGTATTCTGCTTATGTATGAAAATAACAAAACTCTTAACAAGTTTACCACAATTATCTCCAATCGATGCGTTTAAGATGACTACACAAAAGTATAAGCCATTGATAATTAAGAACTTGTAATAGATATTATTACAAGTTCTTACGATAATATTGGGGTAATTTCGTTGTTATATAAATCTCTGTCACTGCCGTAAGTACGTCTCGGCAGGTCGCTACGGATGGAGCAATATTGAAGAGAGAACGGTTATGGCCTTCCCCGCCTAAAGGGTCTCGCCGGACTCCTATTATCCCTAATAACATTTCCCTTTGCCTACTAGTCTCGCGTATATGAAAATAAGCCAGTTTGTGCGTCGACACGGCTTCTGTAAATATAGAATGAATCCTATTGGAAAGGTTATGTATAACTATTTCAATACTACGTGTGAGGCAATTTGAGAATATTTAATGATAGGTGGGCTCAACTGGCTTATTAATAATTTATTTATAAACCAATAATTGTCAGAACCTTAGTACTGGTATTAAAAGTAATGGATTCAGGTGACTATAACGTTCAATTTTGAATACTAGTAGATAGATAATAATAGATAAATTACGGTTACAGTAAAATAGTCTAGGTATAGATAATTAACTAAATATATACCTACTTGCAGAGGTCATTTAAAATCTTAATAAAGAACCTATTCTTTCTTTTGAAGTCCTTTGAAAAAAAGGGTAGTTCTAGAAATCCACAGTGGTGTAAGCATACAAAAATGTGTAAGAAACAAAGTGCACATTTCTGTTTTATTCAAGTAGTAAGTACCTTTACCTGCGCGTAACAACTAAATGCTGAATCATGGTAGGTACGTACTGACTGTCATACTGAATTTCGAAGTTCAAAATAGCGATGAACTGTAGCCCTAAAGTACCGAAACGCGACTCACGGTAGTGCGAAAGTGCGCCACATCGATAATCTTATTTTCGAATGTTTTCCACCGCGAAGCACGGTAGTGCGAAAACATTCCATATCAATCCACACATAGTCGAATGTATCCCAGCGCGATGCACGTTAGTGCGAAAGTGTAGTAAATGCGAAGGCAGCCACATAGTCAGACATCCTATTTTATGCTAACTCGAAGGCTACAATTATGAACTTCAGATCAATTTTTAGTTCATTTAGTGCGTATCTGTACCAAAAAAAAAAAAAAAATAAGTAACCAAGTTCATTTAGTGGTACCATAAGTAACCAAGTAACTAGCCAAAGTTATCATATTATGAGACGACCAAATTTACCAGAAATATTTTCAATAATAAATATTTAGATTTAAAATAATATCTATTCTTTGCTTTCGCATATGAGCTGGATTTTCTTATACTCCCCCTCCAAAGGAGGACCAGACCGTAAGGGATGGCCCTGGCCCTGGGTCAGCCGGGGTGGGTAGGATATATCGAAGACAACCTCACCTCCGGCCTAGCACCGCGACACTCAGACGGAGTGCGGTTTTAGTGGATTCAAGTCCGACATAATCACCCCTACCGGCCGGGGGAGGTACCCGTGGGGATTTCCGCACGAAAAAAAGACAAAGGTTTCTGTTCAACTAAAATAATTTTAAATCGGTTCGACTTTTACAGATAAAGTATAAGATTAGCTTCTTGTAAAGCTTCCTATGAGTTAACTGCAAGCTTTTCATCTATTTGGTCGGGTTAAATTATAAGTAGAAATGTACCTAAGTAGGCACCTACTATTATTTGTATGTGGATCAGATCAGCGCTACTTGTCGCCATATTTGACAACACACAAACACGCCTTATATATAAGTGTAGTGTATTATAAGAAAATAACCAGCGAAGTGCGCGTCGAACCACGTGTAATAGTAATAAGGCAAAAAAATACAACATAATTGGGTTGGTATTTGGTTTACGATGAGAGAATACCAGAGGTGGGTATCTCAGAATGTCATAAAAAATGTAGTTCTAATACATAAATCTTATAAATAGGTAGGTATTTATAAAAGCTAGATAATCAAATCAAATAGTGAATGAGGGTAGGTACTTAAGTATCAGTAGGTATAGGTTACTGAAGAGAACTTCCATGGAAGTTGTCTTAAATAAAGCTTGAAAACCATGGCTACTTCTATTTGAAGACCTAAATACAAACAATTAAAAACCTTTTTGGTTCTTTATAGCCTAATTTCTATATTTGGATATTTGGTCTTTAAGTATTCAGTGGAGTCTGCAATAAAAACCACTTTAGATATACACATAAAAATGTGATTTGAATGCCAAGCGACGATTTGTATGTATATGGGACTTAAAGATTTATGCAATGCAATGAGGTTATAGCCTATTTATACTCTATTAGAGCTATTTTGTGGAATTACACGGCTTCAATACTTTGAAGATGAGTACCGCGTGGGGTGTTTTCGCCACAATAAATAAGGAGAGCCCTCACCTTTAAAGACGCATATAAAGAGAAGGGAAATTTATACTGATTCAGGTGTGGCTCAATAGCTCAGTTAGAAGAGCATTCCCTCTGTAAAGGAAAGTTCGTGGATTCAAGTCCCACTTGAGTGCTAAATAATAAATTTCGAAGGAAAACTTACTTCAATTTAAGCATCAATTTAAAAGAATCAAATTTATAAATTTCATATGTGCTTGAGTAGCTCCCTATTAGGTTAAGATCTATAAGCCCGATGTAATGGCTTAGGTAAATGATCTCTAAATTTTGGTTTTCCACTAGACTACACTAGACTTAGTTCAACTAAAATTTTGAAGTCCATAGTAAACACTGGCAAACAAGGGCCAGGAAATAACAAGACAGCCATTTCATAGACCGCAAATTTCCCTCGTCAAACGTGCCGACAGTGTTATCCTTTTTGCATTGGTAGTTTCCGCTGGTTCACTTAGTGTATATACAAACTGAGCTGAAGCCCGTTCCTTCGGTTAACAAGGACGAGGATTTATAACAAAGTAGGCTATGTCCTGTAGCTGGTTGTAGTCTAGTTTCCGCGCCCCCGCCAGTCAGTGGGATGGTTATATCGGAATGGAAGCGACTAAAACCGCACGCCGCCTTATATCATTTGTTGCCGAAGGTGATGTTGCTACTGGTATATTATCCCTCGCACTCCGTCTGACCCGAGGCCATTTCGAGATGGCTCCCTCGGGTGGGTACTCTAGCTGTGTGCAGAATTTCAGCCATATCCATTACGTTGTTTATAAGGGAAAGTGGACCCTGAACTCCCGAGTCCACCTGGGTTTCGGGGGTCATTCATAAAAACATGTCTCCATGATGATGATCAGTAACAAACGAAGACACTGTTGGTGTATTTTTACTGTCTATTAGTTAAAATTATTTGAATTGTAACTAAGTACATTTTGGATTTTAAAGAATATTATAAATATTTTCATCAAAATCTTAAATAAAATGTATGTTTTATAGCAAATACTTAACGAAATGAATTAGGTGTTACAAGCTTGAAATCAAATTTTAATCCCGGCAAGGCACTTAACTCACTTAACCTTCTTCACTTTGTTTTTTTTTATACCACGTGGCAGACAAGCACACGGCCCACCTGATGGAAAGTGGTTACCGTGGCCTATGGACGTATGCAACACCAGGGGCGTTACACTCGCGCTGCCCACCTTTATTTTTTATATTATTTGTCCGATATTTAAAACGAAAAGATATCCTAGAAACGGGTAGCATACTTAGCAGTGTTGTATTTACAAACCATGCGTTAGTACTTAATGAATGGCATCAAAATAAAAGTTAAATTATGATAACGGTTGGCTAAAATAAGAAAAAAATTGATCGGTCCAGGCGGGATTCGAACCTGTGATTCTTCCTTAATGATGAGAATGCATTTACCAGTACAAAAAACAACCCCATGGGGGCGGCCTTACTGCTTGGTAAGAGGAAAGCTGCGCCCCCGGGCCCCTCCGCTAACCCAGGTTCTCGAGCCGGCTCTGCTTGGAGGAGTGGTGGAATCCCTGTTCCCGGCGCGGGCGGAACACGTTCCGCCGCAGATGGCTCCGCCACCTCGGTCGCCTGATGCGCCCGACGTGGTTATTGACGACGACGTGCCCGAGGTCACTTGGGTAGAACTAGAGCTGGCGGTGCGACGGCTTAGAGCCAAGAAGAACACCGCCCCGGGACCCGACGACATTCCAGGCCGTGCGTGGGTCCTAGCTCTAGGAGAAGACGGTCTCGAACCCCGACTGCGAGGGTTCCTCAGCGCATGCTTGGAGCGGGGCCAGTTTCCGAAGATGTGGAAGACGGGGAAACTGGTCCTCATCCGCAAGGACGGACGCTCGGCGGACGAGCCGTCCGGGTACCGGCCCATAGTGTTGCTCGACGAGGTGGGCAAGCTCTTCGAAGGAGTGATTGCCAAGCGCCTCGTCGAGCACCTCTCTAGAGTGGGGCCGGACCTAGCGGACACGCAGTACGGCTTCCGCCGGTGGCGTTCCACTGTGGATGCCATCATGCGCGTGAGGACTCTGGCGGAGGATGCGGTTGCCCGGGGCGAGGTGATGTTGGCGGTGTCCTTGGACATCTCCAACGTGTTCAACACCTTGCCCTGGAGTTGCATCAGGGAGGCGCTCGTGTACCACGATGTGCCTCTCTACCTCCGCCGCATAGTCGGGACGTACCTGACGGAGAGAGCCGTCGTCTACCCAAGTGCGACCGGCGTCGGTAGGCGTGAGATGTCGTGCGGTGTCCCACAGGGATCGGTCCTGGGGCCGCTCCTGTGGAACATCGGATACGACTGGGTGCTTCGCGGTGAGCTCGAGTTCGGTGCCACCGTCACGTGCTACGCGGACGACACGCTAGTGACGGTGAGTGGTGCTACACACCGCGAGGCGACCCAGAGGGCCACGACCGCTGTTGCTCAAGTCGTGGATCGGATCCGGCGGCTGGGTCTCGAGGTGGCTCTGCACAAATCCGAGGCCTTGTTCTTTCATGGTCCTCGGCACGGGACACCCCCGGGATCCAGCTTGACAGTAGGAGGTACTCCCATCCACATCAAGCCCCGGTTGAAATACCTGGGGGCTCGTACTCGACGGTCGGTGGGACTTCGGAGAGCACTTCCGAAGTCTGCGCCCCAAACTGTTGGTGACAGCTAACGCGCTGGCGCGGCTGCTGCCCAACCTGAGGGGCCCGGAGGACTCCTGCAGGAGACTCTACGCGGGTGTCGTGCGGTCCATAGCCCTATACGGGTGCCCCGTGTGGGCGGACACCCTGCAGGCCAGGTTCGTACCCCTGCTGCATGCGCCGCAGCAGAGGATGGCCTCCAGGGCCATTAGGGGGTACCGCACGATATCCTTTGAAGCGGCGAGTCTCCTAGCCGGATCGCCACCGTGAATCCTGGAAGCGAGATCCCTTGCGGCACTGTATCGGTTCCGTAAGGAGGCGTGGGAGCGGGGATACGATCCCGAGCCCGAAGACATTTGGGCCGAGAGATCCCGGCTCCACGGGATCATGGTGGCGGAGTGGGTGCGACGACTTGAGCAACGACGCGGAGGGCATGCCGTCATAGAGGCGGTAAGGCCCATCATGGGGGAATGGCTCGAGAGGCCACATGGCAGCCTCTAGTATCGACTGACGCAGATTATCACCGGGCACGGGTGCGTCGGGTGATATCTGTGTCGGATCGAAAAGGAGCCACCGTCCGAGTGCCATCACTGCGACGCGAGCGAGGACACAGGGCTGCACACGCTTACCGAGTGTCCGGCATGGGCCGGACCGAGGCGGGAGCTAGTGGCGGCCCTGGGAGTGAGAGTTCTCACCCTCGCCACCCTGCTCACAGCAATGGTCCGCTGTGCGGACGCGTGGGCGGCCGGCGTCTCCTTCAGCGAGCAGGTAATGGTCGTGAAGGAGACGGCGGAACGGGAGAGGCGGCGCGAGCGAGAGAGACTCGCGGATCGCGCCGCCCGCGCGCGATGGCAACTCGGGCGTGGGAGGGCACTGACTGACCTCCGTCCCCCATGAGCGCGCCTCCCCATTCCGGGGGCGAGTTGGGGACACCGTTGTCCCCCCCTCCTGAGGAGGGCCAGACCGTAAGGGATGGCCCTGGGTCAGCCGGGGTGCGAGGGATATGTCGATGACAACCTCACCTCCGGCCTAGCACCAAGACCCACAGTCGGCGTGCGGTTTTAGTCGGTTCGAGTCCGACGTAACCTCCCCATCCGGCTCCGGCAGGGGGGGTATCCGAGGGGATTTCCGCACGAAAAAAAAAAAGTACAAAAAAAAACCTATTATCTTATTCAATTTGAATAGTCACGTACTATTTATTAGATACTAAATGCTGTAAAATTTCAATCATTTTTATTATAAATAGCTTAGTGTAAAAGTTTTTTTTTTTTTTTTCAAATAATTGACAAATTTGTTATAATTGACAAATTCTAAAACCATGCAATTTAAGGAAGCGTAGATACGTTAATAAAATTTAGTAGGTACTCGTACTTTTTCCGAGAGCTGTTTTACAATAATTTTTGCCTGAATGAAAAAATAAAGTTCTGTCTGTTTTCTGTTTCTGTCTGTCTGTCTGTTTTTGTGATAGTGTCTTCAAATGACTGTACCTTTGACAGACTTTAGCAAACCTATAAACAATATTTCATCAAAAACTAATATAGCAATGTTATTAAAATCAAGTAACAAACATTGGACCTCGCATCCGAATCAACAAATACCAGCAACGCAATTCCTGTAGGTTGAAATAACTTGTTTTGAGGGTCGTAATTAAATTATGAGTATCCCTTTGGTGGGTTCGTGAGCTTAATAAAAGCGTAATAGTTATATTTCGAGGGAGGGTGGCTGCTTGGTTACGCAATTACGTCGATTACAGGGGACATTATTTAGCCAACTGCGGCAAAACCGAAGAGAGCTGTGGTGTCGGACTTTTACAGGAAATTAGAAATGGCCCAAAGCATAAAACGATTAAATGATTATGGTCAAAGTTTGGCTCAATTGTGTGAATAACTCTGCTGGAGTGTCATTAGGTACGTATCTATAATTTGCTTAATTTCCTTTTAGAATTAAATGAATCAAATAAAGAAGGCATCTTTATGTATAATAATAATAGCTAATGAACAAGTTAATAAGACTCCTGCGCTAGGTAAAACTGTGTTGCAGGAGACAGTATCTTCGCCTCAGAATCTTCTATCTGGGGAGAGTCTAGGATCCACATGTATCAGTCTGACTGTGGATTTAGCTGGACTTCGATATTTTCTGTGAATCTGACCTCCACAATGCAAAGGCGATATAGAAGCATTGCAGTTAGACCAGTTGTTGGACTTCAAAAACTACCCGTATTGACTGCCATAGATGTTCTGCAGAGTGCCTTGGAGTGTATGTTAAGCCGTTGCGCGTCGGTCCCGGTGTTCACCAGTCCCTCTAGACAAGTTGCAATTCGTTAGCTGGCGTATGTAGGTATCGTAGAATAGATTAACAAATGTATGGGATTTGACGTATTTGACATTCGTTGACGACTCTATCAAACACATCAAATCCCATATATTCGTCATTCTATTCTACAATACGCCGTTCATTGCTGGCTAACGCATTGCCACTTGTCTGGAGGGACTGGTGAAGACCGGGACCGACGCGCAACGGCTTTTCCTACACTCCCAGGCACGCCTAGACCAATACAAATACCCATATTCATGCATACAAATATTTGCACTGAGCGGAGATCGAACCCGCGCCTCCTGCGTAACAGTCGAAGGCACTACCGCCACGTCACAGGAGACAGAAATGTTATAACGCTAAGTATAACGCTAAGTAATCGAACATTTTCTACAAAACTTAATAATTGGCTGATAATAAGTGTTCGGTACAGTACAACCTATTCCCATAATGTCTGTTTGTCAGATAATGTGATTGTTTTAGTTCAAAATACGCTGAAGACGAATAGAAATATACTTTATTTGAATATCTTCAGTTACAAACGGAACCTCTTGAAACCGACGACGAGCTTGCATGCAGTAATGACATTAGAGGAAACTCGTGTGAGGTGTAAGAACAGAAACAAATGGCGAGCTGCTCTCTCTGTCTAACGTGGAGGAAGAAAAGAGAGGGTACGATGTACTTACCATCCTCATCATAAATTCCGAATGCACTACTCAAGATTCTGCTTTTGTTGAAGGTAATAAGACAAATATCTAATAATATGCGACGCTTCTGGTTAGTACTCAATTATACCTACATATTTTATAATACTATAGGTACAATAGCTACTGCAATAAAATTAGTAATAAACAAAGCCTAGAGTGGTACATAGAAGAAAGAAAAACATTGATCTGTTGTGTTAAAATAAATATTTGAGGCTCCTAAACTCTTAGGATATACTACAACCTTCACTTTTAAAATCACGATTAAGTAAAGTCTGCCTCACACTAAATCATTAAAAATCTACGTAACTAATTGAATTTCGAAATCAAAGATTAATATAAAAAAAAACAATATGCAAACAGTCTACTTAAATTCAATTTTTTCTTAAATTAAATCCGGACAATTGATGGTTTGATTCATTGATGAGTTCGTAAACATGGCAAATAATTAAAAAGGTTTTCTTTCACAAAAAGGCATAAAACTTTATGCCCAGGCAATATGAAAGCAACACGAAAGAAAATAACAATAACTGAACTCTAGATGAATTATGTAACTGACCCAAATGACTTAACTGAACAATGGTCGAAGTTTGATACAAGTGTGTGAATAACTTTGTAGGACTAAGTATCATTAACCATGTGGACTAATTACCATGGATCGATTAGGTATACTCACTTGCCAAGGATACAGTTTGTACAGACCTAATTTAAGACAATGTAAGGCGCAACACATACCTTTATACCTATACTACGTGTTGTGCTTTACATTTTATTAAGGAGTACCTGCTCCTTACACAATGTATTTATACCTACTTCCAATGTTTTCACTCGATGTCGATATATTTATCAATGTTACCAAATCCATATCCATATCCATCCTTCCATACAAATATTATAAATGCGATAGTAACTCTGTCTGTCCGTCTGTCTGTATGTTAAGCTTTAACGCCTAAACCACTGAACCAATTTTTATGAAATTTAGTGTAGGGGTAGAATAGACCATGATAAAGGACATAGGCTATGTTTTGTCGCGATAACCGACATCCACGCGGGCGGAGCCGCGGGCAAAATTTAGTTAATATTATAAATGCGAAAGTAACTCTGTCTGTCTGTCTGTATGTTACGCTTTGACGCCTAAATCACTGAAACGATTTTTATGAAATTTGGTGTAGGGGTAGAATAGAACAAGAGAAACGACATAGGCTATGTTTGGTCGCGATAACCGACACCCACGCGGGCGGAGCCGCGGGCAAAAGCTAGTACTGAATATTTGTACTTTTATTTTTATTTATACACACGTACTCTATATGCCTCTTGGCTCCACGCTCGTGGAATTTTGATTCTGTTCCCACTGCGCCTTCTGATCCTAGCTCCCCAGGTTCACATTCTGAAATCGTTTGAGGTTATTCGTACAAATAAAAACATATCGTTTTCCTCTTTAAAATATAGGGCTGTTTACCATCAGGTAAATATATACAGCCTAAACTCAGTCTCAAATGCGTGGCTCGAGTTAACAATAGTGCCCGGTATACGGCAATAGGCTCACCCCCTGTTACGTGGGACCGAATAAAATTACCGGTAAAATGTGGGTGTTAACTCACCTCTGCCTAACCCTCGAAGGATAAAGGCATGATTGTATGTATGTATGTTTGTATGTTAAAATATTACTATAGATGTACCTACATAAACTTATCGACTTAGTAGGGATGATTATACCAGTGCAAGACAAACTGCAAACACGGAAAGGATTACAGTGATCGGAAGAGAAGAGCATAGGAGCCAGAGATAAGCGAAGGGGATAAGGTTTATTTAAAGGAAATGGAGAAGTTGAATAAGAACATGTTGGATAAGGCACGGATGCGATTAATATTCTGTACTAAAGGCAAAGAGAAAATACAATCCTTCATCTAGACTCAAAGTAAGTAAAGCGTAAATATGATTCTATTCACGCTCTTATGAAAGATGAAACAAGCATTTGCCATGAAATTAGCATTTTATTTTAGAATTAAATTAATAATATTCTAGTGATTAGATTAATAATATTCTTCTTTTTATTCATCTTAGCGCAGAAGCATCCGAAGTCTGCTTCGATAACTGTGAAGCGACTGCCATATGACCTCCACAACCCAAAGGCCATATAGAAGCATTGCGGCTAGACCAATTGTTGGACTTTCAGGGCTTCAAGTACCCGTAACAACTGCTTTAGATGTTCGTATGGCGACAGCGATCGACAACTTAACGTACTCTCCCAACCACCAATGCAAATATAGGTATATGTGCATACAAATATTTGCACTGAGCGGAATCGAACCAGCGCCGCGCCACCTGCGTAGCGGCCGCGTTCACTACCGCTACACAACACAGAGCCTGTCATTAATAATACTATTCTTATCTAACTTCCTCATCCACCGCAAGAATTCGAAAATTCCTACCAAATTAACATCATACATTTTAAAAACCTTTACAGTTATTGAGCACTGGGGTAACTCTACTTAAATATTAAAGAGTCCCATTAGACATTCGTTAAACCTCGGAAAGAGCGTAAATAAAATAACTTTATACTACCGTACTCAAAAAGCTGCACAGTCAATGAGGAAACGGTGTCTAATGCAACTTCACGTGGGTAAATAAAATGGATGCGTAAATAAAATTGTCTGTCTGCATTTTATTTGCACAAAATCGTGTTAAAAATTCTACTGAGAAAATATTTGCAACGACAGTACACCACCAAAATAATATTCTACGACATTCTATGATATCATAAACAGCGCAGCACTCTCCAGACTGAAGTAGGTACCTAAGCATAGTTTAACTAGCTTGTATTACGGGTTCTAGTATGCGGATAAGCAAACATGTTTTTTTTTCATAAATACACACACATATTATACATTGAAACACCCATATCAATGCAAAAATAGGTAATTATATACGCTCCCTGCGTAGCAGTCGAAGGCACTACCGCCACGTCACAGGAGACAGAAATATTATAACGCTAATTAAACTAACATTTTCTACACAACATTTTAAATATATTCTAACAGGTATAATTAGAGTACGTGCATGTCTTACACGTCTTAACACAAAACGCATAACGCGTTGTTAAAGAGATTCAGAAGTGCTTTAATGTTCATTCTCAGAGTGCTTGTTTTAAGCGTGTTTTCAAACCAACAGGGATAGCGCTTAACTTATTGGAATACTTATGCAAATCCTAGCAACGCCACGGTTTGACTATATAATGTCATGTCACTATGATAATGAGGATTACGTGAGATTCAACGAGCTGCCTCTCTAGACAAATGGCAATTTGTTTGTAGAATAAAGAATCTATGTATGAAATTGACATAGTATGTCATAAAAGTAATAATACGTCATTTCCATCAGCTTTGGCCTATATAGGTACAAATCAAATACATAGGGAAAAAGAATCTTCTCGGCCGGGACTCGAACCCGCAGTCTTTCCCTTACAGGGGGAAAGAATACAAGTGTATTCTTTCTCTGTCACCACACGGTCACTTCTGCAGAGGAAACTCCCCAAATGTTTCAACCAAGATCAAAGTACACACATTGTTATACGCTTTGTTAATACGTTTTACCCACTTAAAAACATCGATTTCAAACGCCAGGAACATTGTCGTCCCAACTTGAGTAATGATCAATCCTTCCGCATCACTGGAAGTGACTTTGCGAGTCAGTTTAATAAATTGAATTATTATAAACTGGGTTTTTGCCAGAATTTGATACGAGACGTTTAATTGTTCAGCCTGCCGCCTTCATTTGTCAGTTAATGGATGTATGTAAGTACCAGCAGCCAGCTTCGCTTAGCTCGGTCCGGAAGGTTTTGGTGGGTCCTCATAACACTAAGACTAGGTTGGAATGATTTTTATAGCATTTATTATGCTAATTTTAAAATTCGAATACATCTTGAAAAGTGAAATGATCGAGTCATTCATCAACTCGCGGGCAATAAAATCGCGGGAAACCGCGAGTTGACAACTTTCAATTTTTGATTATTTTCTTGTCGTCAACTAGCGCGATTGTCAAAATTGACGTATTTGTGTACAGTCAGTTACGAAAACTTTGTAATAAATTTAATATAGTTTGGTACCTATTTAAAATGTAAGAGATTTAAACCCAAGACATTTCCCTTACAGGAGGATTTTTTGTTGTGTTGGAAGTTGGAAGAGCATTCTCCCTGTAAGGAAAAGGTCGTGGATTCAAGTCCCACTTGAGCATTTCACTTTTCCCGATGTATTCGAACTAAAAAGAGGTCTAAAGTTATTGTTTTAACCTAGTAGGTATCTAGGTACAGTCAGTATCAGAAGTTTACAATTATTGTCACAAAGTAACGCATAATACTAATGTTTCCGAGACTTTGCCTTTAGCTTAACATCAGGCGAGGTGAAGTCAAATTGACGTGTCCTCTGTAAAAAAAAAAATGTTCCTGTTACTTACGCGTGTTGTCTTAGTTAGAATACCTATTCATTAGCAAGTTACTTGATGGTTGTGCCTCTAACAGACAATTTGCAAGGCAGTAACTGAATCTATTTCAGTGTAACAAAGGTCGTAGGTCACCGTGCGGGGCTGTAGTGCCGCTAACAATGGTAAGTACTATTATTAATATTATTAGGATCACCTTTGAGTTTCATGTAGATAATGTGGACAAACAAGAAGTACAGTTTATAAAGGATATACGGCTGCACTTTTACATACAAATTTATAAGAAAAGTGCGACCGTATCTCCGTTGTCGACTGTACCTACCTACATATCAACCTAAAAAAATACGAAATAATAAAAATATTACGAACTTTAATTACATTTTTATTTTCACGTACACATATAGAGGGACAGGCAATGTCTGGTATTATATTAAAAATTCCAATGCACATAAATGTTTATGGAAGTATTTCGTTAATTGATATGCCCGCGGCTAGAGACAGATGACGTCACCATTTTCTGTACATGGACCCAATAATTGGTACCTTTTTAAACGTTAACGATATTGCAAGAATTTTGTAAATAAACTTTTGAATTCAACCAGAATAATTATGACAAACTTTCTACTTGTAGGTCATTAAAATTAGGACATTAAAAATTAGGACTTTTTTTTTCAATTAAATTCCCAGTTGTCATCACTGGTGCATAAAGCAATACGCTAACCCATTATTTTTTAATGAATTGTACATTCGAACAACAGATTAGATGTCTGAAAAATCTGTATAAACTACACCTAAAGTGCGAAATCGTACCCTTAGAGGACTTTTACGATGGTAAACGTACTGTTTTCAATGAGGAAGCCTGTTAGGGTTTTATTGTCCTCTCATCACTCTACTGTGAAGACATTTTTACAGGTTAGACACGGATTTTACAGGACTGTATGCAATAAATAAGTAGTCATTGGTCATGGGAAGAATGTATGGGGAAGATCTTTAGTTAACCTTACCTGCAAACCGGCACACCTGGACACACACATAGAGTACGAGGTTCTAGTACAGGCTTGTATGCCGAGTTTGGGTATTAAAAGTATTTTATAACATATTTGCTCGTAAAGTGGTTGTAATTACACCAATTTCAATATCGTAATGTATCTCATTAAGTACTTGTGCGATAATGTAATGTAAAAGGCACGTGTTTTATTTTTTAATAAAGTTTTAAGATACTCCGTGAACGATACTTTTAAAAATCTTAGCAAAGAGGTTTTATTTCAAGAAAGTGGTCAATATTTTATGAATAAAATTAACTTTGGGAAATAAAATATAACAAATAAACATTTAATTCTTTAATTTAATTAATTTTAACAATAAATTACAACCATTTATCTGTAACAAAAACACAAAAATATTAATAATTTACTTTATTAGTAATACTGGCTGTTTTTGTACCTTTGCCTAAAAAAAACGTTGATGCGCGCGCATCGCTTATTTGTGGACAAGTAAAAATAATTCCGCGCGCTTTTTCTTTTCGCTGTATTAATTATTAATTTCCTCGTAAATATGTTATAAAACGTCGTATGACATACGTGCGCTTTGAAAATTACAGCCTCTGCTTCCTTATAGCCCTCGCCGATGGCTCGGGCTAGTAATATCGCCTCGGCTGTAATTTTCAACTTACCGCACTTATGTCATAATGTACTAATAAAGCAGCTGCTTAACAGTAAAATTAATTGTACGAAATCGTACATAAAAACTTATATTGCGTAGGCAAGCAGGAATCAAACAGTTGGGGCCAGACCGTAAGGAATGGCCCTGGGTCAGCCGGGGTGCGATGTCGATGACAACCTCAACTCCGGCCTAGCACCACGACCCACAGTCGGCGTGCGGTTTTTGTCGGTTCGAGTTCGACATAACCTCCCCTTCCAGCTCTGGCAGGGGAGGTATCCGAGGGGATTTCCGCACGAAAAAAAAAGGAATCAAACAGTTGAGTTGAGAAAAACTATTAAAACACTTCAAGCTATTTATAAGGTTCGGTGTTACAAAACTATACCGCGATGTAGGCGATCGGTACAACGCCATCTAACGAGCGTGCGTACAACCTTTAGAAATAAGTAGTAAAGTAAAAGTAAAATATTTTTTATTGTACACCAATATATACAAATTATAAAGATACAAAACATACATAAAATACTGTACAATGGGCGGCCTTATTGTATACAACAATCTCTTCCAGGCAACCTTCAGTAGTTAGAATTCGTATACTTAGAATTAAGATATTAAACATTAATGATAAGAAACTTCAAGCGGAATCAAATTAGTGTATATACCTACAACTAACCAGGTACCTAAAGTCAGCATCAGATCTATCTTGATGAACAAAGTGCTCAACATGATCTTAATTCCTTGGTTTTTCTCCATTCCTGTAAACGGATTGTTCTGATGTTTGGCACACACCTTTCGTCCGGACAGTCTCTCTTAATGCCTTGGTTTTAATGGAGCTTTTTGTAAAAATGATGATGATAAATTTTGAGACTTAATCAACATTTTTTTTTTCTTTTAAAAATAACATTAGAACCGAAATTACTAATATTCCCTCTAACCCCTCCAACTAAGCTAAATTCCTTGTGCTTGGAGTGGGTTCACATCGGTAGTCTAATGACCAGGATTCGAACCAGGAACTTCTCGATCGAAGGGCCAACTTTTTATTTCTGACGTCGCGCTGACTGCAAAACCAGTGAGCATTTCACTGCATCTGTTTTCGCAAAAGCTTTCGTAGTGAAGAAAAAATGTATCAAAAACCTTTGACAGACGCATAATAAAATATCTACCTGAAAATTTTAATAATGTCGCACGTCAACACTTTTATTAACGCGGTCCTCGTTTCATTTTCAAACTTGTCTGTCACTGTCAATTGAACGCGCTGACCCGTGCTCGGGGTCCAATTAACGTTTTTAATAAATTGCTCTCTGTTGCATATAGCTGAATACCTTCCGATATGTATTCTGTATTGTCCCCATCCCTTTTACTCTGCAACATTCATACAATCCATGTCAAATTGACTAAATTTATGCAACTGCTGTTCTATCCACCCTACGCATCATGTCTTAATTGAGGGGGGATTGTATTTGAATAACGTATTAATGCACACAAAGCAGAAACCGAAATATCTGTCATGATTTTCGACACTTAGAACTCTCATTAAAGTTTGCTAAGCCCTTTTATTTTGCTGTTATAATATTCACTTTGAGTGAAGATGAGAGTCCGATAGGGTGAGTCTCTGTCTACGAAATGATACCTATATATTTGTACACTCTGATGGTCGAGTAAAACTCTGGTAAGAAATAAACCCAAATTAAATTTTAGAGGAAAAAGGCCGAAGTATTTTGAACAAATATATGAAACTGTAGGTCTATTTTCAGTTTATAAGTAACAATGTAACTTTAAATGACTGTTTGTTTCTTAATCAATAAAAAAATAGATCAAAAACAATTAAGTGTGTGCCTGTTTAGTTTATTTTTCAATTTCTTTGAGACATTTGAATGATTTTTTATGGCATTTATTATGCTAACTTTTAAGTGCGAAAAGCACGAAAAAATTCTTTGAACATAACATAAATTAAAAATTAAAAAAACCCCCGTACACTTCCCATCCCCACTTTAATTGCCATAACTTTTAAACTGCTCAACCGATTTTTATCAAACATGTCTAAGAACACTCGCACATAATTCACCTTTAATACAAAAAAACGCTTCGTGCGTTCGACAGAAAGACAAGCAGACAGACACGTCCACCTTATAACACCCCTCACTTTGCATCGGGGATTAAAAACTAGGATATACAACATTAAAAGTACAGTTTTCAGAATGAACATGATAAACGCGACATAAAGATGCGTTTAAATCTTATTAAAAATAAATTATCTATTATTATATATAAGTTATAAATAGCACGTAAATTGCCCAGTGATTAAGCAGAGATATAAATTGACAAGGAAATAAAGAGAACTTTCATTAATCATGCACGCAGCACGATTAATTTGCTGTAGGTACTTATATGGGAAAGGAAAATAACTAATGATTACGATACCATTTCACGTTGAATATCACAAATGCTATCTTTAGTATAAATATTAAGATACTTTTATCAGGGTGCTACGAAGACCTTTGGATCCCGCCTCGCCTGCAAGTTCATGTATCTGCTAAGTAACGGACAGTCTGGTGCGTAGGCTTAACTTTCTGGTTTGATAGGTCAGACGGCAATCACACCAATCAAAAACAATAAGCAGACCCCGGGCTCGAAAGTGCGAACTGGCTGCAACTGAGAATTCGCTATGAGGACGACTAGGACTTACTTTTGCCACCTGTACGTCTCAGTCAGCATCAGAAAGATGTTAACGTACAAAGTACTCAAAATGATCTCGTTTTTTACCCCCTTCCAGTTGACCGATTTAACCATAAGTTTGGGTAATAATACCATTTAAATCAATAAATCAGTTTGATTTGCTTTTAATACGAGAGTTTTAAGATCATTTTGAGACTTCGTCGTCAAGATATTTATGACACTGACTGTACAGTCAACGACAAAAGTAGCTTAACAAATTCTAATTTATTGATCAGTGTGGCTGCTAAACCTAACATAAAATAAGAAATATCGATAATATTAAATATACATAATATCCATGCTAATATTATAAATGCGAAAGTAACTCTGTCTGTCTGTATGTTACGCTTTCACGCCTAAACCACTGAACCGATTTTGATGAAATTTTGGTATAGGGGTAGATTAGACCTTGTGAAAGGACATAGGCTATGTTTGGTCGCGATAACCGACCTCCACGCGGGCGGAGCCGCGGGCAAAAGCTAGTAGTACATAAGTTAAATAACTTGGTCGTCAAGATATTTAAGACGATGATTGTACCGAATATGTAGGTATATTATAAATTAATGTGAGCTTATCTTCTCCATCAACTATAAGACGAAAATACATTTAACAATAAGCAACAAACCAACACCTTTTCATGAATTGTTAAAACTTTTCAAGATATTTCTTATTCCGTTCCGGAACATAGGCCCCGCCTAAAGAGATTTTTAACGAGGGAACTTGCTCCATTCGTACTTCCACCTTTCAATTTGATATTATCAACTTATTATGTGTATGATATTGTTGGAACTTTACACAATGAAATAAAACTATTTTTAACAGACTATAATTATTGGATTATTTACAACTAGCTTTTGCCCGCGGCTCCGCTCGCGTGAATGTTGGTTATCGCGACCAAACATAGTCTATGTCCTTTCTCAAGTTCTAACCTATCCCTATACCAAATTTCATCAAAATCGGTTCGGTGGTTTAGGCGTGAAAGCGTAACATACAGACAGACAAACAGACAGACAGATAGAGTTACTTTCGCATTTATAATATTAGTATGGATGATCGTTGCGTTTCGGTTGTTTATCAGCAATCGTGATCACTGGGGAATATTTAAAAGTGCCGACCTATTTATAAGTATGTCGGATTGTTGCTGTTACACACAGTGATTGGTGGACTTGATTTAGTGAATTTACCGAATACGATTCAGCTAGTAGTAAGTACCTTCTAACCAAAGTTCTTAATCAAGAAATTCCACGCGGTGCACCCCGGGCAATGAAGTTGGCAGCGCCTCTCCTCTCTCCAGCGCCAAGGTAGGGAAGACACTTATTTTTATTTTTTTTTATAAAGGACACGTCAATTTGACTTCAATTAGCCTGATAGTAAGCTAAAGGCAAAGTCTTGGAAAGAGGGCCACCATTATAAACACTTACCATGTTAACAATTCCTATGGCCATACGGGAGCGGCCCTGTTGAAGGTTGCTCGGAAGTTCTCCACATGTCCCCTTAACTGATTGATTGATCCTTAGCAGATGGCATAGTGGAGCAGGCAGGCACGGGCGGGCTCTCTGATATCATATGTATGCCATAGATGTACACCAAGCTGAGTGCCACCACTGTTAACATGATACATGTTTACGATGGTGACCCTCTTTCCGAGACTTTGCCTTTAGCTTATCATCAGGCGAGGTGAAGTCAAATTGGCGTGTCCTGTATAAAAGAAAGAATAATAAATAAATAAATAAATAAATAATAAATAAGAAGTACGACATATCGTCTAATAACAATATTTATTGAAATCATTAAGTAACAATTGTTTTTAAGAGTTATATTAATTTTATAAAAATAAAGACTTATGTTTATCAAACGGATTAAAAAAGTACATAATAATAATAATAATAATAAAGCCCGTTTATTTCCAACCATAAAGTACAGTTTTTTAACTAATGAATATAACTATATCTAAGTACATGCAAATAAAAAGTAAAACATAGTATTTTTAAGAATTTGATTCGTCGATTGGAACCCCGGATTGGGTAGGCCTCCTCCAGCATTTGCCATTCGGCTCTGTTATGTGCTATAGCTTCCCATTGCTTGCCTGCTGTAGCTATGATGTCATCCACCCAGCGTTTTCTGGGTCTGCCCGGTCGTCTTTTACCATGTGGTCCAGTCCATCTAGTCGCTTCTATTGTCCATCTTTTGTCAGTGTATCTCGCAAGGTGTCCTGCCCATGCCCATTTAAGTTTTAGAGCATGGTGGAGCGCATCCGATAATTTTGTTCTCCGTCTGATTAGCTCGCTTCTGACTTTATGTATTTTCCTTAGCTTAAGTATGCTCCTTTCCATTGCTTTCTGACAGACTGCTAGTTTAGATTTTGTCTTTGATGTATAGGTCCACGTCTGGCATCCGTAGGTAAGAGTAGGAAGAATACACGAGTCCATAACTAATTTCTTCGAGTATAGAGAGAAGTTACCCTTCAGGATTTCTTTCAAAGACCAATATCTTTTCCAGCTCAATGCTATTCGTCGATCGACTTCCTCATCAGTATTTGTGTCTGCAAAGGATATCTGCTTCCCAAGGTAGCAGTAGTTATTAACGTATTCCAAGGGTTTTCCATTTAGATAGATTGTATTAGCTTTACTGTTTGTCATTAATTTTGTCTTACTCTCGTTCATTTTTAAACCTATCTGCTCGCTCTCCATACTCAATTCGACTGTCATTTCTTCTAGAGCTCTACTGGATTCTGCAAAAAGAACTATGTCGTCTGCAAACCTTAAATGGCTCAGATATCTTCCAGCTACCACGATTCCCTTCCTTTGCCAATTTAGCTTTTGGAATATAGTTTGGAGTACTGCTATGAATAGCTTAGGTGACAATGGATCTCCTTGTCTTACTCCCTTTTCAATTGCTATCTCTGAGCCTCGTCTTTCCAATTTAACTCTGCTAGTGCCTCCCTTATAGATGTTCTTAATTACTTCTATGTACCTTTCGTGAACTTGGCAGTCTTTTAGAGATCTCCATATAGACTCGTGAGATATGCTATCGAATGCTTTAGCGTAGTCTATGAATGCTACATACAGAGGTCTTCTGTATTCCTGGTATTTTTCAAAGATCTGCGTGATAACATGTAAATGATCCGTGGTGGAGTAGCCAGACCTAAATCCTGCTTGTTCTATAGGCTGAGAGCTATTGATGTCAGTGTTGATTCTATCTTGCAGTGTGAGCGCAAACAATTTATACAAGCTTGATAACAAACTGATTGGTCTGTAGTTGCCTACTTCTTTCGGATCGCCCTTTTTGTATATCAGTATGATGTCTGACCTCTTCCATTGTTCCGGTACTTTGCCTGTCTCTAGTACTTTGTTGAACAGAGTAGTTAGTGGTGGAATTAGATGAGCAGCGCCCACCTTTATGGCTTCGTTTTGTATACCATCTGGTCCCGGACTTTTGGCAGCTTTCAGCTTTTGAATTTGGTTGAGTATTTCTACTCCATTTACTGGTATTAATGTCTCTCTGTGTTTCTGGTCTGGATAGTTTTTACAAATGTTAACATTTATGTAGGTCGCAGTGTCTTTTTCATACAATTTCTGATAAAATTGTGTGGCACAATTTATTATACCTTGTCTCGTATTAGTTTCTTGTAAGTTCGTTTTTAGATTCGTTATCCATGTCGTGTGCGTCGTTAATTCTTTGTAAGCTCTTTTTGTACTTCTGTAGCATTTCAAATTTTTGTTAATTATTTTATTTCGATGTTCTTGATAGTCTCTTTTAATTGCTTTGCTCGTTTCTTTGAATAGGCTTGTCAGCTCTTTTTTCATTTCTTTTGTTTTGTGCTTGGCATTGATGAGCTCGGTTCTTCTCATAATTAGAGTTCTTGTGGATTCGGAGATGATTTGCTTAGTTTTATCATGAATTGCCGCGTTTCTTTTTACTTGCAAACTCGATATGAGGATAGATTCTAGTTTATCATAATATGTTTGTGAATCTACGTCCTCGGTTAATATTTTTAAATTTGTGATGTTTTCGCCTAGATTAGATCTATACTGTTCGATTTCCTCATCGGTTTTTAATGTACTTGAGAATTTGGCAAAGGATTTTCTGTTTTTCCTTGTAACTTGTATGTTATATGTAGCTCGGACCATTCGATGATCTGATGGAAAGTTTACCTTATTGAGAACCTCTGTGTTGTGGATTTTTGAAGGGTGGTTTGTAAGGATAAAGTCAATTTCATTTCTTGTATTGTAATCTGGGGAGTGCCAGGTCCACTTACGTGAATAATAGCCAAGTTGTGCGCATACGCGTATTGTAGCAGGAGGTCACCTCTCTCGTTTCGGGATCCATAGCCATATTGTCCTAGGATTGGGCTTTCGGATTTCTTTGGTTGTCCTATCTTTGCATTGAAATCGCCAATAACGAGGACCTCTTTTTTGGCGTGTTTGTGAGCCTCCTCTAAGGTTTTATAAAATTTGACTATATCTTCCTCGCTTGATTCTTCAGTTGGGGCGTACACTTGAATTATATGTAAATGTTGGGTCTCGAATTTCAGTTGTAATAATGCAACACGTTCAGAGAATGGCACAAAATCTATGATGTTGTTTTTATATTCTTTTTTAATCAGGAAGCCAACGCCATACTGGCCAGGTGTTTCCCCGTTGTAGCAGAATAAATACTTCTCGTGCTCTTCAATGCTGCAACCAGCTCTTCGTACTTCTGCCAAGCCTAATACGTCAAATTCTATATTTTGAAGTGCGAGAGTGAGTTCAATAAATTTGGCATCTGATGACAGTGTGCGCACATTGTATGTGGCAATCTTTAATTTGTTTTTTCTTGTTATTACTGGAGGGTTGTGGTCTCTATCCCCCACGAGGACCAGTCGGCTTGGGGGAGAATGATGTAGTTCTAGTGTAAAGTTTACGTTCTTGGTTTGCATTTTCCGGTTTCCAGTTGTTAGTTGCTATTGGTTTTTGTTTGTGGGGGTGTTGTTCAGAGAGTTTGATCTGGCTCTCATTATATCGAAGGCGTTTGTTCTATTAGATTTAAAAGGATTTATCGTTTGTTGTTTTTTTGCCTGACTTTTTGGCGGTGACTGTGGCGAAATGGAAAGCTCTCTTTTTCTTTTATCAGAGCTGGTATCCTTTATAATTAGCTTGTCATATTTTAAATAAACTATGTTTCCCTTTTTCCTCTCCTCCAGTAGTTGTGGTTGTAAAGCTTTCCTCTTTTCTAACACTTCCTTCGAATAGTCTTCCGTCACATAAATATTCTTCAGACTCTTTTTGCGCTTCATAATTTCGTTTTTTTTCCATCCATTTACAAAAGAACATAGCACAGGGTTTGGTTTATCTCCTCTTTTATTTTTTCCTATACGGTATATTTTGTTCACTTCGTTTTTTTCAATGGATATATTTAAGTCTTCTTTGAAACTATTCTTGACCTTCTGGAACAGTTCTGACGTTGAGTTTTCATTATCTTCCAAGTCATAGATAATGATGTTGTTAACTCTTTTATCCCTTTTTAAATATTCGACCTCTTGCTCAAGGTTGGTAATTTTTTGTTTTAGTTTTTCATTCTCTTCGAGTAAAGGAGTTAGTTTTTCATCCATCCGGTCCATAATGGTCTTCGTAAGCGATTCCGTTAATTCAACAGTCTGCTTCTGCATTTCTAATTGCATTTTTTCGAACAGTATTTGAAATTGTCCGTCCATTTCTATTATATGTTATAATAATTATTTGGTTTGAGTGAAACGGAACGTAATGTTGTGTTAGACTTTGGTAGTAAATAGTTGGCAACACTGGCAGCGCGCAGACAATGGCGTAGCCTGACAGCTGTTTGACAAGGTTGTCAAAATGAAGTTATGATATTTAGTAATTTTTCTAACCTCAAAAAACTGTTGTTTATCTTCAACTTCTGTTTGTTCAGTTGATCTTGACAAATGTGCAAAAATTAACTGTTTTATGTTTTCCTCGGCACTTAAGGTATTGATTGTGGTGATAGTGTTTTACGTCCGTAGTTGTTAGCTATTTTATTTTTCTGTTTATTTCGGATAGATCTCACAATGATGTTTACAGTTTTGACACCGGAACCGGAAGCCCATACAAACAGGTAATTTAAATTAATACTTATCCTTATAAATAAAATTAATCTTAAATTTTTTGTAAAGTTAAATTATTAAGAAGAGAAGCTCAGTTCTCAAACGCAGCTACAAAGCACTAATTGAATTAACCCAGTAATGAATATAAGTAGAGACACGGATTTTCTTCTTTGAAAACGGAACAGAATTAATAGATAAGTTAATAATGTAATATGTTATGCTAACCGTACTGGGATGTATCCCGTCCAGACCCTTGGGGCCAAGCCGACGAAGCTCCGGCGCAGACCTACCTCTCAGTGTTGAAAACTAATGTACATAATATCTATAAAATTTCTTCAAAATACTAAAATTACGTACGTATTTTTATTGAATACTAGTTTTGCCCGTGGTTCCGCCCGCGTGGATGTCGCCTAGGTGTTAATCCAGGGTGTCAGCTAACTCCATACCAAATGATATTTTCTGAAGTTCTGAAGTCTGAAGTGGTTTTATTTCATATTAAATATTACAATCGCTCCAGCAGCAGTTTACACGTGAAGAAGTAACAAACTTACAACTACTTTTAACTTGTTTTGATGAAATAAATTATGAAACAAATTTACCTAAGTACATACATATACTCACGCCGCCGGTAAATCCCCGAAGGGGTATGCAGAGCTGTCTTAATACCCTCATTTTGCCACGTATAGGGGCGAGTCTATTGCCGTCAAGCGGGTGCTTAGTCATGGGCTGTATGTTTACTGTCGGATGGAAAACATTAGTCCCCTTCTACGACATCCACTGGGAGAGATGGAGTGACCCTATTTCTCTCTCTCTGATACAAATTTAACACATGCATATAAACTGATTCTGAAGTCAATTCGGAACTAACTAGATAGGTACTTAGGTTTATATAATATGTTTAAATAATATCGAACTCAAACTTTGCGAACACCGCTTCGCGTTTCGCTCAGTCGACTTTCTGATATACGCGGGAACATACGCAGCTGATATATTATTTCATGCTTTTCTTTCGTTCTCAGATAAGCGTGAAATTATTCTTATATTGTACACTACGCTTTTAGAAATATGAACATCAGAAAAACTGAGAGATAGCAAGATATTCTATGATTTATTTTTGATACCGTTCTAAAAATACCAAATGAAACAATACCGATATACCCACCAACATAATGTTTATGTAAGTGTATATATTGTTTATCCAAAGGGAAGGGGATTAAATAAAATTTTGGCTGCTCATCTTGTTCATGCACGCGTGGCCGTGGGGTTCCCCAATTTTTTCACCCTAATGATTTGCCCTGGGGTTCTTTTGAATCCATTGTTTATTTGGGAGCGATCACTAAAATTGTTTTTTACACTGACTGTCTTTTTATACCTTTTCTTATATTTATTCTCCTGAGTATGTGAGAAACAGTAATGTTTTACTTTTCATAATAATGTTTGTAAAATAAATAGCAATTTATTTGTGCACTATCTTTAGAATATTATATGTTAGAATAGAGCTATTATGATCTTAACTATTTGATCCCGATTTCGTCCGGGGCTTTCAAGCTGAAGCCCGGGGGTGAGCAGTTGATGCAATCCCAGAATTATTTTGTATGGCCCGTTTGTGTGATTGGTATTATAATACTCTGAAGCTATCATAAATTATTGTCATTAAAAGCCTAAATATCTACAGTTATAAGGTACAGTTCAGCACATCACATCTAAGCACAGTGCTTACCTAATAAATAGTTTTATTACACTCGTACTTAAATATAAAGTCAATTTCCTTATCTCCTTTCCTTCCCCTTCCCACTCTTCAGAGCACGCCACTGTCACTGCAGGATCACCTCAATATCCTCGGTATGGATGTTCGCTGCAAACTGAATAACAAAAACTATATCGAGAGCATCATCAAATCAGCCTCGCGTAAACTCGGAGTCCTGAACAGAGTGAGATATGTTTTCACGCCGCAGCAGCGGTGTCTTCTATACAAGACCCAAATTCGTTCCTGCGTGGAATACTGCTCACATGCTCTCGACAGGTTGCAGTGACGTGCAATCCGCATTATTGGGAATTCTGAGGTCACGAACACCCTCGAGCCTTTGCAGATCTGTAGAGATGTTGCGTCTTTGGCAGTATTCTACCGTCTCTACCATGGTAAATGTTCTGATGAGCTCTTCCAATTATTCCCACCCTCTCCATTCCTTCACAGGACGACACGTGCAGGGCTAAGATGCCTTCCGTATGCGGTGCAAAGTATAACTGCTAGAACCAAGCGTTTCAGTGACTCCTTCCTATGCCGCACCACTTAGACCTGGAAGTCCCTGCCAGCTCACGTGTTTCCTTCTTCCTACAGTCCCGGATCTTTTAAGCGGGGCGTGAAAAGGCATCTGATGAGGCTGTCAAGCTGAGTTCCACCACTGTTAACATGGTACATGTTTACGATGGTGACCCTCTTTCCGAGACTTTGCCTTTAGCTTGACATCAGGCGAGGTGAAGTCAATTTGACGTGTCCTTTATAAAAAAATATATTTTAGAAACACCATCAACTTAGTGTAAGTGTCTCCAGCTAATATTCAATAACAAAATATATACGCCAAGATTAATGCTTACTTGAAATGTGATTTTAATAGAACAGCGACGAAACTGACCCTAAAACGTCAATTATTGACGATATTGAACATTCTTTAATATAAAATACAGCCCGCCAATCTGCCTTTGTGATGTAATTGCTAAAAGAATCCGTAAGCTGAACTGGAATGTCATCCAAGGACTAAGAGTGAATGTCGGTTGATGTCGATCGGCGTGTTCGATCGACTTTTTCTGCCTACTTCTCGCACGATTTCACTCGACATACGTTGACTGAATGATCTTACTTTCACTACACTTTCATTTGCCCAAAATAGCAAACTATTTTCAGTCCTATTGAACAATCATACATATTTGTTCGAGTGTCGCTATTCAACAATCGCAAATGCGTATTATATCACCACATTTTCAAAGGACCTCTCCATCTTTTCATTCAGTAAAGTTTTTTCATATTCTATTGCAAACTTTTACTATCACAGTGCTTCCAAGTTTATTTTCCTTGTACAGAATACTTTCTTTCTCACGAGAGTTTGATGGAAGTAATTCATGTACAATGGACAGTCAGCTGCAAAAGTAGATGATGTTTGCATGGACTTCAGACTTAGAAATATGAATGAAAATTGTTCATTAAGTTATAATCGAAGTTTAAAAAATTTTCATTAGAGCTTAATAAACAGCATTTTCATGTAGAAATATTTAAAATAAAATAAATCTTTTGCTCAAAAACTAATATATTAAACAGCCTCCGTGGCGCGGCGCAGTGCCACGCAGGAGGCGCGGATTCGATTCCCGCTCAATGCAAATATTTGTATGCATGAATATGGCTATTTGCATTGGTCTGGGTGTTTCTATGTATAATATGTATGTATTTACAAAAAAAAAAGTTTCTAAGTATGTTTATCCGCATTTTAGATTCCATAACACAAGCTAGTTAAGCTATGCTTGCCATGTGTCTAGATAGCGTTGTGTGGAATGTTGTGAAATATTTATTTATTTGTGAAATATTTAAATTAGAAAAAGATCATCTACTTTTGACACTGACTATACTTATATATTAGAAGGTAATTTATGTCTTACTTTCAAAGGAATAAAAATATGGGATGGAGCCCGTAATAAAATAAAATATTCTAGAGATGAGTAATGTCCTAAGAATAGGCACGTGCTGCCCCAGGCCCCAGTGGGGGATGGATCGACTGCAGACGCACAGTAAATAGATGAACATTTAGCCAACAATATTACACGATATCTGTCGCAATATTTTGCCAGGCCTTCCATTATTTAGTATTAAAGGTGATAAAATAGACGAACGCCAAGAGACCTCTTGAAAAAATTCAATTTTCATAAAATGTGCATTTAATGGAATGAATGTGTGAAATGTGTTGTTTTATTCTCATTTTCTTTTTCACAGTTTTTATGAGCCAGCCTTGTTTTATAGAAATGTTATCTTCAAGTCTCATTTCAAATATATATGAGACCTTTGATTAAAAATCTGAGTATGAGACTTATAAATGCAGCTTGCTGTAGAGGTTTATAGGTATGCCAGCCTACATTTATGCTGGTGATGATGATAAATTCAGATAAATCAATATGATACCAAATGGTTCTCTTTAGTATAATAAGTCCAAAGATCGCATTAGATTTTCTTACCGTGGTGCGAAACGACCACTTCAAAAAATGGCGTGGTGCGATTCACACTACTGGTTCGAATCGACCACTTCAAAAAGCGGCGTTGTGCGATTCACACCATGGTGCGAACAGCTTGTGGTGTGAATCGACGAAAGACCCATAAATACAACAATATAGCTAATCTTAATATGGATTATTACCAGTAGGTATAGCTATATTTCTTTGAATTTGAACAAAGGTCGAAAAAATATATTTACATTTTTTACAAAAAAAATGAACTGACTTCAAGCGATTCTGTGACGTAGGTATTTATTTTGTTAGCACAATGCTGATCGTTGGGCTAACTCAATAAGAACCTATGTGCACAGCAACCTTTCTTTCTAACCACATAAGCTAACTTTATTATCAAAAAGAAGGTGAGTATCTACATAAATAAACCAATAAAAAAGATTATAATAAAACATTCCGCAAAAAAATAACATAAAATTTGAATTTCATTCCTATTCTACTTTCATTCAAACGGAAAATGGTGAAAATATTCCTACTTTCGCTCTAAATAAAACTAACGGCATTTTTTATCGCATGATCGATATCAAGTGGCTATTTGTTGAGCTTTCAATGAAGCAGGATATATTGGGGCGATTTCCCGCAGAGCGTAAGCAATAGAATCAGTTCCCCGGAGTACCTACGTTGCTCGACGTCCGTCTACAAAACACCGCAACGTCTAAATTGCCTCTGGCGACGCGTAAAAAGCAATGAAAGCATTTTCACATGACCAGTTTTCATTTCACCGCCGCCCTTCTGATCCCAGAGGAATTTCAAATACTATCTGCAGTAACTAATAATGTGAGGGGCAAGGGTGCCCCCGCTATGCATTCCCGTAAAGCGTATTGTTATTAGAACCATCAACCATCTAATATTTTATTTTATAGTCATTTGAATTTTTATGCGAGGGGAAAGAAATGTATCAGTTTGTTTTGTTTTTAGGGTTCTGCAGTTGAAGAATTGCAATAGCGCGTCAAAATTTGAGCTTAATGAATGTAGAACTTTTTTATTTTGGAATCTAACCTAACTTAACATGCTAATGCTGTTGCCTGGTGGCACTTGATGGAATCATCATGCATAATTTTATTTTTCACCTGACCGGTTTGAGGTACCTTTGAGAATGCCGTGCGGCAAAACCGGTCAGGTGAAAAATAAAATTAAGTAGAAAAGTACAAAGTGTCTTACTCAATATAACTTTTCTATTTTTATAACAAGCACACTGCTTTTTAAGGCTTACTGCACATCCCTGTACTCGAGTGCGCTGTGGGTCAGCTATACCCAGCGCTCCGTCAAGGCCCTGCGTACTCAATATAATAAAGCGTTCAGAGCGCTGTTGCGGCTGCCACGCTTCTGTAGTGCATCGGCTATGTTCGCAGACGCACGGACCGACAGCTTCACAGCTTTGTGGCGAAAAAAAATGACGTCGATGCTGTATGGAATGCGTGACAGTGGCAACAGTATGCTCAACGTACTGGTGGCCAGAAACTATGAGTGCCACATACTACGGCACGCCTATAAAATGCACGAATCTTTTGTGAAATATAAGTACTAACATAGATTTAAGTGTACAAATACTACTAACAAATAATGGATTTTAATTATCTGATAAATAAATAAATTAATTAATTACTTTTTTTATTTTATTCTATTGATTTTAAGGAGCTTTTGCCCACATGGGCACGTCAGCTCCATAGTACCTACACTTACTTAAGCACACTACTTTATTTTTTAATTTACTGCTGCCTGTGTCTTATTGGCTTAGAACTAAAACAGATTTTAAAATTCCATTTGAAGCATGTATTTCAGAAGCACGTCAAGCTATGAAAAATTGCTGTTCTTCCTTCATCTCTTATCTAATGAATATGATATGAATCATTATTCGTAATGGCAATCGAAAATTGCTCTTTCGCGTTCATTTTATGAGGTGATAACTAGCTAAAAATAATATTTCCAATGGAATTATTTCAAATGCAAAAATTCTAAGCTATTCATTTACTCAACAGAATATTTAAGGAAACGGTTTTTTAAGGCATAGTTATTTTAGCGTATCATCAAATTTACCACACGATGTGTTCAGGGCGGATATACAATGTAATTTTTTGGGGTAACACATATTTTTATTGCTCCGGAAATCCGATCGCACTGTGTCCCATCTCTATGAATGGTAATATAATAAAGGCATCTGTGTAAAAACACTGGTGTTTCAATGATAGCGATAATGGTGACTGAAATGCTGCAGATGCTGTTCTTAAACTTATTAAAATACTACCGCCCGCGTGCATGTTAGTTATCGCGACCAAACATAGCCATAGACCAGGGTGTCAGCTATCTCCACACCAAATGTTATCAAAATTGCTCCAGCCGTTTAGCCGTGATAGAGTAACAAACGTCCATCCATCCACACATAAAAACTGCCTACTCCCTGGCAGTATACACAATAGAAAGCTTGTAGACATATACTGGACTCGTCTACAAAGTCTGTATTAAAACGGAAACCTGATAAAAAATTCACAAACATTGCGCGACTCAAGATCTTGGCAATCTCGATGGCACGTTAACATAGGCCTCTAATAAAACGTAATTAAACAATCGTTACTAAACTACTAAATGTAAATAAAAATGAGCTAATAGCTATTTTAATAAGGTTTATTAATTTGGTTAACTAATTATAAGAACTGTGAACTGTACTACTATTGGGTACTATCTGGTGGATTAGTACTGCTCCGTCCCCTTGAGTAGTCTGATGTATAAGCTATATTACGAGTATTGTAAAGTTTCATGAAATCCATTCAGTAGTTTTTACGTGAAAAAGTAACAAACATCCATCCATACTCACAAACTTTCGCGTTTATAATATTAGTAGGATTTCACAGTTATTAACCTCCTTCGTTATTTTAAGTATAGTACGTACCTGTGTAATAATTAAAAGTTTATTTACTACCGAGTACACCAACAACTTTTAACAATTAGCGAGAACATGTACGCGATTTGTATTTCTAGGACGAATGGTGAACCAGTTATCGAAGAACCGTAACATAATGAAGTAATTATTGCATATATATAGCACATACTATACGTAAGTACATTTTGTATAATTTTAAACGTAATTAGGACTAGCAGCCATAATAACCTAGTATGTATTGAGTTTCTGCGGTAGAAGTTTCTGGTAGTTTGCCAGAGGAGGTATCTTACTATGTATAATTACTGCTATTAGATTCCTGGTTCCATTTTTCTGTCGTTCAATTTCCTCATTATATACCATCAGCATAAGGAGATTCATATTCATGCATCCATATACTCACGTCTGTAAATCCCCTAAAGGGTAGGCAGAGTGTGTGATTAGCACCCATGTTTCGCCAATTATAACTTTCGGTGCCACGATGTAAAGGGGGCAAGCCTATTGCCGTCTTTTTTTTTTTTATCGTGCGATAAATCCCCACGGATACCACCCCCACGGAGCCGGTGGAGGCGGTTATGTCGGACTCGAACCGACTAAAACGCACGCCGTCTTGGGTCCTTGGTTGCCGGAGGTGAGATTGCCAAAAGCATATCTCTCGCACCCCGGCAGACCCAGAACCATCTCTTTCGAGGTGGCCCCCTTCAGGTTGTGGGGACCACAGGGTCCCCACCTAGCCCCGGTTATGGGGAGGCGCACTTTGCGCCGCCGCCGCGGCCTGCTTCTGCTAGGGTGACAGGCGGCTCCACTGGTCACCCCCAGGCCAGCGCTCATGGAGGACGGAGGTCGTTCTGCGACCTCCGACGTCCGGTTCGCCTTCGCTCTGCGCGGGCTTCCCGGGCCCGAAGTCTAGTCCGGACCCGACCGGCCGCTTCCTTCTCGAGCATTACTTGCTCACAGAAGGAGGCGGCCGCACCCCAAGCGTTCGCGCATCGCACCAACGCTGTGAGCAATGTGGCGAGTGTGAGGACCCCCACCCCCAGAGCCGCCACTAGGACCCGCCTCGGCGTGTCCCACGCCGGGCACTCGGTCAGCGTGTGCAGCTCTGTGTCCTCGCTCGCATCACAGTGATGGCACTCGGACGTTGGCTCCTTCCGGATCCGACACAGGTAACTACCGAAACACCCGTGTCCGGTAATCACCTGCGTCAGCCGGTACGAAAGGCTGCCGTGTGGCCTCTCTAGCCACTCCTCCATGATGGGTCTTACCGCCGCTATTACGGCGTGCCCTAAGCCTATTGCCGTCTAGCGGGCCCTTTGTCTTGGATTGTTTGTTTACTATCGGATGAAGATCAGCCCTATCCCTAATCATCACTAAATAGTATAAAGCAAAGTCGCTTTCCGGGTCCCTATGTCCCTATGTATGCTTAAATCTTTAATACTCGTACTACGCAACGGATATTGTTGCGGTTTTTAATAGATAGTAGCAATTGAAGAGAAAGGTTTATATATATAATACATGCTTAATATACCTAGTTGTGGGTGCAGCGGGAACAGGATCTGATGCCACGTGGGCGGGAGGAATTGGCAATACGAAGTTCGCCGGGTCAGCTAGTTGTGATGTTATATGATTAAAAATATTATTGAAATTATAGGACTTTGGGTTATAGTATTATGGAACGTCACGTGATCTATTAGGCAGGTATACATTATTATGTACTGACAAAATAACATGGCTTTAAAATAATTTCTGCCATAGTCTCTTACAAATTTCCCAAAATACTGCAACAGTTTTCATCTCTTCACAAAGAACATGAAAAATGGTGTCCAAACTACTAGATACAATATATCTAATCTGTGGTGTAAAGTTCACAGTACTTACTACACTTTAAAAAAAATCACGCTCTAACAAAACAATATATTCTAGGGAAAAGTGGCATGCGACCACGGCTATACTTGATATTTTCTTGTTTGTCACTTTTTAGAGCGTGATTTTTCGGTAGTCGGGTTTTAGTTTTAAACTTTATTTTTTATTTAAATTATTTTGGGGCAAGGTACAGCTTATAATTTATACATATTTAAAATGTGCTCATTAAGCACTTTCATTTGATACCAAACACGGCATATTTATCTCAAATTTATTTTTTAACACTTATGAGCGCTAGAGGGCGCCACACAAGATTGAGTAACACGTAATATAGCCCATAACCATCGGACGATCAAGCCACTTGTAATAATACCTCATTTGTCCAGTTCTAATAAGTACCTAGTTGAGGAGCTATGAGGGAACAAATGAACATACATACTTACATACATACATACATACATACATAGCCTATCAAAATCATAACCCTCCTTTTGGCTTCGCCGTAGTCGGGTAAAAAATAATATTATCTACATCTAAAAAGAGGCGGTCAAGTCAATAAAATCCTTGCAACAATTCTCACCGGTCTGTTCTCAAATGGATGATCGATTACCAAAAGTTACGCACGGAGAGTAATGTAGCCGTTGGTCTGGGCTGCTACGAATATCAATTAAGTACAACAGATATGAAGTGTACCTGTTCGAAATCACAAGCTAGTCATGTGGACAACAAATATCATCGCAATTCTGCTGAAGCTTAGTATTTGATGGTAATTTTTTATACATACTCACGTCTGTAAATCCCTGAAAGGTAGGTTGTATTAACACCCACTTTTCGCCAACTATGTATGATTTTATGCATTGCTATTAAAATTGACTAATAGTTTAAAGCAAATCTACCTACTTACAGATTACCTTATAAACTACTATTTTATGATGTATCTGGATATGAGAAGAGTGAGGTCTTCTGACACAGGTATCTTTATACTTAAAAGAAGTCCTCAGCAAATTATATTTGTTAAAGTTAGTTGGTAAAGAAACAAAAGATATTTGAATTTGAATTTTCTGTTCCACGTACTTAATAGGGGGCGAGGTTACTGCCATCTAGCGGGCACTTTGTTTACTTTCGGATGGAGAATAGCACTATGGCTTAGTCGCTTTCTTTGACACCCACAGGAAGAGCTGGGGAGGTCCTATTCTACTCCACCGGGAACCAACACGAATTTTGGTAAGTCAGTATAGAAATAATCAAATAGAAATGATTGTCATGCAACGTACCTACCTATTCAGCTTTTACTTCAATACGTAGCTACCTTCCTACAGTCACACCTCTATTTCCCAGTGAGATAGGTAGAAACCACACATTTCCACCTGCTACGCTTCTTTTACCTTTAAATTTGTTTTCATACAGCTATTTATTAACTAAATTGACTCGTAAATTAAGTCACAAAACATAAAAATACAGTCTTAGTCAATAATAGCGTGTTGAAAATAATAGTTAGACTTTGTGAAATGGTTCCCAAGATTTTGGTATTCCACAACACAATTACTTAATTTCTGGTTTACATACACGCGAAAAGCTCACGAGACATATTTTTTCTTTCCTTATATCGCGTCGCGTGAAAAGATGAAAAATTAATGAGGGTAAAGTAGGACGTCTTGTGAGCAAAGCAACCAAGATACAGGATTGAACTGGAAGTACCTACACCATTTCCAAAATATAAATAGCAGCTGAAGTAAGTAGTAGAATTTCTTCTTCTTATTCATTTGCAGTCGTCGCTATTTGCAGTTAATGGTCTGCCTAGGCGAGAATGACCCACAAAATTTGGTTCCTCTATTATTCTGCGTGACGTACAGGTGCAGTGGAGATACTGCGATAGTGTGTGTGTGTGTGTTTGCAATAGGGAACTTAACAGGCTTGAACTACGAGTAGGATAAAAAAATCTACAGGACTGCGTGAAAAAAAACCTTGGTAAAACTGAAAAACAGGTAAAGGACGCAACAGTAACTACATATTTTGTGCAAGTATCTCAAGAGGGGAGGCCGATTGTTCAACTTCAAAAGGATGCGATGATCACAAATGAGATACATCTCAGGTAAGCCGCACATAAGTCTGTGTAGGAGGTATGGTGCGCTTAAATCGTGTCGCCTGAAACATAACCACTTCGTGCAAAACAGAGGCCGTGCTCTTACTGAGACACCATTTTTTAATAACATATGATTAAAGGTAAAGTATACGTCTAAAGCAATACAAAACGTTGACAAAAAAATGCCACGCCTTATGTCAAATTAAAGTAAACATCAAAATATTTTGATTCAATATTTCATTCCTATACAACTTAACCTGTTATGTAACCTTTTCAAACAATCCATACTAATAATAAAAATGCGAAAACAACTCTGTCTGTCTGTTACGCTTTCACGCCTAAACCACTGAACCGATTTTGATGAAATTTGGTATAAGGGTAGATTGGACCTTGAGAAAATATATAGGCTATGTTTGGTCGCGATAACCGACCTCCACGCAGGCGGAGCCGCGGGGAAAAGCTAGTAATTAATCTAAGAAAAAAACATTGGATTAATTATCTATCATCATCATCCATCTAGCATAGAATTCATACTTTTCTAGTATCACTGTGATTAGGTAAGTCCCAATTTTTATCTTTCCTCTAATCGAGATTATTTTAGGTATAACAACTTGTTTCATTTCAAATTTAAGAACCGATGTTTGAAATTAAACTGTAAATAATATAAACAACAACACGAAACAATAATCCAGATCCGTTACAAAAGAAAGATGGAAAAGCAATTTATTGTGATCCCCGTAAGCTACGAAAATTAAAAACACTGCTTCATTTCAAATTATGTAAAATTTCCATGAATTATCTACAAAGAGAAACAATGTAACGAGCTGTGCTACGTAGAAATTATTTATTTGTCTAGTTATTATTATAGTTTCAAATAACACAAAGAAAGTAGGTAAATATGATTGTATTAGATGTTCTTATAAAAATTATTATAGTTAAACTAACTTATCCCAGCGACTGCATCCTCCAAGATGACAGTTTTCGTATATTACATAAACTCATAAACTCACGCCTGTATACCCCGAACGGGTAGGCAGAGGTGCTAGCACTCACATTTCGCCAGTTTATGTTTAGGTCCCAATGTAATAGGTGGCGAGCCTATTGCCATTAACCGGGCACTTATAAACCTGCTATAAATACACACATAACTTCGAAAAGTCATTGGTGTGTGCCATGGTAAACCTGGGATCGAACCCGAGACCTCGTCTCAGCAGTCCATTACCACTAGGCTACCGCAGATATTCGTATATTAAATGCACATAATCTCTCCGCCTCACTCATTATCTAGGTACCTAGTTGTCACATCACTTTAGGTTGAGGTTCAGTCCTGAAAGGGTATCAAGCAAACAAACAGTTACTATCGTAATGTGACTCCGCTTGAAACACGTTTTTGCGCCATTTTGTTCAATTTTATTTCCATAAACTAATTGAAGAAATTAGTTTAAAAAAAAAAAAGTAATTTTTATGAGATAAGTTATATAATTTTGTGCAAAGCATATTTAGTACTTACACAAATAAATATAAAATGATGTATGAATTTTACTGTAACCTATAGTTTTTTAGTTCTCTGTAATTAATTCAATGACTGACTCAGCAATATTATGTGACAGCGAAACTATAATGACTCTTCCCGACATTTTACTTCTGAGCACAAAACACCCTCTTTGCAATCCCAAGGGTAGAATCAGCTACATTGAAGGGTAGCTCTTGGTATTACGTGGTCTCCGCCCCATACATAATGTATGCATTATTTTAGCTTCACAAATTGCTCTGACGTGACGAAATGTGTTTTATTGCTTGTGTTCATCTGCTAAATGTGTGGTTGTATAATCTGATTGTCTCATTTTACATTGTTCTTGGAAGATGGGACTATACTAGAGAATTTCATGGAACAAAATTGAGTATTACATCAGTAGCCACAATGATTAAACACAGCGTCTCTCGTAAACACATTATGGCAATTAATGTTACTCATTACATTACACTTTGGTACACGTAATTGTTCCCGTTGAATTAGTGGTTCAGCTGCGTGGTTCCCGGCAGAGCTGAATTTGGGCCACCCTATCTTTTCCTATGCGGTGTCGTACAAAGCGAGTAAGGGATAGGGCTGTTTAACATCTGACCGATATATACAGCCCAGACTCAGCCTCAGATGCATGGCTCCAGTCAATAATAGTGCCCGGACCTCACCTAACCTCACCTCTGTTTAACTCTCCAGGGATAAAGACGTGATTAGATGTATATTACTTGTATGAATTTAAATTGACCTTAAAATTTGCATGAAATATCTTCAGGTACAGATGATCAAAGTGTAGTAGTTTTTGTTATTTTACGACGGCTTTCAGCGTTGCCGACAGAAAAAGAACTCAATAGCTTACAGGTCGGTGCTGAAGGTCCTATAGCCTTAGTTGAGGAGTTATCTCAACCCCAGATACCGTAAGTACATTGCTCAACACTTGTCCGACTGGCAGTTCGTGTAATAGGGGTGAGGGTGAATGAGTTATAGGAAACAACGAGTGCAACTCATGCTGCTAGCTTAGCGAAACGGTCACAGTGTGAATCCATTATTTGTAATTCATCTATTTAAAATTATGTTTCTTTAATCTGAATAATGCTTCCACTTTGAATAGCTAAACAATTAAACCGATATTGCAAAAGTTTGGTGGATGATGAAGATGATGAAAGAATGAAATAACCACATAGATTTATTAAAGCATATCGAAGTATCAAGTAGAAAATGTTTTTCGGGGGAAGAAGAACAGAACGATACTGTCTATCCTAGATACGAGCAGAATTGCTTCTGTCACTAAAATCTTTTAGGTGCAGATAACCTGAAGGTACCTATAATGTACTACCAAGCACTGTTATTATAACTGTCTGTTAAGAGAGCAGTGTTTGTCTCCCCAAAAATGAACTACGTTGCGTCATTGTTACATTTTATTACAAGTGCTTGGGTCGAGATGTTTGCTCAGGATATGCCTTGCTATGGAAAAACATCAACAACCACAAAATATAACATCTTCTTCGTCCCTTTTAAAGTCAAGTGTGAGATACGTGTTCGTCACATCTTGTCATTTGATAATGCAGTTCGTTCACGTGACGAAATACAATGTTAATGGTGTTTTTGACGTGGTTTTCACGATTTTTTTAAAATTTGGATGTTGGTTATCGCGACCAAACATAGCATATGTCTTTATCAATGTCTAATCTACCCCTGGATCAAATTTCTTCCCAATCAGTTCAGTGGTGTAGGTATGAAAGCATTTATACAGACAGAGCTACTCTCGGCATTTACAATATTTGTATTTCCGACAGGTGGTTACCGTATCCGAACAATATATTTTTAATGTTCTTGTTTGTGTAAATGTAATCTCATCAAATACATCAATCAATCAATTAGCCCATCATAGTCCACTGCTGGACCTAGGCCTCTCCTAATATTGGGAGGCTTTAGCCTACTGTTTCCACGCTGGCCAGACGGGTTGGAACAGGGTTTTATTTAGAATTTTCCTTCTCTTGCAGTGATATTGTCTGCGTATTTTTTTGTCCTCGTTTCTTACGACACCCTTTGGATGAGATGGGGTGGTGATACTTGTATTCTTTCTCCATCACCACACGAATAAATCAAATACATAAAATATTCCAAATATTTAGTTGAACCACATATGTCATCGTTCTTCTTGTTTCCGAGCAGTCTCAGACACTAGTTTCCATCATAACTTTTGCCGCTATCGAATATTTTATATAAACTATAGTTTACATTTGGTCAAAGCATAAATCAAGAAGTTCAGACTACGCCGAATGAGGTTCGTTGAATTATGTTCTTCCAAATAGCTTTGTATGTCACATATAGGTATGAAAATACCCATAACGCAGAAATAATAATGCCAAACAATGTAATCTGCAATATTTTGTAGTGCGGTTAGCTTCTAAAATTAACTTATAGCCGTTGCAGACACGTTCGCGACTTCCAAAGCTCTTAAAATCATCAAATTGTTTTAATTGTGTTTGGAACCAGTACCAATAATTTAAATCACCTACGGTATTGTATCATGACCTATTACTATTTGCTGTGTAAAATTTTGGATTATTTTTGACGGCTATAAAACATGTTGCCAGATTTTTCTGTAAGCAGATAAGCCATTGCTGTATCAAATTTATTCCTCAGATAAAATATAAATAGCGTTGAAAAAAACTTATGGAAAGCTTGTCGACATGAATTATTTATTGAGTTTTGAAGGTATTCCAATTATGTATAAATAGGTTTCAGGGTTATCATAACAGGTTTATCATGTAACGGAAAGTAATTCAAAAGGTATTTACAATTTGTTTTATAATTGCATTTTATTCAATGAAATATATCATAGGATGTTGAATATCGACGTCCAGCCAAATCGGCCAGTTATACTGGTAAAGTAGACCTCAGATTCGAAGCTGAAAGCTTCGCATGCAACTGGGATTAACACTAAGAGAAACAAGAAGAAGAAGATACCATAAAATGTGGCAGTAGGCGAAATCATAAAAATATTTCCATTTAATAGCCAACGTCTGAGGAAGATATGCCGTTAACGGTTCCTCTTCTGAGATATAAGATCTTTTATGCCTTGCGTTAATAGACGGAGAAAGTGGTTAACTACCTATAAAACCAAATTACTGATTAAACATTAAGTAATTAGGTGTTTACTACCTTTTACCGCCAGACTACTTTACATTTTTAGACTAGTAAGGTGGCAAGCAATCACACGAACTATAATAACTTGGACGAGCCACAATATCTTGGATGTATTATGAAGATAGCACGGGGTGCTACTGCTGCAGACGATTTCAAATTGACGAATTATAGATTACTAGCTTTTGAACGCGGCTCCGCCCGCGTGGATGTCGGTTATCGCGACCAAACATAGCCTATGTCCTTTCTCAAGGTCTAATCTACCCCTATACCAAATTTCATCAAAATCGGTTCAGTGGTTTAGGCGTGAAAGCGTAATATACAGACAGACTAAGAGTTACTTTCGCATTTATAATATTAGTATGGATTACAAAACCATCGCGCGTTTTATATTTCGCAATTTAGGGGGAACAGTCTCCGGTTTATTAGTTAATCAACACTGGTGACTATTTTTATTACATCGCAATCCATGAAAAGCACTATAATGTACTGATTTCACGGATGGTGCAGTGCAGCGTTTTAAGTACTCTACGCGCCAACTGCCGTTGCACTTATTGTAAATTCAACTTTAGGAGTGGGTGGTTGATTTGATAAGTTAATGTATTAACTCTGTGTGAACATATTGATACCTTACTCTCACCACTGGTGACTTTTTTAAGTTAAAATTTTTCTACTAGCTTCTTTGGGCAACTTGTTTATTGGTAGGTTTCATTCTTATATCGAGTTATTCATCAACTCACGGGCAATAAACTTGCGGGAAAAGAAAGTAATTATAAAAAAAAATTAAGAGAAAATAGGCAATAAAATGAAAATTTGAAACATTAAAGTTGACTATTTATTATACATATCTACACAGAGAGTCGCCATTACAAACATCGAAAGTAAAATAAATAGATTCCTAAGCTCCTTTTCACAATTCGACATTGTGATCTTAATTTGATAAACACCAACCGCGTCATGGCAAAACGGGTGTGGCTTAGTTCCGTATTTTCCACTCCTTATTACTTTGGGAAATGAAGGCATTTTGGGTATTTAAGACATTTATTTCAGTAATGGCTTTAAGACTGTGCCATTCATTTTATTTTTCGGTTTGAACGGAAGACTCTAGTTCAACTCAATCTATGAAGGAATCACATAAAGGCACTTCACGGTCGAATTAGAAACCTACTATGGAAGAACCACCTTGTCTTTGAGAACCTGCAGAAACAACACAAAGTTGCATAATATTATTATTCTATATACCTACTTAAAAGAATGGTCGGGTTATTAGGGGAGAGGATAGCGATAAAAAAATCGACTGGAACAAGTCAAAGAAATTCCGGGATCTCGTTTTCGTTTATAATTTATTTACGCCCAAACCAGACAAGGCCAATACCTTTTAAAGCTTTTGCGCTACCAAGAGCCACATAAATCTGTCATCTTGCAAAATTCTTCGTGCCTAAATCGATCACAGCTTTATCAAGGGTTGTGCCCTGTAATTTATGGAAAGCTACGGCCCAGTTCAAGATGAGCGGTAGCAGTCTGTGCTCAATAAAAAGCCAGCTGCTCATCACTTGCGTGTGAAATATTTTTGCAATTTTCTTTCCGTACTTTTTAAACGGTCCCAAAAAGCTGGGACGAGCTGCCAGCTATTCATAAAGCAACAGTCCAAAATAAGGTATGAATATGAAGATTTTTTTTCTTTTAGTCTTATTTTACTTCTAAATAATCTTCACCGGGCGTGCAGATTCGGCGTCTAAAGGGTCTACACAAAACAATAATAACCTAGCGCTATCTATAAAGCTGACACAATCGGGGAAATGCCGACATTGCACACCTAGTGGCCCGTGTCCTTATCTTAGCATATTTACAACATTTACACAATGGAAAAAGGATATATAGTTAGATGCTTAAAAGGATAGAACGAAGGAGGTTTACGTTATAACTACCAAAATGTAGGAATATAATAGTAGAGAGCTGTGTGAAGGGTGAAGGACAAAACAGCTGTTCACGTTTCTTGTGTACGGAAAATATTTAGAAAACCATTTCATACTTCAGTAGGTTACGTCTACTAAGGTTTCTTTCGACGATGCAGGATCCACAGACCACGCATCTTTTGTTTACCACGGTGCGTGTCAGTCTGTTTAGAACGCCGCTTTGGATTTAGTAATGCGCTTTTCACTTCAGCAGCTCAAACATGTAAGTTTTGCTGCGTACACACACTGTGCAAAATGCGATTTTGTCCAATGCGTGTGGCAAAGTAGCTTCTTAATTTTACTTTTTAAACATTTACCACCACACTACAATTTTATTGTTTAGCTTATGCAAAATCGAGACCCAGGTGGGCCGCTTGCGTGTCTGCCACCTAATTGGTACAATAACAAATTTTTGGGATACCATTACCCTCCTTCCTTCGGCAGTCGGGTAAAAGTAATCTACGAGTTTATGCTATCTCTGTGCCAAATCCATGATCCCTTCTGCCAATCTAGTTTCTTCCTCGAAAGTATCACTCCTACACCTCCCGCTCTAAATACCTGCTCATAAATTCATACATACCATTTACTCCTAAGTGTCAATCCCAACCGTCACTGTAGCAACACTGTTCGTATAATATTATAAGCCCCTAATATCAAAGTCCATTATCTAATTAAGTTTAATTGCATATTAATATCTGTTTACCATTAAGCAAAGCCCGCTGGCGTCAAATAGAGTGATAAATATTAATACCTAATAAATAAAATATCCATTTATTTATTTGCATATTCAGGCTGTTTATTATTTAAAAAAGAGAGTCGTAAATTGTGTTGACTTGATTGAAATAAAAACCTATGAATAATTCAAAGCTTTCATTGCGTTGTTTTCGGCTTTTTCTACTTTGGTATACCTTCCTATTTCATTTTTTTACTTACCTAATAGGCAATGGTAGCTCCTCTCTTTTACTACAGCGCACACTACCTACTTTAGGGAGCAGGATAATTCATCATTCTAGAGAATCTCGAAGAACCACCCCACCAATACTTATACTACCGTCATAATATCTACCCGTCCTCGACCATCTGCAATTGGGCGGGTGTCTATGGGTATATGCTAGACCATGTCCATCGCTCTATTAGAATACAAAGACCTCTCTGTCTCTCTAATCATAACTCAGAAGACAATTTAAAAGATAGGAGATTTTGCTATTATATTTGGCAATTATTTTTTTCAAATTTAGTTCAAGCGTGGTATGGTTTCAAGAAGAGTGAATATTGGGTAGCGGGTGTACCTACATCATCCTTTTTTACAATACTTAGGTGGGTTATTTCGGTTACATATCAAAATCCCGAAGCTCATAATACCGACGGCGACGTACGAAAGACCTAAGTTCATAATGCCAAATGCCGAATGTGCGTTTGACTGAATGATCAAAATACCGAAGTACAAAATCTGCTCAAAATACTGAAAACTAGATTTTGTGGTGGTTTTGTTTGAATCGTTATAAAAAAAAATAACCACGAAGGCTAATTCTCCGCTACGCTCCGCTCCTTTTAACCTAACCTAATCTATCCAAGTCGACTTGCGCGGGGTGAACATTGCGTGCCTCGACACGGATACCGGTATAGGTTAGAAGGGTATGTGGACGACCGCCGCCATACCCTTGGTGTTAGATGGTGTTAGTTTACTTATGATAATAAATGAAGATATAGGAGCTACATGAATAAAAACTTACCTACCTACCTTATCTAAAACGTAACTATAAAAAATAAACGACCATCCGTAAAGTATCAAAATCTAATTTTCGAGATTTTGTACCTCGGGATTTTGAACTTTGGGATTCTGAATTCCGGTATTTCGTACATTATGAATTTTGAAATTCGGGATTTTTTCATTCGGAATTTTGACTTTCGGTATTATTATACGTAACCGTTAAGTCATATGGATATCAACTATTATCTAGTTTAAAAAAAGTGGTGCGAGTAGGTCACAGCACTTTTTGAGATTAGTGAATATTTGATTAATTACTTAAATTTATATTAGGTAGGTATCTACCTCACTGCAAATTATTGTAGTAAAGGTTCTAAGAATGAGGTCGAAGGTACAATTATTTTTACAATAGTGTTCAAACTGTAAGGGTAGGAAGTATACGTAGTCACAATAAATCTTCAAAATGTTATTGATAATACCGAAATCACGTTCACGTCCACATACTTATAAAATAATTTTATTATGGTGACTTAATGTATTAACATTATCTAGGTACTTGTCTGCTTAAACAGATTTAATTATTTTTTATCACCTACAAAGATAAGAAAACCATTAGATACAATAGACTCAGTCATAGTAAGTCTTCTGCCACACAAGGACACCAAGGCTACGGAGCCTTGGTGTCCTCGTGTGGCACTTCAAATTTCCCTTCTCTTTCTCGTCTCGGGTTCAGGTATGACTCAATAGCTCAGTTGGAAGAGCATTCCCTCTATAAGGGAAAGGTCGTGGGTTCAAGTCCCACTTGATTTCTTCTTTTTCCCGATGTATTTTGAAAATGAATGGTTGCCAAGCTGTCACCAAGTGAGTGAGGTTTCATACATTTTAATATTAACTGCTTGGATACGTAGCCGGTGACGTCGCTTTGACGTCCTAGCGATGTGCCCCAACCAAGTTCATCATTCTGAAAAATGGTTGTCAATTTTAAGCTCGCAATTGAAAACTAATACAATTAATGGAGAGAGAGAGAGAGTGTAATTTGTCTAAGTGGGCTAACTATTGATTAGTTTGTAGACATTTCAATACTCGCTGCCTCACAGAGCTTCAGTTTCACGTCAATTTAAAACCCAGTACTTACGCTTGAGGGCCTATCGAGCTTTCCAAATAGACGAGCTCGTTGAAAATTATGACTAACATTTTTCCAGAATCATTTAAAATACCAAAGACATCGTGGAGCACCACCAAATAAATGTTTCTTTTCGAGTAACTAAGTACTTAACTCGATTGATTCTACGATGAAGCCTTATTTATTCTGTGGATTAGATACTTCCTCTACAACGAGTTGAACTGTACGGGTGTGTACGGGACTGAAAATTGATATCACGAAAGACCACAAATATACTACCAACATTAGGCAACTTTTTTGTAGCTGTCTAGGTAGCGATAAATATACCTATAGGTGTAAAAACTCATTGGGTAACTCAATTCCCGCTGTCTGCCTCCCGTACCATATTGGAAATTCAGGAACCGTGCCGTGTGCCACAATTTTTGTCCTAAACAGCTTGTCTAGCAGGAAACGTCTTTACAATTTCTAGATAGCAACACATGAACGAATTTGCAGCCGACCGCATACAGTAGCACTGTAGCGCAGCGTAAAGCATGTGCTACACGGTTGCCAACAGAGGTTGGCAACAGAAAACCCAGATTGGCGCTGTGCCGGCTACACGGTTTACAACATGTTGGAAACCATCAGTGTTGGATGAAACGTTGCGTGAGTAGGACGTCTCTACGCTGGCTCCGTATATTTACCTATCTAAAGAACAAAGAGATTTTTTTCTTTTATAATAAATAAATAATATTCCACAACATTATACACAACGCTATCTAGGCCCATAGTAAGCTTTTACAGTTGGTGTTATGGAATCTAGAATACGGATAAACATACTTATATACTTTTTTTGTAAATACATACATTTTATGCATAGAAACACCCAGACCAATATTCATGCATACAAATATTTGCACCGAGCGGGGATCAAACCCGCCTGCGTGTGGCAGTCGCATTACTACAGTTGGGGTGTGTCTTGCTCTTTTGTGTGCAATTGAAAAAAAAAAAGAATATGGATGAAGCGATGGTTAAATGAGAGATTTTTCTGAGTCCAGTCTTTGTACGACTCGCAAGTTAAGTCCCAAACGCAGGGCAAGTCTCTATATAGCTCGAGAAGTTCTGTAATTACTGCTCTTTCTTTTTCTTCTCGTGCCATTTTGAGAGCGTCGTCGACCGGTACGTCTGCCTGCGCTCGCCGCTGCCACGCGACTGTCGTTCGCGAGGTTGTAAACAAGCGGCTACACGGTTTCCAGCAAGTTGTAAACCAACGCTTCAACCGTGGTTGCCAACGCAAGCTTCGCTGCCAAGGGTGTTCGAAGGTCAAACGAAATTTGGTTGGAAACAACCATCTACACTGTTGTAAACCTTTGTTGCCAACCAATGTTGCCAACCGTGTAGCACATGCTTAAGTAAGTATGTGACATATGAAAAAATATTATACATACAAACGAATTGAGAACCTTCTTCTTTTTTGAAGTCGGTTAAAAAAAATGAAAATGTGTAGTAAACTAAAACAAATAGCTGTTACCCGCGACTCCGCCCGCATGTATGTCATGTTATCACGGCCAAACATAATCCATGTCCTTTCTTATGGTCTAATCTATCTCTATACCAAATTTCCTCAAAATCGGCTCATTGGCCTGAAAGCATAAGAGACAGACACGAGTTACTTTCGCATTTATAATAATATATTAGTATTGATGAGTACATCAGGGGACTGATACCAGATTTTTTTTGTATATGTGTGTGTTATTTTGTACCATATGTACCTATTGTGCGGTCGGGTGACGTCTCGTCTCTTCACATACATTAGGTAGGTACTTGTTATATTTGAATACGGGTAAACATCTCAGTTGAAAAGCCATACTTAATTAATTAAAACAATAAACAATACCTACATTTAAGTCTATTTTCATGGAACGCTATGTCTACTATAGGTAGATACTTATGATGCTGCTGTAGGCGAACTCGGATCTTAAGCGTTTATTTCTCTAGAATTCTTCTTTAAATTAGTAAGTCTTATGAATTCCTCACCATCAGAATCCTTGGCATGTACTCCAAAGAAAGATATTTATCAGATTAAATGAGATTACATGGCAATCACAATCGTTATTAACTTATGCTATAGTTGTGACAAGATAAGATTATGGCATTGAGACACATTAGTCAGTGATAAATAGTAGACAGTTGTAAACATACGCTCTTAACTATATTATAGTACGAGTAGTTATAAGGGCTTTATACTTATAAGTACTTTTCAAATTTATAAAAATGCATTGGCGATCATTATGTTGCAATTTGTGCCCAAGAATGGAACAGACAAATTATACAATTAGTTTGTAAGTATTAATGTGTAATATTAATTTTATGTCCTTTGCCAGATGATTAAGCATAGGGAACTTAGAATTTTTAAGAAAAACAGTTAGAACTTTACTGTAAGAAGTTCAGTTTGAGTCCTGACCCATTATGGTAATCCAAATGAAATCATTCCATTTAGTAGGTATATCACTATAAAATTTTTATAAATTTAGAATTTTTTTTTGTTGGTCTATTAACAGTAAATTTCACAGAATTCAATAATGGAATTAGTAAATTTGTTTTCGTAATGAATTTTTTTTTTTAATTATTTTCCCTTTGTAAATTTTAGTTATAAGTATGTACCTAAGTATCTAAGTTGGAAAATATTTACCTATGCTTTTAAGTAGGTACAATTAATGTTATTAAAGTAATTAAAATAAGTCAAGTTTTTAAGTAGTTCGTAATTTTGATTATAAATATTTAACAAATGACTACTATAATAGTCTAGCAGTTTCAATTTGAATGTTTTTTTATACGGTAACCGTTGGGAATAAGCACCACTTAGGTGGCAGAAAACACCCACCAAGCGTAAAGCGGTCACAGTGGTCTTTGAACGTGTGCAACATTAGGGCCCTGCTGCCCACCCTTTAAGAACCTCATCAACACAAAGTCAAGATCAAACAAAGTCAACCATCCAAAAAAATTAAAGCAGTAGTTACTCCATGTGGGGCCTTTCAACTTATAAAGTAGTAATTTTATTACTCCACTGTGAAATACCCAAGAGCACTGCGAGTTTTTAGATACCAAATTGAACTTAAAACTAAATGTAGGTACTGGAAAAATTAGTTAGAACCTAAAATTAAAAGTAAAATCTTTTAGTATAATATTGTTTAACAGTTCGATTTGGAGAAGTTGGGTTAGAACTTTATAAGAATGACGTATCGCAGCGATTACCTAGTGTTAGCGTACGGATGTGCGTAGCGATCGGCGTAGTGACCAGCGTAGCGATTAGCGTAGTGATCAGCGTAACGATTAGAGTAGCGAAGCGGATCTCCTTACCAATACACACATACCTACAACTAATCTTAGGTCTGTTTCACGATATTATAAAATATGTGATGTGATTCTAATAACCACATAATTCAAATCAACTTAAAAGGTGTTCCTCATATTTTTAGCATCTAATTATAATAACATGAAACAAAAAATGCTATAAAAAATGCCTTCAAAATCAAAAAGCATAAAAAACATTCACTGAAAAGTCAGTTAAAAATACCTAAATGATGATGAATAACATGCCTAGTCATCGAATTAGTAACAACATACTTCTATCTAGGTAATTAATTACTATTGTCTATTGTGTGGAACTACACATATATTTTTTCTAATAATATAGGTAAGTACCTACCTACCTACTGTAAACTGATCCGAAGGGGTCAACGACTATACTGTATGGTCGTTGGACGGGGGTCGCTAGTACTACACTGGTAGTACTAGAGAAACAATAATGCATAATTTTGTACTAGTCAGATATACAGACAATTAGAAAGATGTTGATTAATTAAAACAATGTGTTCAAAATGATCTTAATTCCTTTGTTTTTCCCCGTTCCCGTTGATCGATTGTCGTGATATTTAGTACACACCTTTAGTTCGGACAATTTAAATCAATAAAGCAATTTGATTTGCTCTTAATACCTTAGTTTTAAGATAATTTTGAGACTTGTAGGTCAAGATATTGCTGACTGTTCTACTGATCCGATCCGAGGTGATTTAGCTCTAGTAGACCCTCTTACTAACAGAAAACAAAACTGAACTTTTAAATTAATATACCTACGCAGTCCAATTCTTAGTCATGAAAAATGCTTAGTCATGCTTAGTACCTATACCTACTGACATACAAGTTCCGTGAATACAGATTAGATCCGATTTTATGGTTTTATTTATCGGTGTGATTACCGAGTGGCACCTAAGTACCACCACAAATAGTAGGTATAATACCTCCCTTGTTTTTCGTGTGGAAATCGTAGTGGTTATATCGAGTTTGAACCGAGTCCTTCAGGTTATAATTACAGGGGTGTAGGATGACCTAGTAAGCAGTTCAATCGTAACCCGAGACTCTGGACCATCTACGCCACCATAGTGAAATTCATCACCCTTAATCCCCTCCCATAGGCGCAGGCTTCTGCTGGGATAAATAGGCGGCAAATTTTTGTGAATTTTATTATAGTAGGATAAAAATACGTACCCAGAACAATACAAATACATATTCGTGCATACAAAATATGGTAGGTTTAATGAATTGATAAATCTAAGAAAAAAAGGCCCACCGTTTTGTTGCAACTAGCTATCTATCAAAAACCCAAAAACCTTCACTCCTTCACTTTAGGTACCGTAATGTCAACCGCGAGAATGTCACTTTCACTATTTGACATTGGATTGGATTAACCAAACATCTGTGATAATAATTTATTTGGGTATTGTTGTATTGTCCTCTAAAATATAATATATAATTCATACCTATGAAATATCTCTTTATTAAAAAAAATACAGTTAAGTTGACATTCTAATCGCGTTTTTTCTGCTGCAGAAGAAAAGAGGTCCCTAGAATACCTACATATATCTACTTACCTAGGCACATAAGGAATTTCTTGGAGTGTATAGTGTGTATACCTACTGTGTTTACTGTGATTACTGTGAATGAAGGAAATACTTCAAGTTGATTATAATAGTTGTTGTTAACTGGTGTTAAAGTGATATTTTATGAAAGCCACACTATCAAAGTACCTAGACTTTGCTTGACAGTGGCATGTCTCTGTTTCCTCCAGGGCTCTACGAGAATGGCAGGAGCTAGCTATCATACCGGTAAAATGAGGTAGGAACAAAGTCAAGTGAGATACTTGTATTGCTCGGAGCATATATCTTGGACCTAATTCAAAAAATATAAATGGCCCTGGCGGGAACGGATTATTTTATAATAAATCTATGCTTGGTGAATTTGAACTCATCCACCGCGGTAGCACCCCAAACTATCTACAAAATAAATAAATAAATATTCCAAAACATTCTACACAACGCTATCTAGATCCATGGTTAGCTTAACTATCTTGTGTTACGGAATCTAGAATGCGGATAAACATACTTTAGTTTAGATAGTTTTTTTCGTAAATACATACATGTTATACATAGAAACACCCAAACCAATGCAAATACCCATATTCATGCATACAAATATTGGCACTGAGCGGGGATCGAACCCGCGCCTCCTGCGTAGCAGTCGCGTTCACTACCGCCACGCCACAGAGGCTGTCAAAATACATCCAAGATTCCAAGAAACGTGTATTGTGTAGCGCACATTATGGAGGTCAGCAATATCTAGGTAAACAAAATTGGAGACATAAATAAAGTACTTGGGCTAGGTTAGGTTAGGAATCGAACCCCTCCGACGTAGCAGCTCTACCACCACACCACAGAGGTGCTTTATAGCTATTAATAAGATAAGAGAATTCGTTATCTAGCCATGACATAATCATACATTATAGGTTGCTCAACAATTAGGTACTACCCGGATTCATGCAAACTGTAGGTACCTACCTAAAAGCACTTGTTGCTTAACTTTCATGAATATAATGAATACCTACATACTTAATAGAAATAGACAGCGTCCTACGCAAACGCCTCACGTGATTACGTTTTACCCAATCCACGTCCGGTATCTTATGCTATCTGAGATCGTCGCGTGCGCGCACGCAGCGTCACCCAGAGAGTGTAACATAACAGACACACGAGACGGCGGCAACGCACACAGCCAACTATGTACGTATCACACATTATAAATACAAACTTACCTATCTTAATTTCATTCATAACAAGGTAGGCGCCTAGTCATAACCAAACTTTTTTCCTGTAGGTAATCTATACCTCATCCACAAGGAATAAGGTAGGTATATGCCTACCTAGGTAACTTAAACTGAAATGTATTAGGTTATGTAAAAATGTTTCTAAAACGGTAGTATATAACTGCATGATCAATGTTACGTTCTGCTTGCGTCATTCAAACGGTATAGGTAGGTACTGTGACTACATAGCTGACGTCATCGTTGATAGTAAAACACTCACAGGAATATTTTTACCATGTTTGTTATAATTTTGGAGGATCTGATATTTCGGCGCTGTTCCAAGCGCCATGATCAGTATAGCATACCTTGTTCAATAACGGTACCTAGGTGCCTTAAATAGATTCAAATTATATAGGTAGGTAGGTACCTATAATATGTTTTATATGTAATCGATTGCGTAGGTATGGAAAATTGCATAAAAGTTACATAAGATTACATATAACCTACCTATATGTAGAACATACATCCATTTCATTTACAAATAATTAATTCTGGCACCCAACCAACTATTAATATATAGGAAGCACATAGCTGCACAACAGAAATATATGCCTAGATTTAGTCAACATCAGTTTGATAACTTGTGTGTGCGTTGCGTTCATAATATATAAAATCAAGCTTCCAAAATTACTATTCACAGGGTAAGTCGTGAGCGTCGCGACATGCCTCTTGTAAAAACTGAATATGGAGAACTGAAAGGGGCTGTTTGTAGCGGTACCGAAAATTACATTGCATTCAAAGGTATACCATATGCTAAGCCGCCTCTTGGTGAATTAAGATTCAAGGTGAGAAAAAATAAGTGTACCTACACTGTAAGTATCTACCTTCTGACATAATAATGTATAGGTACACCTACCTACTTATTTTTTCATTTCAAACGAAAGTGCTGCTTTCGTTTGAAATGAAATTACCACCAAGAAGTGTTAACATTAATATTCCTTTGGAGATTTTGCGAAATAATAACCTACTTACCTACTACGAGAACGTCTTATGTAGGTACCTATATCTTATATAAATAAATTCAGTGTAGCTGCAGGTAACAATAATTCTATTTTTTATACTTACGAACGACATTACATAATATTTCCACATGAGATATTACTATTTGTTACAGGCTCCTGAGCCGCCGGAACCATGGGAAGGTGTACGCGACGCGTCGCAGCACGGCGCAGTTTGTCCGCAGTTCAACGAACGCTTGAACTGTGTAGAGCCGGGAAGTGAGGATTGCCTTTATCTCAATGTTTATACCAAATCATTAGAAACACAGGAGCTCCTTCCAGTTATGGTATGGATCCATGGAGGGGCCTTTTACACGGGCTCCGGCAACTCGGATTTCTATGGTCCGGAATTTTTTATGGCCCACAATGTAGTATTGGTGACAATTAATTACAGATTGGAAGTCCTGGGCTTTTTATGTTTAGATACCGAGGAAGTGCCCGGAAATGCAGGACTTAAAGATCAGGTGATGGCGCTTAAATGGGTTAAGAACAACATAAAAGCCTTTAGAGGAGATCCTAATAACATTACCATTTTTGGTTGTAGCGCAGGTTCTGCATCTATTGGGTGTCACTTGATATCCAAAATGAGTCGTGATCTGTTTAGTAAAGCTATTTGCCAAAGCGGTATCTGCTTAAATGAATGGTGTTATAACTTATATGCGCGTCAAAGAGCTTTTCAGTTAGGAAAATTACTCGGAAAAGATACAGATGATCCAGATGAACTCCTCAATTTTTTACGTAGTCAACCTGTCTCATCATTATTCAAAATACAGTTACCACTGTTAGAAAATGTAAAATACTATGATATGTGTGATGGTATTTTATTTGGTCCCGTGGTTGAGAAGGCCGGACCAAGTGATGAAAGATTTTTATCAGATTTTCCAACTGAATTAGTTAAAAGTGGTCAAATTACAAGTGTCCCCCTTATCATAGGATATACTTCAGGGGATGGGATTGAAATAGCAAGAAATTTACCAAATACGCAAGGATATTATGCAACGAAAGGCTCCATTGTACCAAGAGAATTAAAGCTAAAGTGGACAGAAGAAGAAGTTCAAGTAACTGATGAAGCTATTAGAAACTATTATTTCAAAAATAAGGCGATAACTGAAGACAGTTACCAAGAGGTTTCGGACTTAGAAACGGATAAAATGTTCTTGGTCAATATGGTCAGATACGCACGCTATCATAGTCAATACGCCAAGAAGCCTGTTTATTTCTATAAGTTCGACGCAGAAACCGAAAGAAATTATGCAAAGAAGAGCTACAAAATGGATTCGCTGAAAGGTGTATGTCATGCAGACGATTTACCTTATCTGTTTAACGTTACAAGTTTAGATATACCGCTGACAGATGAATCTAGGGATATAGTCAAGCAAATCGTGCAATTATGGGTGAATTTCGCAAGGATAGGGTGAGTCCAAGTATTATTTATTATGATCGTTCGTGGTACGTTCTCTATAATTGGAAAGCGTAGTTCAAATAACCGGTATCGAATGTTAACAATAGTTGGAAGGACAACAATAACATATTAAACACATAACCCTATAACAATATCCCCCGATGCGGTAAGCAAACATAGGATATAATGTACTTCCCCAGAGAGTTCCAAAAGGAATACCTAAATGTACGTACCTACTTATATTAATTAAAGTACACCACACAGCTACAACGGGTACCTACGTTACGTAATTAAAGTTTAGGTTTCTCATGAGAACGATTCCTACCTAATATTTAGACGGGACGGAGTCGCGCTGTTTAATTTGGTCAATATATTTTTTTTTCAATGCCGACAGCAAATACTACAAAGAATAAACTACAGATAACTTCAGATTTTTATCCAAGGGATCTCTTGAGACTTCAATAAATTTGGAATGATTCAAGTGTGGCTCAATAGCTCAGTTGGAAGAGCAGTCCCCCTGTAAGGGAAAGGTCGTGAGTTCGGGTCTCACTTGAGCAGTTAATTTTTTCCAATGTTTTTCGAACTTAAAAGTTAGCATAATAAATGCTATAAAAAATTTATTCAAATATTTGGGCGCAGTCATCAAAATTCAATGTTTAAAAATGGTTGAAAAATCATTCATTGTTTCCAACAGTTCGTAAGAATGTTGGTAGATGGCTGCACCGTCGCCCTTATAGACGGATATAAAGAGAAGGAAAATTTAGAATGATTCAAGTGTGGCTCAATAGCTCAGTTGAAAGAGCAGTCCCCATGTAAGGGAAAGGTCTTGAGTTCGAGTCTCACTTGAGCAATTCATTTTTTCCAATGTTTTTCGAGGCATAATCCCTATTTAATGCGTTAGTCACGGTTGACAGACCCTCGATTCTACTAAAGCAAAACTAGTGCAAAAAATTACATTCAATTTTTGACTTTATTTCCATACACTTAAAGTCCAAAATTAAATGAAAATAGTTGCATTACACTTATTAATTCACTCTGCACAAAACAAAATTCTTGGACTTTAACCGCATAGCTTTAATTATAGTCTAAAATGTAATTCTGTTTTTTGCAGTGGCTGTGGCATAAGAGTGGATTTGCTTTAGTATAATCGAGGCCCAGAAGTGTACCCAAATATCCTGGTAACCCCCCAAAAACACCCCACCTCCTCGGTGCCTAATTAACCCTTCAGTGTTATCCGGGCATAGATATGTTACATTATAGACATTCGAAACTTCAGGTCGCTGAGGCCATACGTAATAACGTGTACTTTGCTTGCTGTACTTTACCAACCTTTAACTATAATTTCAGAAAACCAACTCCAAATGACGAATGGAAACCGTTTACAAACTCGGAACGAAACTACGCTGTAATAGGAAAGAAGCTGGAATATCACCAAAACCCAGGCGACAAAAATATTCGATTCTGGGAAAATATATACGGAGAATCAGAGCTGAATGTTCATAAATAAATAAAACGGACTGTGATATAAACATAACGATACTAGAAAATTAAATAATAAATCGAAAATTTGACCACAATCGTGGTTAATACTAAAGTGAAGGTACTACATACAGTAGGCGCGCCAGAGATAAATAAATAGATGAATATATCACAGCAATTTTTGTGATATATTCATTTATTTGGACGTCCTACACTACGCTTGCCCGTACGCGGTCGCCATTCCAGAACTTTTTCACGCTATGTGTCCCGCCCACTGCTACTTCAACGGCCAGGTGGAAGGAGGACCTCATCAAGGTCACCGGGAAGCACTGGACGCGGGCTGCTTTAGTTCGGTCATTCTGGAAGTCTATGGGAGAGGCCTATGTTCAGCAGTGGACTATATGTGGCTACTGGCTGATATAATGATGATGATGATGATGATTCATTTATTTATCTCTGACGTTCCTTCATTCGACATGATGAGGGATTGGCTTTGGGTATCAATGAAAACTTCCTACTCCGCTCCTTTTATCGCCGCTTTGGTGGAAACTAAGTTATTATGCATGTATACGGACGGCATACGTGATGCTAAGGACGTCGTTGATTCCGAACAACTACAATCCCATATAGCAGTAGACTAAAGATTATTTATAAAACGAAGGAGTCGGACGTATACCCCAGGCGGTCTTCAAATGGGCCACTTCAGCGTATAATTTGTAAAACTTGCTGCTTCTTTAAGAGGCAGCATTGGCAACATTGTAAAAAAAACAATAATAAAGAAATTAAAACTTATAATGATTTTATTCACCGTCCATGTTTTCTTATACTCTCCAAGATAGGTACTGCAATACCTAACAGTAGTATTATGATTATAATAGTATTAAAATACTAGACATATTTTAGAAAAAAGTATCTATAGAATAACTGAAAATAAATTCTTCTGTACGGAATACCAGATCGTCTGTTACACTACTGCAGTATTTACATGAATATAATATAATAACCATGGCCAAACCACGTCAATGCACGCTTACAATACAAACAGTTCAATATCCTCGAAGACGTTTTACAATATTACTGTTAACCTATTTCATGAAAAAATTATTACATGCGATAATTTGACCTAGATGTTGTCACTTCTCACACAACTTTACTAAAACTTTGTAGTAGACTAATAATATGCGAAGTTTTAAACTAAAATGTACTAAACTGTCAAGTCGTATGAACTGACGTACAGGCAGCTTAATCAATACTATGTAACATGAGTGTACCAACTTTGAATACCATAACTTTTGAGAGTTAGGGAAGGGATGGGGCTGTTCCCAGTAAACATACAGCCTAAAACAAAGTGCCCGCTACAAAGAAATAGGCTCGCCCCCTATTACGTCGCGAGACCGAAAAGCATAATTGGCGAAACGTGAGTGCTAATACGCCTCTGCCTACCCCTTCGGGGATTTACAGACATGAGTATAATGTATATGTATGTATGTAACTTTTAAGACTAAATTTTATCAGTGATCGACTAAAATAAGTTCTCATTTTTTACTCCAGAATGAAATTTGGTAGCGCCAGTTTAATTCACTTTAATCGCAGTTCTTATCGTTAGCGCAATGCAGCCTTACATAGCTCGGTTGCACGATCGAAGCACGTAGAATGACAGGCATACCAGTGAATCAAAAGAATATTTAAAACCGATTACGTTAAAATTAGGCTGCCTGCACATAAGTTCTTGCCCAGCATAGACGTTCGATGAATTTAGCGTAAAAGCGACGTTTAATATATTTAACTTTTGCTTACTGATAGGATGGCTTGCAGTAAGAGTCTGTCTCATAGAATGACCGCCCATTTAATATCCAGAAGAAATACATTTTAAATGTATTTTTGTAGTAAAATAAATATTTACATCATCAAACGTCTATGCTGGACATTTACTATTTTAAGGGCTCTACAATCAGACTTTTCGGGGATTTAGGGTCAATTCATGCTTACAAGTCGAAGCGAAATGCTTCACAATTTAAGTTAACCCACCGACCAGCTTGCTCACTCGCAGACGCATATATTCTGGCGTATTTATTTTATTTCATATAAAAGAGAGGAGCGTACCTAGAGTACCCAAGCATGAATTGATCCTTACAGTTCATAATCCACCCCGTATCCAATAACACATGTGTATATTCTAGACTGTTATTATAACCAGTGGGTATTGTGACAAGTGAGCTAGGTCGGTGGTCGCACGCGCATGTGTGAGTACTGTGAGTGTCGATCAGTAGCGGCCAGAGCGCGAGTTGCGCGGCGGCGGCTCCCGACGGCGCTCGCGTGAGCGAGAGCGGCGCGGCCTGCGCTCGCGAGACCGACTGCGCGATTTGCGCGCGCCCTTACGCCGCGAGTACAAGTACCTGGGAACAAACGAAACACAATTATTACTTGAGATATATATCTTGAACCTAAAATATGCTCAAACTCTGATCTATATGCGCAGTACACGTTTTTTTGGATGAATTTAGATGAAGATAGCACGGGGTGCTACGGTTGTGGATGGGCTCAAATTCACCAAGCATATATTATTATTACAAAACAATGCGCGCCGCCAGGTCCTTTTTTATCTGGCGATTTAGGTTCAAGACTCAGACTACAAGAATAACTCTTAGTGTTATACTGAGGTCTTAGATAAATATTGCTTGCGCTATACACATAGGCAAGATAAGGAATAGGCAAGACATATAATAATACATGATGAAAACGAATTTGAAGAATGAAACATTGTTAAGTCATTGAGGACACGTTCATAGTTATGTGAGATTTGAAAGAGCTAAAACCACATGTTGTAGATTCGACATGGACTGAGATGAGACTCCAGGCGTGTCTCACAAAGAACTTGAACCCCGACGAGACTTGATCATTCTATAAGAACCCTACGCACATTCTGAATGAATTAAAACAGATATCATAATTCAACTGGCCTATTAATAATTTATTTGGGGTTACCGTATCTAGCATGTTTTCTCTTCCAACCATTCCCGCTAAATCTCATCAAGCTCAATCTCTTTACTTTAAAACCGCGTTTTAACAGTTAGACGCCCATACTGAAGCTTAAAGACAATCTCATACATTAATATATCCGGGTTATTCCTTCTTCGTACCACGAAAACTATTTACAAATAAAATGACGTATATCTACAGAATTGTATTGTCAACAATTTGTGTAAACATTTGAATACCTACCAAAAGTTTACTTTGAAAATTATGTAGCACTAGCTTTTGCCCGCGGCTCCGCCCGCGTAGATGTCGGTTATCGCGACCAAACATAGCCTATGTCCTTTCTCATTGTCTAATCTACCCCTATACCAAATTTCATCAAAATCGGTTCAGTGGTTGAGGCGTGAAAGCGTAACATACAGACAGACAGACAGACAGACAGACAGACAGACAGACAGACAGAGTTACTTTCGCATTTATAATATTAGTATGGATTATACACTGACGGACTCATAAACTGCATCAAAGTAATAAGACGACTTTGAAATAAATATTTTAACCAAGTATGCATGGGTCGGGCGATAGATGCCTCGAACGCAAGTTGCCGCAGTTATTATAAAGACTAATACTGTTTACGTCCATTTCTCATTATGGTATAATAGCATTTTGCCGAAGTCGCAAAATGTCTAAAATCTAGAATGTACAGAGATTACGGTACAGTCGATTGAAAAATAGAGTTATGCCTGGTATATTATGGTTTTGGTGTAAAGACTTTCATAGCTTTCATGAGAACTTCACATAGGTAAGACATAGGTTGTACACCATATAAAAATTAGGTATTTAAACGTTTTGTTTTTTCTGAGTCTGAAACGGTTTACCAACAGTCGATTGGTCCATGAACCGTTGGTCAACATAATCTTTCAAACATAAATTTTCCTCCAATGGACTTTTCATCCACGAACGTTTCGCCAGCATTACTCTACGTCAGTGAATGCTTAACCAACAGAATGTTTAGACCAATAACTTTTCACCCAAAGAACGGTACGTCATTCAGTGAGCGTTAAGTAATCTTTACAAGCAATAATGGCCTAGGGATATGACCGTTGGACTACCAAGGTCGTAGGTTCGAACCCCGGCACGTACCAATTATAGATTCATTGAATAATCATATGGCGACGCCAGTAACCATATTGTCAACGACTGTACCCTTGGTGACATAATTTTTTTTAGACATTTTGCGACTTCGACAAAATGCTATTATACCATAATGAGAAATGGACGTAAACAGTATTGGTCTTTATAATGACTGCGGCAACTTGCGTTCGAGGCATCTATCGCCCGACCCGTATGCATACTTTCTATACAGATTTAACCCTTTACCGCATGTCGTGTCATAGTTGGAACATTAACATAATTATTCCTTTTAAAAGACTACTAATGCCATCTTTGGACTTGTTTTGGCTTTAATTCATTTGTTTAACTTATAACAATTTTGTAAAATGTGGGTAGACTGAAAATAAAATATTGTTACTGGTTAAAATCGGTCAGTGAAGTAGTCGAGTTGACAATTTACCGTGCGCTTGAGTTTGTGATAGTTGTACCCCATATTTTACGTGATTTATGTGAAATTTTGGCCATAACCATTATTATTTCTATAAAAACAATGGATCCACAGTATTTCTATGGAATAAAACGTAAGTATTATTCCATCAGCTCGTTTATATGACCAGTTTTTAATTTGTTCCATATTTGGAACTGTATGCAATAACAGATATAATTTACTGTACAAATTTGGAACAGTATGCATTCAAGTTCTAAAAACATTGTGATCAAATTTGTCACATCATGCACTAATAACTACATCATTAATTATTAATTTATTTTATTGCAGGCAAAACAGTATGCACTTCTCGTACTGCTGTCGTTATACCGGAAAGTAGCGAGGATGAAAATATGTCGGATGATGAAGAATATGGTGTTCCTAACCCTATTAAACAGTTATTTTAGAGGATGACATTTGTAGCGACGATTCTTCTGATGATGTAGATATTGCAAACGATGGTAAGGATGATGACTTTTTAATTTACCAACCTCATAAACATAAACTTTTTCTGTCTTACTACCAAAACGTCATAAAAATATGTACCTAGTAATTATGATTAGTAAACTGAATTATATATACATACTTCCATTTCATTTATAACCTTTATTGCATAGTGTGACAAATATGGTAACGGTATATTTATTGTCCTGAATGCATGTTGTTCCAATTTCGGAACCAACTGTTTTTTATTAATATTTTAATGAATCCTCATTTATTTATTTTTTTCATATTTTTCCTAAGTGCCTAAATGACTAATATACAATATATATATTTTTTTATAAGTTTTAAAAAATCCATGCGGTAAAGGGTTAAATTGAAACCTCTAGATTGGTTCGTGAACTTTAAAACAGCGTAGGGTCATATCTTTAAGTTTAAGTTTATGTACTGGAAAGGACCTTAAGACTTTTTTTGAAGAAAAAACAGAAATTTAAGAAAAATTGGTTTATTAAAAAATTGGTTTTAACAATAGACACAAACTTTATGCAATCTTGCGATCTTGCGGAATATTGTCCCATTCTTCTGAAAGTGCTGTTCTTAGTGCTGCCACTGTCGTGGGCGAAGGGTTTCTCGCATATACAGCTCTTTTTAAATTGTCCCAAACATGCTCGATGGGATTAAGATCCGGGCTGCGTGCTGGCCAATTCATTGTACGTATCCCAACCTCTTCGCAATAATGTTGAACTTGTGCAGCTGCATGCGGCCGGGCATTATCCTGCATTAAAGTAAAATTTTCGCCTATGAATCCCATGTAAGGCACCACGTGATCTTCTAATATCTCTGTTATGTAGCGATGTGCTGTCAAACCCCCTCTATTACCGTTTTGACGGACCATGTCTATGAACACAAGTTCTGTTCGCCCGTTCATCGATATGCCACCCCAGACCATACATGAACCGCCTCCAAAAGGAACACGCTCCTCAATGCAACTTTGAGCATATCGCTCCCCACGTCGACGATAGACTCTTCTGCGACCATCTGCACCATATAAACATGTCCTACACTCGTCCGTGAACAATACAGAGGCCCACTGCTCTTCTGTCCAATTCAGGTGATGACGCGCAAATCTTAAGCGAGCTTGTCTGTGAGCTGTAGACAACTTTGGACCATTTGCTGGTCTAAAAGGGGTGATATCCGCTTCCTTTAACCTTCTTCTTATTGTTCGTGCACACAAGTTTACTCCACGCACTTCATTAAGCTCGGTTTTGATGTTAACTGACGTGAGGAAACGATTTCGCAGGGAAGTTATAACAATAAATCGGTCATCACGACCTGTGGTTGCTCGAGTTCTGCCTGTACCACGTATCCTCCTGTAAGAACCTGTCTCTACAAACCTTCTGTATATTCTAGAAACCGTAGACTGGTTTAAATTTAAATTTCTACCAATCGTTCGTTGATCCAAGCCCTCCCGCACCAATGCTACAATTTGTGCCGCTTGTTCGGACGAAGTATCCATATTATGGTTCAAAAACTCTCGATGTGTTAAAAAACTAACCCAACAATTATGCTGGTAACAATAATTCAATTGACAAAACAAAAAAAATCAATGAGAATCAATTTAAAACTTTGCTATAAATAACACGCAAATCTGATACTACAAGTAAATTTTCTTTTCCCGGCTATATTCATTTGTTTTACTGCAGTTCTATTTTTAAATTTAATATTTTTTTAAGATTAAGAGCCAGTCTTTCCATATTTATATAATTTAATCTAAAAAGTTTGCATACTTATTATAAAAAATCCTTTTAGAGTAAACCTGAACTTTGATGCAGTTTATGAGTCCGTCAGTGTATTATATCATCATAGAAACAATAATAATAATGCTAATAATGCTATCTAGTTTGCATAAGTAATAATGTTATCATTACGAGGTAATATGCACTAACATTTTATAATGAGAGACAAAGCTTAATCTAGGTAAGTAAACTTATGTTAACGGCATTGAATTCGATCATACTACAAGCAATTAAAAAAAAATATTGCAAATAATGAAACCCGGTACTATTAAATTATCGAAAGAAGTTTGATAGCAGGCGGGACTCATTACGCAGGCGGTCACATGGTCTACCTCCATCAACAGCGCCGATGAGGTGAAATCCGAAGGGATTTCCGCGCGTAAAAAAGGCAGGGCTCCAATAATTCTCATCAGGCAAGCACTTATCATTCTCTAGAAATCCTACGCAACGCGAAGAACACAATACAAAATTCTACAGGTTTACTTAATAAAAGTATCTCATTTACTCCGTCAGTCAACCCTACAGATGATTCCGATTCGAGCACAAATTCGGCTGTACCTTACCTCTCTGAATAGAAAATCATCCTCAATTCTTCATCACATTAATAAAATCGTGTCGCACAAAGTCAAATCTGGATTACCATCGGGGCAAAGTGCCAAGCCAGTAACTTTGATATTATGAAGTCAACAAAAGATTAATCTACGTCGGCACCGTGCCTTCACTGCTCACTATAAATCAAATCGTATTTGCATAAACTTTGTGCGTACTACTTTAGCCTTGGAAGTATTTTTGTGCAGCCTGATGAAGTGTTGATTGAGTAAAGTAAAGAGTTAAACTGAATTTTCACTTATCGGGGATAATCGGGTTCATCCTTGCATGTTTCATTAGTTAAGTTTTGATTGCATTTTATGAAACTGTGTGTCTATTGTTAGTCGATTTTGGAATGTGATTTTTATCTTTTATGTATACAGGTGGTTTTAAAGTCGCCCGAGGGAAAATACAAACTCTAAACACTACCGATCCGATCCGCCTGATCAAAAATATTTCCTATCTTAATCAATTTCAATAGTTAGCACACTAAATACTTTAAAATTTAATTCAAACACTACTATTGTTACCAACATATTTCTTCACGCACAATCAAGTCCTAGAGAGGAGATCGCCATTCGGCAAATGGAAGCTTCAACCAGATGGACCGACACACCGTAAATAGGCTAATTGATTGATTGATAACATTAGCGATAATATGCTGCCAATAAGATAATGTCCCGTATCCTCAAATTTTTTATGGTACAGATAGTATGCCGCAAGAATTTGTCGTGAGCGTCCAGTAGGCACTGTGCGGAGCCATCCCATTTTAGCAGTAAGTTTGAAAGTCAATTAAGTTTTGTAGGTATAGACTATAGATCGCTCAAATGTAGTTACGTTACATATAGTATTTAAGCTAATAGTCTAAGCGCTAAATCTGTCGACTGAATTGGGGTCTAGTAAGGAGGGCCTGAATTGAAGATAGATTACATAACATTTATCTATTTAGATAGTGCTAACACGTCTACATATTTCCTCAGACCAAATATGAAGCTGCTAGCAATTCTGTTAGTGGCTATAGCAGCCGCAGCAGTAGTAGCATCTGATGCAAAGCATCCTCCGAATGTAACAGTTCAGGCTTGCGGGAGGACCTTGCTCAAAACCTTGGTTAAGACATGCGAAGAATACAAATCATCAAATTCAAGTGATGAACAAGGTAAGTGCAATGTTTATCGAAATTAACTTTTCTTTTTATTGAATTGAACACGTTGAAATTGTCGCGAGGATATGAACAAGACAGATATAACAACAGGGTCTTAGTGCACACACAACGCTACCAGGACACACTGTTGTGTTCTAACAAGTGAACTCCATTTAACACAATAATCCAACAAAATATCAAATCAAAATTTCCATCCAAAGGTTGCCTGGCAGAAATTGCGTAAAGCGATAAGGCCGCCCTTTGTACTGCTCTTGTGTTCCTAATTTTCATACTATTAATCTTGTAATTGGCGTACAATAAAGTATATAATAAATGAATTAAAAAAATTAAAAAAAAACATTTCCCCACAATCAACCCTAACCGAAAACCTAGCCACCCCATTGAGTAAATTGGTGTCGTCGCCGTCGTCGTTCAGACTTTTCCGAGTCAATGCAGTTAAGGCTGTTTTTTTTTTACAGATTACAACCGTTACTTTCATAGGGGAAAGTCACTAGTTGAAGCATGCTGCGAGAACATCTGCCCTATCGATGAATTTCTTACCTACTGTATATTTGCGAAGGATTTAAATTTAGATTAATTTTACCAAGCACATTGTATCCTTTGCTATTTAATATATTTTAAGTATATCATGCGGTTCCCTATTTCTACGCATACAACATAATGTCATCATTTATAACGCCGCACTTCAAGTTTCGTAATGATCTTTAGGCATAATATTAAGGGTCAACTTCCACTGAAAGAGCAGTGGCGTGCAGTGGCTTCCTGAGGCAAAATATAACAATTATAACAAACCATTTTGAATCTTATGTACGCGAGAAAAAGATCATAATCATTTGAACGCGAAAGAGAGGCTCCACGCCTGCTCCTGTTCATTCCTTGTACAAAAGTCGCCGAACGCTGCTCTTGACAGTGGGGATATACCTAGGGCCTAATTTGGCATAGCTACATATAGTTTTTCGGCACATTTTTTAAACATAACTATTTAGACGTTAGAAACAAATTCAGAATTAGTTAAGATACCTTTTATTTACATAATGTACCTACATAAGAATTATATAAATAAAAATATAAAACATTACATAATAGATATATTTCCTTATGCAGTCTTGACCCCTCTACGTGCATTGATTAATTATATTTCACTGGTTGCCAGAGCCCGAACCAGGCATAAATTTTGTCAGACATTTGCATGCAGATGATAATTTAATTAATCGAATGGAATGGAACTAATTCTAGGAAGTAATGACATATGTCAACCTTAAGGAAATACCTCATTTTAAGCAAAATACTTTTTACACCAATGTGATGATCATGGAACTACATAATGCAGCTTTTTACTAGTTTTACGAGTTATCATCTGAGAGGGAATTGGTAATGCAAAACTGTTACTGGCTTGTGGATTGGTATAGCTCGAACCACATAAGTATTTTGGACCTAAAATGTACGCTATACGCGCAGTGCCGTCTCTCGGATATATTTTGAAAATATCACACGGTGCTATGGTGGTGGACAAGCTCAAATCCATACTTCCATACTAATATTATAATTGCGAAAGTAACTCTGTCTGTCTGTATGTTACGCTTTCACGCCTAAACCACTGAACCGATTTTGATGAAATTATGTATAGTGGTAGATTAGACCATGAGAAAGGACATAGGCTATGTTTGGTCGCGATAACCGACATGCACGCGGGTGGAGCCACGGGCAAAAGCTAGTATAGTATAGATTATTACAAAACAATCCGCGGGCGCCAGGGCCTCTTATATCACGTGTCTAAGATATATGGTGCGATAATTATCGCATTGCTTACCTCCTAAGTTCCCTGGAAATAGGTTTAAGATGCATGAAGTTGCAGAACCCACTGCGTGTGCACTCGCCCATCTCGTACTGGCGGCAGCAGGCTTCACGGAAATCCGTGACAGGAGACAGCTCCGCGTACACGGGCCGGCCTCCGAACCACCGGTTGTTTAAATCGTTCACTGCCTTCTCAGCATCCTCTTCTCGACGAAACTATAATTCAGGACAATATCATATTACATATTTTTTTTCTAATTGTAAAGAGACTTTGCGGTAGTAATAATCACTTCAAAAACATATACCTTGTATTAGAAGACTATTTAGAATTCAAAGAATTAATTTAACTGATTTATTCCCAACAGTGGTGACAATGGCATCAAAATAAGGTCAAGAAACTATGGTGTAGTTTTCTATAATGTCCATTTGTTCATGTTGGAGATCCTGTTGGCCATGACATCCTCCCAACACATCTCACTGCAAACTCCGCTCTATATGTTGACCGACAGGCATTAGCCAATGTGTCACTGTGGTTGTCAATATATACAGCTTAGAGTCAAAATTATACTGTTTTCTTTTTTCATTCTTTAATATTAGATTGTATTGTATGTCCAGCTTATATTATATTGTTGATTGCAAAAACAAATTTTTTTTTAACTAATCTCACCTTAATATAAACATTTCCAACTAAATGGTCACCCAGGTTGTCACAAACATTCATTTCCTCAATCTCTCCATATTTGTCTTCACACTCGACAAATACATCTTCAAAGAAATTATCATAATGCTCCTGCATCTCTTCATCAGATACATTGGCTACCACCACTGAAAATATATTTTTAATAGAATTTAAATATCCATACAAATCCTAAAAATATTTAAAATGCAAGAGTTTGTAAGTATGGATGGATGGATGTTTTTTTACTCTTTCAGGTCTAAACGCCTGGAGTGATTCTAATAAAATTTAATATGGTGATAGCTGACACCCACACATAGACTATGTTTGGTAGCAATAAGTGACATCTACATAGGTGGAGCTGCAGGCAAAAGCTGGTAACCATAGATCTACAAGAAACGATTTTGACCTTTTTTTTTCATATAAAGGTCACATCATTTTGACTTCACCTTGCCTGATGGTAAGCTGAAGGCAAAGTATCAGAAAGAGTTACCTATCTTGTCGTAGGCTACCATTAGGATAAGGGACTCTTTTTCCCGCACTTAGCCTCTTTTTTACGGCCATTGTATGTGGCTAGGCTACCATTGTATTTAGTTAGTCTGCAGTTAGTTTCCTATAAAGTATGGGATGTTAATGTTGTATTATTAGCAATTTGATTTAAACAACATCCAAAATCAACCAACACTGAGCTGAGATGTTCTGGAACAGAGAACTAAGGATTTAAAAAAATATGAGCAGCTCTGTTAGGTGAAGTGAAATTTATTTGTTGTGTTACAATTTATTGGTAAGTTACACATACTTAAGAAAATATTAGTTTATTCATGAATATTTTTAAACTACTAATTGGAAATTAAATAAAAGTACTAAGTACTGTACTTTAAGTATGTCTATGGTAAAATTCACTGAATACTCTGATTTTTTTTAGATACTGAGGAACATTGCATGTGACCACATGCACATTTTCCTATTATATCTATTTCCCTTTGATATGTACTAATTAATAGGTTATATTAAATTCAAAAAAGAACCATCAAACTTTATTCAGGAAGGAATGAAATTTTTACAAACACACTGGGACAAACTTTTAATCTGCTCTCCGAAGCATTCTAACAAAATACCACTATGCATTAAAATGGTAACCACATCTAGGTAGTTTAACCCACAAATTGTATAATGAACCTGGCCACAAGCACTTGTTATACTTTACAAAGCTGGTAGTACAATTATATGAAAATAAATCTGTGTCCCTTGGTCACTCCATAGCTTTACTGATTTCTTATGCTTTTCTTTTGAGTTCTCAAGGTTCATAGGAACACGCCGGGTACAAACTGACAACATGTTAAAATGTATAAAGTATCAGATAGCACGAGTGTCAAAATGTACAAACATATAATAGTTTCAAATCGTCAAGTGTTGTAACGATCAAATGTAGGAACACAGTGATGCTAGAAATTACAAATGTAATATTGCATGAGTGTCAAAATGCACAAATGTAATAATGAATAAATGCTAAAATGTTTACATCAAATAGATAATTAATATGACATAAAATAAAATAAATATGAAATAAAAAATAATAAAAAAAAACAACAATAATAAGCAATTTATTGTAAGTTTTGTGGATTTGAATTTAGTATTAAGACAAGAAAAGTACATACTGTTAAAGAACATTTCAGCTACTGTATATTTAGACCATTATTCATTTGGTCATAAATAAATATTGTCGATTGAACATTTTAGTATTAGTACATTCTGACAAAAGGATATTTTGTCATAAATATATTGTACATTTTGACACTTGTGCTATCTGATACTTTATACATTTTAACATGTTTTCAGTTTGTACCCGTCGTGCATAGGAATATTACGCATCCAAAACCTTTGAGAATGCGGTAAGGCAAAACCGGTCAGGTTCAATATAATAAATGATTTGGTGAAAGTACAAGTGTTCTCAATATGTGTAACAATGATTTCCAACAAGTGCCATCAATCAACAGTATGAATAGTTCGGAGTTAAGTGAATATGGGCAAGTAAAAATTACTGTAACTCTACAAATACTTACAATGACTGCCATCAGCAGATTTGGCTGAGTTCTGAGGGTTCACATACAAATTTTGTAATAGCACTGTTTGCGAAAATGTAGGCTTGTTGTGAATTCGAGAGCAGCGGTCACCGTGTCGGCATGCTCCAATTTTAAAATAAAAGGAACAATTTACTCTGAAATAAAGGAAATTTTACTTGAGGATTCAAAATGATCACAAGATAAGTAGTGGTCACAAAAGAAACGGAAAGTCACAATTGATTTCCAAATTCAATATACAAAGCCTAAATCTAACCTCTATGTTATTCATAACGTATACATGTTCAATTCTTCAAATTCTAATGAATATATGTAGAGATGATATTAAAGCTATACGATTATAGTATAAAGTTAACTCACTTGTCCTTTTCTGTGCCAAATATAGCAGCTAAATACTCTGCCATTCTAAAACACCGAAAAACAACACGGGTCCAAAGCCCCGAGTTACAATCTGCAATAAAAGGATGTTTCTTGCTACAACTACTTATAGAACTAGTCGGTTAGTTCTCGTTCTTTCAGAAGAAATACATAAGTGTGAGAAAAGAGTTTATTTTAGCACAAGATTTACTATTTCACCAAACATCACATCAATCTAAAGACGAAAAAGTACTCAACCAAGCCATCAAAGACAATAGACCAGACCACAGACCACACCATAGACACCGATGTTTTTTTTATTGTTACTTAGGTTAGACCATAGAGTAATATAAATAGCGCAATAACGGGCTGGACATCCGGAATGAAATCCGGAATTCAGATCATAAGGTTCAAAAATTCGCAATGATGTCGTAAGCAAATATTAAAATGGCGGCAGTTGTATCCAAAGATTTTTACTGATTATTAATATCATAAAGGAAGAATAGATTAATGTAGTCCGCCCAACGAAAGCTGGTACAAAAAACGGTGCTAAATTAACTCAACAGGTTTGCAATACTGACTATACCCTGAAATAATTGTATATAAGTTGATATTTTTTTCCTATTAAGCATGCATGGAAACTAGCTTATTATTTTACTTGGCCAGAGTCTAGCCAGTGTTGCAACTATAGCTGGGCACCGTTAATGAAATAACTTCGTTAATCACTATTATTCTGTTACTAAAAAAAATAACGTCGATATAAGTTATAGCGTTACTTGTCAGAAAGTTTAATGCATGTTAACGTTAATCGTTAATTACGCTAGATAAAAATTGCATCTTCTAATAAAAACTGTTGGGTCAGGTTTAATCTATAAGCAAAAACCAGCCAACTGCGAGTTGGAATTGGAGGGTTCCGTACCTTTAACACTTTAACAGTTTCTTGGAACATAATAAGGCTCTTGCTCCAAATCAATACGGCTTTAGAAAAATAAATCTACCGAGGACGCCGTACTGGATTTAATTAACACTATTGTGAAAAACCTTGATAATGGAACAAAAACAATGGGAATTTTCCTTGATTTAGCTAAAGCGTTTGACACGGTCGCTTCGCCAACCCTTTTACAGAGGATGGAGGCCTGCGGAGTTAGAAATATTGCTTTAGATATTTTCCGAGACTACCTGTCCAGCCGTAGTCAGTGCGTTAAGGTTGACAACTATGTCAGCGATGATGTGGGAGTTGGCTTTGGTGTTCCGCAGGGCAGCGTTCTGGGTCCAACACTGTTCCTCATATAATATGTGAATAGTCTCTGCCATCTTTCAATACCAAACTGCAAAATATACAGCTTAAATATACAGCAACTTACCCTTAATGTCTCCAAAACAAGCTGTATCGCCTTCTCAGCTAGTGCACTTTCCGAGCCGTCCCTGATTAACGTTCAGGCTCATAACTGCATACACGCATTGTCTACTCGTGGTTCTTGTCTCTGTCCAGTCATCCGAAGAGCTACTGATGTGAAATATGTGGGCGTTGTGATTGATTGTAGGTTGAATTGGCAGAGGCATCTGGAGCTGACCACATCTCGTATCCGAAAGTTAATGTTCCCTTTTAAGCAGTTAAGGCAAATGGCGGATGAGCCCATACTAAAATGGTTTATTTCTTATTAGTTCAATCGGGGTTTGACTTACTGCATTACAGTGTGGGGCGGTACTCATAAGACTGAAATGCTCAAACTTGAAAGAGTAGAGAGAGTAGAGTAGTATCTGTATCTTAGCAGTCGCCTTTATAACAAAATGAGCAAAATTTGCCATATATATATTCTCACACACACACACACACACAAACACACACGCAATCCCATCCTCACTTAAGTTTTGCATGTTTTGTTATTTTTAAATCTTAAATAATGAGTTTAAAAAATAATGCTACGAATGTAATGATCATATTCCACTGAATTTCTTTTTTTGATGTGGATATTTCATGTTTTATTTCACTGTAAGTATCAGAATTAATATTATTTTAAATAGCTCTGATATTTTTCAAATATTAATTAAGCCAAACGGGAAGGCGTTGGTGTCTGTCACACAGTTCACATTAGCACAGACACCGTCGTTTACTCTATCTTGTTTACATCTAAATTTTAATATCATTGTTCCTATAATAAATACAATTACCTACTAATGATTGTAAATCTAACACAGTGTAATGTAATTTTACTATAAGATAGATAATGTGAGCAAGTTATTGTAAATATTACATAAATTGAATTGAATTGAATTGAATTTAACTAGCCCGCCTTGGTTTATTTTGATTTCATTATTAATTTTGAAATGAATATGTCGCAGCCAACTAGCTTAATTTATTAGTCACTCAACCATTAGCCTATCCTCTTTACTTTAGTAAAGAGAGAACCTGTCACTAACTTTCTGTCTTGTTACCGTGTAATGGGTAGCTAAAAAAACACAATCTCTAATGCGTACCTAAGTATTAGCCGTATATCCGTAACTATCCAATTTGGATTGCGCTGCTTTTCTCAATTTGCATCGTCTGTGAAAATCTCAGCTGCGTAGCTATAACGGTTCATGAAATACAGCCAGAAAGACGGAAAGACGGACAGATGGATAGTGAAGTCTCATTAATAGAGGCGGGAGGCGGGAGGCGGGAGGCGGGAGGCGGGAGGCGGAGTCGGAGTCGGGGTCGAAGTCGAAGAAGAACTCAGACATACAATATTACGTTTGTTTGATCATAATTGGTTGAGTATAACCGGAGATATAACTAAAAGTTCCAATAGCAGAGATCCATGCGAGCGGAGCCGCGGGCATCAGCAAGTTATTGCAACCCCAAAAACCCCGAAAACTATACCCATACAGATTTTAGTGAAAATGTCGAGTCCGCCATCTTGGATCGCTAAATGGATGGTATATTCGTAATTAGCGACCCCAAAAACCCTAAAAACGATACCCATATCGGTTTTAGTGAAATTTTGAGTCCGCCATGTTGGATCGCCAAATGGATGATATATTCGTAATCAGCGACCCCAAAAACCCTGAAAGCGATACCCATATCGATTTTGCTGAAAATTTCGAGTCCACCATCTTGGATCGCTAAATGGATGATATATATACGTAATTAGCGACCCCAAAAACCCTGGGAACGATACCCATATCAATTTTAGTGAAAATTGCGAGTCTGCCATCTTGGATCGCTAAATGGATGATATATTCGTAATTAGCGACCCCAAAAACCCTGAAAACGATACCCATATCGATTTTAGTGAAAATTGCGAGTCCACCATCTTGGATAGCTAAATGGAAGATATAGTCGTAATTAGCGACCCCAAAAACCCTGGGAACGATACCCATATCAATTTTAGTGGAAATTGCGAGTCCGCCATCTTGGATCGCTAAATGGATGATATATTCGTAATTAGCGACTCCAAAAACCCTGAAAACGATACCCATATCGATTTTAGTGAAATTTTGAGTCCGCCATGTTGGATCGCCAAATGGATGATATATTCGTAATCAGCGACCCCAAAAACCCTGAAAGCGATACGGATACCCATATCGATTTTGGTGAAAATTTCGAGTCCGCCATCTTGGATTGCTAAATAGATTATATATTCGTAACTAGCGACCCCAAAAACCCCAACACCAATTCCCATATCTATTTTGGTGAAAATTTCGTGTCCGCCATCTCGGATCGCTAAATGGATGATATATTCGCAATCAGCGACCCTAAAAACTCTGAAAGTATACAGAGTATAAATATATTAGAATTGAATGGGACAATCCACGACGTGATCCACTACGCACCCCGTGTCAATATCAATGCGTGTCCGCGTGGCTGCTACGCGTGTCATCAATGCAACAAATGACATTCACACGACGTCATTTGTCAAGCAGACAACACCGAACATCCTTTGAAAACATCCGACTCCGACGGATCACCTCGTGACACGTAACTTTGATCCGGGACAGTACACAAATCAGCGTCCACACTAGACCCGAACAGTATATCGTAACACCACAGTATAACGAGTAATCTTACAGTAGTTCATCGCGTGTGATGTTTGCGGAAATGCCGCCTTTTGCAGTTTTGTCAGGGTTGTCACTTCAGTTATTATTTATAACTTTTTTTCTGTAATATTTTATATAACCCCCATTTCGTCTCTTTGTTCTGTCAAGGCACAATAACTGACGCTAATATAAATAAATAGCTGATGCCCGTGGCTCCACCCGCATGAAAATCGGCTATTGCGACCAATTCCGATGAAGCAAACGTAATAATGTTGAGTCTAAGTCAAGTAATTTCGATTTCGATTCCGGTTTTGAGGATTTGAATTTGAATATTGATTCGGATTCGAATTTCGATGAAATTTCGCTAATCACCGGGATCGCTAAATTGATGATATATTCTTAAGGAGTCCAACCATATGATATTAACGACCATTTTAACGACGATTATAGATGGCGGACTTGTAATTTACGAATATTTCATCCATTTGGCTATCCAAGATGGCGAACTTGAAATATCCTACAAAGTTAATATGGGTATCGGCTTCGAGGTTTTCGGGATTGCTAATTACGAATATAATTATCATCCATCTAGTCATCTTGGATCCCCATACCCATATCGATTTTGGTGAAAATTTCGAGTCCGCTATCTTGGATTACTAAATAGATGGTATATTCGTAATTAGCGACCCCAAAAACCCAGAAAGCGATAGCCATGTAAATTTTGTTGAAATTTTTAAAATCCGCCATCCTGGATAGCTAAATATTATATTTTAAACGAAAAAGGAAAACAATTATAACAAACAAAACGAGCTATGAAAAAAATTAAAAAATTATAAACGTGATTAGTGTGATTACAAAATGAGACAGCCCTGAATCCTTAGTACCGAGTAAAATATATGGGCGTACCGAGTAATACCCCGTCCCCCACCACTCCCCTGCCCCCGCACGATTGCTCTGTCTAGACGGCTTCGTTGACAGACTTTATGTAGTATGAATCGTTAGACTGTGGTAACACCGTAAATTGTCTTGACGTTTGTTCCGTGTCTGACATTTCCTTTGAGTGTTCGGTATGGATAGAGCATGGATAGAGGCGTGTCAGTAGCCTGTGACATTGTCCGCGTGACAAAAACCCGCCCACACTAACGAACTGACACGCGTGTCTGACACGGTCACGGAGTACTGTACGGCGTAAATGTCACAAGTGTGGACGCACCATTAAGTTCCTTCCTTGGTGACGTTTGACGTCAATCAACACGTCAAGTCACTGTCAAACGTCAATTAAAAACATTGTTTTGAGAGAGGTACTTGTGTGTGCGCCAAATTCAAAAGAATAATATAATTTGTTGCGTTTATTTACTTGATAACGATTTTAATGAGTGCACACTCAACTATGGATTATTTTTGTGAATTAACATTTTGGGTAAGTTACTATAACTCATTAGGAAAGTACTTTTTAAGTGAACTTGGCTAGCAGGAACGTTTGTTTTTATTTATTTCTGCGTTCTAAGCATTATTGTAATTAGAGAACCTTCTATTATTTATAATGTTAGTAGTTAGTGCCAGTTCTGATATGTTTAAAGTAGGTAGGTACTAACACTATTATAGTTATTACTGTCTGTTTGATGGTGGTATTATTATATATATTTATTCATCGTATTAAATATCAGATTATTGTACTCTCTTTAATAAACTGCATAATAACTAACCAGGTTCATCGTACTAATATTATAAACGCGAAAGTTATTACAATATGGATGGTTGTATGGATGGATGTTTGTTACTCTTTCACGTAAAAACTACTGAATGAATTTTCTTGAAACTTCACAATAATATAGCTTATACATCAGTATAAAACACATATGCTATATAATCATCCCGCTACTACTCAAGGGAAAGGAGCAGTGATCATTCATGTCAACAAATTGTTGTTTTTCTATGCCACTCTAATATAACCTACTCGAAATACTAATCCTGCGCAGTAGAAGTCGCCGGTACCAGCTAGTTTTTTTAGATGCAGTAGACCTTTTTTTGAATGAGTTATTCTGCTTTTATACCTACCTACTCTATAGTGTTAATTCGCTTTTTTTTTTACCTCACAAGTCCAACTCATGACTTATTATCATAATCTTGTATTGAATCAAGTTAAACCGGCTTGTAATGAATGACAGAGATGCCAATATTGTGGCATGTTATCTGGTATTAACTAGTTTAACTACCTAGTAGGTACTTTTGGAGGCTACACTTTGCATCATTTTATTACTGCTGGGCTACACAAACTGCACAAAACCTTCATACCTACATTGTGTAATTAACTTTCATGGCTTTTCAGAAATTTTCGCCAATTCGTTAAAAATATCTATTATTAATTACCTACATATATAAAAAGAGTACCTATTATTTCATCATAGCGCTATAAATCGCGATAGTCTGTTATAAATATGTAATTTTATTTTAATTTATTTACTTACCATCTTTAATTACATTTCACATTATCACAGATAATGATATATTACATAATTATATGGTTCTATACAGATGCAACAAGAAACGGTCACACTCGTAAGGCGATTGGCACACAGCGACGCGCGACGCGGCGTCGAGCGTTGTTGCGTCGACGCGGCGCGGCGCGGCGTCGCGCTCTTCGCCTCTACGGCGCCCATTTTGTATAGAAAAACGCGGGGTCCCATGCAATCACGCGCGTTGCCGCAGAATACGCGCGTACAAGCAGAAAACGCGAGGTACTTATGGCACACTGAAATCTGCCATCACGCGCGTGTTTTTCGAGGGATTTTTAGTCCGAGAGCTGTTAGAAATTTCTGTGTAGGTAATTGAGACGAATTTTTAATTAATATTATTGCAATGCAACATGACTATTTAACGGCAAATTTAGAGCGCTTTCACATCAACTGACGTCCGATATCCAATATCTGATATCCGAGATCGGAGGAAGTCAAATATCGATGCCCAATACCGGGTATTGGAGCCGACTCCACTGTTTTGGCTCGTTATCGGAACACGCAGAGACTGCAAGCGACTTTCAACCTAAATGACATTTTCTTAGTTACGTCTCTTTTCGCGTTAAAAGATGACGCTGATCACGAATATAAGTAAAAAAAATAGTTACTATGTTGTGTCAATAAGTCGAAAATAGCTTGCACTTCTAATCATTTTCTTTTCATCTCTAGCGTTCTTAATATAGTCTGGGCTATCGAGCTAATGGTCGGATGGCTTTACTTTACTTTTCTCAAAATTTTAGTTTACTTCACACACCTACCTACCAAAAAAATTCTAATATCTCTCGGACTATACTAGCTCTCCCGCGTCCACGCGCGTCGACGAACGACGCCGCGTCGAGCGTTGCAGTGTGCCAATCGCCTAACTTCCAAAAGCAGGCAGGCAGCTTTTATTTCCAAGCGTTGTTACTAGATGGCGACAATGCTTTGGCAATCTTTTCTAATTTTTAACACATATTAAAAACTAATAATTATCAAAATACACTGAACACATTATTGAATATGACTGAATAAAACCATAAATATTCCAATCTATATTGATTCTGCAGTAATGGGGATGTCACCGCCGCCGGTCCGACTCCAGTTTGTCGCTCGCCACGGAAAAAAATAAATATAGATAAAAATAAATCTAAGTATATATATAAATAAATATAGATAAAAATAAATAATCTTGATGTGTATCTTTCAATTTATAACTTCATTACTTATTTTAGAATACCAGCCTGACATCGAATACGGGTAATCCAGATTTGCTTCATTGCTTCCATAAGACTGTGCTTGTATGGGTCCCACACATATACCTATGGCTAGCAGCTGTAATTGAAGTGTACCAGATGGTGATAAGTAAAGAGGCGAATATACCATGGAATAAACTAAATATTAGCAAACTTAATATTACATTACTCTTGATATTACTGCAGATAATAGATTGTGGGCATGCTATATATGTATCACATAGAAAGAAGAACAATATTTATGATGCGGAATATCATGATTCACTTGTCAAATTGCTGACTTTTGTAAGTATTAATGATATAATTATTTGTAGATTTAAACCATTTAACATGACAGTTTAAGTAGATTGTTTCATTCCTCCACTCTCGGTAACATCATATCTGCTAACTTCGCGTAGAGCGTTAAAAATCTTCGGAGAGAAAACGAAGGCAGACTAGAAACTGATTGTACCTAGAGTCAATCAAAGTCACAAATTCGCAATAGACTCTACAACCAGTTTCGTGCATCATCTTCAACCATGCCATTCACGATTGCATCCAAATCCAAAGTCTGTACCTTGGAGCTTGTCGCCCGTTCTCCTACTTATCCTATCTATGATTTGATTAATTTTGACTTTCACGGCAGTGACTGCCGTCTGACCGCAAGTTTTGTATGACAATGAGCAGGTGTACCAGCTTGCCGGTGAGATTGATTTCCGATGGCTTCCTTTCTTAAATCAAGTACCTAGGTAACACAACACTAAAATCAGAAAATCACTTCAGGCTACTGCCTGACTGAGTGTTTAATAGAAAACGTAGGTATCACCTACCTACTTCTATTGTGCGAGTAGGGTTATCGCTGTTACTCTGTCAATAGTTTCAATTCTAATTATAACATCGAGTGATTGTTGATTCTATGCAATGCAAATACCTACTTGTGAATGTTAATTAGAAAGACAAATACTAGCTTTCTTGACAACTAGGCTACATTGCTAACTGTTGTCCTTCGTTTGCTGATAATTATTTTTCTAATTGGTACAGTAAGTGGATACAATGTCGCCCTCTAAAATACCTATGGGTGAATTTCAACAAGTCCATTAAAATCTTCATTTCCGTGGATATTTTTACCTTAAGTGTTATAGTAAAAATACATCGCGTTAATTAAGGGTTTTGATACTATACGTATTCTTGCTTAATATCTAACAGATAACTAAAAAAACTAACGAGATATACAAGATTAAAAATTACATGCCACGGCGATGAAACATGCGTGTACGGCAATGAAACAAGCGTCCACGGCAATGAAAGCCAAATGTTCCATCATTTTGTAAGATTAACGGAAACATCTTTTTATAATTGATTGTACAGTAAAAAACTAATCAAATCTATAATCGTATTGCAGAAAGTTTTCGAATCCTGTAATGTCAGTATTCGGTGCTACCTTTATAACAGGTAATGATGTTTATAATGCCTAATCAATCATATTATGGCGATGAAAACATAGTCACGGAAATGAAACATCAGGCCACAGCAATGAAACTAAATCGTTTTACAATGCATGGCAATGATTTTTTTTTCATTGCCGTGTTTTTTTTTTCATTGCCATAGCAAATTTTGACCATGGAAACTACGGCAATGAAAGCACAGCAATGAAGAACAAGACCAAAATATAAAATAACAAAAAATCTAATAATTATTCGAAGTATTGATCACTTCACAAAAATAAACAAGAGAAATGGCGTTCTATTGGATGTTTAATCAAGAGGATAACTTATTAAAATAGAAAGTTATACCTATCCACGGCGATGAAAGAAAAAATGTCCAGTAACATAAAAATGGTAGACTTACACCTATGGCGCCAAAACGCAGGTACTTGTGTACGTTCTTCCGCGTCGAGCACTTAGGCGGCACCAATAAGCAACGTTTAGCGCATATAAGGGAGGACGCAAGTCGTTAGATAAGACAATATTCTAAAATATGTTTAGAACACGGCGATGAAAGGTAGTTGTGGGACAAATGTATTTTTTTTAGCCATTCGTTGTATTGTTTAAATATTTGAATAAATGTATTTCGTAACAATACTTTAACTATTCACGTATCAAATAAAAATAGGTATTAATAAAAATAACCAATAGATTTTTATCAATGAGGTATCACGACACAATAGGTGACGTGTGGACAAACACGGCAATGAAAGATTTCGGTGTATTTTGATTTTTTTTGGAGTACCTATAATCCTATATAATAGATTATTTAGTGCCACACATAGATCACTATTTCACCTAACTAGCAAAAAATATTAGAGCATTATAACTATGATTTTTAGTACCGATTTCATCTATGCCACGCAATTCTTGGTCCCGGGAAATTCACCCCTATCTGTTTCGGTGCGTGTGATCACAGAACACTTATTATCTTGCGTGTGATCAAGGCATTCGGCGTGAATTATTCAGAAAAGGCAAAAGGTATAAGGCATACCTACCTACCAAAGCAAAATAGTGTGCCTCTTACCTTTTCTGTATAATTCACGCCTAAAATGTGTCTTTGACCAAATGTGTTGCCTCTAACCGTTTTTTCGTGGCTGCGAAGAAGAAAACTTCAATAAAAATTACCCCAAGACCCAGGAGGCGGGGCGAATACTTATGCCTGCTTATGCGTTAAATGAGTAGGTACCTTCCTATAATGTGAATTGTCTCAACAAAGCGATTACATACATTACTCTCGTGTACAATAAAGTATCTTTATCTTATCGGGTGCCTATACGTACTCATATGTATACAATTATTTTGCACTAGATATACAGATATACTTCATTATAAATACCTACATAAAGATATCTGAAGAGACGACTACAAGCGAATCCTTACAAATATTACAATTTAATGTAAGTAAAAGTCAAGGTAGAGTTGGATAAAAATGCATCACTTTATTTCTATTACAGTATTCTTTATTTCTACGTTAGTTTTATAAAAAAAACAATTTAAAAAATGTTGTAGAAGTGCATACTTAGCGCTTTTTATTTAACACTAGACCCAGAATAGATAATTAGATACTACGGTGAATCTTATATCAGTCTTACTTATGCAACAGAATCACATAATAACTAGATAATAGTAGGTACTAGCGTAGGTACTTCTCAAATTCTTATGCCCTAATGTCGCTAAGTAGGTAGGTACTTATGAGTTTTAAGCATTGGACTATTGGACAGTCGACTAAGTAGATAGGATAGCTACGGGTGCACCTTTACATAATACTTATCTACAACTTTATAATATATGAAAAGGTGTGACCGTAACTCTTTTGTCCGCTGTACCTAACTACTGAATAGGAGTTATCCCTTACATATATATCCATAGGTAAGTATAGCTTTTTTTTCGTGCAGAAATCCTCACGGATACCTCCCCCGCCGGAGCCGGAAGGGGAGGTTATGTCGCACTCGAACCAACTAAAACCGCACGCCGACTGAGGGTCGTGGTGCTAGGCTGGAGGTGAGGTTGTCTTCATCCATAGGTATACCTGCTTACCAGTGGCGAGGGGTCCCTATCACCCGATTCCTGCCGGCTTGCTCTACAAAGGAAAGCCGTGGTATAGATAGTTTACATTAAAACTCACAACTTTTCCACTGGCTTCCCTATGAAAATTGTTGCCCTTCGCTACTGCTGGTTATATACCTACCAACGGTTATTAGGTATCTATTCTGTAAAAGTTGTCAGGGTCACCATGTTAAAAAGTTGACGGTACCTTTTTCATAATCTGTTTCTATAGTAGATGCAATACAATATTACATACCTATAAGATACATTAATTACTTAAGCTATTAATATAAAGTATACAGACTACATATGAACAAGTTAGTTTTCGTGTATAGGTATCAATCATATCATAAACTGTAAATTACGTTATTTATAAAACATCTGAAATCTACGAAGAATTTTAAATTTTCTTGTGCCAATAAAATGTTAGTTAGCATATAGGTATTTACATCTTAAGGTATCCATGACAGGGGTATCAGCATGTAATGGCCACTTTCACTCCAGTTCAAGCAGGCCGGCGGCGGCGGCGCAGCGGTGCAACGCGCACCTCCCATTTCCAGCGTTATATTAGGGGGAACACCGTGCTTATCACACAGAGGGGGTCATCTCATAACCACCGTAGAAGAAGGCCCACTGTCAGCCTGGGTTTGAGGCAAATGCCTTATTGGGTAACCCAGCAATAGAGACTCGAGACGACGACGTGCTGTTTTCGTCGGTCCGAGTCCTGGGGTGGCACTGCTGGGGAATTTCGCACGAAAAAAGTTCCTAAGTAGGTATTATGTCGTTAAAAATGGTGCTATCACAAAAATCTACAGCAATGGTTATCTTTTCAGGTGTTATCAGCAGCGCTATTATTATACAACAGAAAGTATGGCATACGAAGTTCAGGAGTGCTTTTCATATTCTGGTTACTTCTTATTTTGGCTGGATTACCTCAGCTTAGGAATCAGCTGATGAGCTACAAGGCCACGGACGACGAGTATGTCCGATACAATCTAGCAAGTTATATCATCTACTATTTACTTGTTGTAGTTATGTTCATGTTGAATTGTTTCGCGGATTTACCGCCAAAAGTTACACCCTATATTTATAATGAGGTACTTACTTTAAACACAATCTTATTAACCCGCTTTTATTAGCTAATCACTTACTACTAGATATTAATTGGAATTATTGAAACTCTGTGTCTAAGTAGGTAGGTACTCTACTTTGTAATCCAACTGTCTAAGTATTCTACTTGTAATCCAAGAAGTAGGCCTATAGTAATTTACAAATTTTAACTCAGTTTAAAATAAAGTTACTTCTTGTCTAACTATCATACCCACAAATGGGTTATTTTACTCAGGTTAGGCCTTTTCAATCGACTTCATAATGAAATGGAGATTTTGTCCAGTACACTTCAATCATTTATTCATATCAACAGAAACAATCCCCAGAAAATGCATCCGGGTTCCCCAGCCGGCTCACGTTCAGCTGGTTCGATCCAATAGCTATAACGGGATACAGAAGAACTTTAAAGGAAAATGACTTGTGGCCTTTGAATCCCCAACATGTTTCCAAGGAGTCTGTTGCGAGATTTGAAAAAAATTGGCGTCGTGCGTTGAAGAAACGCGTAACGTAAGTAAAGTTACGCATACCTACCTTGTTTTTAAAGGAGGAATAGGGATAGTGTTGTTCCAAATGTTTTTATACCACTTAGTTTGCGGTCCACCGATTTGAAGTGGTTACAATGGATGTGCCTATAGATGTGTGCAACACCAGGGCCTCGATTCTACTAAAGCATAACTATTGTCAAACCACAGAGATTGCAAAAAGCGGCATTAAAGTTTAGACTTTATTTCTATATACTAAGGTCCAAAATGAAATAACAAAAGTTTCATTACACTCTTTCATTCACTCTGCTAACAGTTATTCAATATTGAACTTTAAATGCATCGTTTTATAGTCTATAATGTATTGCCGCTTTTTGCAATCTCTGTGGTTTGACAATAGTTATGCTTTAGTAGAATCGAGGCCCAGGAGCGTCGCTCGTGCTGCAGATCCTGTAAAACTTTTGATTTCCATTCGAGTAGCTAGATATCATCTAATAACCAAGTTTTATACGTACTCACGGTAGGTACTTACTTTTGAAGATGCAGTCCAGTGGTGGGTAGACTGTTCAGTTCACTGTTCAGGCTATCCATCTAGGTATTCAATAATCGGCTCGGCAGGCTGTTCAGTTTTGCTTCCGTCTTATTGGAATCTGCTCTTGCCCTAATTTTTTTGGAATCTCATGTTTGTTGTTCATCAAAAAGAATATATTTATCTACAACTAATGTTAAGATAAGCCGTTTAGCTTAACTGTTCTGTAAAATGACTTACTAAAATTTCAGAAGGACTATTGCATCAGACAGTACAGAAATATCTTTTATACGAAGTAAAAAAAATGTGAAGACACCAATCTCTATTTTTCCAATCGTATGCAAATCTTTCGGTGGACTGTTTTTAGTCGGTATGGCTTTAAAACTATGTAACGATGTACTTATTTTCGCTCCACCAGAGTTGCTTAGGTGAGTGACCAAATGGTTGAGAAATGTTATCGTAATGTTGAAAAATAATATCGCCAAACATATTTTCATTTCCTTCTAAATATTTTATACTTTCAGATTACTGATAGGGTTTGTTGAAGGTAATGAACCTGTATGGAAGGGTTATCTTTATGCTGTGTTATTGTTTATATGTTCTTCTCTTCACACTGTTATCTTGGGGCAGTATTTCATGAAGACAGCTATTGTCGGTTTAAAAATAAACTGCGCATTGAGCAGCATGGTCTATAAGAAAGCACTAAGTTTGTCTAACGAAGCTAGAAAGAAGTCAACGGTGGGTGAAATTATTAACTTGATGTCAACTGACGTAAGCAGGTACGTGTTCACAAATCCGTATCTTCTAGTATACTAACAATGCAGTACAACAATCGAGGAGATTAAGAATTTCTCGATAAATTTCTCGATAAAAATCATAACACTAAAGGTAAGTACAATGATACAGTTTAAAACCGAACGCAAAGATTTAAATGGGAACGCATACAGAACAGATTTGCCCACAGTTACTGTAACCTAGGCATACTGTTTGATTAGTAAAATAAAATATGAGGCTTGTGAGACTGGTATAGGTAAAACACGGTAAGCAGACCCTGGCTCTGAGGAGAGAGGCTTCGTGTGCGGTCAATCGCAAAGCAGCTTTCCTAGCAGAGGCAAAGTTGATGAGGCATAGAATGAATAATCTGCTGGATGCGGAGATGTTGATTTATTATCATGAAAGCATGACAAGCCTTAAGGATTTTTTTATACTTCAGGTTCAGTAATTTAACATTTATAAATTTGATATGGTCTGCACCATTGCAACTAGCGGTGGCATCGTACTTCTTATGGAAACAGTTGGGGCCGTCAGTACTGGCTGGTGTGGCAGTGATTGTGGTTGTGATGCCTTTGAATGGATATTTTGCTGGCATACAGGAGAAACTACAGATCCAACTGATGCGTTATAAAGACGAAAGAATTAAGCTTATGAGTGAAGTACTTAATGGCATAAAAGTAAGATATGAATTGGATTATAATGAGGCCAGTCAACTTTAAGAAAGAATACCTATAAATTCTTTTTTTCTTTTATTCTAGGTTCTGAAACTTTATGCATGGGAGCCAAGCTTTCAGGAGTACATTCTTAAAATAAGAAATGAAGAGATGAAAATTTTGAAGAAGATGGCGTATTATAATTCGGTATTTTCCTTTATATGGTGCTGTACACCGTTTTTGGTATGTGCTTACAATTCACTTCAATACTTATCTGCCTGTCTCTACATTTAATAGGCATCCTTGAAAAAATTTCTTTCTGTCCAGGTATCACTGACGTCATTCATGTGTTTCGTATTGGTAAACGATTCAGAAGTTCTCGATTCGAAAAGGGCATTCGTAGCTTTGTCTATTTTCAATATACTGCGTTTTCACATGTCTATGTTACCTAATGTTATATCTGATGTTATACAGGTTCGTTACAAATCTCGCAAATAATGTATTCTTAAAGTTATCGTTTTCTTAAAGTATTTATTGATTAGATAAAATTATAAAAACATTATTGTTCTTTTAACAGATTTTTGTGAGCATCAAGAGGTTAAATAAGTTCCTGAATTCTGACGAATTAGATACTTCAATGATATCACCCGATCCTAAAGAACGTGAGTAGATTCCTATAAATGACCAAATTTTGATAGCCCAGAATGTCTTTTCTATTATTCTAAAAAAAGCAATTTAACAATCGAGGGTCATTATCAGCCTACACTATTAGAATATAAAGTTTTTTTTCAGCCAATCAGATCGCAATCAAAGACGGTAGCTTTTCTTGGGGCGGTGAAGATGCAGAGCCTGTATTAAAAAACTTGAACTTGGATATTTCACGTGGTTCGCTAGTGGCCATCGTCGGCAGCGTAGGCTCTGGAAAGAGCTCCCTGCTAGCTGCCTTGCTCGGAGAGATGAATAAACTCTCTGGGCACGTTAATGTTAAAGGTATAATTATTTGAGTTACACGATTACTTTATTACCTATTAATTAGAGACCTATTAAGATATGGTATGGTTATCTCAAGTGTTGTATTAATTTGTACCTATATTTTTTTCACTTATATCACTTTTCACATGAAGTCGTATGTAAAGGTACAACTGTATCTACTGTCGAATATACATTCTGTTGAAAGATTGTATCGAGTCAAGTCTTTGTAATTGGAGTGCATAAAACATCACCAGTAAGCGTCTTTAGTTTTACCGCATTATGGTACTAGCAGTACTAGACTCAACCATTAAACTCTGCGAAATAGATTGATCTGATTCGTCAAGTTCATTATTTAGAATTGTCTTATTAATTTGGCGGTCCGCAATTGGTGCTGCAAAGATGATGATAAGGTTACCTCCATTACGGGTTTTGCAGCATCTAAGTACCTAGGCCCAACTTGTGGTTAGTAATTAAAAATTATTCTATCATCAAATACAATATTTAAAAAATATATTCATTGTGGCTTTTGCTGAGTGCAATCGACTTAAATAATTTTATTTCAAAAAGTAGCGCTTGTTAGCTTTAGTCTATAAGTACCTACCTAAATGTTGGTAAGTGGTGACAATTGCTGCACTTACGTTAAGTGCCCACTTATGCAGAAATCCTCAAACCTAGGACAGTTTTCCTTATTGGGTACATTACAAGTTCAAGTTGATAACAATCAAGTACCTATTATGTTTCATTTTTATTTTCATTATGTATATTTGAATGGTATCTTTGTGAACGCGTCCGCGTAATTGGCTAACAATCGTACAACTAAACGATATTAATTTGTCGGTCGATGAAATGACGTGTTCGGTAGCGCAAAATGTTACCAACAGATCAAGAGTGATGGCTGTATTTATTATGATACTAGCTTTTGCCCGCGGCTCCGCCCGCGTGGATGTCGGTTATCGCGACGAAACATAGCCTATGTCCTTTCTCAAGGTCTAATCTACCCCTATACCAAATTTCATCAAAATCGGTTCAGTGGTTGGGGCGTGAAAGCGTAACATACAGACAGACAGACAGACAGACAGAGTTACTTTCGCATTTATAATATTAGTATGGATGTACAAATTATTACTACCAATATAGGTTGGTATGATTTTGAATATTGCAAATAAGCGTCCGTAGCTTAGTGTTTAAGGAGTCAACCTTACGTTTGGGAGGTCTCGGATTCGAACCCTGGCCATTACACTAACGACGGGAATCCACTCCTAGCACAAGCAATTTAGCTTAGTTAGAAGGGCTAGAGGAACATTAGCAATTTCGGTTTAATATTCTTAATAAAAAAAAACATTAGAAGAGGGTGTAGGTATAGGGACAGACTTCATCAAGAACTTCAGGGTGAAGTCAACTTCACCAGCAAACCAGTACCTACCTACACCTGTTGGTTGACGGATGAAGCTCTGCCGCAGGCTTTTATATCGAGATTAAGGTTTCGACGGCAGTACTCTTAAAAAAACTACGATAGAGTGCTAGAAGAAATTGTTCGAAGTTGCACCTATCATTTGTGACATTAACTTTTTTAGGTCATACGTCATACGTACCTCAACAAGCGTGGATACAAAACGCTACTATGCAGAATAATATCTTATTTGAGAAGCCTTTCAATAAAAGCAGATACAACCAAGTTATCGAGGCGTGCGCATTGAAAATGGATTTAACCATGCTCCCAGGTGGTGATCAAACGGAAATTGGTGAGAAAGGTAAGGCCAGGATCCAGGAAAAGGACGTACCTACCTAATGATTTAAATTTTGCATTTCAATATGGTAGTCTTCTGGTACCTACCTATTATAATACCTCCCAGGCATCAACCTGTCGGGCGGGCAGAAGCAGCGCGTGGCGCTGGCGCGCGCGGCGTACTGCGACGCTGACAACTACTTCCTGGACGATCCGCTCAGCGCCGTCGACTCGCACGTCGGGAAACATATTTTTGAACAGGTTCGCATGCATTTAATACTCTTTTCTTCAAATGCAATCGTTAGGAAATTGGCACAATATGCCTTGCTCTGGTATGATAATGATGTTGCCAGTTGCAAGCCTTTAAAACAGTAACTAAGCTACTTAATGTGACCGCTTCACCAATTAATATAAGAATTAACATGCTAGGCTGTAAGTTGCCGGCCGTTTCTTCGCAGCTTTCTATTTGCCACGTGGTCATCGGCAAGAATAGTGGCTAAACTTGGCTTTACAAAACCGAAGCACCAGATTAAGATTTTGGTTTAAACTTCAAGAAAATAATTATAACGCAAGTTTAACAGGTTATAGGTCCAAACGGTCTGCTCAAGAACAAAACGCGTGTATGGGTAACCCATAACATCTCGTACCTGGCACAAACAGACTTAGTGCTGGTACTGCGCGGGGGAGAAGTATTAGAATCTGGGACATATCGAGAGCTCCTCGATAGGAATGGTGCCTTTGCTGATTTATTGTTATATCATTTGAGCGTCGCCGAGGAAACAGCTGAAGGTGAGTTTGGGCCAAAATACAAACAAGAGCTTATTCACCTAATAGTATAAAGCTCAAGAGCTTGTTTGAACGCTCCAATCTCTGGAACTAGCTATGTATTTGATCTGAAAAAATATCTTTCCATTTGATAGCCTTTCTTGGGGAAGGTTATAAGTTATAATAACATCCCGCCGCATAACCATAAAGAGACGATTAATAATATAAATTAAAAGATAAAAGGCACAGGCAACACGATTTAATAAAATTAAGTGGCAGGTAAATAAATCAGTCTTTTAACTTTCGAGTTTATTCTATTAGTGCGGCTTAGCCATAACAAGAATTGAGTCAGTATGGAAAATCTGACCATATATTATGAGTGTGTGACACTCACAACTGGTTTTAACTCAGTAAGACTTATTGTGTTTCAAGCTATCACTTTAGAAAAAAAATACCCTATGCTATGACATTAGAGCCATAATTTGTCATGGTTTGGTCAGGTTAATGGATAAAACACTTGCTGTTTACGAGTGGTATATTTTTATTCGATTTTATTTAAATTTTTTATTAAATTGCTTTTATTATAAGTTCGATTGCAGGTGGCAGATAAACATTTGCAGTTCATAACTCAATCAATAGGTACTAAAACGTACCTTTTCACTTCAATAGATTATCAATATGGATTTTCAGAGTTAGAGACCATCAAACAGGACCTGGAGAGTACTGAGTAAACTCGGTTCAGAATTTCAACGCAAATTGCAGTGGGCTCGGTCCTTGTCTTCTGGTGCTCGTTCGGCTGAATCTGAGACGACTGGCGCAGGTAGTAGAAAACAATACAATACAATATACATTATACATACACACAGACGCAACAGATATGTACCATCAATATGATATTCGTACCAAGTACTTACAGAAACTAAGAGTGTATTGTTGGTCAAGTTGAAAGTCCTACTTTTATCTATAAAATCTAGTGGAGTGCCACTGGGTAGTGCGTTAGGGCCTATTTTATTCACTTGCCTATGATCGCAGCTCCAGCCGCGCGGATGTTGGTTTCACTTTTAGCGATTTGTCGCATTTTTTTTTGTTGTGCAGTTAAATTCTTTACAACTTACTTAAATAATAAAGTTACTTATAATATTTTCCCCGATTCTTTCATTAGGTGATCACGACGCAAACCCGGACATAGAACAATTAAACGATGATAAAGCGGAAAACGATATCAACCGACTTGTTGAGGCAGAGAGAACAGAGACCGGGACGGTGAGTTATTTTTTATTAATATTACTGCCACTGAAACTTACTGTGGATCTTTAAAAATGTATAGATTGGGCCGCGATAATTTCTTCAGGGGATTAGTGGTCTAGCCCGATATAATAGCACTAAATCATGATAGTGTAGTGTGCTAAAGGAATTGATTTTGCAAAGTGTGAGAATTCTACCACAGTTACCAGACCAGCCGTCTGGTGACTTTGGTCGAATTCTTAGAAGTAACTGAAAGCCCAAATATTTACAAAACACATCTTACCACCAGGGTCCTTTTGCATTTTAACTTTTTCAATACTTGCAACTCGTATCCGACAGCGACCACTTACTAAGTCGTACTTAGATACTCTCTTTACGAATATTTTGCCGTTTGAAAGATTATTGTAAGTTATTGAGACAAAAAAAAAACTGAAATTATCATATATCATTCCAACAGTTCGTAAGAATGTTGGTAGATGGCTGCACCGTCGCCCTTATAGACGGATATAAAGAGAAGGAAAATTTGGAATGATTCAAGTGGTGCTCAATAGCTCAGTTGGCAGAACAGTCCCCCTGTAAGGGAAAGGTCGTGAGTTCGAGTCTCACTTGAGCATTTCATTTTTTCCAATGTTTTTCGAACTTAAAAGTTAGCATAATAAATGCTATAAAAAAATCATTCAAAAAAAAAATATCATTCTAACTTTTTTGCGACTTAGGTATATTCCGTAAATTCGATGTTTTACTAATCGTTATGTAATGTAGCTATTATCATAACTAGTTTGTTCTTTTCTAGGTGAAATGGTCTGCACTGCAATTCACTAAGCGAGCACAACGATGTAAGTCGCAACGTTGTGCTCGATAAAGATTGTCATTGGTCGGATTGTATCACGTCACTGGAGATCGGCCAATGACAATCTCTATCGAGCACAACGTTGCGACTCGCATCGTTGTGCTTGCTTAGTGAATTGCACAGCTGTATACAAACATTACCTATCCAATGTTGGCGTAATGGCATCGGTGGGGACTGTATTTGTATACATTCTCCTGCATTCTGTACAAATTGGCGCCAACCTTTGGCTTGCACGTTGGTCTAACGATAATAATATGGTTTGTACTATTTTACCTTTATTTTTTACTATCTTTTGCCCGCGGCTCCGCCCGCCTGGATGTCGGCTATCGCGACCAAACAAGGTCTGGTCTAAACTACCCCTATACCAAATTTCATCAAAATCGGTTCAGTAGTTGAGGCGTGAAAGCGTAACATACAGACAGACAGACAGACAGACAGACAGAGATAGTTACTTTCGCTTTTATCATATTAGCACAGTATAACGAGAGATCTTACAGTAGTTCATCGCGTTTGATGTTTGCGGAAATGCCGCCTTTTGCTGTTTTGTCAGGGTTGTCACTTCAGTTTTTATATATAATTTTTCTGTAATTATCTATATATAACTCCTATTCGTTCTCTTTGTTCTGTCAAGGCACATCAACTCACGCTAATTTATATTACTAGGTGACGCCCGCGGCTCCGCTCGCATGGATGTCGGTTATTGCGACTTTGGTTATATCTCCGGTTCTACTCAACCAATTATGATCAAGCAAACGTAATATTTTAAGTCTGAGTTTTTGGATTTTGGTTTCGAATTCGGTTTCAAATTCGATTTCGTTTTCAAAAAAAAAACAAATCGAGGTTTTCGGGGTGACTAATTAGGTATAATAAAATCTATTTAGCGATCCAAGATGGCGGACTTGAAATTTCCCACAAAGTCAACATGAGCATCGTTTTGGAGGTTTTCATAACATAACATAACATAAACTCACGCCTGTGTTCCCCGAAGGGGTAGGCAGAGGTGCTAGCACCCACATTTCACCCAGTTTTCAGAGTTGCTAATTACGAATATATTATCATCCATCCAGTCATCTGGGATTGCTACATGAATAACATATTCGTAATCAGCAACCCCGAAAACCTTGAAAACGATACCCGTATCGATTTTAGTAAATATTTCGAGTCCGCCATCTTGGATCACCAAATGAATGTTATATTCGCAATCAGCGACCCCAAAAACCCTGAAAACGATACCCATATCGATGTTGGTAAAAATTTCAAGTCCGCCATCTTGGATCGCGAAATGGATGTTATATTCGCAATCAGCGACCCCAAAAACCCTGAAAACGATACCCATATCGATTTTAGTGAAAATTTCGAGTCCGCCATCTTGGATCACCAAATGGATGTTATATTCGCAATCAGCGACCCCAAAAACCCTGAAAACGATACCCATATCGATTTTGGTAAAAATTTCGAGTCCGCCATCTTGGATCGCGAAATGGATATTATATTCGCAATCAGCGACCCCAAAAACCCTGAAAACGATACCCATTTATCGATTTTTGTGAAAATTTCGTGTCCGCCATCTTGGATAGCTAAATATAGAAAACGAAAAAAAAAACAATTTTAACAAACAAAACGAGCCTTGAAAAAAAAATCACGTGATTAGTGTGATTACAAAAATGAGACAGCCCTGAATCCTTAGTACCGAGTAAAATGTATGGGCGTACCGAGTAATACCCCGTCCCCCACCACCCCTCTCCCCCCGCACGATTGCTCTGTCTAGACGGCTTCGTTGACCGACTGTATGTAGTATGAATCGTTAGACTGTGATATTAGTATGGAAGTATGGATACTACTTAGTTGGCAGACAAGCATAGGTTCCACCTGGTGGAAAGTGTTTATCTAAAATACAAATGTTATGTCTATGCTATGCTATTATATTATTGATACAAAATATGAACAACAAGTTACGCAAAAATCCGTCGAGCCGTTACGAAGGATTTTGGTTAAAAACAGAAAAAAATTAGGATATACCTACTTAAGGCATTTATAACTTACCATTTGGGAGATAAAATCATATTGACAGCCTTATGTTGAAAATTGTTGTCGTTGAAAATGTTGAAGTTAAGTTTAGTGGTTAAGGGGTCGGCCTTACAATCGAGAGGTTGAGGGTTCGCATCTTAGCCATTATACTACCGAGATGTGAACTCCTAACACAAGCAATTTAGCTTAGGTTGAGGAGTTATCGGGAATATTAGTAAATTACTACTTATTAATCGTTACACATATTGAGAACACTTGTAGTTTTTCCACAGTACCTATTTATTCTATCGATCTTCAAAACATCCAAAACCTTTGGTAAATGTAAACCTATGGGAATGCCGTTATATGTGTAACAATGAATTTCACCAAGTTCACCAATTTCATCGATCAACAGTATAAATAGTATTATTAATCGTTTGCCACTTAATATTCTTTTAATTTTTACCTAACACATTTTATCATTTCACGAGTTTTTCATTTATTTTTCAGGTAGTGAACGGTACAGTGAACACTCATTTACGAGACATGTACCTCGGCGTGTACGGAGGCTTCGGTCTAACTCAAGGTAATGTCCAGTCATTTGGTAGATTTGTTTGAAAAGATTAGTTGTAATCACTGCAAATGAAAATACCTCGAGTCTCGACTTTTCAAAAGATAAATCTTTTCAAATATCGAGACTAGTCAAGTTATGCGTAGGTACCACGGAAAGAAAGCATAGCTGAAATTTTTTTTCGTATGTGGTATCATTTAATAATTATTAGACCAATAAAATAAATCTGATATATACAGGGTGGAAGATTTTCATGCCCCCTGGAAGGGAACTACTCGAAAAACTGAAGATAGAGAATTTTACTTAAAGAAAACATTCCTTTATTTTTTTAAAGAAACAAGACTACAGTCAAAGATTTTCAAAAATCTTTTTGTCACACCCAGTAGTCGGAGGCACTGACTGACCTCCGTCCCCCATGAGCGCGGGCCTGGGGGTGACGGGTGAAAATTAAATGAAAGGAAATGCCTGAAATTTAAAAAGTATAAAATAAGTCTGCTTAGCTTTAAAGGACATTAATTTTAGTCCCTGACTACCTTACTCATGTGTTGATTGATTTTATCCCCTCATTGATTTTACAGTACTCGTACAATATGCTCATGCGTAATTTGTTATTTATTACAGCGATTATAGCATTATTTGCGGATTTGCTGCCCTTTTTGGCTTGCTGGAAGGCAGCAAAAGTTCTCCATGAAATATTATTGAAAAATATATTAAGAGCGCCTCTACAATTTTTCGAAGTGACCCCTGTTGGCAGAATCCTCTCAAGGTTTTCAAAAGATGTGGATTCCGTAGATACCTCCCTTGTTTTGCAAATTTCTAATTTTCTCTACTCTGGGTTGGAGGTAAGGTTACTTCTGTAAAAATATACTCCCTATTTAAATAGGGAGTATATTTTTAGCCTTTTTTTAGCCCTAAAATAAATCATATATAATAAAATCTACTACTGTGTATACTTAAGTCAACCCTTTTAAAACTGTCATCTGGTGTGTCCAATCCAAGGTTAATTTGGTGCCCATGTTTCGTATGTACCATGTGCTTACATAATGTTTTTTCTGCCAACAGGTAATAGGAACTATATTCGTAATAAGCTACTCGACACCTATGTTCGTTTTTGTCATACTGCCAATTGTAGCACTTTACTACGCTATACAACGGTTCTATGTACGCACGTCACGCCAAATTATGAGGATTGAATCTGTAGCTCGCTCGCCGATATTTTCTCATTTTAATGAAAGTATTTTGGGTGCATCCAGTATTCGAGCTTATGGTGTTAAAGACAGGTTAGTATGTCCACATATGTATAGTCTGACCGCGAGAGCGGTACCGTCCCCATGGTGCACGCGGGGTGGCGGGAGTCGAGGTAAACAAAAGAAAAGAAAGAGCATGACTCGCTCGATGAGATCTTAGAGTATCAAGAGCTGCCATACCTACGAAAAAAAACTGCCTACCTAAACTTGGATTTTATGAATGAATGGAAAGCAGTATGGCGGCCTAGTAGGGAATCCAGTAAACTGTCGATAACTACTTATCGATATAAAAAGGGCACAGACTAAAAATTTATACATTTGAAAGAAAAAATTAAGTGGTTAGCTTAAGTGGATGCCGATTATTTGTATTCTCAGGTTGCAGTGTGCTTAGGGCTTTCTGTCAGACTTTCCTTGTGATAGCCGGAGTTTCGAATAATTCGCCCAGAAGGACGTAAAATCTACAAAGATTCTTTACAGTCTTTGAGTAACGATATATATATATATATATATTTAGTAGTACTCCAGGTACATAACACATTGGCATAAAAATAAAATCGATTCGATCGAAAGGGGTTTTCGGCTTCGTGAGCGTTCCCCTTACACCCAGTATATATATATACATTTGTACTACCTTTGTTATAAAAGATATTTACTTCAAAATAGAAGTGCTCGACTTGCCTAGTAGGTACCCGAATGAAAAGTTATGTAATCCGCCATTTCAGTCCTATGTTCTTACTGTACCGTACAAAGGTCGCGCGAGGGTTTCGGAATTAAATCAAAATCAAGGAGATTTGTATAAAATCATACTTTTAATTTTAAAATGGAAGTAATTTCTTGTTCAACTAGTTATATCATATTGATTTTGTAGTTTTATAGATGTAAAAAATGTTTTAGTATCTATTCATCAGTAATACCAGTACCATTATGCGATAGAATAATAAAAAGTCAACGGCATTTCAAAAGTCATTCACTATGTATGGAAAGTGGTCTTCGTTCTTTAAATATTTGGGAAAATATCGATAATTAAATTCTATCACCGCATCACTAGCAATTTTATTTGACCAATCAGGTGCTACTACATCCCCACTACGTTGGAAAGCAAGATGGAGAATTGGCGTTTTCCTCATATGATTTTATGAATGAATTTCGTAGTAGCTTCACGTCTTTATATTTACTATGTCTATGGATGAGATCAACAATGTCCGACAAATCTTACGATATCATTTGACAGTTTAAAAACTAAGTAAACTGATAATTTTAATCAGAACTTTTAACTTAAATGTATTCTGATATAAATGCTTCTACAACTTCATATTCCGCTTCACCAGCGGAACTAGAATCTGAGTCGTTCTGTGAATTTATATAAAAAAATATAAAATGATATTGTTCATATCACGAGATATCGCACGACTCATCTTTGAATTGTAATCTCATAGGTATATGTGCGTCTGACCAAGACAGTCCGGCACAAACGACACGAGATACCGCCGCGAGCGCAGGCGGTGGACTGACCAAATCTGACGGCCGATATTCCCCCCGTCTCGCCGCGCACGTACCTACAAGGCGCGTTACAGCGGTAACGGTCAAACTATACCTACCTACAGTTAGAAAAATAATCGATCTTCAGCCAAATCCACTGGTAAAGCGGACTCCAGACTTCGAGGTGAAAGCTTCGGATGCGACTGTGATTAATGCTAAGATGAAGAAGAAGACATCAGAAAAAGAAGTGTACATGACTGAGAATAAAACCGGATACATGGGGTCCGAGTCGATAACTCCTATCCAAGATTAGGAGTTATCGACTGTTAAGATTCATAATCTTTGAACATTTTGGTGTTAACCCTACATTCAATTAGTATTTATATTCCTATTAGTCGAACTTGCTAAAGCTGCTACCATAAATCGTGATTGATTTGCTGTCACTGTGATAACAGTCCTCACTTGTGTCTCCAAGATGATTAAGATTAAAAATATTATGATGTCCTTAGTCTTTACGCTCGATAAATCCTTAATTTCAGATTTATTGCAGAATCTCAAAAAAAAGTTGATCACTATCAGTCATTTGTCTATATGAGGACTATTGCAGATAGATGGCTTGGAATCAGAATACAAGTGGTCGCCAGTCTTATAATTTTCTTCGCTGCATTATTCGCAGTAATCGGTCGAGAAAGCATAAGTCCAGGCCTAGTAGGACTCTCCATTAGCTCTACATTAGAGGTAAGTACCAATAAATAAAATATATATATAAGAGAATAAATAAAGAAATCTAATACGTCTTTATTATTATTTACTAGATCACCCATACTTTGAGCTGGTTAGTTCAAATGGCATCGTCAGTTGAAACTAATATCGTGGCAGTAGAACGTGTTAAGGAGTATGCTGAGACTAAGCAAGTAAGAGAGTGCTGCATTCGGTCGACTGTACTCCTCGTGCACTGCCGCTAAGCCGGGCGACAAGCTCGGCATCGTCGGCCGCACCGGCGCGGGCAAGTCCACGCTCACGCTCGGCCTGTTCCGGTACGCGCACGGCACTATGTAATGTACTCAAGTGTTCAAGTACGCGCGCTCTCGTCTGATGGCACTGTGACTCTCCCGCAGCATCGTGGAACCGACGGGCGGCCTCATCCTGATCGATGGACTGGACATTAGCAAGATGGGACTACACCAGCTGCGCTCGCGTGTAACAATAATCCCACAGGATCCAGTGCTGTTCTCAGGCACGTTACGCATGAACATAGATCCATTCAAAACGTACTCTGATGAGGACATCTGGCGGTCACTCGAGCTCGCCCATCTAAAGCCGTTCGTGCTGGGTGAGTGGAACATTCGTTATAGATAGAGTAACATTAGTTAAAAGGCCTACGAAGGCGGCCGAACCCTTGTTCTGGTTTTTCCTTGAATGATAAATTTTCTTTTGGGGGCACACACCAAGTTTTTTACTAAGAAAAATGTCAATGTCAAGAAGCAAGTAGGTACTGCGTACTCTAAATAAAAAATACCTGTACCAACCAGTCTGGTCAGCGTAGAAACAGTAGGCCAAAGCCTCCAAACATGGGAAGAGGCCTATATCCAGCTGTGGACTGCGATGGGCTAAGTAATTGATCATTATAGCTAGTGTTCATGGATATGTGGGCAGGTTTACCCGCAGGCTTGCTCCACGAGGTGTCGGAGGGCGGCGAGAACCTGTCGGTGGGGCAGCGCCAGCTCGTGTGCCTGGCGCGCGCGCTGCTGCGCAAGACGCCGCTGCTCGTGCTGGACGAGGCCACCGCCGCCGTCGACCTGCACACCGACGAGCTCATACAGGTGCGCGTATAACTACAGCTCGTGTGCCTGGCGCGCGCGCTGCTGCGCAAGACGCCGCTGCTCGTGCTGGACGAGGCCACCGCCGCCGTCGACCTGCACACCGACGAGCTCATACAGGTGCGCGTATAACTACAGCTCGTGTGCCTGGCGCGCGCGCTGCTGCGCAAGACGCCGCTGCTCGTGCTGGACGAGGCCACCGCCGCCGTCGACCTGCACACCGACGAGCTCATACAGGTGCGCGTATAACTACAGCTCGTGTGCCTGGCGCGCGCGCTGCTGCGCAAGACGCCGCTGCTCGTGCTGGACGAGGCCACCGCCGCCGTCGACCTGCACACCGACGAGCTCATACAGGTGCGCGTATAACTACAGCTCGTGTGCCTGGCGCGCGCGCTGCTGCGCAAGACGCCGCTGCTCGTGCTGGACGAGGCCCAAGACCCAGGCTCGTGCTGCCGCACTGGCACCATCACTTGAGACGCCCCCACTCGTACGAACTAACCTAAACATTGCATGTTGCAGAAAACCATTCGCGCGGAGTTCGCGGCGTGCACCGTCATTACCATCGCCCACCGGCTCAACACCATCATGGACTCCACTAAGGTCATGGTGCTGGACAAGGGTCGGCTCGTCGAGTACGCGCCTCCACAAGAGCTGCTCCAGGACAAGAACTCTATGTTCTATAGTCTCGCAAAAGATGCTGGTCTTGTAAGCTAAAGTAGTTAGCGATGTAGTGTAGCGTAATTAGATGTAGTTCAATTAATACTGAAAAGAATATGAATTATCGACCAAATCTTCAAAGTCAAAGACCTCAAGGTCGAAAGTTATAAAACATTGAACAAGTGTGTACCTAAATATACACATAAACATAAAAGATACAACTATTTACTATATTAAAACTTAATCAGAAAATAAATCTACTAGATGTTGTTATAAAACTAAATCCATTTAGCAGGATGTGCAATATGTACAAGTAGCTTTTAATTACTATAGTAGGTAACAGCATCGTATTTACACACAAAATTTCAATAAAGATTCTACCGTTTACTTAAGTGAATTTATCTGATTTTACCCAAGTCATACCTGGTAAGACGTGTAAATAGTCCGACCACTGGTGTGTTTGCACACAGAGCGTATAAGAACCTGTGACCTGAAGTTTGGTTGTAATAGAAAGAAAATACACATGTGACCGCTTCTATGAAAGAAAACGCACTGACCTGAGTTCCACCTCGTGAGGATTCAACTGCAGACAGGCGTGGTTCCTGGCACGTGCTGGTGGGTAGGTAGGTGTTGACCGGCCGGTGACTTTCTTGAGTGAGTCGTTTTCTTCCGATACACTTCACTTATACTGACTTGAGAATGTGGCCAAAGGAACTTATAGAATTACACAGAAAAAGAAACGAGGAGTTGAAGTACTCAACTTCCGTTCGGAGCGGCAGCGGGTCAGAGACAAGTAAAAATGTGCGGGGAGATCGTCCGCCGTGAAGCTTGAGAGTCTCGCTCGTAGGAACTTCATTCTCAAAATATAGTTCGAAAATTCTGTGCACAGCGCCATCTATTGGCCTTTTTCAACACTAAGTGGTCAACAAATGAGCGCCAATACTCAAACATTATTCTGTCACAGAAGCGGTTTTTTTAAATTACAAAAATTGAAATACAATTAAATTATGTGGGAAATAATTAAGAAAGTACATAAGCGCTCCACCATGCACCCGGCTTTGGAACGTCGCAAGATGTTACGAAACAAACAAGCGAACACTGGCTGATTAGAGCCCATAGTGAATTTGTATAACATAATAATACACAGCCAAAATAACAACTTAGACTAACAATATTCTATCTAAAGTATGTTTAAAGTTTGAGTTAAAAATTAAAGTTTAAGATTCTATTTAGCGTTGTAAGTTATTGCGTTGGGATAGGATACAATTTGGTTACAGCGCGTTTGTAAGCACCAGTACGCGTTTTAACCATTGCTACGCGAACCACGTCATCAGAGCCTCTGAACACGTCAGTAATGACTCCTAACGGCCAATTCAACGGAGCAGAATTTTCCTGCTCTAGAAGAACAACGGTGCCGATTTCTACTGGTTTGTCGGGAGTAGCCCATTTTTGTCTGACTTGCAACGTGTGCAAATACTCTACGTGCCACTTTTTCCAAAAGGAGTGGATCATGTTGTCGAGTAATTTTTTTCGATCTACCAAACTAATTCGTTGATCTGATAGATCAGCCGAGGGTAAGTATTGCAAAGGTGTAGTCATTAAGAAATGTGCGGGAGAGAATGACTTAATAGGCCATTCATCAGGGGGGACGCGGATCCATGCTGGACCGTTCCACCACAAATCATGAGTCAAAAGTTGCGAGGGGAGCATGCCGCGTGATAGACAATCACTCGGGTTAATGGCTCCGGCGACGTGATAAAAATGGTTAGCGTTCAAGTTTTCTTGACACTGGGTCAAGAAAACTTGAACAAAAATCGACCACCGATGTGGTGACGAGTGAACCCATGATAAGGCAATCGTGGAATCAGAAAAGGCGTAAATGTCAGTAACGGGAATGCGTAATGCATAAGAATCACGTACAGTTCTTATTAACTTTGACATAAGCAAAATAGCACATAACTCTAATCGAGCAAGCGTAGTAATCTTTGTCGGAGTGACATTTGATTATGCACACAAAATGCGAGTTTGAATGCTAGATGGGTAGGTACAATGTGCATAAATAACACATCCCATGCCATTCAGGCTGGCATCACAAAATGCGACAAGACGTAATTCGCAATCAACTTCGACACCTATATATCGCGGAATTTTTAATGTGTCAAGCAATTTTAATTCTTGAACGAGAGCGGAAAAGCGTGAGCGTATATGCTCTGGAGCAGGGTCATCCCAATCACTCTTACTAAGCCAAAGTTCCTTAATTAACAACTTGGCGTAGAGTATCACAGGTGCCACCAACCCGAGCACGTCAAATAGTCGCGCAACTATAGAGAGTATATTTCTCTTAGTGCACTTCTCATCTACCAAGGTGGATGTGAAATAAAAATTATCTCCACACGGCTCTCACGAGAGACCTAACCTTTGCGACATGACTGCCAACATCAAACTCAAGCGATTTGCGGTGAGTATCAGGAAGTGAGTCTAGCAGCACAGAAGAATTGCTAGACCACTTCACTAAGTCAAAGTCGCCAGCCTTGAACAGTTTTATCAAGTTGCGAGCTAAGTGTACAGCAGTGTCCTCATCAGGTGCGGAATGAACTAAATCGTCAGTATACAGACAGGTCTCTGCCACTTTCGCGGCGTCAGGGAAGTGCGGACTCATGTCAATAGCCAGCTGACGCACAGTACGTATAGCTATATACGGACCCGACTTCAGACCAAACGCCTGTCGATTAAACACATAGGTCTGAATTTCATCCGATTCCTTGAACCTGAATAAGATGCGCAGGTATTTACGATGGTCAACAGGTACGCCAATACGTAAATAATGTTGTTTTATGTCAGCGTTCATTGCGATAGGAAATAGCCTAAAATTTAATAATAATAAAAACAGGTCTGCCTGTAAATTGGGAATTGAGATATGTAAAATATCATTGAGCGAAAGACCAGTGTGGGTTTTAGCGCTCGCGTCTAACACAATACGTGGCATCGGTTTGTCATGTCGAACTACTGCGTGATGTGGTATGTAATAACCATCCATAGACAAATTAGAGTCATCAACGAGACTAAGATAACCGTTATCTAAATAATCCTGAATAACCTTATCGTAATTTTCACGTACGGTTGGTGATTGACGAAGTTTACGCTCGAGCGACAAAAACCGGCGGTGAGCGACGCCGCGCGAGTTCCCTAGTTCAGAGGGATCCTTGCAGAACGGCAGCGCAACAGTATAACGACCTACGTCATCGCGAGTCACAGTAGATGTGAAAATATTCTCGCACTCGGTTTCTTCTGGAGACAATAGGCGCTTCACAGGAACTTCCTCAAGTTCCCAAAATTTTTGCACTAAATCATTTAGTGCTAGCGCAGAAAAGGATGCGGTTGTAGGCACAACATCTTTACGTGGGTAATCACCCATAAGTACATACCCAAACGCGGTTGATAGTACACAAGGGGCACTGGGACTTGTCGTGACAAGGGGGAATGGCTGCGTAGCGGCACTCGTGGGGGGAATAGCGGTCGTGGCAGTCTACTTCTCGCCGAGCCGAGTCATAGATGAGTACCAGCAGTGGCTGGATCATCTGACCGTCGTCGTCAATACCTGTTACCCTCACCCGGTTCTGGTGCTCGGGGACTTTAACGCCTGGTCTATGAACTGGGGTTCCCGGCGCACGAATCCGAGGGGCAGGGCAGTGGAGAGCTGGGCTGATAGTCTCAGCCTAGTTCTCCTGAATCGCGGGGCCGTCGCCACGTGCGTGAAGAGCTGGGGCGACTCAATTGTGGACCTTTCGTTCGCAAGCGCACCGCTCTCAGGCCGTGTGCAGGGCTGGCGTGTCCTTGAGGAGGTGGGGACAGCGTCGGATCACCGATACATTCGGTTCGACGTCTCCCCTCCTGCGGGCGCCGCGCCGTTTACACCGGCCCCACGCGAGCCACGTTGGGTGCTTAAGCGAATGGATCGGGAGGTCCTCCTGGAGGCCGCCATCGTACAGGCCTGGGCCTCTGCGCCGGACAGGCCTGTCGACATAGACGATGAGGCGGCGTGGTTCCGGGAGGCCATGACGCGTGTCTGCGACGCGGCTATGCCTAGGGCTCCGCCCTATAATCCGAGGCGTCAGGTCTACTGGTGGTCGGCGGACATTGCGAGGCTCCGACAGGCCTCCGTGATCGCTTTCCGCCGGTGGACCAGACTCCGAAGGAGGCGTAGCCGCCCCGCAGATACGGAGCCCCGAGAGGCGGAGCTTCATGCGGGGTACAGGAAGGTCAGAAAGGTCCTCCGAGTGGCCATAAGGCAAGCTAAGGCAGCAGCTCATAAAGAGCTGCTGGAGACGCTGGAGCGGGACCCATGGGGGCGGCCTTACCTTATGGTAAGGGGCAAGCTGCGCCCCCGGGCCCCACCATTGACCCGGTGTCTCCAGCCGGAGCTGCTCGGAGGAGTCGTTGGCTCCCTGTTCCCAGCGCGGGCGGTGGAACATATTCCACCGCAGATGACTCCGCCACCTAGGTCGCCTATGGCGCCCAACGTGGATGACGACGACGTGCCCGAGGTCACTTGGGTAGAGCTAGAGCTGGCGGTGTTAAGGCTTAAGGCCAAGAACACCGCCCCGGGACCAGACGGCATTCCAGGCCGAGCGTGGGTCCTAGCTCTAGGCGAAGAAGACGCTCTCGAGCCCCGACTGAGAGGGTTTCTCAGCGCATGTTTGGAGCGAGGCCAGTTTCCGAAGATGTGGAAGACGGGGAAACTGGTCCTCATCCGAAAGGCGGGGCGCCCGGCGGACTCACCGTCCGCCTACAGGCCCATAGTGTTGCTCGACGAGGTGTGCAAGCTCTTTGAAAGAGTCATTGCAAAGCGCCTCGTCGAGCACCTATCCAGAGTGGGGCCTGACCTGGCGGATGGCCAGTATGGCTTCCGCCGGAGGCGCTCCACCGTGGATGCCATAATGCGCGTGAGGACTCTGGCGAAGGACGCCGTCACTCGGGGCGAGGTGGTGTTGGCGGTGTCACTGGACATCGCCAACGCGTTTAACACCCTGCCCTGGAGCTGCATTAGGGAGGCGCTCGTGTATCACGAAGTGCCTCTCTACCTTCGCCGCATAGTCGGGGCGTATTTATCGGAGAGAGCAGTCGTCTACCCAAGTGCGACCGGGCTCGGTCGGCGAGAGATGTCGTGCGGTGTTCCGCAGGGATCGGTCCCGGGACCGCTACTGTGGAACATCGGTTACGACTGGGTGCTTCGCGGTGAGCTCGCGGACGGTGCCGCCGTCACGTGTTATGCGGACGACACGCTGGTGACGGCGTGCGGGTCTACATACCGCGAAGCGACCCTGAAGGCCACGACCGCGGTTGCCCAAGTCGTGGAGCGGATCCGGCGGCTGGGTTCGTGGGAAGACGAACCGGACGTCGGAGGTCGCAGAACGACCTCCGTCCTCCATGAGCGCTGGCCTGGGGGTGACCGGTGGAGCCGCCTGTCACCCTAGCAGAAGCAGGCCGCGGCGGCGGTGCAAAATGCGCCTCCCCGTAACCGGGGCTAGATGGGGACACTGTGGTCCCCACAACCCGAAGGGGGCCATCTCGATAGTGATGGTCCTGGGTCTGCCGGGGTGCGAGAGATATGCTTTTGGCAATCTCACCTCCGGCAACCAAGGACCCATGACGGCGTGCGTTTTAGTCGGTTCGAGTCCGACATAACCGCCTCCACCGGCTCCGTGGGGGTGGTATCCGTGGGGATTTTTCGCACGATAAAAAAAAAAAAAAAGGGGCACTGGGACCACACTCGACTCTATTTCCTAAGTAGATATACGGGAAGAGCTGTGCACCTAATACTATATCAATGTTTCCTGGAATGTTCCAGCTTAAGTCAGCAAGCGGTAAATCGCGAAGATTTAACTCGCGATCACACTTAATTAATTGCGAGGGCAATTGATCCGTAAGGCTATTCATAACTAACGCATGTATAGTATAATTATGATCTGCATAAATACGAGATTCAATGTCCAAATACACATAGCCTACTATCGGGTGCGAAGTGGAACCAACACCTTTGACAACAGAATTACTCATTGGTATTATTGGTAAATTTAATAAACGACAACAGGACAATGTTATTAAGTTATTCTGTGAGCCATTATCAATTAGACATCTGACTACAGATTTATTTCCAGTGCTACCTTTAGGGCGAGCATACACCTGAGCGGTTGCCAAGAGAATTTCACACTTATGGCTAGAGGCATACGAATGCACAATGCTTGAAGCGAGCGGTGACTCAGAAGTGAGACTAACATGGTCGCACTGGGGCGGCGGGGAAGCGACAACAGTCGTCGCATGCGAGTGCGAATTATTAACATTATTATCAAAATGCAATAATTTATGATGTTTTTTCTGACAGAAACAAACTGACGTACTTTTACATTGCGGGAGATTATGTAATGTGCTTAGACAATTCACGCAACCACGCTTAGATTTAATAAACTCATATCTAGCCTTTGCATTTTGCATATTTTTAAACTGAGCGCAGTCATACAGGTGTCGGTGGTCGCTGCCGCCACATAAACAACAGGACGCGTTGACTGCGGCGGGCGCATTCGACTTATTATTAATCGGCTCACTGACAACAAACGACTTAGAATTACGCTGTACACGCCTATCACTAGACTGTGGCGTCCCAGCAGTGGACGACTTCGCATATGACGAAGACCGCGGGTTTGACCGTTCAATCATCTTAGCATAATCTTGTACAAAGTCGATCAGCTGTTGCGTCGTAGGTATATCGAAACCTCGAACAGAAAGGCTTGGATGGTTAGAGTGTCCATTTTCCTCAAGGCACATTGTAGAAACATGAAGTCCGTTAAATCATTTATACCTAACTCTTTAAGCGCGGCGATAGAGGAGGAATATATACCTATAAATGAATCAAGTGAGTTCACACTAGGTGAACAATTCTTTAAGTCTAATATATTATTAAGATAATATGAACCTAATGAACGTTTATCTTGGTATTTCTTGACCAAGGCGTCCCAAACTATACTGTAGGTCTCACTTGACGGAACAATACTGGCAGTGAACTTTAATGCGTCATTGGTTAGTTTTGAGAATAGGTATTGCACACGTTGCGAATCAGACAATTGTTTGTTTGAATGAATATTGGCCTTAAAGGACTGATAAAATGTATTCCAGTTTTCAGGGCGTCCGTCAAAACTCGGAATAACAAGCATTTCCAATTTCACTACAGACGCGTTCGAATTACTCGACCCGTGTGAGGCGACCTCCTTGACCTTGGGAGTAGATAATTTATTTCTGATGCGTTTTATTCTCGAATACAATTCATCAAATGAGTCAAGGCAAGAATAGTTGGGTTCCACAGGGGATTCTGATGATAAATTTGAGCTATTTATTTGATCTACAATCGACTCGAACTTATCGCGAACATCATCGATGGTCTCGGTCTCAGCCAAAAAATCCTCATTGGATCGCGTCGTTATGTCAAAACAAACAATGGATTTCGACGATTTATACCAACGAGTAATGCGTGCAAACAATAATTCCTTTTTTTGATTCAACATAATAAGCTTCGTTTCGAGATCTGACGACATGTTTGCAAATTAACGATAGGTAGGACCTACCTATTGAAATATAACAAGAAGATTATCTAACACAAACAGTTTAGATATACTTTTTATTGAAAATTGTACTACGGCTTATTATATAATAGCGCAAGTAGCACGGCGGAGCGGGAATGTAACTACCTACGTACCTAGATAGGTACCTACAAAGTTTTTTTAAATTACAAAAATTGAAATACAATTAAATTATGTGGGAAATAATTAAGAAAGTACATAAGCGCTCCACCAATACCTATGGAGAAAAAAAAAAACTTAATATTCTGTCTTCCGTTTTATATCTAGATATACAACTGGTTCAAAACCAGAAGTAACCGTAACCACTTTCTGTCAGGTGCTTGTCTGCCACCAAGCAACGATTCAAAATATAATGAACTTTACAAAACTTGTATACCTTATATTTGAGCGGTTTGTAATATTTTAGCCTTATACTATAATATTTAACCTCCTGAGACCCAGACTACCAAATTTTGTAGTATCAAGTAAATTTTCAGCATAGGGAGTATTTTCAACATTTATATTACAACATTTATATCACAGATGATACTATGGGTCTGAATGAAACTAAATCGTGACCTTTTCTGAAATTTATTCGGCATTTTTTTTAATCATTTTTAGTTACATGAAATTCGTAATAACAATTTCTATTGACATTAAAACACAAATAAATGTTACAAGTGGAACATTTTACAAAAGTAAGCCCATTGCAACCCTTCATTCGACACTTAGATCGATTATTTTGGTTGCCTTTTACGCAAACAGGTAAATGTTGAAATTCTTTTAATCTTTTGGAAACGTGAGGGATAGGTTCCACAAGCCTACGCTTCCTTGTAGAGGAGATGGGTAAAGCTTCTTCTTGTTCTGCATGACTTAATGGTAATGGACTTAGATGTGGGCTATTACGGGTAAGGCGATCCAGACTGGAACTTCCTGATTCTTGGGAGACCCAGAATACCTATCGCCATTGAGCATTCCACGAAGGATCTTATCTCTTCAGATGTCGTATTTAGTGACTTACCACTTCGAGCGACGGTAGTTAAATTTGTACAATTTGAAATTAAATCAAAAAATGTAGGATGAATATATCGGTAGAAGTACTCATGAGAACTTTTGAGTATAGGTTGTTCTACTAGCGATGGATCGAAATTCGGCGTGTTATCGAAGTCATCTGAGCGGTTTCATGTCAAAGGTCGATTGGAGCTCTCCTTAAACCAGGGTCTTGAGATGAGTGAGAAAGTAGAAAGGAACTTCTCATCCGACTCATCCCACCCGCTTTCGGATTCACGAGTACCACATCTTCGTCAATATCGGCCCTATCCAACAAATCTTCATCCAATTCATCATCATCAACATCTTCACAATCAGAAACATCAAGATTCACTAAGAATTCCGATATTTGATGACTGCTCAAACCTTTAATTTAAAGCATTTTTTTATGTGTTGAGTGCCCAAAGTATCATCTATGATATGAGCAAAAAATCACTTATTTAATCAATTAAGGAGTAAGATTTTACCACTATTTTTACTCACTGTACACAATCCACGTATTAACTAATTAAAACAATAAAAAAAGACTAACAACACTGATAAAACAAATATTTACCTTGTTGATTTCGCGTCATGTCGGTGCTTGCCAAAATAATTTACTTTGAATGACCACAAACAGCAGTGAAAACTATGCAATCGAAGTAAAGCCATCTTTCGGCGACTGATAAAGTCGTCTAGTTTATAATTCGATATGAAATTTGGACATATGTCGCTAGATGGTGCAAAAATATATTTTTTTCTGCAAGTATCATATGTGATACCGGGTAATACCTCCTGAATTATTATATTTTTTATTTAGATTTAGGGGTAAATATTCTTATAAGTTGGTAACACCTGCACCATCTGCTTAAAGGTCTTGTAATCATGCCAAAAAAGTTTAAAAAAGTATGTTTCTTTGACTTGTTTATCATAACTCTATAGTTAAAAGTATGATCTTATCTTCTTTCTTGTCTTTGCTTTGCTTCTGTTATATATATTAATCTATGGTTTCTGCAGTGCAATTCTGTAAGCGCACATCGGCGAACGCAACGATGCGGCAACGTTGTTTTGACGATGCGCTTGAATTTTGTATTCCCTAAGTGTCTGTAGGCACGCCAGCGCTCTACGATGTAGTGTACGATGTAAGAACTACTCGACAACCTCAACGTTGATTCTCATTGGTCGATTCTCGAGGTTGTTCCTCCGATGTAACGTTCATCCTTGTTAACGGTTATGATTGGTGACATCTTAGAGACAGCCATGATTGTCATTGGTCGATTTAATTTCAACGATGACATGACATCTTACATTACATTAGGACGTCGACGAGCTCATAACCTCAACAAAAACAAAACAAGAATGTAAATAAAAAAGAAACCAATAAAATGTTAGAAGAAAGAAGCCGAAAGAGGTGAATATTGGGAGAAATCCCCAGAAGCAAGAGAAATGAATACAAATAAAATACTTACACAACGACTTCTCGATAAAAACTTATAAAAACATAAAATGTGATACCTAAATATCATTGGATACCTATCTTTAAATATGGCATAAATATTATCAAGTCAGTGATGCAGATCAGCAATAAGAATAAGTGGATACCATATTATTTGAACCATATAAAGGTACGTACTGGTCATGATAGTTTCGTATTTTGTAATCCAACAGTGTTAAAAGATCATTTAGATACTCTTAACTGTAATGGTGCATGGATAAGATAGATTTATGCTGTTACAATATTATTATTTATGTTGTTATTTAGTTTAAATTTCATACGTACCTACATACAATATTGAGCGAAATTCTAATATGTTCAGTCACATCATCCCGTGTAGTAAGGTGCAAGCCTGTTAACACCCAGCTAGCATCCTTCTATGATACCTGGGAAGTGATGGAGTGGCCCCATTCTTCTCTACTGGGATCAACATAGTTTATTACATTCTGTTCCCGTTACCTACTACTTACTATGTTACTTTTTATCTTGGGAATTGGTTGATAGAAACCTATTCCCAACACAAAAAGTAGCATAACAGCTAACCAGCCAGAATCATTCTGGTATTAGAATGTGCTGTATTCCAGGCACTATAGTTGACTTGCACCAAGCAACTGAGGCCGATTTGGAGCTGTATATATGTCTGATGCTAAACCAACCTAACCCTTAGTTGCATGTACTTGTATAATATTAGTAGGAAATAGGATAGGATAGTAGAATATAATTTAAAACAAACAACCAAACACAATTTACCTATTTATTTCTGCAAAGAATATACCTACCTACTTACATTGTTCACTTATGGTATCAAAATATTTTTTTATAGGATAATAATATGTATATAAGGAATAAATATGATAGGTACTTATTTATTAACCTATGAAACACCAACTGGTGCCCAGGCACCGCGAGTCTATTGTTTATTTATTTTTCTGTTTGTTGCTTGGCTTGACAGGTTAAATCCAATAATTTAATAATCACTTTTTATGATTTCAGGAAATGCACACCGGGGGCTCCAAAGTTGTTATAACAAATCCCATTATCATGCTTGGAACAGTGTTAAGAGCGGTTTAGAAACCAATTACAGTACCTATGGATTAGATGTTTCACATTGACAATAAAAGATTTTTTTAAGATTTCAATTTCTTTTTAGTCCCCTATAAGCTACCACCAATAATTGACACTCACAGAACATAACTGTCTGTTATGCTTCCACATCTAAACTACTGAACAGATTTTGTACAAACACTGCATACTATAAGTTATTTGCCAGGTACATCAATGAAAGACAGCTTAGGTAAGAACATACATATTACAATTGATCTGACTGAAAATAATTTGACTGATAGACAATGAAATTATAAGCACGAGCAGTTCACATTCCAATCTAGGTATCTTGGATCCTCAATGCTCTTGATGTCTAATAAATTCTTTGGTTAAACTTGCCAGACGTGCTGTAAAATAAAAATAGCAATGAATTATATATTACACAACTCTGCTTGGCCTCTGCCGTAAAATACTCTAAATTCTTTTTTTCATTAATATATAATTATATATATATAAAAAATAATTAATTATTATTATATATTATTATTAATGGTTTTTGCAGTCAATCGCCAAAATATTTTTTACGATATAAGGTTATATTTTGGACTTTGGTTGGCTCCATAGCATAGCTGTTTTTGACGTTTCTTCTATTTTCTTAGATGGCAATATATCAAGGTCGAGTTGGAAAGGGGGATGTCAAGTTATGGCCATTCATGTCCCAAGAATATGCTAAATAACAAAAAAACAGTCGTTAATTTTAATTATTAATAAAGTTATTCGTAACTCAGCATAACTTGAGAGCAATGTTCTAAATTTAAAAGTGCGGCCACGATTTCATGTTTACAAAAAAAAAAACCTTGTACAGTCAGCATCAGAAAAATGTTGACGAGTAGAGTACTCAAAATAATCTTAAAACCAAAATTTCAATATTATATTGATAATTAGAGTACTCAAAAAGTTGTAAGCATCCAGAGTAGTCAAACTATCTTAGCAATCGGTCTTCCAGAAACATGTAAGTAAGCAGAGTGTTTATATTCTTATACACAATCACGCTACTCAATGGTATCTAGTCAAACAAAGTGTTCAAAATATCTGGACAATGTCATTTAATCGCATTTTGCATCCCTTTTTTACTTATGTAGCCATCCTTTACACATGATGATGGGATGATGTGAGATAGGTGTATAAGTTAGAACAGGATAGAAAATTTGTCAAATTTAATGACAATTTCTTTTGTATTTTTTATAGTTGCCAGTTGCTTAAGCCATAAACTATCCCCTTGCATTGGTGAGAAAAGAGTATGAATACGTAAGAAATAAATACTCGTATGATGTGTAAATTACTTGAAACCTACACAAGTAGATATAAGTCCGCGCGAACTAAGTCGCAGGCATAGCTAGTATTAATATAAATCATAGTATGAAATAGGGTTTCGTATTTCAAAATTTTTCTGTCGATTGAATAATAATAATAAATAAAAAACACGACTGCTCCTGAAAAGACCGAAATAAGTTTGATAGCAGGCGGAACCCATTGATTATCATTGGATTTATGAATTACAAATGGGTACGTCCGCCTGCTTTTTTTGGTCTTTTTTATGTATTTTTTTGTATGTTATACTTTATTTAATTAAAAAAATTTACAAAATCCATTAGATATAGCGCCAAAATTCACGGTGTAGTATCGATTTATTTTTCATGCACTCATAAATACCTTTATTTGTGACCACTTTCATCGAAATCTTTTCAGCCTTAAGGTCTCTATTCGGGTAAAAAGTAAAAATTAAATAGGTTTAACTTTAATAACTATTTCAGAGAGAAAGAAAAAGAGAAAGAAGGCGAAAATTGCGGTTTATGACGTATTAAAAAAACTTCTATTATAAATTATAATCTATTATAAAAAAACACTCTATTATTAATATGTTTGTTCAATAGTTTCGTATCTAACTGTACCTATTTTCAAAGAGCAGACATTTTGCGTCTATGTCATGTCAATGTAGTCATAATGCGTATTAGAGAATACGAGAAGTGGATTTTTGAGTACATAGGTGTATCTTGCGTTGCAGGACCGTTTATTTTTTACGTAAGTATTCATACTCTTTTCTCACCAATTCAAGTGGATAGTTTATGGCTTAAGCAACTGGCAACTATAAAAATTACAAAAGAAATTGTCATTAATTTGACAGATTTTCTATCCTTTTCTAACTTATACATCTATCTCACATTATCCCATCATCATGTGTAAATAATGGCTACATAAGTAAAAAAGGGATGCAAAATGCGATTAAATGACATTGTCCAGATATTTTGAACACTTTGTTTGATTAGATACCATTGAGTAGCGTGTTTGTGTATATGAAAATGAACACTCTGCTTACTTACATGTTTCTGGAAGACCGATTGCTAAGATAGTTTGACTACTCTGGATGCTTACAACTTTTTGAGTACTCTAATTGTCAATATAATATTTATATTTTGGTTTTAAAATTATTTTGAGTACTCTACTCGTCAACATTTTTCTGATGCTGACTGTACCTAGTTTTTGCAAAGCGTACGTAATGAATGACATAATGTTACCCAATTCTAAAATCGGCTATAAACTACATTCGCTTATATTTTGAGTTATTCATCATCGATTAAAATCGATTAATAATAGGGTTTAGGAAATTAAAATGTTTCTAGAATTGAGTACCATTTTTAATCATTCAATTAACTTACACACGTGTGATATAGATTATTTCATTATCTTTTATCCTGAGATGCAATAAAAAGTTGGAAAAGGAAATATCGGGTAAGTACAACCTATCCATTATTTTACAAAAACAGTTGGATTTTGCAGTATCGATTGATAAATTAATAAATAATGAATAGAAAATTAAAATATATTATGTTTTTACAGTGTTGATTTAAGGATTTTATGTGTTGATTAAATATTGAGATAAATATTGATTTGCGAATATTTTATTTTGTAAGTTGCAACATCGTCACATACAAAGTTAGAAAATAAATTAATAAAATAAACTGCAGCGCTCTACGATGTAGTGTACGATGTAAGAACTACTCGACATCCTCAACGTTGATTCTCATTGGCCGATTCTTGAGGTTGTTAACGTTCATCCTTGTTATCGGATATGATTGGTTGATATACTCTAAGGATTGGTTACATCTTAGACTCAACCATGGTTGTTATTGGCCGATTTAATTTCATCGATGAGATTACATCTTACTCATCTTAAGTAGGTACATTAGGACATCGACGAGCTCTTAATCTCAACAAAAACAAAACAAGAATGTAAATAAATAAGAAACTAATAAAATGTTAGAAAAAAGAAGCCGAAAGAGGTGAATATTGGGAGAAATCCCCAGAAGCGAGAGAAATGAATACAAATAAAATACTTACACAACGATTTCTCGATAAAAACTTTTAAAAACATAAAATGTGATACCTACCTATATATAGGGTATAAATATTATCAGGTCAGTGATGCAGATCAGCAATAAGAATATGTGCATACCATATTATTTGAACCATATAAAGGTACTCTACTGGTCGTGATAGTTTTGTATTTTGTAATCCAACACAGTGTTTAAAGATCATTTAGATACTCTTAACTGTAATGGTGCATGGGTAAGATAGATTTATGCTGCTGGTTTAAATTTCATACATACCTACATACAATTATTGACCGAAATTCTAATATGTTCAGTCACATCATCCCGTGTAGTAAGGTGCAAGCCTATTACCACCCAGCTGGCACTTCCTATACTCTGTTCCCGTTACCTACTACTTACTTACTATGCTACTTCTTTATCTTGGGAATTGGTTGATGCAAACCTATTTCCAACAAAAAGTAGCATAACAGCCAACCAGCCAGAATCATTCTGGTATTAGAATGTGCTGTATTCAAGCAACTGAGGCCGAGTTGCAGCTGTATATATTTCTGATGTTAAACAGACCTAACCCTTAGTTGCATGTACTTGTATAATATTAGTAGGAAATAGGATAGGATAGTAGAATAGAATTTAAAACAAACAACCAAACACAATTTACCTATTTATTACAATAAACATTACATAATTTAAATAAATTATTGATTAAGTATATTTATTTCTGTAAAGAATATACCTACATACTTATATGGTTCACTTATGGTATCAAAATAATTTTTATTTAGGATAAATATGATAAATAAATAAAATAATAAATAAATATTCCACAACATTCTACACAACGCTATCTAGACCCATGGTAAGCTTTTATAGCTTGTGTTATGGAATCTAGAATGCGGATAAACATACTTATATAGGCCTACTTTTTTTTCTAAATACATACATATTATACATAGAAACGCCCAGACCAATGCAAATAGCCATATTCATGCATACAAATATTTGCACTGAGCGGGAATCGAACCCGCGCCTCCTTGCATGGCAGTCGCGTGCACTACCACCACACCACAGAGGCTGTGATAGGTACTTATTATCCTATGAAACACCAACTGGTGCCCAGGCACCGCAAGTCTATTGTTTATCTATTTTTCTGTTTGTTGCGTGGCTTGACAGGTTAAATTCAATAATTTAATAATCACTTTGTATGATTTCAGGAAATGCACACCGGGGGCTCCAAAGTTGTTATAACAAATCCCATTATCATGCTTGGAACAGTGTTAAGAGCGGTTTAGAAACCAATTACAGTACCTATGGATTAGATGTTTCACATTGACAATAAAAGACTTTTTATAGATTTAAATTTCTTTTTAATCCCCTATAAGCTACCACTAATAATTGACACTCACAGAACTGCCTGTTATGCTTCCACACCTAAACTACTGAACAGATTTTATACAAACACTGCATAAGTACTACTTAAAGTAACTACATACTACAAGTTTTATTTACCAGGTATATAGATGAAAGACAGCTTAGGTAAGAACATACATATTACACATATTGAATAACACACTTGTACTTCTGACCGGTTTCGCCTTACGGCATTCTCAAAGGTTCACATTGATGTTTTTTAAAAAACATCAATGTGAACCTTTGAGAATGCCGTAAGGCGAAACCTAAAAAACATCAATGTGAACCTTTGAGAATGCCGTAAGGCGAAACCGGTCAGGTCTAGAAATAAAGACAGTGGAAAAGTACAAGTGTGTTATTCAATATGTGTAGCAGATTCCACCAAGCGCCATCAATCTACAGTATATACATATTACAGTTTGATCTGGCTGAAAATAATTTGACTGATAGACAATGAAAGTACGAGTTCACTTTCTAATATATATTCCTGAATGCCCTTGATGCCAGCTAAATTGTTTGGTTAAGCTTCCCAGTCATGCTGTAAAAAAATATATCACTGAATTTTATATGACACAAATAGCGTTATAGAATAATGAGAATTTAATGAAATACATTCAATACCTACTTACCTACTTGGATATTTATATGAAAATGAACACTAACAAAATTGTAGGCTAGCGCTCTAAGATGTAGTGTACGATGTAGGAACTACTCGACAACGTCATCTCAAAAAGTAATATATTTTGGGAGTCCCCATACTTAGAACTGAAAGTCAAACTGAACTGAATACTTTGCACGAGAGACACTTCCAAAGTGGAAAACGTGTACCCCTTCCCCCACCCCCTCCCCTTTAACATCAAACATAAGAGAATGATAAATCTAAAAAAAATATGGGTGCACCGTGTGTTTCTCCGCATCGATGTCTATGTGGAGAAGCAGTCGATTGCCTTGGACATCACGGATTATCTTGCAGCAGGAGCGCAGGCCGCATGTCTCGTCATGCCAATATTAACGACATTATCCGTCGGGCTCTTGTCACCGCTGGCGTGCCAGCTACACTTGAACCTGCTGGCTTGGCGCGTGACGATGGCAAGAGGCCGGACGGTATGTCGTTGATGCCTTGGAAGATGGGCAGGCCTTTGGTGTGGGACGCAACGTGCATCGACACCCTGGCGCCTTCCCATCTTCCAAGTACGATGGACTGTGCATGCGCTGCTGCTGCATCAGCGGAGATTCTCAAACGGCGCTAATATACCAATTTAACTGATAATTATATTTTTGAGCCGTTTGGAGTCGAAACGTTGGGTCCGTGGGGTCCAAGTGCGCGCACGCTATTCAAAGAGATGGCGAAGCGTCTAATTGACTCTTCCCGTAACCATAGGGCTGGCCTTTACCTCGCTCAAATAATTGCTATCGCTATTCAGCGGGGTAACGCCGCCAGCCTTTTGGGCACGGTACCGGTAGAGGTCGATGGGGAGGAATTCTACGATGCCCAAAGTTAGTCTCTACCACCCCTGTTTTTCTTTTTCTTATTTATGTATATATTGTACATTTAGATATAATACTGTACCTTATTAATTAGTGGATTAGAATAAATAAATATTATTAATAACGTTAAAAACAAAAAAAAAATATACCTAATATAGGTACACTGCCATGCAAACGTCCACAGAAAATTGGTTTGAACGAGATTTAGTAAGTAGTTTTTCTTTAATTCGTCATAAACCGTAATTTTCGTCTTTCATTCAATCTAATATATAAAATTCTCGTGTCACAGTTTTCGTTGCCATACTCCTCCGAAACGGCTTGACCGATTTTGATGAAATTTTTTGTGCTTATCCGGTATCTATGAGAATCGGCCAACATCTATTTTTCACCCCCCTAAATGGTGCAGCGGGAACGGGATCTGACGCCACGAGGGCAGGAAAAAAATGGCGGTACAAAGTTCGCCGGGACAGCTAGTTAACTAATAAAATGTATTAAGTTACTTGCTGCTACGGAACCCTTCATGGGCGAGTCGGACTCGCACGTGGCCGGTTTTTTTATCCCACCAGATGTCGCAATAGTTTTGACATTTATTTGACAAGTCACAGTCGGTTACTTGTCAAATGTCAAAACGCATACAATTTTCGATTTCGATGTAAAAAAAAACGATTAAAATTACTTCTATTATTGCAATATGTTGTTGCGTTGTGCTCCAGACTGTTAAAATCGAGGAAAACATGTATTTCCAAAGGACCCCAAACGCCGGCAGTCCTGGGAAAAGGCGTTAAGAATCAAAAAAATTAAGGCAACTTACTCTGTATTGTGCTACGCTCATAACAGATGATTATTATGGTCAAAGCAAATATACTCGTAAGTGTATGACTCCATTATAACTTCATGCATCTAGTAAATACCCATTTACCTATTTACCTAAAACGATTTCTAACTCATGTTATTTTTTCCAGAATATGTGCCTATGGCTAAGTTCCTGAAAAAAACTGCAGTGCCTTCAATATTTCTTTCACAAAACCTAAACCAGAAACAACCACAGCAGCCAGACAGCGTCAAGAACGTTTTGAAAGAAGGTCTTCGAGGAAATCAAGGCTTGATGAAACTGAAAGCCCTCAGCAAGAGAATGAAATGTGCATATCAGATCACATTGAGGAAATTGAACTATGCAATGAAGTTTGGATCAGTACAGAGGTTGAGGAAATAGCATTATCATCAGCTAAACCAATACTTTTCTCGAAAGGAATACAAGTTGATGTTGAACATGTGTTGGGACAAAATTAGTATATAATAAAACCTATGACAAGGCTATTAAGTTTTACACAGGATTTGAGTCCTATGAAATTCTATTTTGTGTATTCTACCTTGAGACCAGTAGCTCATAAAATAAAGTATTTTGAAAGCCAAGTTATTAATATTAGTACAGAAGATCAGTTCTTCTCAACTTTAATAAAATTAAGACAAAGCAAATGTATTAATTGTATTAAGTAGATTTTTAGTGTAACTGTGTCCAATATATTTATTACTTGGATTAATTTTATTTATCAACTGTGGTCTAAGATAAATGGCCAGATAAAGATTTGGTTTAGTATTATATGCCAGATCATTTTAAAAAATACAATGTAAATGTCCGGGTAATTTTAGATGATTCTGTATCATCTAAAATTACCCGGACATTTACATTACAATAATGTACAGAAACCTAAACACATCAGGCATCATGGAGTAGTTACAAGCATGGAAACACTATAAAGGTACTTGTGGGTGCTGCACCTGGAGGCCTGTTGTCCTATTGTTTACATGCATATGCAGGATCTGTTAATGATAGGCAAACAGTAGAAAGAAGTGACTTAATTCAGAAGTGTGAAAGTGGTGATGTTATTCTGGCCGATTGTGGCTTCAATATACAAGATATGCTTACTGAAAGTAATGTAGCTGTCTATACTCTAACATTTTTAAAAGGCCAGACTCAACTTCCTGGGTAAACAGTACTTTAGCCAGTAAAAGAGTACACATTGAAAGGTTGATTGGTCTTACTTAAACTTATAAAATACTAGCTTTTGCCCGCGGCTCCGCCCGCATGGAGGTCGGTTATCGCGACCAAACATAGCCTATGTCCTTTTTCATGGTCTAATTTACCCCTATACCAAATTTCATCAAAATCGGTTCAGCGGTTTAGGCGTGAAAGTGTAACATACAGACAGATAGAGTTACTTTCGCATTTATAATACTAGTATGGATTCAAAAGTGATCACAATTATGTACCTATAGATAGTAAAATATTTTCTATTATGTATGATGTGTTGTAATTTCAGAGAAGTATAATAATTAAAAATGATAAATAAAAGAAAGAATGTTCTAATTTGGTTTTATTAAAGATTCCTAATGTTTATAAACAAATTTTTCAATGATTCCTTGTTTTAAATCGTTGATAGAAATCTGTAAGGCATTTATCTTTGCCTCTATATACACATTATCTCAATTGATGAATAAAATTTTAGTATCTTTGAAAGTATAAACAACTAAATTGCAATATTTTAGCCCTGTGCATAATAGTTGTCCCTGAATTTGGGCATAATAGGAATGGTTTTGTTTAAGAGATAACTGCCCATTAATTATCGCTAAACATGGTACACTCAATGCATTAATTTCTTTAAATCAAGCACCATCACTACATCTCTAAAACAGTCTCATCGACATCGCATATGATGACATCTGGAGATGCTCCAAGAAAAGGATATTCTTCACAAATGAAGAGTCCACACTTCAGGACATTGAGTCCATATACTCCTTCGTGTTGCTGTATAGCAAGAGGCTCATTTATTTTCCTATGAGTTGTGGAGTGGGTTATTAATTTCCTAGGGTTTAGAGGTGGCAAAATGTGGATCCAATATTTTTCCACCAATTGCTTTCTTGCAGTTCTCACATGGCAAATTGTGTGGAACATACTTTTAGTAGCCCTGCGTGATCTACACTTATACCATTTAGTAGATTCATCTTGGGCTCTTGTTGATATCTCAACATAGGAAATTTGCTCCTTGGTTATATTTTGTAATAATATGCTGTCAAGGATATTATCCTTGTAATCAAATCAAATTTATTTTAATTGTACAGTTATTTTACAGAGTCGGTTTGTGCGGTTAAGTGTCTTACATAGGTCTTTACTTAGGGATATTATCTAAATTGTGCCTGAACTAGGTAGTCCTGTGCTTCGGGCAGTGCAGACTAGTAATAATTATAAAATACAATTACAGAGACAACCATTTACTATGAATAATACAATGCTAAAGTGACTCGCTACAGTCAACCAGTTATGTCTAATTATGCAACTTAACACTAATATACATACATAAGATAACTATGCATGCACAATGTAACAACGCACGATAGATTAAGAAACCCTGTAAAATAACTACAATGATTATTAAATACATTTGATTTGAATCCTGACATGTGTATCTATGGTCTTATGGTCATGTTCTACACTATAGGGATTAGCAAGTGTAAACATCTGTACTAAGGGCTACCAAGGGCTATCGCCCAAGTTTATTGTTAAATTGCAAACATAATCACTGTATTTTCCATTTCATCTTCTTTCGACAAAGGTTCAAAATTAACTTTCTATCATTTCTTCCTAATTGATGACAAATTTTGTGCTTGTATGGGTGATTTATGAAACAACTTGGTTAGTCTTTTGAATGTCATCAAAGTTTGGGTACACACCTGATGCAGAATTATTTTGATTTAGTACGGACTATATCCTCTATAGCACAAAGTACTACCCACACATGTTTGCAGTATGCTTGTAGATCGCTGCCGGCTGCACATTCACAGTGGCATTGTTTGATGTTGCATTCAATGCTCAATAAGATGTTTACAATATAAACAATCTTTTTCATTAGAGCCTTGCATTGGCTCTGTTGCTTATGTGTCGAAACCTACAACACTATATCGTGCAGTTACCAAATATCTGGCTTCGTACATATCCTGTCCTTTAGGACGAGTATTGAATCTAAAACAACAAATATTAAAGCATATAAGACACTTACAATACTGTATTATTTCTAAGGTTAACATACAAAGATATATGTAAAGATATATCACAAAAGATTATATAAAAGTATTCACCTTCCGAAGTAGGACTGTATTTCTTGCTTGTTTCGCGGAGGAATCTTTGAATCAGCGTTTATATCTCTTTAAGACGCAGATGGTGGGCACCGAAATTGTAGGTCATAGAGTGAAGAGCTACGCCCAGGGTTGGCATTAAAGTTAAAATTTCGGTCGTATGCTTCTAATCTGAAAGTCAAAAATTGAGATCTTATAGATTGGTACAAAAAAAGAGCGAGTATTTATCAACATAACCTCAAAATAATTTAATGCGTACCTCTCGATCAAAACTGCTTTTTTCCAGCTGTGGGTGCAGTTCTCTTACGTTATCTGCTTTTTGCAGAACAGTCCAGAATACATCACGGGAATAAACGGCGTCTAATCACAAGAAAACAGTGGTAAACAAAAAATTCTTAACTTAGTTTACAAATTCGATGCTAGCGACACCTACGACGACCTTTGAGTTTTTCTCCTAACTGTGATTGGTTACATCTTAGAAACAACCTTGATATTGATTCTCATTGGCTGACCCTCTTCGTTGTTTCTAGGATGCAACGTGACGTCGGCACGTCTCATCTTTGATATGGGTTATGATTGGTTTCATCCTAGAGCACATCCTTAATATTGATTGTGATTGGTTGATCCTTGAGGATGTCCTCATCGTTGAGCCTACATCCTAGAACGAAAATTAAAGAATTGCACTGCTGCTTCAGTTACCTATAAACTTTGTTTTGGTGGAGGTGCTTGTTTGTGCGCTAAGTTCAAAATATCTTATTAACTCGACTAGATTGTGATTGTCTAAATAATGACTGCAAACTCAACTATGGATTATTTTTGTGGATCTACATTTTGGGTAAGTCAAAATGTCATTCAGAAAGTATCTTTTCAGTAATCTTTTACAGACTTAAATGTTGAGCAATCACGAGCAATGTTTATTTTTATCTAAGTAAATAATAATTTCCTGACTTTTTCCTTAAAAACAGAGTTTCATAAAATAATATAGGTATATTTATAAATATATGCACATCTGTACATTATTGTATTCACTTTTATTTATACTGCAATTGATGGGGTGACCGGGCAAATTTTATAATAATTAGGTATAATCAAATCATATTGAAATTCAATTATATTGAGGTGAATGTCTATTGAGGCAGTATTTTCGAAATGAAACCAAGCTCTAAATAAATCAAAACAAATTGTTTGACAAATAAAAAACGATTATCTAGCTTCTTGTTTCATTATTTTATCTATTGTAATTATTTATTTCTATTAGTATTTAGATATAGGTACTCAAGCAAACAGCATTTTAAATAGGTATTACACTTTATAAATAGGAGGTTGTTTGATCTCAGATTACAAAATAATACAAAATAAAATAAATATCTGAAATTGCATAATATTTTTAAATAGGCACATGATCATAACAAAGTAATATTATGCAATTTTAACAGCAGCGTTGCACTTTAAGAAATTTTATTGAAATATGAAATGGTTAGGTACTTTTAAATTCTTTGTAGAATTTTAAAAGTATTACTTATTAATAAATACACAAAAAATTAGGTATCCCCTCAATAAATGTACCAACTGACTGAATTCTTTGTTTTTAATGTCAACATAGGTATTTTAATTAATCATGACCCATGTTTCAGAACACCACCCTCACATGGAATACAAGTAATCCTGATTTCACACCATGCTTTCAAAAAACTGTGCTTGTATGGGTCCCTTGTGGGTACCTATGGCTGGCAGCTTTGATTGAAGTATACCAAATGGTTATCAGTAAAGAAGCAAACATACCACGGAATAAACTAAATATTAGCAAACAGATTGTTACATTAGTATTGATACTGCTGCAAATAATAGACTGTGGGCAAGTTATTTATATATCATCTAGAAAACAAAACACTGTGTTTGATGCAGATTATTATGATTCAGTTGTGAAACTGCTGACTTTTGTAAGTACTATTTTATTTTATGGCCATTCTTTTTTAATAAAATAATTCTTTTTTTTCATCAGCTTCAACAGATTAAATTTTTTTAAGCCGTACAGAGTGGTAAGTGAGCTAAAAATTCTCTATGTATAGTTAGATTTACCAGTTATGGAATACAGCCTAAAACTTTACAAAGAATACATTGATAAAGCCTATTAGAATTGATGTCTGTTGGAGATATCTACCCCTGGTACCTACGAATAACTATTGAAATTGTAACATAAACATATTGAGAGAATGAAGCAATTGTTAGTGCTCGGCTCCTCACTCAAGTTCACAGTAGGTATGCGGCCAATCGCAATGCTTCGTCTTCTTCTCTCAATAATTTTAGTCGGCGCAGCTTTGAAAACTAACCATGCGCACATAGTGTGAATTTCATTTAAGTATCTGTCTAGGTAATACATATGAGTAGATAAGATTTCTGTGATAATTTCATTGATATGAATGAATAAGTAGTAGGTAGTTCATATCGCTACGGCGCGCGTTCATATTAATAGCAGCACTGCGTCGCGGCCCGTGACGCTCTTTACAGTCGGTAAAGGAAATATGTACTTACTAGCTTTTACCCGCGGCTCCGCCCGCTTAGATGTCGGTTATCGCGACTAAACATAGCTTATGTCCTTTCACAAGGTCTAATTTGCCCCTATTCCAAATTTCATCAAAATCGGTTCAGTGGTTTAGACTTTAATATTAGTATGGATACAGGGTGAAAGATTTTCTTGCCCCCTGGAGGAGAATTAGGTACTCGAAATAGATGACTTCTGATGATAGCGAATTTTAATCAAAGGAAACATTTCCTTTTTTTTAAAAGAAACTACTGTATCCAAAGATTCTCGGAAACTAGCTTGATATACGCGGTAATCGAACCGTCTAAAACCCGAAAAAAATACATCCTTTATTTTTATAGCATCAATCTATAGTGAAAATCCTAAGGATCAAATATCTCTACACACATGGTAAATGAAACGAAATCCCTGAAATCTAAACTTATAAATTCATATTGACAAAGGTACACCCTGTATAGGCACCTGGGACATCTTTTAAGAGTGAGATACATAGGTAATTGTATCGCTTGAAACATATCTCTCGCACCGCGACCGACCCAGCCGACCCAACGGGTGTGGGGACCACCGTGTCCCCATCTAAACGCGGGGATTTTGCGTACATAAACAAGAAGTCAAGGTGATGAATGCGTTGGCACACAAGGACACATCACCTCGCCCCGGGCAATCGCATCCTCCGCCATAGCCCTCACGTGCATTATCGAGATCCGCGGTGTAGCGCCTCTGACAGAAGCTGTATTAGCCGTCAGGACAGGAGAAATTTTCGACTTTATGAAGAAAAGAACCCTTGAGGAACTCCGTCACATTTTTACATTCTCTCTACAAGATGGCATTTCATTTTATAGACTTTAATAGGATAACAGTAAAGTCTAAATTTAAATGGCATTTTTTCCAGAGTCAGTGGTATGAAAGTGGTTAACAATTATCAGAATCGGGGTTCTGGTCTGGTGATGGCCTCCCTATTTTCTTGACACCTGTTTGACTTCGCGTTTGTACATAGGAGTGGCGCGGCCCTATGAAAATTGTATTCTTAAACTTCCTATAGGGCATCCTTTAGTACCTATGTAGGTATAACTGTAGAAATTTCTTTAAGTTTTTTTGTCAATTGATATTTATAATACCGACATGGCCCGAGTCTGTAAGGGGCCTCCGCGGCCACCAAAATGTAAAATAGTGTTTAAATGCTCTAATGATGCCTATCGTCCAGCTTCAGCCAATTCTATCCCGTTATCTTACCATTACCTATCTTCAAACGCAATGTTGTGGTTAAGATAAAACACCTTAAACATTCGACCCACATTAACTTCATAGTAGGTTGATATTGATCCATATTTTTAGGTGTAACCAACGGCCATGACCTTACCAGAAACTGTAAAAGTGACGTAAAACGTAAACTCGAGTGCGAGTCAAGGTTTCACCGCAACCTTGACTCGCACTCGAGTTTACGTTGGGAATTATTGAACAAAAAGTTCAATAATCCCCATCAACGGGGATTGTCAACGGGGAAATGTGGAATAAGCCTTAAAAAGTCTTAGGAATTCAGAAGTTTAGGTATTTGTTGTATACATACAACTAATACCTAAACTTCTGTATTCCTAAGCCTACAAACTACAGTTCTACTTCCTTGTTATACTTATTTAAAAAATATTAAACTATGAGAAAGATAATGCGAAAATCTATTTCAGGTGTTATCAGCAATGCTGTTATCATACAACAGAAAGTATGGCATACGAACTTCAGGAGTACTTTTCATATTCTGGTTACTCCTTATATTGGCTGGATTACCCCAACTGAGGACTGAGATGATGAACTATAACGCAGCGGACGACGCGTACGTCCGATATAATTTTGCAAGCTATATCGTGTACTATTTACTTGTTGTAGTTATGTTCATATTGAACTGTTTTGCGGATTTGCCGCCTAGAAACACACCCTATGTTCGCGATGAGGTATTGTTACACACTTTGATTATCTTGTCTTTGTATAAGTAGTATGCTATATATGGTAAATGTGGCCTTAACAAGAACCACACGTCTTGTTGGGCCACTCATAATAAGTAGGATACTTAGTTTGAAACATTTAAACTTCGTTTTATTATCTTTTTATTGAATTTTAATCCTATACCTATTGATATCAACAGAGACAATCTCCGGAAAATTCATCAGGCTTTCCCAGTCGGCTCACTTTCAGCTGGTTTAATCCAATAGCTATAACGGGATACAGAAGAACTTTAACTGAAAATGACTTGTGGCCTTTGAATCCGCAACATGTTTCCAAGGAGTCTGTTGCAAAGTTTGAAAAATTCTGGCATCGTGCTTTAAGGAAACGTGAATTGTAAGTTGTTTTTAGTAAATTGACTATATGCAGGTCCAAAGATACCTAACTAACCTAATATTTTTGATAGGTTCCGTATCTATACCTATTATGAATCTAAACTGAAACTTCTTGTCTTTATTGTAAATAAACCTTCAATTCCTTGATTTGGATAGATAAATGATCATAAATCATATTATAAAAATTGCCAACCTACACTTTCCATATCAGAAGCACATTTTTGTTGTGTATATGCACCTGAGTACTGAACAATTGAATATTAGCAGTAACTAAAGGTATGATTCCGAAGGCGACCTAGGCAGTGAAGGAGCCATATTATGACAATATTGCAGACTCACGCAGCAGATAGGGTCGTTGCGCCGGTTTTCCAGCCTGCTTCAGTTTAAGGAACTCGGTAACTTCAAATCAAGAGTTTGCTTTACGCCATTCTCGAATAGTTACAGCGTAGGAATTTACTACATTTTTAAATATCGCATTCACCTAAACCCAGTAAAAATAAGGCCAAAAGGTAAATTTTGTTACCTAATATAAGTTTTATACTCAAATTTGTGTGTACCTACTTACTAGAATAGTTGATTTAAAGTGATTATTTAGTTATATTATACAGTTTTATTATTTTAAACAAGATGAATTTTTGAAAAGGTCTTGGATGGCCAAATTATGATTATGTTCTACTTTCAAATTTTACCAGCTTACCAGAATCATTCAGAGCATAATTTAAGACACGGAATAGTTACGATCTTTCGAACGAAACAAATTATGATACAAAATTTACCCTGTATATAAATAAAACATAGTGGTCGGAAACTGACTTCATATTTTACGCAATACGTTAATTGTGGCTGCGTTCTGACTGATTCTGTCTGCATTTGTTTTGTTTAGTATGACTCTTATATGTTTTATTTAGGTGCTTCCTTAAGATTTAGGATTTTGGCTCACGTAGGTACTCGTGAAGATACAAGCCATCATATGGCCACATTCCACATGTTTTTTGATACAACTGTCTAAAAGTAAAAACCCTCTAATTTGTAATATTGCAGCCACTACGTTTTCGTATGAATAAAATAACGTTCGGAAACTGAAAGAAACTACTTTTTTCTGAGTACTGAGGTACAGTCAGCATCGTAAAGATGTTGTCGTACAAAGTACTCAAAATGATCTAGGTATTCCTTTTTTTAACCCCTTCCAGTTGACTGATTGTTCTGATATTTGGTACACACCTTTAGACAATAATACTATTTAAATCAATAGAACAGTTGATTTGCTCTTAATCCAAGAGTTTTAAATTAAGATCATTTTGAGACTTCGTCGTCAAAATATTTATGACGCTTAACGTTTCCACGATTACGTAACTTTATAATTTGCGAATGACATTTATAACTATAAATAAAAGTTATGACCTCACTTTCATTTCTGGGTTTTATCTTGAGACGTTATTGGAAGTATCTACCTAGGTCATTGACGTCTTTGCTATATTGAGCATTATTAAACGCAACTGAGTCGAGCTGAATGGATAAGAATATAGTTACTACAAGGTAATATAGTCGTAAACTGGCGGGTTGATCGCTTACGTTAGCTTAGAGGTACAGTAAGTAACAAAAGTAGCTTAACAAATTTTAACAGGTTAATATTTCTCATAAAATAATCAATGAAAAAAAACTTTAAATACTTAAGTACATAAATTAACTTTATCTTCTGAGGCTTATAAAAAAATGATATACATCAATAAGTCATAATTCATTCTTTATGTATTCTAAATATGTTATGTTACAGTTAGATAATATTAAGTACTTAGTTTAGTTAAACAATATTAAGTAATATTAATCAACATAATATCGTTGACCGTAGGTAGGTACAATGTAGTTACCGTAGGCTAGCTTTTTCCTTATATTTGTTATACCTGCATACGTTTTTTGGAACTAAGTATGTCCTGAGAATAAATCGCCAGTCATTGAATAAAAACAATGAGCAAAAACAATCTTTGCGACTTTCCAAGGTCATATTTTTCTATCTTGAAACACGGAAAGTGTAGTAGGCAGGTTGTTTGTATAGAGAAATTAAAATTATGAAGTATCTAGGTATTAATAAAATGTGAAAGTTGGCTTGGACAAAGTAGATGCGAAATGCGAAGGATCGGGATCGGGAGCAATGACGCACATTGGGATAGGCCTATGTCCAGCAATGGACTGCAGTAGGCTAATTGATTGATTGATTAGGTATTAATACATACAACTAGATACGGCACTCATTTATATTTTTTCCACGACTCGCGTCGCCGTCGAAAGAGTCAGAATTCGGATAAAATCGACTCGTCTCGGTTCTGTTAGATTCTTTATGTATCACTAGCAATATGTAGGTATTACTTCTGTAGAACACAATGTCTTAAAATTCCAGAAGGACAATTGCTTCAGTCAGTGCAGAAACATCCACTGCACAAAGAATAAAAAGAGTGAAAGAACCCCTCTCTATATTTCCAATTGTGTGCAAAGCTTTCGGCGGGATGTTTTTAGTTGGTATGGCTTTGAAGCTATGTAACGATGTACTTACATTCGCGGCACCAGAGTTACTTAGGTGAGTACTTTCTTTTCCATACCGCGAATAGCAAACCCCAGCCACTGCAATTGATTATGTTCGACTCGAACCGACTAAAACCACATGCCGTGTCGGGTCTCAACTACCTACTGAGGTGTAAGATTGCCTACCCAACCTACCTAACTATGGGCCATTTACGGTTTCGAGATGGCCACCTCTCCGCCAACTTTGTCAAATATCTAAGCAATTTTTCCCTTAACTTTCAGATCAGATTTTTTTTCAATTTCGAATTGTCTATTTTTCCGTTTCAGATTACTTATAGGTTTTGTCGAGGGTAACGAACCTATGTGGAAGGGTTACCTTTACGCTGTTGGTATGTTTGTGTGCTCTACCATACAAACTCTTATCATGGGGCAGTATTTTATAAAGACCTCTATTGTTGGTGTAAAAATCAATTGTGCATTGAGCAGCATGGTTTTCAAGAAAGCGCTAAGCTTGTCTAACGAAGCTAGAAAGAAGTCGACAGTGGGTGAAATTATTAACTTGATGTCTACTGACGTAAGCAGGTACGTTTTATGTATTTAGAGAAGTTTTGCCGTGTGAAGTATGCTGTCAAAGGATGTGAATTAACGCATGTACAAAGATGAGAATGAGAACTTTGTAAATAATACCAAACGTGTCTCCATGTTATTTATCTGCTAGCTGTTGCCCGCTGCTTCGCTTGTATCAAATACTAACCCCGATCCACTGACCCATAGGAACCAATTTCCATGGATAATTGGTATTCCTTTACTTACTCTAACTGTATACAAAATTTCATCCAACCACTTTTCCGTGTAAGAGCAACAAAGAAGCTCACTTTTACATTTATTGTTCGTTACGATTCGACTCAATGTAAAATTCAACTTATAAGGTTAATCCTCGCTTTTGTTGATAGGTTTGAATTACTTCTTATAAAGTGCTTTAATTGCTTCACTGTTCCTAACGATACCTACCGACCATAGTTTGGTCAAGAAATCTTCAATACTCAATACTACCATTTCCAAGTAAACAGTCAGGTTTTATGATTGGCCTTGGCTCATTTCTAGATATGCCAACTCAAGATAGCTGAACAAACTTTAAGGCCACAATTTGTTATGTGTTTCATACTTCAGGTTCAGCGATTTAACATATGTGAACTTGTTATGGTCCGCACCATTGCAAATAGCGTTGGCACTGTACTTCTTGTGGAATCAGTTGGGGCCGTCGGTACTGGCCGGTCTGGCAGTTATTATTGTGCTCATGCCGATAAATGGACTCTTTGCCGGCTTACAGGAGAAACTGCAGACCAAACTAATGCATTACAAAGACGAAAGAATTAAACTTATGAATGAAGTACTTAATGGCATAAAAGTAAGATAAAATAGATAAGTAATACATAACTTTAGTGAATATTTTAAAATAATTATCTATAATTCCAGCTTTTTTTTGTGCTAGGTTCTTAAGATATACGCGTGGGAGAAAAGCTTTCAGGAGTACATACTTAAAATAAGAAATAAAGAGATGAAAATTTTAAAGAAAATGGCTTACTATAACGCTGTCAGCTCCTTAATATGGTTTTGTACACCATTTCTGGTAAGTATTATACATATCAATCGGTAAATAAGGAAAAAATGTTTCTTGCATATTGAATTATAATTTATTTCCAGGTATCGCTGATGTCATTCATGTGTTTTGTGTTGGTGAATGATACAGAAGTTCTCGATTCGAAAAGAGCATTCGTAGCGTTGTCCCTTTTCAATATACTGCGATCTCCAATGTCAATGTTGCCTCATATCATATCTGACGTTATACAGGTTGGTTCCAAAACTCACAAATTAATGACTTTGCTCTTATTTTTCTTGTTTTACTAAAAAAAATCGTTGTATTGTTTCCACAGAGTTATGTAAGCGTTAAGAGGTTGAATAAGTTTTTGAACTCGGAAGAATTAGATACACTTATGATAGAACACAATGCTAACGAACGTAAGTAGAAAAAAAAACACCTAAATAGCAAATCTCTATCTCATAGGACAGAATTGTCAATCAATTTGAAGGAATCCTGAAGATGGTTTGACAGAATACCTTCAATCGTAAAATCATCCATCGTGACGGTTTCTGATATGAAATGTGAATAAATGTAGGTAATACCTGATATAGGTATAGACCGTTGCATAAGTGACGGGCTTACACGGACAGGATGGGATGGACTGTTTTGGAATTATCGTTTCATACAAAGTGTATGAGGAAGTGCATATGTCACGGAAACATGGACGGGTCGAGACGGGAACTTGCCACGTGCGGGACGGAAACAATCTCTTCCCGATGATGTGTAAAATGCCAATTTTTTAAATGAAAAACTCATCTTTCCTTGTTCACAACACTAACTCGTTAGATCCGAATCACTGTCACGGCAGTCACGGTTCATATATGCATTAACACCACATGCCCGTTGTCAGCGGAACAGCTGCGTGCCCCTCTCGTCCACGTCCCATCCAGGGTTTTATCCCGGAAACGTATGCCGCGACCTTTGCCCTTTCGGGTGGACTATGCACGTGTTATGATAGAAAAAATCAGGTAGGTGCAAACATATATTATATGTTTTAATTTCAGCCGATCAGATCGTGATAGAGGACGGCAACTTCTCGTGGGGCTCGTCGGGCGCGCCGCCGGCGCTGAGGGACTTGCGCGTGCGCATCCCGCGCGGCGCGCTCGTGGCCGTGGTGGGCGCCGTGGGCGCGGGCAAGAGCTCGCTGCTCGCCGCGCTGCTGGGCGAGCTGGACAAGCTGAGCGGCCGCGTCAACGTGCGGGGCACTACGTCCTACGTCGCGCAGCAGGCGTGGATACAGAACGCCACGGTGCAAAATAACATTTTATTCGAGAAGCCATTCAACAAAACAAAATATAATCAGGTTATCGAAGCGTGCGCTTTGAAACCGGATTTATCCATCCTGGCCGGTGGTGACCAGACAGAAATTGGTGAGAAAGGTAAGTCCCTAAAATGTGCAGTGCCTTCGAGTGATGGATGAACACGATATTGTAATACTGTGCTATATTGGTATTACATTACAACACCCCCCCCCCAGGCATCAACCTGTCGGGCGGGCAGAAGCAGCGCGTGGCGCTGGCGCGCGCGGCGTACTGCGACGCTGACAACTACTTCCTGGACGATCCGCTCAGCGCCGTCGACTCGCACGTCGGGAAACATATTTTCGATCAGGTAGGCGTTAAACTTAGGAAAACCACTTTTTATTTAACCGATATTTTTTACTTTTGACAATGAATGTTTTAGTAGATCAGAAGTAACATTTTGTATCAATACTGTCCGTAGATAATCTACCGTTTATCAAAATAATCACGTATTTAAGGAAAGGTGTAGCTGAATATTATGTGACTATGTAGGCGATTTGTTAAATTTCAACTCCCCAGGATCTTTATAATCACAGGGTAAGTCCAAAGTTAAGATCCTGTCACTGCTCCTCAGAAATATTTGCCAAAACATTTATATGTCTTTGATTATTTAAATGTCTAGATGGAGTGTCAAATGCGTGCAAACGTCTCAAAAATTATCAGTGTCGTCAAACTGATAGTACTTACGCGCTGCTCAGTCACGTTCGCGTCGGCTCGGTGTCACAACGTAATACCCGCGAAAAACATTAAATAAAAACTGTTGAAATATGGCGACTAGCACTATCAAAGTGTGCCGAGATTATAAAGGACGCCTAAATACTACTACACACATTACCTTTTATGAATAAAGTAACCAAAATACAAGTTAAACTAACTATTTTTTTCATCACAACAATATGTCATTTATCACGCGCCATATTTGTAAGTGTTGCCAGTTTTTTAAATTCATGGTTTGGATCGATTGGGAGAGCCTTGTACCGATTGAGGGAACCAATGTCCCTCCTTTTTATTGATTTGGATTAGAACATTATTTACTGACTAAGGCAAAGCCAAAGGAGGGTTATGATTTTGACATGCAAGTGAATCCGAAATCCGAAATCCGAAATCCGGAATCCGAAATCCGAAATCCGAAATCCGAAATCCGAAATCCGAAATCCGAAATCGGAAATTATGTACACAAACAAATATATGCACTAAGCGAGAATCGAACCCGTGCCCCTTGCATACCATTCTCATTTACTACTGCCACGCTACAGAGGCTGTCAAAAAAAACAATTTAATTATACCTAGGTGATTTTTTTGGGAAATTTTCCTTGTAGCTGGTATCATATTTACGCACACAGAAGCACGAATGCAACGTGTAAAACACGGGCCGCACGCACACATGTTTGCACAGGTTGACTCGTTTTATTTCCGCTGACAGTAGGGCGAGGCTCCATCTAGACATTATATTATCAAAGTTATATGTATGTATTTTAACAACATTTTGAAGTTATGTTTAGGAAATAAATTGAAATGGATAAATTATTGAAACAGGTCATAGGACCAAACGGTCTGCTAAAGAACAAAACGCGTGTATGGGTGACCCACAACATCTCGTACCTGGCACAAACAGACTTAGTGCTGGTACTGCGCGAGGGAGAAGTGTCGGAATGTGGCACTTATCAACAGCTCCTTGAGAAGAAGGGCGCATTTGCAGATTTCTTGTTGCATCATTTGAGCGTCGCCGAACAAACAGCTTCGGCTGAAGGTGAGGACTCAAAATATTTTCACTATTATAAGCTACATGAACTATAATGTAAAAGCACCTACGATTTTAGATGCTTATTTATTATTTAAAATACATTGCAGACAAATAATATGTAGGTAATTGTTTCTACATTGATTTTTGTATTATACCTTCACCTCTCTTACATTTTGCAGATTTAGAGACTATCAAACAGGATCTAGAGAGTAAACTCGGTTCTGAATTTCAACGCAAATTGCAGTGGGCTCGCTCCTTGTCTTCTGGTGCTCGTTCTACTACATCTGAAACAACTGCCGCAGGTAAATACAATAATGTTATAGAGGATCTTGCCACCTGTAGTACTGACGTGAATGTGTAATTTTATCATGGATTAATACGGTCAGAAGGAGACCACTGATTTCTGTGCTCGATAAGTTAAGGCTCCTACTTACGAATTCACTAAAACTTACTGAAGCTGACAATAAATCAGATATTTTGTTCAATATAGTACATGAATCAATTATATTTATTAGTGATAATGGGATTTACGGCTATCATATTATAGGTACATTACATACCTTTGATTTGGCTGACGTTTCGACCAGGTTACACCAGTCGTGGTCACAGGTGGTGCATGGTGACCTATAATACGATCGCGTGTTAATACCCGTTATCGCTATTGTATATCTTGGAACGCAAGAGTTAGTATGAACCAAGGAGGACAGAATATGATTAAGTAACGGAGATGCCCCATTGATATTTCTCATAATAAAAACGCATCGCCAAATGCGGGTGGGAAGGGAGACGCGTGGGGTGTCAAAAGTCGAGTGACGTAATAGTTATGCACTATATGGAGGTGGCGGAGGAACGCTTTCCACCTCCATCTAGTGCGGTATAGCAAAACCGAACAGAAACAGTGTGTAAATTGTCATTTTAGTTTGATAACTTGCCACTAAGTGCTACACAGAATTCTAGAATAATATAATTTACAGATGAATAAACTTTGAACTACCTACAGATGATATTTTTTTTAAATAAGGCCCTCTCATAACATCATAAATACATTTTTTTTTTCTAAAAAATAGTATAAAATTATAGCGGATTTAGTGATGAAATGTGATGCCACTAAAATGTTTTAATTGCTTATCTGTACAATTTGTACACTGGTACCGCACAATTCATTCTTAAATCAGGTTAAAGCTATTATTATTGTTTTGACCAAAAACGACAACTGCTCGCAAGAACGTTTAATTCGAAGTAAATGATGACGTCACAGACCAAATGAGTCCATTTGACGTATCATTTCCTTCTCCATGGTATGAACCAATTTTGTTTTTAGGTGACCATGATGAAAAAGCAATAAAAGACAAATTAGACGAAATCGATGAGAAGGAAAAAGATTTCGACCCACTGGTTGAAGCGGAGATAGCAGAGACCGGCAGAGTAAGTGCTATTTGATTTTATATCAAAACACCAGAAAACTTTATAACTATAAATTAAACTGGCCATTACAGCAACTCTCTCTCTCTCTCTCTCTGTGATTGAACCGGACAGTTATCAGTGTCAAAGGAAAAGAGGATAAAGTATTCCACACTCAGGCAATTCTTAAGATGGACTAATACGTAACGAACTGTTTGACTTTACGAAGGTGAAATTCGTAACCCATAGGATTTGCCACTTTTCGAACAAAGTTGAAAATATAGAACTTAATACTAAATAAATCCGTACAACTGTTGAAATATTAAGAAACTTGTGAAAACAAATAAATGGCAAATCCAACAATCTAGACATTTGAATTTTTTTCCAGGTAAAATGGTCTGTATACAAGCATTACCTATCCAATGTTGGTGTAATTGCATCAGTGGCGACTGTATTTGTATACATTCTGCTGCACACCTTTCAAATTGGCGCCAACATTTGGCTTGCACTTTGGTCTAACGACGATAATATGGTTTGTATCTATGATTAAGTTTAATGTGTTCAGTATACCTGATATACAATAGGGTATTTGACTAAGTCGTCGATTCTTCCCAATACTGCTTAAAATGATAGCTTGTTCTGAAAAAATATGCCTGGCAAAATAAAATATTGCATATCTAAACTGATACTATGACTTTTCATTAGTTGAAATTCCCAAAAAAAGTCAAAATATAAACAATCAAATTCAATTAAAATATATAACTTTTTAGATTCCTCATTTAAATAACTTTTATTATGAACTATATACGTGTAAACGCAACGTGGACCGAGATAAATGCGATATTCTCTTGCACTTCCATACATTTGCACTACGCGCTACAGAAGCGTGACGTCACAATTTCGTACGATTTTGTATGGAGCGTTTTCGGGTGGCGCGACAAATTGAACTTTTCAAAATCTAATATCTTGAAAACTATTTGTCGCACGAAAATTTTACTTTTACAGTTCATTATATTATAAGAAAGTGGTCATTTTTCGAAAGTAAAAAAAAAATAGTCAAATAGCCTATTCGATTTATTCTTTAATTACAGGTTAAAAAATAATGAAATACGAGTATCAAAGCAATTAGTACTGTACCTACTTTATTACGTTTATCGTTTCCACAGGTGGTGAATGGCACAGTGAACACTAAGTTAAGAGACATGTACCTCGGCGTGTACGGAGGCTTCGGCCTAGCTCAAGGTAATCATAAATCAATAAAGTTATTCGAATTAATATTAACAACTATTAAACTACAATAGAGTAACGAACTAATGACGGAGGGAAATGCGCGTGAGCGAATGTATGTATGTAAAGGTTTCGACTCCGCAGTCGACACGTTATAAACTTGTGTTCTTTTTGGGAGACCATTACCAAGAAATTGGTACCTCGAGATACCAGCAGTAGTAAGTATTGGGTCCGTCAAGAGCTTGAGCTTGAACTTAAAATAATTTACGTAGTACTACATAAGGACGTTTTGTTGTGGTTTTCAGGGATAACATCAATAGCTTCAGATTTGCTACCCTTCTTGGCCTGTTGGAAAGCAGCCAAGGTCCTACATGAAGTAATGTTGAACAATGTATTGAGAGCGCCACTAAGATTTTTCGAAGTGACCCCTGTAGGTAGAATCGTCTCAAGGTTTTCTAAAGATGTTGATTCTGTAGACACGTCTCTTGCTTGGCAGTTTGCCAGTTTTCTTTACTCTATCTTTGAGGTAAGTGGGAATTGAAACGAACACGAGGTCGAATTTACACTGCCTTGAAATGCAAACTGCAAGAAAGGTGCTCCGACAGTCGACAATCAAAATCTAATATGTTTTTATCTATCAACAGGTATTGGGAACCATATTCGTAATAAGTTACTCAACACCAATGTTTATGACTGTGATACTGCCAATTGGACTACTTTACTACGCTATACAGCGGTTTTATGTACCTACATCACGACAGCTCATGAGGATTGAATCTGTAGCTCGTTCGCCGATCTTATCTCATTTTAATGAAAGCATCTTGGGAGCAACCAGTATTCGAGCTTTTGATGTTAAAGACAGGTTAGTGAAATAGAATAAAATTTTGTTAATACTGGAGATTGATGGCGCTTGGTGGAATCTGCTACACACAATAACACACTTGTACTTTTCCATTGAGTTTATTTTATTTCTAAACCTGACCGGAATCGCCTTACGGCATTCTCAAAGGTTAACATTGATGTTTCAAGTATTGTAATTCCGAAAGACTACAATATTTGAATTTTTTAATGTGTGGGTAGTTTTTTAATTCGGTATACCAGTGAAATTTTTTTTCCCCAAAATAAGGGAATTAATTATAAGTTTGGCCTCACAATTTTTAAATGATTAATATAATATATAAAATTGCATTTGAATTATAATGTCAAGGAATAATTTTAAATGTCAAATGAAAATAATAATTTCGAATTACAAATGATATTACATTTTGTACTGAATAAAATGACAACACAGCAAGAATATAACAGCACCGTTTTATGCCAACAGAGTTCTATGAGTTTCTTTTTTTTACGTGCGAAACTTACCTCTCTGCGCCAACGGGGATGATTAAGTCTGAATCGAACCGACTGAAACCGCACGGCCGGTTTCCTATTCATCTACAATACTTACCTTGTCTTTTCTTATTCGCCTCGTTATGAGGAAAAAGTGTGAAGTGATCAGCAGACGTCGTGGGTGGAAGGACGATGTCCGGCCAACGGCTATCGCGAATTTATATTATGTATCTAATCATAGCTTATCGAATCCTGCTTTGATGCCACAAGAATATATTATTTTTATGACATTTAAAACTCCATTTCAGATTTATTGTTGAATCACAGAGAAAAGTGGACTATTACCAGTCATTTATTTACCTGATGTCCGTTGCTGATAGGTGGCTTGGGGTTCGACTACAGGTGGTCGGTAGCCTTATAATTTTCTTTGCTGCGTTATTCGCAGTAATCGGGCGAGAGACTATTAGTCCAGGCCTCGCAGGCCTTTCTATTAGTTATACGTTACAGGTAAATATTTCAATGTCCACTATTGATGTTTAAAATTAAAATAACTTTTAATGATAATTTTGGTTTGTTAGATTACCCAAACGTTGAGCTGGTTAGTTCAAGTAACATCGTCAATTGAAACCGATATAGTGGCAGTAGAACGCATGAAGGAGTATACAGAGACGGAACAAGTGAGTGAATGCCACATTTAAGTAGATAACATTCTCGGCTTTCAGCAGCCTGCAACTGATAAATGTCCGCAGGAAGCGGAGTGGGAGCGCTCGCCCGCACCGCGTGCTTCGTGGCCGGAGACGGGCGCGGTCAAATTTGAAGGGTTAACTATGGCGTACCGCAGTGGCGCGGAGCCGGCGCTGCGTGACGTCACGTGCACCATAGCTCCGGGCGACAAGCTCGGCATCGTCGGCCGCACCGGCGCGGGCAAGTCCACGCTCACGCTCGGCCTGTTCCGGTACGCGCACGGCACTACTCGCCGCTGTGGCTATAGAACATCATTCATATAGCGTACATCGTACACCAACAAACTGTTATTGCGCAACTATGCACTTGTCTGATTGAACTCTTCTTTAGGATCATGGAGGCGGCAAGTGGCCGTATACTTATCGATGGACTGGACATTAGCGAGATGGGTCTACACCAGCTGCGCTCGCGCATCACCATCATTCCGCAGGATCCAGTACTGTTCTCGGGCTCACTGCGAATGAATCTGGATCCATTCGAAACCTACTCTGATGATGACATCTGGCGTGCACTGGAGCACGCTCATCTAAAACCATTCGTGCAGGGTGAGTAGAGAACACCACAAACGAGTCAGATATTAAGAATAGGGTTTGTGCTAATGTCCGTACGTGGTGACAGAGCTCGAGGCAGGCTTGCTCCACGAGGTGTCGGAGGGCGGCGAGAACCTGTCGGTGGGGCAGCGCCAGCTCGTGTGCCTGGCGCGCGCGCTGCTGCGCAAGACGCCGCTGCTCGTGCTGGACGAGGCCACCGCCGCCGTCGACCTGCACACCGACGAGCTCATACAGGTGCGCGTATAACTACAGCTCGTGTGCCTGGCGCGCGCGCTGCTGCGCAAGACGCCGCTGCTCGTGCTGGACGAGGCCACCGCCGCCGTCGACCTGCACACCGACGAGCTCATACAGGTGCGCGTATAACTACAGCTCGTGTGCCTGGCGCGCGCGCTGCTGCGCAAGACGCCGCTGCTCGTGCTGGACGAGGCCACCGCCGCCGTCGACCTGCACACCGACGAGCTCATACAGGTGCGCGTATAACTACAGCTCGTGTGCCTGGCGCGCGCGCTGCTGCGCAAGACGCCGCTGCTCGTGCTGGACGAGGCCACCGCCGCCGTCGACCTGCACACCGACGAGCTCATACAGGTGCGCGTATAACTACAGCTCGTGTGCCTGGCGCGCGCGCTGCTGCGCAAGACGCCGCTGCTCGTGCTGGACGAGGCCACCGCCGCCGTCGACCTGCACACCGACGAGCTCATACAGGTGCGCGTATAACTACAGCTCGTGTGCCTGGCGCGCGCGCTGCTGCGCAAGACGCCGCTGCTCGTGCTGGACGAGGCCACCGCCGCCGTCGACCTGCACACCGACGAGCTCATACAGGTGCGCGTATAACTACAGCTCGTGTGCCTGGCGCGCGCGCTGCTGCGCAAGACGCCGCTGCTCGTGCTGGACGAGGCCCAAGGCCCAGGCTCGTGCTGCCGCACTGGCACCATCACTTGAGACGCCCCCACTCGTCCGAACTAACCTAAACATCGCATGTTGCAGAAAACCATTCGCGCGGAGTTCGCGGCGTGCACCGTCATAACCATCGCCCACCGGCTCAACACCATCATGGACTCCACTAAGGTCATGGTGCTAGACAAGGGTCGGCTCGTCGAGTACGCGCCTCCACAAGAGCTGCTCCAGGACAAGAACTCTATGTTCTATAGTCTCGCAAAAGATGCTGGTCTTGTAAGCTAAAGTAGTTAGCGATGTAGTGTAGCGTAGTTTGAGTAGTAGGTAGGTACTTAAAATGAGTATGAATAATCGAACATATTCTCAAAATCAAGATGTCGTCAGTATTATTACAGTACTTTAGAATTTTATTTGAACAATTATGTATTGACAGAAAAACTTAATAGTTGCCAGGCTTTAAAAACTAAAACTAACGTAAACCTACTAAAAATGTAAAACTAGACCTCTTTGCAGAATATGCAAATAGCATTGCAATGGTAACAGCTTTGTCTAATAAGCTAAATCTGTTTCCTAAGAGCGGCGTAACTTAATTAAGATCTAAACTATTAGAATTAAGTTCAGTTGGTGATTTAAAGTATCAAGTGCTTGACAGTATTATTAGGTATATTGATATTGTATTTTCACGAATTTATTTATAAAATATTAGTGCAATTGTTAATATGCTAACTATACAAATCGAATACATAGGGAAAAAGAATCTTCTCGGGCGGGACTCGAACCCGCAGTCTTTCCCTTACAGGGGGAATGCCTGACCAATTCGGCTACCGAGACACGCCCGATATGATTCAAATTTCCCATCTCATACGTCTAGCCGTATAGGTAGCCGAATTGGTCAGGCATTCCCCCTGTAAGGGAAAGACTGCGGGTTCGAGTCCCGCCCGAGAAGATTCTTTTTCCCTATGTATTCGATTTGTATAGTTAGCATACTTAATGCTGTAAAAATTCCTTCAATTGTTTGGGCGCAGTTATCAAAAATCAATGTTTAAAAATGATTGTAACATCATCCATTGATTCCGATAGTTCGTAAGAAAATCGGTAGATGACGCCACGTCGCCTTAAAGACGTATGAGATGGGAAATTTGAATCATATCGGGCGTGTCTCGGTAGCCGAATTGGTCAGGCATTCCCCCTGTAAGGGAAAGACTGCGGGTTCGAGTCCCGCCCGAGAAGATTCTTTTTCCCTATGTATTCCAATTGTTAATAGATACAAATGTATTAATTAAATTTAACCTAAACCTACTTGAAAATATTAAAACCTTTGACTCTTTCGCAAGATGTGCAAGCAGCATTTTTATGATAACAGTAGCTGCAGTATTCTGAATTACTATGGAAAACCTATGTGCGAAAAATAGCTCCCTTACAGAACGAGTTACAGGTAGGAAAATTCTCCCTGTGACTATTGTTGAAATTCCTGTACGCCATGTCCAACCCCGAGGACCTAATGTTTTGAGTGTTTTTTATGCCAAACAATAAATTAATATTGGTCTTTTATTCCAAAATAAATAGTTTGAAAAAGATAAAAATGGAACTTTGGAAAATTACGTCGGAATTAATTAATCTGGGTTTATTCGAGCGAGTAGATAACAGACAGGCTACACATTGATGGGCACTTATGAGTGATGTCTTCTCAGTTACGATTCGGGCCGGACTACAACGCATTATGGACATGTAACGATTATTGATAAAATTTAGCAATTATAAGCCATCATAGGCAACCAACTGTAACAACTAATTATACTAAATTATTGGCACGTGAATATAAATTTGTTACCTGAAAAATAATCATATTATTTATGATTAAAATAATTTACCAATTCTACATCTTTCTATTTGAACCCAGCCTCTTTAAACCTCCTTCAGCTTCACCTCACCGGAGCTAATGATGAGTAAGATGACCTGCACCACGTGTAGTGGGCCGCAAAATCTAATGTGCTCTAGCAGGGGTTATCCCAGAGGCCCCGACCGGTCTTGGCCACCAATACTGTTGGCCCACACCACAAGAATGATCAAACCCCATATCCCTAGCTGCGCCCGTGGAAAAAGCGGCGCGCTGTCTCCCTAGGCCTGTTTTTACCAGGCATTTCAGTTACAATCATTTGTAACGAGGAGAACGTTAACTAAAAAATCTTTTAGGGAGTTTTCCAAGTTTATCTTCCAATTCAACGTAAAAGTTCAATATTTTTAGAAGTTGGTAACATTAGAATTGTCAGTTTCTATCATGGCTATCGTCTTAATACTCTATGGTCCTTGGAGACCTGTCAACTGTTCACTGTGCTTCGCAATTATTCTAATTAGGTATCTATATTCGCTTCAGTTCAACTTCAGTTAAAAACGTTGCTTCGAGGTCGGTGGTCGTTTGTGCGCTAAATTTAAAATATTTTAATAACGTGAATAGTTTGTGATTGTCTTTATAATGACTGCCAACTCAACTTTGGACTATTTTTGTGGATCTACATTTTGGGTGAGTCATAATATAATTCAGAATGTTACTTTTCTGTGATCTTTTGCAGATTTCAATATTGTGCAATCTCAATCAATGTTTATTTTTTATATCTATATACAATGAGGAAAATACCTTACAATGATAATGTGATTTGTTATATTCACAAATAATGAATGAAAAGATTATAAAAGGATTAAGTTTTTTTAATCTTTTCATTAATTATAGAAAATAAGTAAGTAGTTGAAAATAAAAAAATACGATCAAATAATCTGTTTTCATTGACTGCGCTTACCATTAAAATTAGGTAACTCCCTGGACTTTTCTGAATGTTTAAGTAGTTCTTTTCAACTCAACATTTATTTTATCATTTGTTTTAGAACACCACTCTCACATGGAATACAAGTAATCCTGATTTCACACCATGCTTTCAAAAAACTGTGCTTGTATGGGTCCCTTGTGGGTACCTATGGCTGGCAGCTTTGATTGAAGTATACCAAATGGTTATCAGTAAAGAAGCAAACATACCACGGAATAAACTAAATGTTAGCAAACAGATCGTTACATTAGTATTGATACTGCTGCAAATAATAGACATTGGCCAAGTTATTTATATATCATCCAGAAAACAGAACACTGTGTATGATGCAGATTATTATGATCCAGTCGTGAAATTGTTGACTTTGGTAAGGACCATTTGTATGTTAATTTACTTAAGCTAACACCAGCGTAGCCAAAAAGTACCGTATGGATTTCGATGCGGTTTCTTTGTAGGAAAGGTATGTTACGCTTAAAATCTTACGTATATTTGATCCCAATTGCTTGAGTAGATCCAGAGATATGAGCAAAAATCGTGATAATCGATATCCAAGTAGGAACAGTTTGCTTTGAAACCTGCTTAGCAGGAGGCACAATGAAGAGCAGGCTCGGGCTGGTTCTCCGAGCGCAGGCCTTCTAAAAACCGTAAGAGCCCAGGGCGATATCTCGCTTGGCGCCATACTCACAGCTATGGTGCGGTTTGCGAGCATGCTCGAGAAGATGACGGCTGAGCGGGCCCGGGAGAGACACGAGGCTTTCCTGGTACGTCAAACGTCGTCAGACGTTAGAGGGCGCTAACAACCGCCTGTCGTCGTAACGTTGTCTGGGGGAGACAGGGGAATCCGCCGGTCACCCTAGCAGAAGTAAACCGGGACGGTGGCGCAATGCGCACCTCCCTTTCCGGGGCGTTGGCAAGATAAGGACATCCTCAATCTCACACCTGAGAAGGCCATCTCAAAACCGGAGGCGGTTCAGGGCCAGCCGGGGTGCGAGAAAATGCCTTACTGGACCACCTTACTTACCGGCATTTGAGACCTATGACGATGTGACCTTGAACCAAGGCATCCGTGGGAATTTCCACACTTTTTATTTGCAATTGTTTCGATCGTATGGGATGCTTAGGTTGCCATCCTCGATCCTCTACATATTTCTCTGGATCAGAAAGGGAAGGATGTGATTAAAATATTATGCACTCGATATAGAGCAGAGAAGGAGAGTAGATACATTATTCCGGCATAAAAAAATAATTTTGTAGTTAGGTAATGTTTTTAGTACCTATGTAAATATTAATTTTTCTAATATTTCACACAAAGTTATTACTACAACACGGTATTCCCACAAATTCTATGAAATGTCGTAGGTACAAACAAAATATCTATTGCATAATTTACGAAATGTGTGGTCACGTGATGAACTGACTAATGCCCGTTAACAATAAATGGTAGGCTGCTTAAGTGAGATATTTTTCGTTGACATACATTTCGGAATTAAGTAGGTACTAGGACAAATACCTAACCTTTAATTCCTATCATCGCCCGTTATCTGTTTGTATTTAAACATGCCTTGATTTTATCGATTTACTATAAATGTGATTAGAATGGCGCTTATCACAATGACCTACCTTTATTGGCAACAACATAAAGAATTAATCAATGAAGTCATCATTCGCGTAAACGTATCAATGCAATTGTCACATTACACTAAGAGCACTGCTTATGTAGCTTTGAACTTATGCACTAAGCAACAAAATCTAACCTGGGTTTACCACAAGGAGTTCCCTGTGGTAACCTTGCCAGTTTTAACCCTTCAGATTTACCTCAGCGAAGCTGACGATGAGGTGGGCATGTCAGATTCTAACTGAATAAAACCGAGCCGTAGCCGATGGCATGGAAGAGATATTTAGTTAGGATTACCAATTTAGGTACTGTAAGTTTTGATTACGAGTAGATAGGAGCGACGTAACAGTTAAAGACTTAGTCATTGGTTTCACAATATTATGATAATAACAGTACCTAGTAAATTAGTTGTACAAGTAGTTATGTTTCTCTTATTTAAAAGCATATCAAACTAAACACATAATATTTGTATGATAATAATGCGAAGATTTATTTCAGGTGTTATCAGCAATGCTATTATCATACAACAGAAAGTATGGCATACGAACTTCAGGAGTACTTTTCATATTCTGGTTACTCCTTATATTGGCTGGATTACCTCAACTGAGGACTGAGATGATGAACTATAACGCAGCGGACGACGCGTATGTCCGATATAATTTTGCAAGCTATATCGTGTACTATTTACTTGTTGTAGTTATGTTCATATTGAACTGTTTTGCGGATTTGCCGCCTAGAAACACACCCTATGCTAGTGACGAGGTATTTTAATCACGCTTTTTTATCTTTATCTGTGTTTGATATAGGACCTTTCAGCGTAATAGTAATTCACAACTACAAATCGGTAGACTTGCTTACCTTCCGCCGTTGGGGACAGTAGCTCCAGATCTGCTTGTGATCGTGAACCAAATGCTTCAAATTTAATTCATGTTATTTGGCTTCGGTAGATGATGCCGGGTTATGGGATGATTTTATTATTACTGGATAGGTAGCGCTCGAACCTATTAAGGAATAGGACCAAGTCTGTAACTTCCGCAAGAGGGTTTTTTTTATAAAGAACACAAAGTCTCAGAAAGAGGGTCTCCATTATAAACACGTACCATGTTAACAATGGTGACACTCAGCTTGACGGCCTCATCAGATGATTTTTCACGCCCCGCTTATAAGGTATACTTAGTCCGGTCCTGACCACCCCTGGTGTAAAAGTACCCTTCACACTTACCGCGCTTCTATGCTGGATTGCGATAGCCAGCCTCTGCACCAGGATCTAATTAATTATTCATCGTTTTATTATCTTTTTTGTTATTGTTTTTAATTTTCTGTTCATATCAATAGAGACAATCTCCGGAAAATTCATCCGGCTTCCCCAGCCGGCTCACGTTCAGCTGGTTCGATCCAATAGCTATAACGGGATACAGAAGAACTCTAACTGAAAATGACTTGTGGCCTTTGAACCCGCAACATGTTTCCAAGGAGTCTGTTGCAAAGTTTGAAAAATTCTGGCATCGTGCTTTAAGGAAACGTGAATTGTAAGTGTATTTTAAGTAAATTAACTACAGGGATACCTATTTAAATACCTACCTTATCTGTATTTTAAATCTGTAAACTGAAAATAAATATAATTAGGATAAGATAACATCACTTAGTTACAAAAGGTGTAGGTATCAGTGGCGAAGTGTCCATATAACCCGATTCCTACCGGCTTACCTTTGCAAAAACCCCTAAGCATTGTCTATTAATAAATTATAAATCAATGAAACCACTTCTATTCATTACACAAAAATATAAAACAAAGAGTATTCTGTTACGTAAATCGCAATATAATAATTATTTACATACAATACATATTACACATATTTCTCATAACGCCATCTAGTTCTCAATTAAGGAAGGAAACCTCTTGTATGATTCTGTCTGAACGCGCGCGTAAGCCGGCTGCCAAAATCTGAATCTGTAACTCTTGTTTAATACGCAGTCACACGCACACATGCGCAATTTTTCTTAGTAGTGTTCTTAGAAATATGTAGCGACACTAGCGACATTAAGCCGCTGTTCAACGGGTTATGACAGAGAGAGAATATACGATAAGAATTTGCGAGAGCGAGAGAGCATTAATGTGAAGTTTGTTTTGTTTACATACACTGAAGTTGAGGCGAATGAGCGATGTAAACATTACAAATTCAATTGCTCACCACAATTTTGACATTCATTTTTGATTTCATCAATAATTATTATGTTATAAATAAGTTAGAATTCGCTTTTTTGTGTAAAGTAGTTATTACTAAGTATAATTTGTGTTTGTGTTGTGTAGTGTATTGACTGTTGTGCATTGATTGACATTATACTGTCGTAGTATCTACGTAATATTTTGGTAAGTAGTCGTTGTATTATATGCATTTGTAGTGTATTTTGCTGTTATAATGGCTGCGTTAATAGCATTAGATTGTTGTCTGACTGATTATTTGTTGTGTGAGAAAACATCTTTCTCGAAATTAAATTATGAAAATAAGAAACATTTAGTTCAGTTAGGCCGAGCCATGAATATAGCCAATTTAGTCTTATGTTTCCATTGTTACTTTTGTTCCTAATAAAGATTTTTTTTTTTTTTTTTTTTTTTTTTTAGAATATAAACGGCGCGATGGATTTACGAAACATTTTAATATATCTCATTACGATAAATATAACTGGCTCACAGGCAGTTGTAAATGAAATAGAATGTATTGTTTCATTCTCAGATTCTAAGAGTATATGGAGTCATTTAGGATATAGTGACATAAACAATTTATCGAATTCATCAAAAAAACATGTTCAAACTGAGAAACATATCCGTAGTTGTATAGTTTTACATGAGTTCGGGACAACTAGAATCGAAACATTTTTCACGAATACCTATGAAGTACATAATCGAAAAGTAGATCGTAATAGAAATCTAATGAAACGGTTTATAGATACCTACAGTAATTTTTTTAGGTAAACAAGAGTTAGCTTTTCGCGGTCACGATGAAAGTTCAGGTTCTGATAACCGCGGGAATTATATCGAAACCTTATTATATTTAAGTAAATACGATTCAGTAATGGACTCACAATTAGAACAATGTTCTTTAATGCAAAATCCCGTATTTTCTGGTCTTTCTAGCGACATTCAAAACGATTTAATACATAGCATTGCATCCGTTTTAAGAGATCGTATTAGATTAGAGATAGATAAAGCTCAATTTGTATCGGTTATGATTGACGAAACACCTGACGTAAGCCATAGGGAGCAACTAACTGTAATATTTATATATTTAACTGAAACTGGCACTGAAGAACGATTTCTAGGATTTTACGACGTTAGTGGTAGTCGAACTGCTGAAGTCTTATTTTTTCAAATCCACTTTCATTACACTTGAAAGACACTGTTATAATAATCATCAGTGCTTACACGTATAGTAAATGTGGGTTGAAATTTCCTCAACCATTTGGACCTAAGCCTCGACCCATTCAGTCACAGCTTTTGAAAGGAGTACCTACACATTACAATCGGCCATGGTAAGGTTTTTCTTACGTTCGGCTTCCCTTTTAAAAAAATCCACCCTTCGCCACTGGTAGGTATCTAACAATTTAATTAAAAATAATGCCTTAGGCTTATCTTGAACATGCGAAATTCAATTTGTTTGTGACATCGCGTATTTGACCTACCGAAATTAGCATAGGTAGAAACTTCCAGTGAGGAATAGCGTGATAAGTTTATCGAGCGTTTAGGCGAGTTTATCACCTCGAATATACGATTCTCGAAAGGAGAGAAATAAGTAGCTTCGTTTAAACGTTCGCAGAAATAATTGCCGCTCGCTCTTCCACGCCTGGCGAGAGTTGCCTCGCAATTGAATATTGATAGTGTCCGTCTAAACAGAATTTTAAAGCAATGACATAAGGCATAAAGTGAGATGTCACTTGCGAAACTCGTATTACATGACATAATCGTATCCCAGAATTGAGCTTGTAAACATGTTGATATGGCGATTATTGCTAGTGATTATCGCATACGACTTTATTAAACCGAACGTGCGAGAAACACCGTCTAAATGACACCTTACATCATTTCCGGCTTGCGTTCTGAAAATTTTCGCTGTGTGCCTTTGATACATAGTCTAAAATTTCAGAAGGACGAACAATACAAACAGTGCAGAAACGTCTTCTATACAAGGTAAAAAAAAGGTGAAAAAGCAGCTGTCTTTATTTCCAATTGTGTGTAAAGCTTTCGGCAGGATGTTTTTAGTCGCTATGGCATTGAAGCTATGTAACGATATACTTACTTTCGCGTCACCAGAGTTACTTAGGTGAGTACTTATTGTTTTGTTATCTAAAATGTTATTGAATGACCTAGACTAAACTAAGCAAAAAATGCCATTAACGTTTATCGATTTCCATTCTCGTGTTTGTGACAGCTATAGTTCTTATCATAGTAATTCATCTATGAACGAAATATGATCCTATTATGAAGGATACTAAAACTTTCTTAAAGTTTTTTAAAATGTAAGTAAGGTTCTTACATTAAAGGTACTTCAACCTTTAGCGTAAGTCGGTACATACATTTGAGGTAATTTTTGTGTCACTTGATTCAAGTCACATTTTAGTATCTGCTTCTTATTCAATTCTTGAGAGGTTCGTATCAGCTTACTTAGCTATAGATTTTTTTTCTATGAGTTTTTGAGCTTAGTTTACTTATTCATTTACAATAAAATAATTGGGAACCGTTCGCGCTAAATCTTAACTTTTTTAACTACTTAGAATTTTATCCGTATCGCTTCCAGTCGGAATCTAATTTCTTACATTTTCAGATTTTTTAGTTTACCGTTTCAGATTACTTATAGGTTTCGTCGAGGGTAACGATCCTATGTGGAAGGGTTACCTTTACGCTGTTGGTATGTTTGTGTGCTCTACCATACAAACTCTTATCATGGGGCAGTATTTTATAAAGACATCTATTGTTGGTGTAAACATCAATTGCGCATTAAGCAGCATGGTTTATAAGAAAGCGCTAAGCTTGTCTAACGAAGCTAGAAAGAAATCGACAGTGGGAGAAATTAATAACTTAATATCCACTGATGTGAGCAGGTACGTTTTTTAAGACCAGTGTCCTGAAGGATATATGTAAGGCTGAGGCCCCACTTGCGCGTTGCGCTGCATTGCGTTGCGTTGCATTGAGCAGGATCATTCTTAAAATTTTAAAGGAATTTCTCTCATTCGCATAATTTTATTTGATTACGAATTTCTAAGAATGATCGACGCAACGCGAGGCAGCGCAACGCATCACTGGGGCCTTAGCCTAATTAGAATTAAGGTATTAATAATTAGTATTAAATTTGTATTGGATGACCATTGGAAAGTCTCCGGCATCCGCTATACTCCCTAGACATTGCTCCAACAGATTATCACTTTTTTTAGGAATTAGGACTATTTCTTGCAGATAAAAAAAATGCTGTTCGAACTGGCTTCAAAGATTTCATCAATTCTCGCTCTCCCAATTTATTAGCCAATGGAGTCAATAAACTACTTACCTTGAAAGTTGCGAAAGCATTATGGCAATAGTATCTAATAGTTTTGTGAATTCTTAATTCTAAATATTGTAACACAACTTCTAAATGTCTAATAGAGGTCTATTCGACATTATCATTTCACGGCAAGATGCACTTTGGCCGTCGTGAATAGGTAGGGATGCTATTATTACCAGAATAAGTACGACTATACCTTAGGCAACAATTGTTTTATATTTGATACTTCAGGTTCAGCGATTTGACATTTATAAATTTGTTATGGTCCGCACCTTTGCAAATAGCGTTGGCACTGTACTTCTTGTGGAATCAGTTGGGGCCGTCGGTACTTGCAGGTCTGGCAGTTATTATTGTGCTCATACCGATGAATGGACTCTTTGCCGGCTTACAGGAGAAACTGCAGACCAAACTAATGCATTACAAAGACGAAAGAATTAAGCTTATGAATGAAGTACTTAATGGCATAAAAGTAAGATAAAATAGATAAGTAATACTTAACGTTAGTGAATATTTTAAATATTATCTATAATTCCAGCTTTTTTTGTGCTAGGTTCTTAAGATATACGCGTGGGAGAAAAGCTTCCAGGAGTACATACTTAAAATAAGAAATAAAGAGATGAAAATTTTGAAGAAGATAGCTTATTATAACTCTATTTCAACTTTTGTATGGTTCTGTACACCTTTTCTGGTGAGTTTTTAATATACAAATCAAAGGAAAGGTATGTACGTATGTCACTAGGAACCATAATTAAGGGTCATTTATTTCCAGGTATCGCTGATGTCATTCATGTGCTTTGTGTTAGTAAATGACACAGAAGTCCTCGATTCGAAAAGAGCATTCGTAGCGTTGTCCCTTTTCAATATACTGCGTTTCCCAATGGCAATGTTGCCACATGTCATATCGAACGTTATACAGGTTGGTTCCAAAAGCACAGCTATGTATTATTATGCTTTATTATTTGCTATTTCACTATAAAAATATCGTTGTATTTTTTTACAGACTTATGTGAGCATCAAGAGATTGAATCGGTTCTTGAACTCAGAAGAATTAGATACACTTATGATAGAACACAATGCCAATGAATGTAAGTATAAAACTGAAATAATGAAATTTCTCCATCAAGCATGAATCTGGGGGTAGGGTAATCAATAAATATCATATTTTCTTTTTTCTTTTTCTAATGACCGACTGACATTCTGTACCCCGCCGGGTCCTGAGGCACTATAAAAAGTTAACAAAATACGTAATGTGCAAACACTGCTACTGTTAAATTTTAATTTCAGCCGATCAGATCGTGATAGAGGACGGCAACTTCTCGTGGGGCTCGTCGGGCGCGCCGCCGGCGCTGAGGGACTTGCGCGTGCGCATCCCGCGCGGCGCGCTCGTGGCCGTGGTGGGCGCCGTGGGCGCGGGCAAGAGCTCGCTGCTCGCCGCGCTGCTGGGCGAGATGGATAAGCTGAGCGGCCGCGTCAACGTGCGGGGCACTACGTCCTACGTCGCGCAGCAGGCGTGGATACAGAACGCCACGGTGCAAAATAACATTTTATTCGAGAAGCCATTCAACAAAACAAAATATAATCAGGTTATCGAAGCGTGCGCTTTGAAACCGGATTTATCCATCCTGGCCGGTGGTGACCAGACAGAAATTGGTGAGAAAGGTAAGTCCCTAAAATGTGCAGTGCCTTCGAGTGATGGATGAACACGATATTGTAATACTGTGCTATATTGGTATTACATTACAACACCCCCCCCCCAGGCATCAACCTGTCGGGCGGGCAGAAGCAGCGCGTGGCGCTGGCGCGCGCGGCGTACTGCGACGCTGACAACTACTTCCTGGACGATCCGCTCAGCGCCGTCGACTCGCACGTCGGGAAACACATTTTCGAGCAGGTATTGTGATAATTAGGTGAATTTAGCTGATGTTGATAACTCCTCCTTACACAATTAATAAATGAAAATGTATCAGTAGTAAAAAAGGTGATCAGAAGGCTACTTCTTAAATTTATCGGGATAGGTATCAAAAGTGTGGTACTATTTCAAGGGTCTATTCTTCCCATGTGTGTCAAATCAAATCAAATCAATTTTATTGTTTATCACAGGTTTTAGTAGATGTTGTCATTTACATAAATTAATAAACACTGTGATATGTCTGGTGAGACGTACAATCAATCACAGACTTAGAATTAAATTGAGGACGCACTTATTTGAACAAGTCATTATTTAAGCTATTAAAGCTATTGTCGCTTGCTTGATTGGCAATTTAGTAAGCTTAAATTAATCCGCACAGTCGCTATACTCTTTGTCTAATTGTCGGCCTTCAGGCCTAATTAAACCATGGACCTTTAAAACTATCAGCAGCTGTTCTACCAATTAAACATTCATAATACTTGTCTATAGCTATGCTTCCAATTCAGATAAACCATGTGCCTTATTGGTTAGTTTATATGTTCCAAATCTTGTGGATTATTGTTTGTTATTAGCCAATAATGTAAGTTTCATATTTATGTAAACAAAACAATCCAATAGCTGGCTTACATAAATATCAAATTGTTCTAATGCTACGTGTACCGTTTATAAGGAACGAGTAACACGTGGCACTGCACTATAGTGCCTCGTTTCAGACACATTTGACGACCCTTGTGCAGCAAGTTTTTGTGGTTACAACACCACGAAGCCACCTTATGCTTTTGTCGAATCATAGTCAGGTATACCACTCGACTCGCGGATCGCGCCGCCCGCGCGCGCAGGCAACTCGGGCGTCGGAGGGCACTGACTGACCTCCGTCCCCCATGAGCGCGGGTCTGGGGGTGACGGGTGGAGCCGCCTGTCACCCTAGCAGAAGCAGGCCACGGCGGCGGCGCGCTGAACAGCGCGCCTCCCCATTCCGGGGGCGAGTTGGGGACACCGTTGTCCCCCCTCCTGAGGAGGGCCAGACCGTAAGGGATGGCCCTGGGTCAGCCGGGGTGCGAGGGATATGTCTTTGACAACCTCACCTCCGGCCTAGCACCAAGACCCACAGTCGGCGTGCGGTTTTAGTCGGTTCGAGTCCGACATAACCTCCCCTTCCGGCTCCGGCAGGGGGGGTATCCGTGGGGATTTCCGCACGAAAAAAAAAAAAAAAAAAAAAAAAAAAAAAAAAAAAAAAAAAAAAAGGTATAGCACGAACCAAACTTTATTGCGGCTCCGAAGTTCGTGCGAGTGCGAGTTCAGGCCTTTGAGAAAAGAGAGGTAGACATACACCGATTGGCTTAAATCCGCACTCGGACCTACGATCTTCCGAGCCGCCATTAAATTTGAGTCGAGGTATATATCACATTTGGGTCAGGTATTTGTAATATTGGCACATCAAATATTCATAATATAAATACAAGTAGGTAGTATACAAAATAAATCCTACATCAGAAATGACTATCAGTGAACCATACAATTAGTTGCCCCAGACAGGGCATATGGTTATCGAACAACTGTTCAAAGGATTCTTTAATCAATTTCTAAGTAAAAATGCGAGTTATTGAAAAATAAACATTATTTATTAAACAGGTTATAGGTCCAAATAGTCTGCTGAAGAACAAAACGCGTGTATGGGTGACCCACAACATCTCGTACCTGGCACAAACAGACTTAGTGCTGGTACTGCGCGAGGGAGAGGTGTCGGAGTGTGGCACTTATCAACAACTCCTTGAGAAGAAAGGTGCCTTTGCTGATTTCTTATTGCAGCATTTGACCAGAGCTGAACAAACTTCTTCGACGGAAGGTGAGTTTAGACCAAGCATTTTTGTATTATCATTAGATAACTGACACAGAACTATACTACAATAGAATAGCATTTGATGTGGTACTGAGAGAGCTCTAGAACAACCTCCATTTGGTAGAACCTGTATTATCGATATTGGCCGGTTGCTCAATCTATTGTTACCTTGCAATTTGCAGATTTAGAGACCATCAAACAGGACCTGGAGAGTAAACTCGGTTCTGAATTTCAACGTAAATTGCAGTGGGCTCGGTCTTTGTCTTCTGGCGCTCGATCGGCTGAATCTGAAACAACTGGCGCAGGTAATCTATCACAATAGCACAATAAGTAATAGTACTACGTAATAATAGGCAGGACACTACACATGACAATAGGTATAATTTGCAAATTGTAGGTATAAAATGTCTGAATATTTTAGCAGTTTCATATACTGTTAAACTACTATACTTTAAAGTTTATGCAATAGTTTTTTACGTACGAAGAGTAAAATATCTCTCTATCCACCTATTATAAGCTGGCTGTATTTGATAGTAATTATGGTGTTTTATGCAATATACATTAATAGCTTTTGCCCGCGGCTCCACCCGAGTGAATATCGGTTATCGCGACCAAAAATTGCCTATGTAACACATCCAGGGTGTCAGCTATCTCCATATCAAATTTTATTCAAATCGTTCCAGTCGCTTAAGCGTGAAAGAGTAACAAACATCCATTTATTCATCCATCCATACTTACAAACTTTGGCGTTTATAACGTGAGTAGGATTATATTTTGCACTGATGATTTTATTAGGTGACAATGACGAAAAAGCCAACAAAGAACAAACAGACGAGAACGAAATGGAAAATGAATACGAGTTCGACCAACTTGTTGAGACAGAAATAGCAGAGACTGGCAGAGTAAGTATTATCAAATATGACTTGATATTAGTGCTCGCTTGCTATCAATAATTTTATAATAATTTATATTTCACTCTTTTTGATATTAACGAAATTTGGTCAATTTTGCTACCATTAATAAAATAAAGATTTCAACGAATTAAAAACCTTCCTCCTTTTTTTAAGTCAGTTAACAACAAGAAAAATAATGATTACTGCCTATAAAAAATCATTGCTTGTATAGTCTACCAAAAAACCGCAAGTTTTACTACTATCTACTAACCGCCGTTCCAAATAACATACTGACAGTTAAAGATAGATCGCATCTACGGATAAAGTGCTCGGCTGTTTAAATTCAAAACATAGTAACTCCTATTTTACACCAATTACGGAAAATATAATTATACTGCGAACTGCGATGCGCTTTCCCGCAAAAAAATCAGTTTTGTTAACCTTGACTGTTGCGATCTATCTTTAACTGTAAGTATGTTATTGGGAACAGTATGTTATTGGGAACGGCCGTAAAACAATTAAAACTGCAGTAAACTGTTTGTAATGCTGTGATTATTTATTTTCCAGGTAAAATGGGCGGTATACATGCATTATTTATCCAATGTTGGTATAATCGCAGCGGTGTCGACAATTCTTGTGTACATCCTGATGAATTCCTTACTAATTGGTGCCAACTTTTGGCTAGTGCGTTGGTCTAACGACGAACACATGGTTGGTATAATTCAAAAATATGTACATAAATTTAATTTTACTTGTGTAGTAATGAGTATTAATAACGTATAGTAATGAATAGTAAAGGCACTTCAGTTAAATGCTTACCGAGCTGCTTCGCTATAATCCACCCAGAGTTCAAACATATTCTACATGCAGCACGATAAATCCGTAAAAAAATATGGAAAACAGGGCAACTTTTCCTTGTGCTCCAAGGAAAAATTTAGAACTCGCCTCAAGAACGCACGACTAGGATCTGCCCAATCGACTTCGAGTGCTAATTTTTTTACGGGTAGAACAGAAGCTGGACAAAAGTTCTGTGCTTCACCACCGGTGCACCACATGGAGGTTTTATAGCCTAGTATGCCTCCTGACATCATCTATAACTTCTAGGAGAATAGAAAAAAACCAACTGCTTTTCTTTTAAAAGTATTTTACTTACTTTTGCATAACGAAAGAATTACAGAAATTGTGGTACACATAAAGTATAGTGTCACATTAATTAATCATGTTTATCAATTCCTCAGATCGTAAATGGTACGGTGAATACTCAATTAAGAGACATGTACCTCGGGGTGTACGGAGGCTTCGGTTTGGCTCAAGGTAATTATTGTAATTCAAATTAACACTGTTAGCGTATTTACATACACTACAGTGTTAATTTGAATTACCCCGTTCCTCTGTGTTTTGTTTGTCCGATATTTGTCCGAAACACTTTTGCTATAAACTCCTGTAACTCGAAATTCGACCTCCAGTTCAGCAGTCGAACACTCTAGCACCACACCATAGAGGTCGTGAAAGTAACTACTTGTTGTTGAGTCCAGGGATAACAGCATTAGCTGCGGATTTGTTACCCTTCTTGGCATGTTGGAAGGCAGCCAAAGTGCTCCATGAAGTGATGTTGAACAATCTATTGAGAGCGCCTCTACAATTTTTCGAAGTGACCCCTGTTGGTAGAATCGTCTCAAGATTTTCTAAAGATGTAGATTCTGTAGATGGGTCACTCCCTTGGCAATTCGCCAGTGTCCTTTACAATGTGTTTGAGGTAAGCTTGAAGTCCAGTCCAAGTATAAAGGAAATCAAATATTTAAGTCCCCATTGATCCATGTGTAAAAAAGTTATTCAAGTTCAAAGAGAAATATATGATTTTTGTGTATATCTCTGAAAAGGTGAGAGCTACTGGCAATTTTTTTAGAAAGTTCTGTAGATTGTAAAATTCTGTATATAACTTCTTAAGGAAAGTTATGCCTATTCGTTATTAAACAAATTGGTATAACTTTTCCTTTCTACCTTTATGCCAAAGTATCTTAAGATTAGAACTAAAAAGTTCTTCAAGAGAATCCCGTCGGCACATAACACTTTTTCCGTTAACATTTACTATTTACTTACTTACAACCAAAGCTCGGATTAGGTAGAGTTATTTATGTACATACATCGAAATGTTGATAATAATGTGGATCTTCCTGGGATTTCTGATGGACAAACTAGTGTGGCCACCAATATTACAAATAAATAATATTAATAATCTCAGCGATAGATAAGATAAATAAAACAAAATAATTAACATAGCCGGCATAAATGCTCCAATTCCCCGCCCGCCGTGGCATGAAAGTTTTTTAACTTTTCCTTGTAATTTGTTGACTTTTTGTAATCATCTTATTAGTAGGTAAATATCATAATAAGAAAAAGATGTAAGCTATTTGGATCTTATTATCTATCTATGACTAAAATGACGATCATATTATTTTTTTGTCCTGCACACAGAGACTCAAAAACAGTGCAAGCGACCTTCGACCTTCATGACATTTTTTTAACACTACGTTTTTCACACCCTGAGATGACGCTGATCACGAATATAGGAAAAAAAACCTGTATTATGTGATGTCACTAGGGTTGAAAAGGACGTTTGCACTACTTTATTCTTATAAAAGTAGTTGAAGATCATTATATGCGCAAACTATTGTGGACCAAATTGACTGCGTATATAAGTGTAAAATAAATAAAATCTTAGGAAAAACTAGTGAGCTACATATTTTTGTGTCCACGTCATTGTCACGTCACTAACGTGAATGAACAGAATGGTCCTGCCGGGGCCCAGATATTTAGTCGACCGCGTTCCTGCTACGGCTCTGGCACGGCACGGCACGGACCAGTGTTCGAGACCTATAGGGTTCTCTTTTCTAATCTGCCTCGCAATAAGATTTAGAGCATGCGCTATGTAATTTTAAAAAGCTTAACCAGGTAAACTTTTCTCAATAAGGATTCACTAGGTAGTTTAATATTTATGCAAATGCAGCTCATTTCTTTGTAACAATGTGTCAAATGCATTGCACAGTTGAGATCATGATAATTACAAAGAACAAATGGAAATCAATTAATAAATCACGGGACTTTTTCTGCTTTTTAAAATTAATCTTATACACATTGCATAAAATCAGTGTAAGTACCAAAATAACTCTACCTAATTCCGACCTCCTATGCTTATAACTGTACCTACTACAATTATATTTTTTTCCGTTAATAGGTATTGGGAACTATATTTGTAATAAGTTACTCGACACCGATGTTCATGACTGTGATACTGCCAATCGGGTTACTTTATTACTTTATACAACGGTTCTATGTGCCCACAACACGACAGCTCATGAGGATTGAATCTGTAGCTCGCTCGCCAATTTTATCACACTTCAACGAAAGCATTTTGGGAGCAACTAGTATCCGCGCTTTTGATGTTAAAGACAGGTCAGTAATAGATGTTAAATAGAGCATAGTATCAACAAACAGACGCGTTACTCTCGATAATACTGCACAAGGTTCTTGCACTTTATGATATAATTTACAACAGGTATTTGAGATATAAAATCTTCAATTTCAGATTCATTATAGAATCTCAGAAGAAAGTTGACTACTATCAGTCATTTGCTTACCTCATGTCCGTTGCTGATCGGTGGCTTGGAGTTCGCCTACAGGTGGTCGGTAGCCTTATAATTTTCTTCGCCGCATTATTTGCAGTAATCGGGCGAGAGAGTATTAGTCCAGGCCTTGCAGGTCTTTCTATCAGCTACACGTTAGAGGTAAAAATAAAATAAAATATATCCATACGTGATACTGATTCTTTAAATTGAAACATTATTTAATGACGATTTTGGTTTATTAGATTACCCAAACGTTGAGCTGGTTAGTTCAAGTGGCATCTTCGCTTGAAACTGATATTGTATCAGTAGAGCGCATGAAGGAGTATGCCGAAACTGAGCAAGTAAGTGATGCAATTACAGCACTTGGCCCAAGCAATCGGTCGACCGCACTCCTCGTGCACTGCCGCTAACGGCACGCTTGTGTCCGCAGGAGGCGAAGTGGGAGCGCTCGCCCGCACCGCGTGCTTCGTGGCCGGAGACGGGCGCGGTCAAATTTGAAGGGTTAACTATGGCGTATCGAAGTGGCGCGGAGCCGGCGCTGCGTGACGTCACGTGCGCCATAGCTCCGGGCGACAAGCTCGGCATCGTCGGCCGCACCGGCGCGGGCAAGTCCACGCTCACGCTCGGACTGTTCCGGTACGCGCACGGCACTACTCGCCGCTGTGGCAATAGAACATCATTCATATAGCGTACATCGTACACAAACAAAATGTTATTGCGCAACTATGCACTTGTCTGCACTGCCATCCGTATCTTCTGTGATCTATCAAAAGCTTTTGATTGTGTTGATCATGAGACTTTAGTACTAGAATTAGGTTATTATGGTGTTTCGAATGGCTCATTTGACTTGCTTAAGTCTTACCTTCACGGACTCACCCTAAATTCATCCAAGACACAATTAATTGTTATTGGTAGTCCAAGGTTGACATCAAAAATTGATTGGACCCAACTTCCTCAGGTTGCTATGGGTGGAGCAATTGTACCAGTTAGTGACAATGTCAAGAACTTGGGTATCTACATGGATAAAACATTTTCTTGGAATATCCAGTTACAAGAAACAAGTCGGAAACTTTTCGCATCAGCGGGTGCCTTGCGAAGGCTCCGAAACTTCCTTCCAATTGCTACCAAAACTGCGCTCGCACAATCTCTTCTTCTTCCTGTTCTCGATTACGCCGATGTCAGCTATCCTGATCTCACTGAGGAGCAGCTAGATAAACTTGAGCGACTTCAAAATTTTTGCATAAGATTCATATTTGGTCTACGCAAGTATGATCACGTTTCAGATTTCCGTAAACAACTCAAGTGGCTCCCAATCCGGCTTCGCAGGAATGCCCATATTCTGACATTGTTATATAATGTGTTATTCAATCCCACCACTCCCTCTTATCTCAAAGAACGATTCCAGTTCCTCCATGACACACATGCGAAGTGCCTGAGGTCATCCGAGAATTTAAGGCTGAGAATGCCGATGCATTCCACAGACTTTGTTGACAAGTCCTTCACTATCAAGGCCGTGCGCTTATGGAACGCATTGCCATTAAACATTAGACGGGCAAAATCCCTAAATGTTTTTAAAAAAATGGTAAAAGACCACTACCTAACGAGTTGCACAATGGGATAGCTCGAAATGGTGTGCTCTCTATCTATTGCTCACTATTTTACCTTCTTAATAAGTAATTTTGTTTAACTACTTTATGTATCTATTTGTGTTATATTGTACGTATATGTTTATGATCCTTTATGTAATATGCCATATAGTTATGTATATATTTATTATTGTTGTTTTTTTCTTGTACTTCTTTTTCTTTTTTGGTTCTTAATGCACCTAGGTATCTAATTTGGTATCCTATAACTACACCATCATTTATTTTATGAAGTTACTGTCCATCCCAAGGTTGCCTGGAAGAAATCGCTTTCAGCGATAAGGCCGCCCATTGTACATTGAACTGTTTACTTGATACCTACTTGTAATATTGTAAATTTACTGATGTACAATAAAGAGTTATCTATCTATCTATCTATCTACCTCACTGGCAGAGTACAAAAAGTTAACAGTAATGGCATCAATTCATCTGGAGCCCCTTTAGTCATGAGACTACCCCAGGGCTCGATATTAGGACCCCTTCTGTTCTTGATATTATGTAAATGATCTTCCTTACTTCAGTAAAGATCTTTGTGAAATAGTATTATTTGCTGATGACACATCATTAATTTTGAAAAGTGATAGACAAACAGTAGTACTTGACGACGTAAATAATACCCTTTCTATGCACTATTCTATAGCCTCAGACCCCGTGACTCGCTGAGATAAGTTTTTAAAGAAATTAATATTGGAACAGTTGCTTCCCAACACATTTATGATAATATCTTATATTTACGCAAGAACCTAGATCTCTTCAAAGAAAACTCTGACCAACACAATTATAATACTAGAAATAAAAATAAACTTGCAGTGCCAAAACTCAGGCTTCATAAGGTTGGTAATTCGTTTGTAGGCAATTGTATAAAATTATTTAATGAAATGCCTCAGGATCTGATAGACATGCCACTTAATAAATTTAAAATTCAAGTGAAAAATTGTTTAATAAAAAAGGTTATTATAAATTAGACGAATACTTATATGATAAAGATGCATGGTCATCCCAATCTCATCTCTTGCTCGCACTGTAAAAAATTGTTATAAATAAAACCATATTTAAAAAAGAAGAAGTATTCTTTGATTCTGAATTTCAATCTTCCTTAGGATCATGGAGGCGGCAAGTGGCCGTATACTTATCGATGGACTGGACATTAGCGAAATGGGTCTACATCAGCTGCGCTCGCGCATCACCATCATCCCGCAGGATCCAGTACTGTTCTCAGGCTCACTGCGAATGAATCTGGATCCATTCGAGACCTACTCTGATGATGACATCTGGCGTGCACTGGAGCACGCTCATCTAAAACCATTCGTGCAGGGTGAGTAGAGAAGACCACAAACGAGTCAGATATAAGAATAGGGTTTGTGCTAATGTCCGTACGTGGTGACAGAGCTGGAGGCAGGCTTGCTCCACGAGGTGTCGGAGGGCGGCGAGAACCTGTCGGTGGGGCAGCGCCAGCTCGTGTGCCTGGCGCGCGCGCTGCTGCGCAAGACGCCGCTGCTCGTGCTGGACGAGGCCACCGCCGCCGTCGACCTGCACACCGACGAGCTCATACAGGTGCGCGTATAACTACAGCTCGTGTGCCTGGCGCGCGCGCTGCTGCGCAAGACGCCGCTGCTCGTGCTGGACGAGGCCACCGCCGCCGTCGACCTGCACACCGACGAGCTCATACAGGTGCGCGTATAACTACAGCTCGTGTGCCTGGCGCGCGCGCTGCTGCGCAAGACGCCGCTGCTCGTGCTGGACGAGGCCACCGCCGCCGTCGACCTGCACACCGACGAGCTCATACAGGTGCGCGTATAACTACAGCTCGTGTGCCTGGCGCGCGCGCTGCTGCGCAAGACGCCGCTGCTCGTGCTGGACGAGGCCACCGCCGCCGTCGACCTGCACACCGACGAGCTCATACAGGTGCGCGTATAACTACAGCTCGTGTGCCTGGCGCGCGCGCTGCTGCGCAAGACGCCGCTGCTCGTGCTGGACGAGGCCACCGCCGCCGTCGACCTGCACACCGACGAGCTCATACAGGTGCGCGTATAACTACAGCTCGTGTGCCTGGCGCGCGCGCTGCTGCGCAAGACGCCGCTGCTCGTGCTGGACGAGGCCACCGCCGCCGTCGACCTGCACACCGACGAGCTCATACAGGTGCGCGTATAACTACAGCTCGTGTGCCTGGCGCGCGCGCTGCTGCGCAAGACGCCGCTGCTCGTGCTGGACGAGGCCACCGCCGCCGTCGACCTGCACACCGACGAGCTCATACAGGTGCGCGTATAACTACAGCTCGTGTGCCTGGCGCGCGCGCTGCTGCGCAAGACGCCGCTGCTCGTGCTGGACGAGGCCACCGCCGCCGTCGACCTGCACACCGACGAGCTCATACAGGTGCGCGTATAACTACAGCTCGTGTGCCTGGCGCGCGCGCTGCTGCGCAAGACGCCGCTGCTCGTGCTGGACGAGGCCACCGCCGCCGTCGACCTGCACACCGACGAGCTCATACAGGTGCGCGTATAACTACAGCTCGTGTGCCTGGCGCGCGCGCTGCTGCGCAAGACGCCGCTGCTCGTGCTGGACGAGGCCCAAGGCCCAGGCTCGTGCTGCCGCACTGGCACCATCACTTGAGACGCCCCCACTCGTACGAACTAACATAAAGATTGCATGTTGCAGAAAACCATTCGCGCGGAGTTCGCGGCGTGCACCGTCATTACCATCGCCCACCGGCTCAACACCATCATGGACTCCACTAAGGTCATGGTGCTGGACAAGGGTCGGCTCGTCGAGTACGCGCCTCCACAAGAGCTGCTCCAGGATAAGAACTCTATGTTCTATAGTCTCGCAAAAGATGCTGGTCTTGTAAGCTAAAGTAGTTAGCGATGTAGTGTAGCGTAATTAGATGTAGTTTATTTTGGTACTTAAAAGAATACAATGAATCATAGACTAAATCCTCAAAGTCAAAGGCCTCAAGGCCCACTGTTATAAAACATTGAATAAGTATATTTATTTTATGATGGATAAACTTAAAAGATACAAATTATTTATTTTAAAACTACTAGATGTTGTTATAAAACTGAATACCTTAAGCAGCATCGTATTTTCACACAAAATATCAATAAAGATTTTTGCAATTTACATACGTGAATTTGACTTATTTTACCTAAGTTATACCTACACCACAGAATAAGAGAAGTAGACCGAACATTAATGTGGATTTTTCTATACGATTCCTTTCCAGTCACTTGCTAAAATTAAAACCGCTGCTCTATTAATGGGAGTTGACCGGTGACATGATGGAGATATTAGGGTCTGGACCTCTGACCAAGAAAACAATTGTTTTCTTTACAAAAGTAACATTTCCTTGGTCAAAGGTCTAACCGCACTTGATGCTCCTGCCTCCCGCTGCTTCATATGAAAATTAGGAAGGGTAGATTATAAGGATATCTTCATTTAAAGGAAAATCTTCTAGAATAGCGCTGGTATAGAAAGTGTGTGGTATAAATCGAACACTGGTAGTCAAATTGAAAGTAAGTCAACTCAAGGGAGACTCTTCATAATATTATTCATATTAGTTAAATAAGAATTACTTTATTATTTTTACGAAAAGCTTTACAAAGAACACAACAATATCTTTTTGAAATCTACACTATTTAAGTGTCGCAGCCCTACACGGATGGACACTGTCATATATGAGATGGTTCTCCTTCTTCTTAATGTTATTTATATTAGTTAAATATCAGTTACTTATTTTTTACAAAAAAGCTTTATAAAGAACATAACAATATCTTTTTAAAATCTACACTGACATTGAAGTGTCGCAACCCTACACGGATTTACACTTCTTTCATCTACGAGATAATTCTCCTTCTACCTACACTTTTACCCTCTTTAATGAAAATTCATGAACACAACTGACATTCGGTTAGCTACAAGGCATATGTGCCGGAAGCGCGATAATATCCTATAATATACGATACAACTACGGTAAAATACGATATCGAGCCATAAATCGGTACTATCAATAATGATATCGATATCTGATAGTGACGAGATACAAAATGTGTCACTTACTTTGGGCCAAGGTCAGAGCTCTGACCAAGGAAAGTCAGATATTACAGCTGTCAATGTCAGGTGGATCGAGCGTAATCGACACGATGCACAGATTACTTTAAATATCTAATTTAGTTAAAAGCACAGATAATGCTCCCAATTCTGTTGTTACATCTCTAAACTTAAATTTCTCTAAAAAAATCTAATTGCATCTCTTTCTTTCATGATCAGATAAAAAAGGACAGATGATTTTATTCAAGTTAAGACCTGTCAAATTAAGACAGCGCCTTGTTGGTGCGTGTAAGTTAAGTCGCATGTTCGTAGATGTCGACTAAAATTGAAGGGTTACGTCAACGCGCCGACTTAATTTGACAGGTGTTCACTAAATTAAATCATCTGTCCTTTTCTATCTAATAATGAAAGAAACAGATGCAATTAGAAAATTTTAGAGAATTTTAAGTTTAGAGATGTAACAACAGAATTAGCAGCAATGTAATACTATAATAGTTGTAAGATTACTCACGCCCCTAAATTGAGCCTAAGGCATAGGCGCGTTATTATCGGTCGATAATACCGCGAGTGTTAAAATTTTGCACTTAATATCGGTCGTCGGTGGATAGTTTAGAATTTTCAAATTATTGTAAAACAAACTGCTTATGTACTTAATTTTAAAAGCTTAGGTACATACTAAAATTCAGTATAATTTTGCATAAGTTATCTATTGCTGATATTATTTTTACATTGTGATGAGAAGTTATGAAGGGTCTAATAACGACTATGGACTATGAATACCATCTAGCTTTAATCGATACTATTAATGAACGTTGGACACTGCACTGCACTATCCCTGACGTGTCACTGCACTATCTGTCAATGTCATTGTTATGTCATATCACAGGCAGAGTCAAGTTTCAAAACTGATAAGGGCGCTACATTCAAAATATTGTGCATGCCGCCACCGTAAGTGCCTATGCTAGATTATGTGATAAGGTTTTGTTTTGTGATTATGTTATTATTAATTGAATAATGGATTCTTTTTGTGGATCTACATTTTGGGTAAGTATGTCAATAATAATATCTTATCATTTATAGTAGCTTGTAATTAGATAGGATTCAATTGTATTTATTTTAAATTAATGAATTAAATATAGGTAATATGTACTATATTTGTTATAATAAATCGGTATATTTTACTGGTATCATAGTAATATTCTATACATTTTACCTAGGGATGACTTTATTTTCAACCTCTTACTTAGGTCATGTATAAACTCAACTGAGTTTATAGTATTTAATTTAACAAAATATTATTATCAAAGCATGTATATATTATTTGGTTTGTCTACCTAAACTTGGGATGACCTAAACTAAGTACACCAAACTAAGCCCACTATTGATGATTATCAAAATTTAAGACATAAATATTATTCTGTATGTATTTGTACATGTAAATATTTTATCATCTTTATTCTAGAATACCAGCCTAACATGGAATACGAATAATCCTGATTTCACACCATGCTTCCAAAAGACTGTGCTAGTATGGGTCCCCTGTGTATTCTTATGGCTGGCAGCAGTGATTGAGGTGTACCAAATGGTTATCAGTAAAGAGGCCAACATACCATGGAATAAACTGAATATAAGCAAACTGATAGTTACATTACTCTTGATACTGCTTCAAATAATAGATATTGGTCATGTTATTGATGCATCATCTAGGAAGCAGGACAATGTTGCTGCCGCAGATTATTATGATCCAGTTGTGAAGCTGCTGACTTTTGTAAGTTCTAATCATTTCTTTTTATGTTTACTTCACTTTATGGCATCAGTCAGCTAAGCTATATTATTTTCACATGTATACCTTTATACGAGAACGACCTTTATACAAAAACTGGCGAAATGTGGGTGCTAGCACCTCTGCCTACCCCTTCGGGGAATACAGGCGTGAGTTTATGTTATGTTACCTTTATACGATTATCACAGTATTTGATGGTCAGTAAACATGAATCTCAAATCGATCAAATCATATATAACTCCTAGTAATATATGTATAAATATACTAGGAGCCACCCGCAGCTTCGCCCGTGTTCACCATGGATCTCGTGCTCGTGACGGAGATAAATAATTACCTATGTGCTATTGCTGCCTGCCTTTCTGCTATTGATTGATTGAGTAGATAACAAACATCCTCCATTCAAACTTTCGGATTACTTAATATGTATAAATAATCATTATGAGTAACAGCAACACGCGTAAGCATTTTTACGCTCAGCGAGCCATTACCTTATTTAGGCATCATCGTACACACAGCGATGCGATTATCACGTGACCTTGCCGTGACTAGACAAACACTTTAGTCGCACGATCACAATGGCATTCGTATGAGCACAAGTTACGTGAATTTACATGATTATAATGGCCTTTTTATTTATTTTCGTGCGGAAATCCCCACCTTCGTCAACTAACGGGGGTGGGTGCAAGATTACCAAACAAGACATTTCTCTCGCAAAGTCGCAACCCCGCTGATCTTGAGCGATTAATGGTTTTAAGATAGCCTCTTCAAGTGTAGGAAGCATGGTCTCCCTATCAGAAACATGGCAAGAATTTTAATGTGAGCGTAGCGCCGCGCGGTGATGGTATGACGGCCCCCTGTCATACCACCTGTCACCTGACTCTTGTGGTAAGGGCTCTGCTTTGCCACCTGGATCAATGATAAGTGGATATGCAGTCAGCATTACGATCGAACGGCCGCAGGTTTGAATCGTGGCTGAAAACTATTGACTCGAAACCACTGCTAATAAAATAAATTTAGCTTAGCTGGAGGATTTAGGGAGCGTACCTAGCTAGTAATTTTTTTTTTGAAATGTTCAATCACAAATGTTCAATCGTGGTCTTTAATGTGCTGCACAATTTGTGCATTTTAGTTATCTTTATCTGTCGATACTACACTCCTCTTTTTATCGGTTTACTACGAATGTATAAATACTAAATCAGAAATTGATCTGATAGATATATTACTCATAGATGTGCCTCATAGATAGGCCTTACAATATGGAATAGTTTCGTAGTATTTTGGTGTAGTCCGCGTGGTTCTCGGCAGAGTAGAATTTGGGCCACTCTTCCCATGCGGTGTCGTAAGGGATAGGGCTATTCTGCCTCAAATGCATGGTCAAAGTCAACAATAATGCTCCTGTGCTCAGTGCTCCTGGTGTTGCATAGGAACATAGGCCGCGGTAACCACTTTCCATCAGATGGGCCGTGTGTTTGTCTGCCACCTGAGTCATATAAAAAAAACCTATTACGTATGATAGTCGGTCCACTATGATGGTGAAATGGGGGTGTTAATTCACCTCTTCCCAATGTATGTGTTTGGTGTTATTAAATATAGGTACCTTCAGCCAGCAGTGGATCTGAGAGAAATGCCTTATTGGATTACCTTACGAGTACTCCCCCGGCATGCCAGAGCCGAGACGGCGTGCCGTTGGCTTCAGTCGGTTTGAATACGACATAATACCTATAAACACAGCGGTATCCGTAGGAATTTCCGGACGGATAAGAGGGCGTACGAAATGATATATTCAGTTCCTAGGAGCTGATGTTCGCGGCTCCGGCCGCGTGGATACTCATGCTCTTTTTAAATATCTCCAATGACACAGCTAAGGGATAGGGCTGTTTGTTACACAGCTGATTTATAATGTTCTAGATAGATTTTGTTATTGTATAAGCATGAGTATGATAGAACTAATGCTAAGGTCTGTTTCAGGGATTATCTGCAATACTATTATCATATAACAGAAAATACGGGATACGAACTTCAGCAGTACTTTTCATGTTTTGGCTACTGCTTCTTTTGGCTGGACTACCTCAGCTGAGAACTGAGATGAGGAACTATAATGCAGAAGATGACGCATATTTTCGATATAATTTTGCAAGCTATATCGTGTACTATTTACTTGTTGCAGTAATGTTTATATTGAACTGTTTCGCGGATTTACCGCCTAGAAACACGCCGTACATTTACGATGAGGTATTTTTCATTCTATGATTAGTTTGACCTTTGTTTATCTACTATGTGTAAAGGAAGCACGTTCCGTGTATTTTTCTGTCATTTTCAGGAGTTCAAAATAGATGATAAAACCATAACTCTTCCATAGTATGTTAGGTAAAACATATGATATCAGGGCGTAGTGATCCAAGCCATATTTGGCTGGCGTGTGATATAGCTGTTATTCGCCCCTATTGGTCGGCATTCTGGATGCTTTTTTACTCCACCTTCTCTCTGACTTTCTTTGTTGAGTTGGGTGCACCAGTTTCTTTCCAGCTTACTATCATCAAGACTTCCACGAGATTTTTGTATTCCGTCGTTATCCGGTCAAGCACTATTCTTGCCTTGCCGGCAAATCTTCCTACTATTAGCAAGGAAGACAGACGTGGCTACCGTTATTCAGGATGCACCACGATCCTTTTCTGTTTAATAACTTTTCTTATATAACTGAGTATCGCATTTATATTCTACTAACGAACTTGGTTGGCTTCCACATTATTAGCAATTCTAGTACACGTAGTCATAAAACATTCTAAATTATGTTTTATGATAACATTATTATCTTTTATCTTGCATGACAGAGACAATCTCCGGAAAATTCATCCGGCTTCCCCAGCCGGCTCACGTTCAGCTGGTTCGATCCAATAGCTATAACAGGATACAGAAGAACTTTAACTGAAAATGATTTGTGGTCCTTGCACCCTCAACATGTTTCCAAGGAGTCTGTTGCAAGATTTGAAAAATTTTGGCATCATGCTTGGAGGAAACGTGAATCGTGAGTTTGCTTTTATGTTTTGCTTTATTATCTAACTTTTTACTGAAATTTCTTGCCCTATAATCTTTGGTAGAACCAAAGTTGCACAGGTAGGTGTAACCTGTGCAACTTTAGTGCTCCTGACCGAATTCGGCCACGGCCTTTAGCAATAAATAGGTAACTAGATACTGACTGAAACTATAGCCGCTTCTATTTACGTATGTCCTACCTAATGGGATTACTATTACCCCCACTTATTAAGACCTTACATTTGATATATAGGTAGTAAAGTAGTACAACTTGTGGGACGAATTGCCCATTCTCCTTTTTGGGTGATATAATCGGCATCTTGAAGTATAAGAATCAGGTAAACAGCGTATTTATTTATATGTATGAAAATGTCAACTGTAGGTACGGTAGATAAGATAATTTTATTCGTGGAAAGATAAGTAGATACCTATAGACACGTAAGTAGGTGATTCAAGACGGAAAAGGATTTCATTAAATGAGTCTCATGAAAATGGAACTTTTAACGCGGGTGAAGCCACGGGCAACAGTTGATGATATAACTACAGAGAATAATCCTTTCAGGAAGAAGAAAACTAACATAATGTAAAAATACTATGAATTATATATAATACGTTAAAATTTCAGAGTGACTATTCCACCGGACTGTTCAGAGGCATCCCTTCGACGAAATCGAAACAAAGAGAAGCTACTTATCTCCATATTACCAGTTGTGTGCAAAGCTTTCGGCGGATTGTTCTTAGTTAGTATGGTATTGAAGTTATGTAATGATATACTTACTTTTGCGGCACCTGAGTTACTTAGGTGAGTAGTTACCAGAGTTGAATAAAAGTTAAGTTGGTTACCATTAGTGAGTATCTAGAGTAATCCTGGGCCCTACGAATGACCACTTGGTTACCTACTTCGTCTTTTTTTTTCCGTGCGGAAATCCCCTCGGATACCCCCCCTGCCGGAGCCGGAAGGGGAGGTTATGTCGGACTCGAACCGACTAAAACCGCACGCCGGGTGGGTCGTGGTGCTAGGCCGGAGGTGAGGTTGTTATCGACATATCCCTCGCACACTTCTAGTCTTACGTTTGTCAGAAAGAGATGATAGTACTTACTTACTATGATTAAATTTTTTCGTCTCATAATATTTAGTATTATTTATGGGTAGGTATATTGAGCATAACTTATATGATACCCCATACTTCAATTCTAACGGTAACCTGGTTTTATCAGTTCAACTTTTAGATAATTGAATACATAATGAACAATTAATCTTCTCGGGCGGGACTCCACCGTCGCTTTAAAGACGGATAAAAATAAAAATCAAATTAAAAATTAAAAAAACCCCCGTCACAAAAAACACCACCAAAAAGTTGTAAATGAATGGAATTTACCTTTTAACTTTTGATATACCTAGTAATACTTTGATTCAACGGTTGCCATGCAATATAACGGAGTGCTTAACCAGTAAGGGTCCCCCGACAACTTCGGTAGCCGAGTTGGTCAAGGCATTCCCCCTGTAAGGGAAAGATTGCGGGTGAGTCCCGCCCGAGAAAATTCATATTCTCTAAGAAGTATTCGATTTGTTTAGTTAGCGTACTTAATTCTGTAAAATTCATTTTAGTAATAACTTTTTCCATTATTCGTGTTTTATTAGTATGTGTTTGATCCTTTCAGGTTACTTATTGGATTTGTTCAGGGTAACGAGCCAACATGGAGAGGTTACCTTTACGCTATTGGTATGTTTGTATGTTCTTCCATACAGACTATGATTATGGGGCAGTATTTCATAAAGACATCTATAGTTGGGTTAAAAATCAACTGTGCATTGAGTGCCATGGTATATAAGAAAGCCCTAAGCCTATCGAACGAAGCTAGAAAGAATTCTACAATAGGAGAAATTATTAACTTGATGTCTACTGATATAAGCAGGTCAGTGTTTAAGTGCTAATGCAATGTAAGATTCATGGCATTGGATCGCACCTCCCTGAATTTTCTGTTGACGTCATAACAATACGCACTCAAAAGTTCTGAATGTATTATTTTCTGTTATTGCTACTTCAGATTCAGCGACTTGACATTCATAAATTTGATATGGTCCGCACCATTTCAAATAGCATTGGCCTTCTACTTCTTGTGGAATCTGTTGGGGCCGTCAGTTCTGGCTGGAATGGCAGTGATTATCTTATTCATACCAGTGAATGCACTCTCTGCTGTCGTACAGGAGAAACTACAGACCAAACTGATGCGTTATAAAGACGAGAGAATTAAGCTTATGAGCGAAGTACTTAATGGCATAAAAGTAAGATAAAACAGATGATAGATGAGACTACATTTCGACCAGATTTCATTATAATTTTAGCTTTGTCCTATGCTAGGTTCTCAAAATATATGCGTGGGAGCCAAGCTTCCAGGAGCACATACTTAAAATAAGAAATAAGGAGATGAAAGTATTGAAGCAGATGGCTTATAATCATTCTGTATCTTCAATTATATGGTTTTGTACTCCATTTTTGGTAAGTATTGTTAGTCAATATGCCAATCCTAAAGTAAATAAATCCTAAAATATGAGCTACTAGCTTTTGCCGGCGGCTCCGCCCGCGTAGATGTCGACCAAACATAGCCTTTCTCATGGTCTAGTCTACCCCTATACCATATTTGATCAAAATCGGTTCAGTGGTTTAGGCGTGAAAGCATAACATATAGACAGACGGATAGACAGACAGAGTTACTATCGCATTTATAATATTAGTATGGATCCCTCTACATATATAATGGTATATTTTTCAGGTGTCGCTGATGACTTTCATGTGTTTTGTGTTAGTAAACGACACAGAAGTTCTCGATTCGAAAAGAGCATTCGTAGCTTTGGCTCTTTTCAATATACTGCGTTTCCCTATGGCAATGCTGCCAAACGTCGTATATGATGTTATACAGGTGAGTTACAAAACAATAAAACCAAAAATATTGTTTACACTGGAGATTGATGGCGCTTGGTGGAAGAAGAATGCCGTAAGGCGAAACCGGTCTGGTTAAGAATTAAAATAAACTCAGTGGAAAAGTACAAGTGTGTTAAAAAATATTGTGTTGATTATTACAATTTGATGTATTTATTACAGACATATGTGAGTCTCAAGAGGATAAATAAGTTTTTGAATTCCGAGGAACTAGATACCCTAATGATAGAACACAATGTTAACGATCGTGAGTAAATACAAGTCATCTATACTTATTAGACAAGAAGTCAATTAAATTGATAGAGATCATAAAATATTGAAACATTCTTATCGTTATACAATCGTACATGACAATGGATTAATACCGAAAATATATGATTAGGTACTATCGAATATTGCGACTACTACGAATATTGCATCGCCAAGTTTTGATTTCAGCTGATCCAATCATAGTAGAGGACGCTAATTTTTCTTGGGGCGATGAAGACGCGGAGCCGGTACTGAAGAACTTGAACGTGCGCATTCCTCAAGGCTCACTAGTCGCTGTGGTTGGCGCCGTGGGCTCGGGCAAGAGCTCACTGCTCGCTGCTTTACTCGGAGAGATGGATAAACTCTCTGGTCGAGTTAATATAAAAGGTATATCAATACTATAAAACTGAAAATCGCTAATTCTTTAAATATAAACGTATTATGCGATAATTGCGTGATCACTTTGCATCATTTTGCTTTAATAAGTACCGAGCACACCATCAGAGCTGTAGCATAATGAAGCAAAAATGTAGGCAGTTTATATAGATTCGAAATTTTCAGGTGATTCATTATACGTTGCTCAGCAGGCATGGATACAAAACGCCACCGTGCAGAATAATATTTTGTTCGGGAAACCACTTAATAGACCTAAATATAATAAAGTTATCGAAGCATGTGCATTGAAGACTGATTTAGCCATCATTCCTGGTGGCGATCAAACAGAAATTGGTGAGAAAGGTAAGGTCATACAATTATGAGGTGTTGGAATAGTTTGCAGATAAGGTACTGATGTCTGAATGTATGTCAGGTATAAATCTGTCGGGTGGTCAAAAGCAGCGCGTGGCACTGGCGCGGGCTGTCTATTTTGACGCTGACAACTACTTCCTGGACGATCCTCTCAGCGCGGTGGACTCGCACGTTGGGAAACACATTTTTGACCAGGTAAGAATTAGTACTTGATTGAGTTTCACAATAAGGCATAGAGCATATACCGAGAGGAGTCGGCATAAGTAATTGTGCACTCATGTGACCCTAGGGATAACACAGAAATCATCATATAAGACGTGGCGTGAATCAAGTTGTTACTCCATTTGACTTCTGACATTTTTAACAGGAACTAAGACTACAAAATCACCTGTGATTTTGAAGTATGTAAATGAACATTACCTAATCAAACTCGATACACTCTTTGGTAGTTATTTAATTGAGGTGACTTTCAGGCCAGATATATGTTTGAAACACTCTTGTTGAGTAATTTTACTAGCTTAGTGGCATGACAGGGCGGGCTGTAAATGCTATAACAGTTTCTGTGGCCCGTTCATTACAGGCGCAGCTTTACTTACATAATAACATAATGCCAAGATGTGAAGCATGTATGTTTAAACAGGTGATAGGTCCAAATGGTCTGCTAAAGAACAAAACGCGCGTATGGGTGACCCACAACATCTCGTACCTGGCACAAACAGACTTAGTGCTGGTACTGCGCGAGGGCGAGGTGTCGGAATGTGGCACTTATCAACAACTCCTTGAGAAGAAGGGCGCATTTGCTGATTTCTTACTTCATCATTTGTACGTGGCTAAAGAAACGTCTGCGACAGAGGGTGAGTTTGGGCTATTAAAATCTGCACATCTATCATATTTTAGAGACTGCATCTGCATCTAGATATAAAGTTAGAAATTGAATTATTATTTTACTACCCTACATTTTCCAGATTTGGACAAAATCAAACAAGATCTGAAGAGTAACCTTGGTTCAGAGTTTCAACGCAAATTGCAATGGGCGAGGTCTTTGTCTTCTGGTTCTGCTACGGCTGAAACAAGTAGTGCAGGTAGTATGGGAAATAAATACATTAGCTGCAAGAAAAATAATACACTTGAAGAGGCATCGTTCTCTAGCATAATATTAGTGGTAGATCCGAACAATCGGTTTATTACTCGTTACTTATTCAGATCTTAGGAATATTATAGGGACGGACGTGATTTGAAACGATGTCGATAGCAAGTAAGTCCCTTACTTACTCGCTATCGATTAAGATTTTGCCGCCTATTTGGTCTGCCAACAGAATAGAGATACGATGTGCGTTGATAAAGTGTCGTGTCGATGTTTCGGTTCACCGCACACTGCTTTTATTTGATAGATTGGATAATAATTTATTTAATAATAATGATATAACTATATAAATCGGTCAACTTGAAAGATCATGGGTTCGAGTCCCGCCCGAGCGATTCACTTTTTCCTGATGTATTCGGTTGGATAGTTACGAGTAGCATACCTAATGCTTTAAAAAATTCATTTGGGTGGAATAATCAAAAAGTGATGATTGTAAAATCATGACCAATGAATGATTTAAAAATGATTGTAAAATCATTCATTGGTTCTGATAGTTCGTAAGAATATCGGTAGATAACTCCACCGTCGCCTTAAAGACGGTTACATAAACAAGTGAAATAATTTGACTAATAAATATTCGCTTCTGCAAAATATATTTCATTTATTTCTTTGTCAGGTGATCATAGTGAAAAACCACACAAGAAAGAATTGGATGAGAAAGAAGTCGAAAATGATTTCAACCAACTTGTTGAGGCAGAGAGAGCAGAGACCGGAGGAGTAAGTATGAATGGAAATTTTGCTTTGATTTGATCGCTGCCGATGTTGGTCGGATCGTGAATCGTGATGATATACTTTGCTAGGTGGGCCTTACTACTAACCTATCTTTTTTAATGATAATAACGACACTATATTTTTTTTAGGTAAAATGGGCAGTATATAAACATTACTTATCCAATGTTGGCATTTACGCATCAGTGGGGACTGTTCTTATATACACCCTGATGCAGTCCTGTCAAATCGGCGCAAACTTTTGGCTTGCGCTCTGGACTAACGACGATAATATGGTTTGTTTCTTGTTAATATTTAAGTAAAATGTATATCGTGTGAGTCAATTTATATCTCAACGTAGGGGGCAGCCAGGTTTTAGTTTCAATCAAGAATATGTATGAATTGACGTTATTATTTAATCTGAAAACTAACAGAAGGTTGATGAATTTTGAGTGTGTGATTTGAACTTTGAAATCTCATGGTTGTTTGTAACTCCCTCAGGTCGTGAACGGCACGGTGAACACCCAGTTAAGAGACATGTACCTCGGAGTGTATGGTGGCATCGGTCTGGCTCAAGGTATCTTAGTCCAGTCATTGACTAGTTTTGACGTGACAACGTCTTATAATTCGATGGAGCCGGCTGCACGCAAGAAAAAACATGACGTCATGCGGTGTTACCTCGCTCTGAGGCATTCCATTTAAGGCTTGAAGTGCAAGCGAGAGCGCGGTACGAACGACAAATAAAACAAATAAAATTAAAATTTTCTTTTGAAAAATGAAACCATTCCATCAGTATTTTGTTATGACTTCAACTATTATATCTATGGAAATATTGCCGGAACCCAGCTTGCTAAATATCACAAAGTTGAGAAAGAAAGAAAGAAAGAAAGAAAAATATTTTATTTAAGTTCTACACTGTGGACACGTTAGAACTTAAATAAAATATTTTTCTTTTCGTTTACTGTTTCCTATTTTGAATCGAAACATCCAGGACGACGGAACGGAACTCCGACTCGTTGCGTGTTGAAGTCCCGATCTAGATGATGATTTTTCCTAACTTATGCTACCTTCTTCCTTTACTTATAGGACAAAGATTAGTAGTATAAGTTACTAATTGTGTCAAAACATTCAATTGAAGTTACCAACTAGGTTTAAAAAAAATTTACAGGAGTTTTATCAACGACTATAATACTTAAGCAAGCCTTGTAATTTGATTGCAGTAATAGCAGCATTGTTCGCGGATTTGATACCGTTCTTAGCATGCTGGAAGGCAGCCAAAATTCTCCATGAACTTTTATTGAAAAACATACTTCGAGCACCGCTGCAATTTTTCGAAGTGACTCCTGTTGGCAGAATCCTCTCAAGGTTTTCAAAAGACGTGGACTCTGTAGATTCAGGACTTGCTTGGCAAATCACCAGTGCACTAAGCAGCGTATTTGAGGTAAGTTTACTAGATACTGCAACACCTACTATTTCATATTAAGGCTGGATCAGGGTCGGCCGGAGTGCGAGGGAAATGTCATAATAGGCCACGATCAGGACAAGCACGAAATAACGTGCGGTTTTATTCGGTTATTATAACCGCCCCTGTGGCCGAAGGAAGTTAACCAAATAAAAAAAAAACTTGCCATTATGTACTTACTAATACATCTCGCTGAACGGAAAAGTGGTGTGATTAAAATATAGTGCGAGAAGTAAGACACTTCATGAGCTGCAGATGTCGGCATAATGATATTTTTTCTGACAACAGGTAATAGGAACCATAGTTGTAATAAGTTATTCAACACCGATGTTCATGGCGTTGATAATACCAATTGGACTACTTTACTACGCTATACAACGGTTCTACGTTCCCACATCGCGACAGCTCATGAGGATTGGATCCGTAGCTCGTTCACCAATATTTTCGCATTTTAATGAAAGCGTTTTGGGTGCCTCCAGTATCCGTGCATTTGGTGTTAAGGACAGGTTAGTATCAAAAGGAGACGAGGGTAAGCTACTATATAGGTACAATTTTTTTCATAATATTTCATAATCCAAATCTCATTTTCAGATTTGTTGAAGAATCCCAGAAACATGTTGATTATTATCAGTCATTTGCCTACCTGATGTCCGTTGCGGATAGGTGGCTTGGAATCCGACTACAGATGGTCGGCAGTCTTATTATTTTTTTCGCTGCATTATTTGCAGTAATTTATCGAGAAAGTATTAATCCAGGCCTCGCAGGACTTTCCATCAGCTACACATTAGAGGTAAGTATATTTCTGCCTAACCTTTTCAGTTTTGTAATTTTGAGTTACGTTTTATTTTTTGTTGTTTTAGATTACCCAAACGTTGAGCTGGTTAGTTCAAATGGCATCATCAATTGAAACCGATATAGTGGCAGTAGAACGCATGAAGGAGTATACAGAGACGGAACAAGTGAGTGAATGCCACATTTAAGTAGATAACACTCTCTGCTCTCAGCAGCCTGTGACAGTGCTGAATGTCCGCAGGAAGCGGAGTGGGAGCGCTCGCCCGCACCGCGTGCTTCGTGGCCGGAGACGGGCGCGGTCAAATTTGAAAGGTTAACTATGGCGTACCGCAGTGGCGCGGAGCCGGCGCTGCGTGACGTCACGTGCGCCATAGCTCCGGGCGACAAGCTCGGCATCGTCGGCCGCACCGGCACGGGCAAGTCCACGCTCACGCTCGGACTGTTCCGGTACGCGCACGGCACTGTGAACTCAAGGTCTCAAGTACGCGCGCTCTCGTCTGACGGCACTGTGACTCTCCCGCAGGATCGTGGAGCCGACGGGCGGCCGCGTCTTGATCGATGGACTGGACATTAGCAAGATAGGCCTTCACCAACTGCGCTCGCGCATCACCATCATCCCGCAGGATCCAGTGCTTTTTTCAGGCTCGTTGCGAATGAACTTGGATCCTTTCGAAACCTACTCTGATGATGAGATATGGCATGCACTTGAGCACGCTCATCTGAAACCGTTCGTGCAGGGTGAGTAGAGAATACTAAAAATAGTTAGTTAGATGGTTAGTCTGAAAAAGTACCCCAGTAAAATGATATACCTACCTATTTAACATAAGAATATCGTAGTTAAAAAAATATGAACAATGCTTTTTATAGTATCGATTATGTATGTTTTTAGAAAAGTAAAATTTAAATAAAGTACACTGTAACTAAACAAAATTATAATTTGTAAAATGATGTCAGTGGCAAAGGCAACCAAGACTTAATCCTTACGGTTTTTTGTTTTTTGAAATAAAAAAATAGTCGCTACGAATTTGAACGGACCGATGTTTCGATCATACCCAACCGATTTTTTTGACATCTGCATCGATATCCAATAGGTACATTGCATTGTTTATACTATGTCCTATGATGCTGATATAATAATTAATCATTTATATCGTAAACTAAACGCATCTCGCTCAACACTAAAGCACTGTTGCCGTCACTTATAACACAATAACGATTACAACTTGGGTATTACATTTGAATGAATTTTTAAAGCATTAAGTATGCTAACTATACAAATCGAATACATAGGGAAAAATAAATCTTCTCGGATGGGAACCCGCAGTCTTTCCCGTACAGGGGGAATGCCTGGACCAATTCGGCTGCGGTAAGAACGGATAAATTGAAGGGAAATTTGAATCACATCGGGCGTCTCTCGGTAGCCGAATTGGTCAAGGCATTCCCCCTGTAAGGGAAAGATTGCGGGTTCGAGTCCCGCCCGAGAAGATTAATTTTCCCTATGTATTCGATTGGGTATTACATTTTTTTAAAGCTTATCATTTCAAAGTTATACCCAAAAATAAAACAATGAAGTGATAAGTTGGTTAAAAAGGCAAGTATTATTAATATTTCTTCAGATCATTAATTCCTTCAAAATAGTAGAAAAAATGACGTTCTAAAATTTTACTTAGTTATTTGGCAAAGTTTTTTTTTTTTTTATACAGGACACGTCAATTTGACTTCACCTCGCCTGATGTTAAGCTAAAGGCAAACTCTCGGAAAGAGGGTCACCATCGTAAACATTTACCATGTTAACAGTGGTGGCACTCAGCTTGACGGCCTCATTAGATGCCTTTTCACGCCCCGCTTAAAGGACCCGGGACTGTAGGAAGAAGGAAACACGTGAGCTGGCAGGGAATTCCAGGTCTTAGTGGTGCGGCATAGGAATGAATCACTGAAACGCTTGGTTCTAGCAGGTATACTCTGCACCGTAAATGGGTGACATCTTAGCCCTGCACGTGTCGTCCTGTGAAGGAAAGGGGAGGGTGGGACTAATTGGAAGAGCTCGTCAGAACATTAACCATGGTAGAGACGGTAGAAAACTGCCAAAGACGCAACATCTCTACGCAAGTGACGTACTGTATAGCCGTTTTGACACTAAAATGAAAAAAGTTAAGCTTAATTTTATATCAGCAGCACAGTAATTTGTGTACCATATATTACAGGGTTGCCAACAGGTTTGCTTCACGAAATGTCAGAGGGGGGTGAAAACTTGTCCGTGGGAGAACGACAACTTGTTTGCCTGGCGCGCGCGCTGCTACGCAAAACTCCACTACTCGTGCTGGATGAAGCCACCGCCGCCGTTGACCTAGAGACTGACGAACTCATACAGGTGCCAGCATGACTACTTGACTACTACTAATTATGGATGCACCTGTGCTCACCAACTTTCTTATTACATGTTACAGAAAACGATACGCTCTGAATTTGCAGACTGCACTGTGATAACCATTGCCCATCGGCTCAACACTATCATGGACTCCACTAAAGTCATGGTGCTAGACAAGGGTCAGCTCGTCGAGTACGCGCCTCCACAAGAGCTGCTCCAGGACAAGAACTCGATGTTTTATAGTCTCGCAAAAGATGCTGGTCTAATAAGCTAAAATTGCTGATACTGGTCGAAGAGAATAATAATAATTTTACCTATAGATACTAATGTTTAAAATAAGAATAAATAGCAAAATATAAAGACTTGGCGCTCTGAATAAAAAATTGCCAGTTCTAGATGAACTGCCAATCCTTTAGTCAGGCCCTAAGTAGTATTAATTATGTGACAAAATCTGATAATAAAAAAAATATATACTTAATTATTCATTCTTTTATTTATCATCAAGCTGGCTTATTCACGTTCTGCATCAATATTTAACCTTAATAGGTATACGGATGGAAATACGTGTTCGTGAAGAATATCAGGCATTCCGAGTGTACCCAAGACAATTTTAATGCGAATTTCATTTTCAATAGAGATTACCCTACAAGCTTGATGGTGTTTTAAGGGAGAGGCTGACTATAAAATGAATGAATTTGATTTAAGATGTGACTTGGCCTTAATTTCTTATATGTCTGGTGGACTGGCGCACCAGTCGTTCCATGTAGTGTGCTAAAGTAAATCCAGTCAATTCAAGTCTAGGTCACAACGGTGATCGTCAATCACACGTCATGATCTTCGTAACTTACCCCAGCGGTGGCGGCGGCGATTGGGAGTTACAGTTCGGTGATCATCAATCACACGTCATGATCTTCGTAAGTTACCCCGGCGATCGGGAGTTACAGTTGTAACAAATAAGTATCCCGTCTGCAATGCTGTTCACCGAAAGGACCAATATTCTTTGGACCAATAGGTTTGTTTATAGGTTTATAAAAGGAAGAGTTTGACCCCTGGAACGAAAGTTGAACCCTGGAAAAAGCGGCAAATTTAAAAAAAATGGGCAGGTATCACCGGTTATAGTAGGAAAAAAAGGTTTTGATTTCTTTCTTAAATACAAGCTATTGCCTGTGACTACGCATGCTTGGAAGTCTGATCCCATGAGAAGATTGGGATATAATGTATCCTATGTTACTCGGAGATAATTTAGCATTGTAATGGTAAAAGAATTAAAGATCGGGATATTAACCATATTTTCATTTGAGTTTTCGATATTACAATACATCCATACTAATATTATAAATGCGAAAGTAACTCTGTCTGTCTGTCTGTATGTTACACTTTCACGCCTAAACCACTGAACCGATTTGGATGAAATTTGGTATAGGGATAGGTTAGACCTTGACAAAGGACATAGGCTATGTTTGGTCGCGATAACCGACATCCACGCGGGCGGAGCCGCGGGCAAAAGCTAGTGGTATATATCCCACTAATAGTTAGTGACCATGATAACTGAATTAAAGTAAAACCACTTTTTATCAGATACTATCGCGGTTCATTTGATATTAATTACATTTAGCATTTGAAAATATAATTATTCACTGTAGTCAAACCCAGGCTTCAAATACTCAACACCCATTTCCGTATCATCGGGGCTGCAACATTATATCACAGTATAATGAGAGATCTTACAGTAGTTCATCGCGTTTGATGTTTGCGGAAATGCCGCTTTTTACAGTTTTGTCAGCGTTGTCACTTCAGTTTTTATTTATAATTTATTTTTCTGTAATATTTTATATATAACTCCTATTTTGATCGCTTTGTTCTGTCAAGGCACATCAACTCACGCTAATATAAATTACTAGCTGATGCCCACGGCTCCGCTCGCATGTAGGGTTACCATCCGTCCGGATTAATCCGGACATGTCCGGACTTTTCGACACTTGTCCGGACTTTGTCCGGCTCCCTAACTTGTCCGGATTTTTTTCAATTAGATTGAAGATGAGAAAGAAAATTACATACCTACTATGTAATATCAAAAAAGTCTTTAATCTTTATTACTTAACCTGTCCTTTATCTATAATCGAAATATAAAATCTTCTTTAATAATCTACATGAGGACCAAACAATAAATCTTCTTGCAAACCAACTAGTATTCATAGTATAAAATAATTTCTTGAAAAAGAAATCAAACTTAATTTATACTTTCAACACTAGATACTTTACTGAGTACCCATCACCATCATCATCAGCCCGCGGCAGCCCATTGCTGGACATAGGCCTCTCCCATGACACGCCACTTAGCCCGGTCTTTGGCTGTCCTCCTCCACTCCCCACCAGCCACTCTGCGTATATCGTCGCTCCATCTATACTCCGTCCATTATATTATTGCATTTTAGACAGCTCACTGACAGTGGTCGGTATAACTTTGTTTTAGCGTCAACACCTGATAATCCTAACAAAAATTAGGCGCCAATACGTCATTTTTCATTGACAACGTCACGTCAGCCAGAAAGCAATTTTAGGGATGTAGTTAGTCCATCGACTGTTTTTTATTGTAATAAGTTGAAAATATCACAATCGATATCGAATACAGAAAATAATTCTTCTCATAAATATTACATAACTGGTGGTTTTTAACAGATTTCTAAACAACAATTCGGATGTTTATAGTTTTTTATATTTGTATGATTTTTACGGAAAAAATATTTTTGTAACTCCCTCATATGTAGACGGATTGTCAAAATTTATTTTTTATTTGAAAGAGATTTATTCCAAAATAGTCCCATTTAAATTCCATAAAGATCTGATGATGGGTTTCAGAGACAGACCACGGAACTCTTTAATAAATACCAGGAAATCAACATGTTGGAATATTCTTCTAGAAGTCAGTTGTTTTGTTTTGGAGATTAGCGTGTGCATTATGGCCCACAATCGTTTTATATTACATTTGTAAATTGTAGGTATAGACACGAAATATCTACTGCTTTATTATTATGTACAGAAAGATAATAGATTATACCTAATTCCACATGAAATCATATATTTGTCACTCATAATATTTTCATTTAACGATTAATTATTTTTTTAATCGAGTTTTTTAACTTTGTCGATATTTTAAATTTTCATGCGATCACTACTTCCATCTGTCTAAAATACAATAATATGATGGACGGGGTATAGTCGCAGGGCGCCCCACACTACGTTTGCCGGTTCCCGGTCTCCACTCAAGGACTCGTTTACCCCAACGGTTATCGGTCCTACGGCAGATATGGCCAGCCCACTGCCACTTCAGCTTGCTAATTCGTTGAGCTATGTCGATAACTTTAGTTCTCTGCCGAATTACTTCGTTCCGGATTCGATCCCTCAGAGATATACCGAGCATAGCTCTTTCCATAGCGCACTGAGCGACCTTGAATTGGTGGACCAACCGTACCGTAAGTGTTCATGTCTCGGCTCCGTATGTCATTACAGGTAGAAACTTCAAGGCGGCGTACAACAGAGCCACAAAGGTCTGCAAGAGGGCATGCGTCAGGGCGGATGCCCAGCGCATAGCACGGCTGGGCCAAGAGCTAGTGGCGCATCCCACGGGTAGCCGTGGCTACTGGCAACTGGCCAAAGCCGTGCAAGCCAACTTCTGCCAGCCCTCGCTGCCCCCGCTGAGCAATCCCGATGGATCTCTGGCCCATGAGCCGCAAGAGAAAGCAAATTTGCTGGTCAATCTCTTCGCGGCCAACTCCCAAGTCGATGATTGTGGTATGCAACCACGGACAATGCCCACTGGTGACCACGCAATGCCTGATATACGTATCAGGCAACGCGATGTCCGTGCAGTACTGCAATCACTCGATGTCCGGAAAGCCAGTGGTCCTGATGGTATTCCAGCGGTTGTACTTAAAAAATGTGCAGCGGAGTTATCTCCTATGCTAACGCGGCTGTACCGACTGTCCTACAGTTCGGGTACAGTGCCCTCGGCTTGGAAGGAGGCGAATGTCCAGCCGATCCCCAAGAAGGGGGATCGCTCGGACCCAGCCAACTATCGACCCATAGCCGTAACCTCAGTGCTGTGCAAGGTGTTCGAGCACATAATTAACACACAGCTCATGCGCCACCTAGAGGATCACTCCTTGCTTAGTGACCGGCAATACGGTTTCAGACCGAAACGGTCAACGGGTGATCTTCTGGCGTACATGACCCACCTTTGGGGTGAGGCTATGGAGAAGCACGGTGAGTCACTGGCAATTAGTCTTGACATCGCCAAAGCTTTCGATAGGGTATGGCACAAATCGCTTCTTTCCAAGCTACCAGCCTTCGGCCTGCCTCCTAGACTGTGTAACTGGGTTGCAAGCTTCCTGCAGGGGCGCCGTATTCGCGTCCTTTGTGATGGACGAGCTTCGGAGTTCTTGCAGGTAAATGCTGGCGTGCCGCAGGGTTCCGTTTTATCTCCCACTCTCTTTCTTCTGCATATCAATGACATGCTCTGTAACGGAAACATTCACTGCTATGCAGACGACAGCACCTTACACGGGAGTTATTACGCACATCCTGCGGCCAAGCAGTCTGATATCGCGGAAAAAAGGCAGCTTCTTGTCACTGAGCTGGACCGGATCCTGGACCACATTTCTCAATGGGGCGCTAGGAACCTGGTCGAGTTCAATGCCAAGAAGACCCAGGCATGTGCGTTTACAGCAAAGGTATCTCCTTTCCTTCCCCTTCCCACTCTTCAGAGCACACCACTGCCACTGCAGGATCACCTCACTATCCTCGGTATGGATGTTCGCTGCAAACTGAATAACAAAAACTATATCGAGAGTATCATCAAATCAGCCTCGCGTAAACTCGGAGTCCTGAACAGAGTGAGACGTTTTTTCACGCCGGAGCAGCGGTGTCTTCTATACAAGACCCAAATTCGTTCCTGCGTGGAATACTGCTCACATCTCTGGGACGGCTCCGCAAAGTACTTATTAGATGCTCTCGACAGGTTGCAGCGACGTGCGGTCCGCATTATTGGGGATCCTGAGGTCACGAACACCCTCGAGCCTTTGCAGATGCGTAGAGATGTTGCGTCTTTGGCAGTTTTCTACCGTCTCTACCATGGTGAATGTTCTGACGAGCTCTTCCAATTAGTCCCACCCTCCCCTTTCCTTCACAGGACGACACGTGCAGGGCTAAGATGTCATCCATTTACGGTGCCGAGTATACCTGCTAGAACCAAGCGTTTCAGTGATTCATTCCTATGCCGCACCACTAAGACCTGGAATTCCCTGCCAGCTCACGTGTTTCCTTCTTCCTACAGTCCCGGGTCCTTTAAGCGGGGCGTGAAAAGGCATCTAATGAGGCCGTCAAGCTGAGTGCCACCACTGTTAACATGGTAAATGTTTACGATGGTGACCCTCTTTCCGAGACTTTGCCTTTAGCTTAACATCAGGCGAGGTGAAGTCAAATTGACGTGTCCTGTGTAAAAAAAAAAAAAAAAAGAACGCACTGGTTATAGACTTTTGTCTTAAGACATTGTGGGATGGGCGATGAGAATACCTGACGAAACTTTCCAAATGCAGCCCAGCCCAACTGTATTCTTCTTGTAGCCTCACCCTCAAAGTTGTTTCTCCCTAGTTGGAGCATCTGCCCTAGGTATACATACTCCGAAATAATCTCGAGGGGAGTTGCGTTCACAGCAACCGGCTGCAGGTCAACGTGCTCGCTGAACATGACCTTGGTTTTATCCAGGTTCATCCGGAGGCCCTGAGTAGGTACCCAGGTTCATTTAAAGTTATATTTTAGAAATCTTCTCAACTCATATTTTAAGGTTGTATTGAATCATCCCCTCCCCTTCCGGCTTCGACAGGGGGGATCCGAGGAGATTTCCGCACGTAAAAAAAATGTCCGGATTTTTCTCGAAATGTCCGGCTTTTTGTCAGGACTTTTCAAATTCCTAAATGGTAACCCTACTCGCATGGATCTCGGCTATTGCGACTATATATACTTATATCTCCGGTTCCACTCAATCTAGCAAACGTAATATTTTAGGTTTGAATTTTCGGATTTCGATTACGGTTTCGGTTTTGGTTTCGATTTCGATTTTGATTTCGATTTGAATATTGATTCGGGTGCGGGTTCAGGATCGGGTTTGGATTCGGATTCGAATTCGAATTTCTATGAAATTTCGCTAATCGTCGGGATCGCTAAATTATTGATGATATATTCTTAAGGAGCCTATCCACGATCAGTCCGGATGCAGTTTCAGATCGTATCGGGCGGCCTGCAGTCCTAAGTTGACGGCATTCGTACAAGAAAGCGATTTTGGCCTCCCGGCCATTCCCTGCTGTCAGTTTTGCGGCTACACACGATCATTTGGGAGTCGACAGTTTCCCATCGTACGATGGCCTGCCAGCAATTGTCTGATATAGGGATTGACGACCATTTTAACGACGATCGAAAATGGCGGACATGAAAAATTTGAGGTTTTCGGGTTGACTAATTACTAATAATATCATCCATTTAGCGATCCAAGATGGCGGACTTGAACTTTCCCACAAAGTCAACATGGGTATCGTTTTCGAGTTTTTCGGAGTTGCTAATTACGAATATATCATACATCCAATCACCTTGGATCGCTACATGAATAGTATATTCGTATTCAGCAACCCCGAAAACCCTTAAATGGATACCCATATCGATTTTTGTAAAAATTTCGAGTCCACCATCTTGGATCACCAAATGGATGATATATTCGCAATCAGTGACCCCAAATACCCTGAAAGCGATCGATTTTAGTGAAAATGTCGAGTTCACCATCTTGAATCGCCAAATGGGTGATATATTCGCAGTCAGCGACCCCAAAAACCCTGAAAGCGATATCCATATCAATTTTGGTGAAAATTTCGAGTCCGCCATCTTGGATCGTTATATGGACCCCTAAACCCCTGAAAACGATACCCATATTGATTTTGGTGAAAATTTCGAGTCCGCCATCTTGAATCTCTAAATTGATGTTATTTTCGCAATCAGCTACCCCAAAAACCCCGAAAGCAATACCCATATCGATTTTGGTGAAAATTTCAAGTCCGCCATCTTGGATCGCTAAATTGATTTTATATTCGCAATCAGCGACCCCAAAAACCCACAAAACGATACCCATATCGATTTTGGTGAAAATTTCGTGTCCGCCGTCTTGGATCGCTAAATATAGAAAACGAAAAAGAAAAAACAATTTTAACAAACAAAACGACTCATGAAAAAAAATAAACACGTGATTAGTGTGATTACAATTATTAATGAGACAGCCCTGAATTTTTAGTACCGAGTAAAATGTATGGGCGTACCGAGTAATACCCCGTCCCCCACCACCCCCCTGCCCCCGCACGATTGCTCTGTCTAGACGGCTTCGTTAACAGACTGTATATAGTATGAATCGTTAGACTGTGATTATATCGTGTTATTCAGATATCAATCATTTTAATATTTGAGATGATTATCACGTAGAATTTCTAGTATCAAAATCACAATGTTCAAATAACCCAATGAGCAGTGTTACAAATAAAAAAATGACAGGGTTCAACTTTCGTTAGACAGACTTTTACTTTCGTATAAAAATGTTACTAAGCTGGATAAATGTACGATTTTAAATAATCGATTTCGATAAAAACAGTGCAAACGTAACATCACTATTCGTCTTTCACGGCTGATGAAGTGTCAAATCGGTCAATCAATTTTTCCACAAGTTTCAAAATTTGAGATCGAACGGGACAACAACACTCCTGAAAAGTTTATGAATGCGCTAGCGCAAGTGCTACATGAAAAATATTTATCATAGAACTTAGTGAAAAAATTGTCTTGGTTAGTTTTATTATTTAGAATGAACTGAAGTATGGATAACATTTGTAGATCTACTTTTTGGGTAAGTTTTATTCCTTATATTATGGGAAATAATATTTCAAACTGCAATCCTATAAATTGGTAGTTTCTAAAAATGTTAAATGTAGGTTTCATTCATCTCATTTTTGCACTAAAAACAGTTCTCATTGAGTCACATGGGTTTAGAATTTGATAAGGACATTGTATTCGATTGCAATTCATCTTATGTATATAGATGTTGTGTGTAGATAAACTAGTGTAGTCTACTGCCTAGTTCTAGTTCCTACCATCTAAATATTATGCATTTATTTAATGAAACAGAATTTATTACTTAACTAAACTAATGAAGGCACCTGCATACAAAATTTGTGTTTTTTTAGAAGTACCTGCATATAATATTATATTTAAAAAAAACAGTTTATTGGCATCAATCTCATAGGTTCCATAATTATTTTATTACCTGACTACGGCGAAGCCAAAAGGAGGGTTATGATTTTGACAGGCTATGTATGTATGTATGTATGTTCATTTGTTCCCTCATAGTTCCATTTTGAGTTACAAGCTGATTTAATTGCTAGAAATTATTTACATGATAATTTTGCAATTATGTTATCAATTTCATCATCAACCAACTTAATTCAAAAACTTGAGCTCAATCAATGCAGTACTTTTTGAATTTTTTAGTAAGTAGTAAGAAAAAGAGTAGAATATTTAAATATATTAATTACAGTGTGTAATTGCATTACATTTGTTTTATTAATTTACTAGTTTTCTAATTTCTAATTTGAACTAACATCTACCAACAAGTGTGTTAGAGTCGCTCAACAAGATAAATTAATAGTTACAGATTGTGTATCAGTTCTAAACTATGACATTATGACAGTGTGTTTGCAATTAAATCCAGAGATAATATTATCACTCATGGTTCAAGGTCAATGACTTCTATGTATACTACTAGACAAGCTGTTTAGAATAAATCAAAACATGAATTTGGGTGAACGAACTCAGAAACTAGATATTTGACACCTATCTATCTTGAGAGAAATATCACACGTTTTTGGTAATATCATATGACAGCATAAAGCTTGGCTCATGCCTCTCCTAGTATATCCCTTGGGTGTAATCAAGTGAACTCAACCCTCCTGTTTACGACATTCACTGGTGAGGTTATCAATGTACATATATATTATTTCAGAATACCAGCCTGACTTGGAATACAGATAACCCAGATTTCACACCATGCTTCCAAAGGACTGTTCTTGTATGGATTCCCTGTCTATATCTATGGATAGCAGCCATGATTGAAGTATGCCAAATGATGGCCAGTAGAGAGGCCAACATACCACGGAGTAAACTGAATATTAGCAAACTTATTGTTACAGTACTCTTGATACTGCTGCAAATAATAAACATTGCTCATATTATTTATGTATCCTCCAGAAAGCAGAATAAAATTTCTTATGCAGATTATTATGACCCAGTAATAAAATTACTGACTTTTGTAAGTACAAACCTTTGTGTCCTGTTAAATATTACTACTGAGTTCAATCAGTTTACCATATTTTCTTCTTACCCCCCTGTCAGTGGATTCATAGCATCCTTAGAAAACCTTGCAATAAAATTGCCTTTAATTTCTATATTCTAAACCCTCAGCTATCCTTTAATTTACTGGTAAGTGATTCAGATCAATTAGGACCGGCACTTTTCTTCTTTTTTATGGGCTTAATCCCTCCCATGCGCAGACTAATGTAACTTCTGTACACCAGTGCGGAATTTCCCTAGGATCACCCCTGACACATATTCCCTCTCCCCCCCCCCCACCCCTCCGTTGGAGTGGTTACGACGGACTCGAACCGTCTAAACGCGCACCTCATCTTGGATCATCAATAAAATTGTCGAGGGTGGGATTGCGTCTGGCATATCACCCACGCCCCGGCTGTCCCAGGGCAATCGGGTGTGGGAATACTGTCTTCCCAACTTACGCGTCTCACCCTATTCAGTAATGGGTTAACTCGGCCTAATTCTGTTAGGGTAACAGACGCCTGTGACCCCCAAGCCCTCGCTTATAGAGAAATCTCCTGTTCATCAGGATCGTCGACATTAGTGACCCAGGAACACACCAAATGATGACACTAAGTGCCAGGAAAATTGGGAAAGTATCAAAGGTTTCACTACCTTGTATGCACAAGATCTTGCGAGCTGGAGGAGCAAAAATAAAAAAAGCAGTCCCTGCTTAGCAAGACCTATGTCAGGTCTGGGGTTTCTTATATATGGGCCAAAAACCTTACAGAAAGTAATTTGCTATTACTACTATTATTGCTAGTGCGATGTTTACTTTCGAAATGTCTCCATGGTCGAATTGTCTCTTTTATCGTCTATTTGCTTTAAGTGTTTATTTTATGAAGTGAGTAGGTATTATCAGCAACAGTGTGCCACGAAATATTCGAATACCTAATAAATTATTCCGTTCACATCGGGAAAATTTTGGCATAGATAGGGTTTGAATGACTATGTATATCAAACAAATAGCGTCCTTTACACGGTAACGCAATCATGCTTTCATAAGCCTCAAGATTGCGTGGCAGATGTCTCTTACCTATAATCGTGCGGGAATATCTTTTGAAGTTCAAAGTCAACAAAATATTTCGCGCGGTATAAACCACGCGAAACAAAGGATGCGATTGCACACGACAGTTCAGAGAGAAGCGCTGAGCGCACGTTCTTTCCCTCTCTTTCTCGTTCAACCGCAAAATGCTGCTTTTCCTCGAGAAAGACTGAGCGTGTAACGGGCCCTATTGTCTTACCAATTTCTATCCAATATCAATAAATCATATGACACTTCGATAGACAGATACATACCTACACTAAGTACTTTCCATTGACGTTATCACTGATGATAACTGATAGAATAGGTGGATATCTCTTTGTCTAGGCCTCAAGGTCTTAATAGTTTTTTTTGCAAAAGTCTCATGATTTTAACAACATCGATGAGGCTGAGTCAAATACATCACAGTGTTAGCACAGTATAACGAGATATCTTACAGTAGTTCATCGCGTTTGATGTTTGCGGAAATGCCGCCTTTTGCAGTTTTGTCAGGGTTGTCACTTCAGTTTTTATATATATTTTTTCTGTAATATTCTATAATAATTCGTTCTCTTTGTTCTGTCAAGGCACATCAACTCACGCTAAATTATATTACTAGGTGATTCCCGCGGCTCCGCTCGCATGGATGTCGGCTATTGCGACTTTTGGTTATATCTCCGGTTCTACTCAACCAATTATGATCAAGCAAACGTAATATTTTGAGTCTGATTTTTTGGATTTTGGTTTCCATTTCGATTTCAATTCCGATTTCGATTTCGTTTTCGATTTCGAATTTCTATTTCGATTCCGACTTGAATTTGGATATTGATTCGGGTTCGGGTTCGGGGTTGGATTCGGATTCGAATTCGAATTTCACTAATCGCCGGGATCGCTAAATTGATGATATATTCTTAAGGAGCCTATCCACGATCAGTTCGCCTGCAGTTTCAAATCGTATCGGGCGGCCTGCAGTCCTAAGTCGACGGCGCCCACACACGAAAGCGATTTTGGCCTACCGGCCATGCCCTGCTGTCGGTTTTGCGGCTACACACGATCAGTTGGAAGTCGACAGTTTCCCATCGTATGATTGCCTAATGTTACCGACGATCAAAGATGGCGGACTTGAAATTTAAAAAAAACAAATCGAGGTCTCGGGGTGATTAATTACGTATAATAAAATCTATTTAGCGATCCAAGATGGCGGACTTGAAATTTCCTACAAAGTCAACTTGAACATCGTTTTCGAGGTATTCAAAGTTGCTAATTACGAATATATCATCCATCCAGTCATCTTGGATTGCTACATGAATAACATATTCGTAATCAGCAACCCCGAAAACCTTGAAAACGATACCCGTATCGATTTTAGTAAAAAATTCGAGGCCACCATCTTGGATCGCAAAATGGATGTTATATTCGCAATCAGCGGCCCCAAAAACCCTGAAAGCGATACCCATATCAATTTTGGTGAAAATTTCGAGTCCGCCATCTTGGATCGCGAAATGGATGTTATATTCGCAATCACCGACCCCCAAAACCCTGAAAACGATACCCATATTGATTTTAGTGAAAATTTCGAGTCCGCCATCTTGGATCACCAAATGGATGTTATATCCGCAATCAGCGACCCCAAAAGCCCTGAAAACGATACCCATATCGATTTTAGTCAAAATTTCGAGTCCGCCATCTTGGATCGCGAAATGGATGTTATATTCGCAATCAGCGACCCCAAAAGCCTTGAAAACGATACCCATATCGATTTTAGTCAAAATTTCGAGTCTGCCATCTTGGATCGCGAAATGGATGTTATATTCGCAATCAGCGACCCCAAAAACCCTGAAAACGATACCCATATCGATTTTAGTGAAAATTTCGAGTCCGCCATCTTGGATCACCAAATGGATATTATATTCGCAATCAGCGACCCCAAAAACCCTGAAAACGATACCCATATCGATTTTAGTGAAAATTTCGAGTCCGCCATCTTGGATCAACAAATGGATGTTATATTCGCAATCAGCGACCCCAAAAACCCTGAAAACGATACCCATATCGATTTTAGTGAAAATTTCGAGTCCGCCATCTTGGATCGCGAAATGGATGTTATATTCGCAATCAGCGACCCCAAAAACCCTGAAAACGATACCCATATCGATTTTTGTGAAAATTTCGTATCCGCCATCTTGGATAGCTAAATATAGAAAAGGAAAAAAAAAAACAATTTTAACAAACAAAACGAGCCTTGAAAAAAAATCACGTGATTAGTGTGATTACAAAAATGAGACAGCCCTGAATCCTTAGTACCGAGTAAAATGTATGGGCGTACCGAGTAATACCCCGTCCCCCACCACCCCTCTCCCCCCGCACGATTGCTCTGTCTAGACGGCTACGTTGACCGACTGTATGTAGTATGAATCGTTAGACTGTGGTGTTAGTCCCAGTTATGTCCCAAGTCATACGTTTGAGCTTTGGGGTCCGTTCTCTTACTTTTTCTCTTGATTTGACTTATCTTGGCTTTGGCGGGTGCCGAATCCCTAGAGATAGGTACGTTTGCGCCTGAGCCTCGTCCGGTATTCTGAACAATGTTTGTGACATGAAATTGGTTTATGATTATGAATATAGGTACCTAGTTGTATACAGTTTCATGTCACTTCCATATTAATTTAAAAGTTTGTTTCAGGTCTTATCCGCAATACTATTATCATACAACAGAAAATATGGCATGCGGACTTCAGGAGTACTTTTCATATTCTGGTTACTTCTTATTGTGGCGGGAATACCTCAGCTAAGGACAGAACTGATCAACTATAATGCCACGAACAACGAGTACGTTCGATATAATTTAGCAAGCTATATCGTGTACTATTTGCTTGTTGTAGTTATGTTTATATTGAACTGTTTCGCGGATTTGCCTCCTAAAGTCACACCCTACATTTATGACGAGGTATCTATTGTTCTCATTAGGTATAGTTTTACAAAAGTCTAACTGAAGTATATCTGTCATCTATCTAAAACGAACCACTTTGATAAAAAGTTAAGATTTGCTGTCTCTGCTTCCAAATCAAGTAAAACTGAACAGGCTGCTTTATTGTGCACCCTGTTGAATTTTTAACATATACTGACCAGATTTGACATTATTATTTCATACCAACAGAGACAATCCCCGGAAAATTCAGCAGGTTTCCTTAGCCGACTGACGATTAGTTGGTTCGATCCAGTAGCTATAACGGGATACCGGAGAACGTTAACTGAGAATGATTTGTGGCCTTTGAACCCTCAACATGTTTCCAAGGAGTCTGTTGCAAGATTTGAAAAAATTTGGCATCGTGCTTTGAGGAAACAAGAATCGTAAGTACAATCGTGGTAAACACCTTCATTAATGTTGGTCACAGAGTACATAAACACTTTGAGATCTTCAACCTTTTCGAAAATTCTTATGCCATGACAGTATGTATCAACCTATTTACTTTTTATGCGGGAATCCCCACGGATACCAACTCGGCCGGCCAGCGAAGGTGGCTATGGTTATGTAGGACTCGAATCCACAAAAACCGCACGCTGCCTTTCTCGGGTCTCACTTATCAGGCCCTCGATTCTCGATTCTACTAAAGTAAAACTACTGTCGTACATTACCATCTTTGGTTCTTTGTAGTGTCTGCTCTACAAAGAATGGGACTAACTTTAGATTTTATTTCTATACGTCTAAATTCTAAAATTAAATGAACAGAGTGTCATTACAATTATTTAATTTATATTTATAATTAATTTATTGCCATTAGTTTAAAGTCAAAAAATTAATGCCATTTTTTGCAGTGTTTGTGTTTGTTTGTCTGGTTTTGCTGTAGCAGAATCAAGGCCGAGGATGTACCTAAGGTACTTATCTATAATACTTAATACACTTTTCTTTTCACAACAGAGTTTCCTTTTGAAAAGGCATCTGATGAGGTCGATAAGTTGAGTGCCACCATTGTTAACATGGTACATGTTTATAATGGTAACCCTCTTTCCGAGACTTTGCCTTTAGCTTACCAGGCAAGGTGAAATCGAATTGATGTGTCCTTTAATTTAAAAAAAAATACATTTCCTTCGCACCCAGGCTGATTCTGGTGTGGGAAGCACGGTGTCCCCACCTTACACCAGCTGCTTCTGTTGGGGGCACGTGGAAAGCTTCCGAGCAACCCTATACAGAGCCGATCCGTCTCCCTCACGTGGAGTTTCTCGACCTAGCACCCCTTGTAGTCTGCCGGGGTGCGAGAGATATGCTTTCGACAATCTCACCTCCGGCAACCAAGGACCCAAGACGGCGTGCGTTTTGGTCGGTTCGAGTCCGACATAACCGCCTCCACCGGCTCCCTGGGTATATTTGGCACGGTAAAAAAAAGCACGCTTTGTACCGCAATCGGTAGCATCAATCAAAGATCACGTTTTCACACCCGACGTTTCAAATTTATTGAAAAACTGACTAGAGTTTCTTGCAGAAATTTCAGAAATACTACTTCGTCTGACTGTTCAAAATCTTCCACTATAAAAGGTGAAAAAAAGGAGAAGAAACCGATATCTGTGTTTCCATGTGTATGCAAAGCTTTCGGTGGACCGTTCCTAGTCGGTATGGCGCTAAGACTGGTTAATGACCTTCTTAATTTCGCAGCACCAGAGTTACTGAGGTGAGTCCATATATGACTATCATCATTATCTAAGCGATGGGTCTTGGTTGCGTCGAGGTTTTCATGTCTTACGATCACGATAGTTTTTCGATATTCGTTTTTCATTATTCATGTTTCGTGACAAACTATCGTAATTTGATGTACCTAGGTAGGTACCTAGATGTCATTTTATTATTTCTGTTCATCTTTTTCAGATTAATTATAGATTTTGTTGAGGGTGATGAGCCAACATGGAGAGGCTACCTCTATGCTGTGGGTATGTTTGTATTTTCTGCCACCCAATCCCTGATAATCGGGCAGTTTTTCTTAAAAACATATATCGTCGGCATGCAAATAAATTGTTCATTGAGTAATATGGTATATAAGAAAGCTTTAAGTCTGTCCAATGAAGCTAGAAAGAAGTGTACAGTCGGGGAAATTATTAACTTGATGTCTACTGACGTAAGCAGGTACGTGAGTTGTGATATGAATTCCGTCTAAATTAGGCCCTTCTTGTGTCTAAGTTGCTGAACCTAGGAACGACAGAAAACTTACGTGTCGTATTATGAAGCGTGTATGAGCTTACTAGCTTTTGCCCGCGGCTCCGCCCCGTGGATGTCGATTATCGCGATCAATGTCCTTTCTCAAGGTCTAATCTACCCCTATACCAAATTTCATCAAAATCGGCTCAGTGGTTTAGGTGTAGAAGCGTAACATACAGACAGACAGACAGACAGAGTTATTTTCGCATTTATAATATTAGAATGGAAGTATGGATGTTACTTCATTAATAATCAAAAATTGAAAGTTACCAACTCGCGGCCGCCCGCGAGTTGATAAATGACCCGAATGAATGGATAAGGTTGCAATAATATTATAAAGTAAGTTAAGTGGATTGGTATGGTTTTAGTTTAATCTCAGTCTAGTAGTATAAACCTCAAAGTTGACATAAGTAAGTATAAAGAGGAAAGAGAATTTGAATAACGTTACATTCGTATTACAATATCAATTCTAGCAAAATACCAATTTGGACATCTTTTTAACTCCCTGCTGGAAGAATAAATGTTCTACATAATGTACTAGTTTTGCTCTTACAGGTTTAGCGATTTAACATTCATACATTTGTTATGGTCTGCACCATTGCAAATCGCGCTGGCATTGTACTTCTTATGGAATCAGTTGGGCCCGTCGGTACTCGCTGGTATGGCAGTGATAGTGATACTTATGCCAGTGAATGGCATCTTTACCGGCTTACAGGAGAAACTACAAATCAAACTGATGCATTATAAAGACGAAAGAATTAAGCTTATGAATGAAGTACTTAATGGCATCAAAGTAAGACAAAATAGATGAGAAATGAAACTAATTTACCTTAATATCTGTAATTATAATTTCGACCTTGTTCTGTGCTAGGTTCTTAAAATATACGCATGGGAACTAAGCTTTCAGGAGTACATACTTCAAATAAGAAATAAAGAACTGAAAATTTTGAAGAAGATCGCCTATTATAACTCAGTATCGGGCTTTATATGGTTCTGTACACCTTTTCTGGTAAGTAGTTTAATTCACATGATTGTCAATCCACAAGATATATGAACCGTGGGTTTTGGGTTACTCGGTATCTTTTCCTTTACCCTGATTAGCAGAAGACACTGTGGAGACACAATTTCCTTTCTTGTGTTTTTAATCGGTTCGTATCGAACATACCTAATCTCCGAGCGTTGATTTGAAGGTGGGATATATAAACGTTGAAACATGTTGGCTGTTTTCAGGTATCACTGATGTCATTCACGTGTTTTGTACTAGTAAACGACAAAGAAGTTCTGGATTCAAAAAGAGCCTTCGTAGCGTTGTCTCTTTTCCATATACTTCGTTTTCCAATGTCAATGTTGCCTAATGTCGTATCAAACGTTATACAGGTTGGTAACAAAAACGCACTTTTAATTTATTTTGTATTAGTCATTCTGGTCAAACATAAGATTTTATTTTTACAGACTTATGTCAGCATCAAAAGGTTGAATAATTTTTTGAATTCTGAGGAATTAGATACACTTATGATAGAACACACTCCTCACGAACGTAAGTAGATTAGCGTTAACCCAAATTTCTAAATATTGTTATGTGATTAACATCCTTCTACTAAACAGACGTGCTATCAATATTACTGCCCCTATAAAATTTCATTTCTAGCTGATCAAATCGTGGTAGAAGGTGGTCACTTTTCTTGGGGTGGTGAGGATGCGGAGCCAGTTCTGAGGAACTTAAGCGTGCATATCCCGCGCGGCGCGCTCGTGGCCGTGGTGGGCGCCGTGGGCGCGGGCAAGAGCTCTCTGCTCGCCGCGCTACTGGGCGAGATGAATAAACTTTCCGGTCGCGTTAATGTTAAGGGTACGTCACGTATAATGAAGGTTATTAACTAGCCCACGTGAAATACTGATCCCGTTCCTGCGACTCAGATACAATTCTTTTAAATTTCTATGACTTGCATTGATGTCTTTTTCATATGGTGATAAATATTTACATCAAGATCCATCTCAATAATGCAATGTTTAATCGCACAAGTCGACCTTCTTTTTTTTCAATATTTTCAGGTAATACGTCATACGTGGCTCAGCAAGCATGGATACAAAACGCCACGGTGCAAAATAATATATTATTTGAAAGGCCATTTAATACAATTAAGTATAATCGAATTATCGACGCATGTGCATTAAAGACTGATTTAGCCATCCTACCTGGCGGCGATCAGACCGAGATTGGTGAGAAAGGTAAGCTCCACCAAGTACGAGTACCTATACAGTTTCTTCAGGTGGTTAAAAAGGTACTAATACTTTAACACCCCCCAGGCATCAACCTGTCGGGCGGGCAGAAGCAGCGCGTGGCGCTGGCGCGCGCGGCGTACTGCGACGCTGACAACTACTTCCTGGACGATCCGCTCAGCGCCGTCGACTCGCACGTCGGGAAACATATTTTCGAGCAGGTAGGCTATTCCAATATTGATCAAGTTTGGTTGTATCTCTCCTATATCAAACTAAATCCATGCCGTTCCAAGAACCTACAACTCACGATATTTTTATTAATTTGAATAAGTTTAGTAGTAATTAGTTCAGAAGACTTGTCAAGAAGAAAACAAGCTATCATCGATATGATTGTTTTTAAACAGGTTATAGGTCCAAATGGTTTACTCAAGAACAAAACGCGTGTATGGGTGACCCATAACATCTCGTACCTGGCACAAGCAGACTTAGTGCTGGTACTCCGCGAGGGAGAAGTGTCGGAATGTGGCACTTATCGACAGCTCCTTGAGAAGAAGGGTGCTTTTGCTGATTTCTTGTTGCATCATTTGAGCATCGCTGAAGAAAGCGCATCGGCTGAAGGTAAGATTGAATCGAATATTTTCACTATCACAAACAATGGTGACAGTTTTGTCGTTCGTGTTTAATTGATATCATAATAACACTTATAATCGATTGTAGAGGTTGCTCGTGATCATAAGCTTGGGTATTTTAATCTGTGCATCACTCTAGGCTCTCTCTGGAACTTAAGAGCTACGCTCTTGTCGGTGGAATAATCGCCACTCTTCTCTCTGCTCCGCCAATCCTTTCACCTCCTGATACGATGTGACTTGTATCTTTTCCTTTATCTGTGCCATAAATGTTCCTCTTGGCCTACCTCTTCCTCTCTTTCCTTCTACCTTCCCCTCTATGATGTTTCTTATGAACAAGTCATGTCTTATCAGGTGGCTAATCATCTTTCCTCTTCGGTTCTCGATTATTCTCAATAAAGACCTTCCCTCTTGCACCCTATTTAGTACTCTTTCGTTCGTCATCTTTTCTGTCCAGCTTATCCCCTCCATTCTTCTCCAGCACCACATTTCGAACGCTTCCAGCCAGTCTCTGTCCCCCTTTGTCATTATCCATGTCTCACATCCATAGAGTGCAATGCTCCAAACATAAGTTTTTATGAATCTTTTCCTTATTAATAATGAAATATTTTTTGTCTTGAGTAAATGCTTCTTGTTGTTGAATGCTTGCTTAGCTATTGCAATTCTGGCCACTATATCCTGTGCACACCGCGAGTCACTGTTCAAAATAGTTAATTTTTAGTCGGTATTTTAGAAAAACATTGCACACCGTGCTCATCAGGTCCTGTAACTCATTGCCGCTTTCTGCTAGAGCAGCAATGTCATCTGCAAATCTAATAAATTTAATACTTTCCCCATTGAATTTAACCCCCCCCCCCCCCCCCCACTAGAACTCTCTTTAATTTCTCTAATAGCATTCTCTATGAATATGTTGAAAATAAGTGGTGATAGAGGACATCCCTGTCTTACGCCCTGGCGGATTCTTGCTGTTGCCCTTTCTCCATTAACTTCAATCAATGTTTCCTGTTCCCTGTATAGTTCCATAATGATCCTTCTATCTCTATAGTCTACCCCCGCTTCTTGAAGTGCCTTCATCATGAGCTTCCAGTCCACTTTGTCGAATGCCTTCTCCAGGTAAATCACTATATGTGTATCCAATCCCAATTCCATCCTTCTGTCCACAATTAGTCTCAATGCCAGTATAGCCTCTCTTGTACCTTTCTTTTGTCTAAAGCCATACTGATCATCTCCTACTACTTCTTCCACTTTGGTTCTTAGCCTGTTTTGCATTATTGTTAGTAGTATTTTTGAGACCTGGGAAATGAGGCTTAAGGTCCGGTGTTCCTCTTTAGGCTAGGCTATTACATGTTTTATTAAAACAATACTTTTAAATAAACCTTGCTACTGAGAGTTTTGATAAATATATATTAAGTTTTAAATTTCTAAAAGATAACACAAGTTCTGTTTCTCTAATTCGAATGGCTACAGTTTTATTTTTATTTCTCAATTTACTTTACTTTTTGATTCACTATTCATAACATATTTTTATTTCCTAGATCTCGAAAATATCAAACACGATTTAGAATGGAAACTCGGCTCAGAATTCCAGCGTAAAATGCAGTTGGCTCGATCTTTGTCTTCTGGTGGTCGTTCTGCTGTATCTGATACGGCAGACGCTGGTAAGAACAGTACAATGTTACCTACATATACTTTATTTTCACGTTTTCTTTGTGTCAGATGTACATGAACGCCATAGTATATATTTCGTAAAGATTTATGGCCGTCGCACTACAAGAGGTGCGTACAATGGTCCTTCGAGCAAAACTTAAAACTTTCTTAAAAGTTCAAACGTAAAATAATGACTAGTATTAACCTAATAATATCATACATGTTTCACAAGGTGACCACGAAGAAAAATCGAGTAAAGAACAACAAGAGAAAAATGAAGGAAAAAATAAATTTGAGCAACTTGTTGAGACCGAAAAAACGGAGACTGGTAGTGTAAGTACTGTTATAAATTATAAGAATTTCTGTTATTAAATTGAATGTTCATCAACGTCAGAACTTGCGGACAGCAGCTTTTATCTAATAACTAGCTTTAGGATGTCGGTTATCGCGACCAAACATAGCCTATGTCCTTTCTCATGGTCTAATCTACCCCTATGCGAAATTTCATCGAAATCGGTTAAGTGGTTTAGACGTAAAAGCGAAACATACAGACAGACAGACAGAGTTACTTTCGCATTCATAATATTAGTATGGATATCCACAATATCACCAGATAACCAAATAAATAACTTACTAAGAAACGGAAATTCGTATTCAGTTATAAGTGTTTTAATAATTTGTGATACTTTGTAGGTGAAATGGCCAGTTTATAAGCATTACTTATCCAATATTGGAATATACGCATCAGTGGGAACTGTATTTGTATACTTCCTGATGCATTCCTTACAAATCGGTGCGAACTTTTGGCTTGCGGCTTGGTCCAACGACAAAAATATGGTATGTAACAATCGAATCATCTTCTTCGTCTTAGCGCTAATCCCAGTCACATCCGAAGGTTTTACCTCGGAGTCTGGGGTCCGCTTAAACCAGTCAAACTGCGGATTTGGCTGAACTTCGATATTGAACAAAAAAAAATTATATTTGAAAAAGAATCGACTTTAGAAACCCGTTTTGCTACACGAGAACTTTCTTATAAGAATGTCTGAAATCCTCTACCTTGCTTATAGTTATAAGTGTACCTAGTGAAAGGAGATCGAGACTTCCATATTAATATTGTGGTTGATAGTTTCGGTGTGAGGAATTGTAAACTATATGAATTTATGTCAAATTATGTTATCATATCCTCAGCTCGTGAATGGTACAGTGAACACTCAGTTACGAGACATGTACCTAGGAGTCTATGGTGGCATCGGTCTAGTTCAAGGTAAGTACCTACTATTCAGAACTATTGACATAAATCAGTATCAGTTTGCCTATGCAACTGCAACAAAATGTTAAATTTGTAACTTAATTTCAGCTATAACATCATTATTCTCTGATTTGCTACCATTCCTAGCCTGTTGGAAGGCAGCAAAAATTCTCCATGAAATATTGTTAAAAAATATACTTAGAGCGCCACTGCATTTTTTCGAAGTGACCCCTGTTGGCAGAATCCTCTCTAGGTTTTCAAAAGATGTGGACACTGCAGATACTGCTCTGGCTTGGCAAATTTCTATGGCACTCAACTTTTTTTCCGAGGTAAGCTTACTTGCTGTAACAATATGATAAATATACCATGCTAATAAGGAATCAATCACACATTTCATTCACTCACAGCTTTTTACCTCCTGGTGTACCCTACACCAGGAGGTAAAAAGCTGTGAGTAAAACCTTTGGCATTTTGACGTGCCTACGTGCCCTACGTTACTTTTGTATAAAAAGGTGCATCTACTAAACGATCGCCAACAAGCTCAATTGTGGCCTGTCAAATCTCAGTCTCACTTGCTTGTGTCTTCGAAATCTATATAAATTCTTCCCTTGTAAAATATACAGGTAACGGCCGTTCCCAATAACATTACTTACAGTAACTTTTAAACTCTCGCGTTCCATGATATACAATAATAATAACGGGAATTAACGCGATCATGGTATAGGTACATCACAGTCAACCTGTGACCACGGCCGGTGCAACCTGGGCCTCGATTCTACTAAAGCAAAACTATAGTCAAACCACAGAGATTGCAAAAAGCGGCAATAAACTAAAGACTTTAAAGCGATGCATTTAAAGTTCAATATTAAATAACTGTTAGCAGAGTGAATAGAAGAGTGTAATGAAACTTATGTCATTTAATTTTGGACCTTAGTCTATAGATATAAAGTCTAAAATTTAATGCCACCTTTTGCAATCTCTGTGGTTTGACTATAGTTTTGCTTTAGTAGAATCGAGGCCCTGGTCGAAACGTCTAATATACCATGATCGCGTTAATTCCCGTTAATATTATTGTATAACATTACGGTTAAAGATAGATAGCAATAGTCAAATTTGACGTATCGGCTGTTAAAATCAAAATATAGTAACTGAGTTTTTGGCAGGTAAGCGTAGAGGACGCATCGCGGTATAATTATATTTTCCAAAATTGGTGTGAATTCGAGTTTTTAATTCATAATTCATTTATTTGCAGAAATGTTGTCAAACATGATGATACATAAGAATTATAACAGTTCAGCACATTTACCATTCAATGGCATGCAAATATTAACTTAGGCTCTATTTTGAGCTTTAAATTAGCTGTTCAAAATAAAATTGAAAAAAATCTAAGAAAAAGAATATGAGAATTACATTGAAATACAAAACGCCATAGTCGCATAGGGGTTTATCAATATCAAAATGTCATAATAGGAATAGGATAGCAATAATTATAAATAACTAGCTTTTGCCCGCGGCTCCGCCCGCGTGGATGTCGGTTCCCGGCAATTATTCGAATTTTTCTCTACGTGCAAACCTTCCCTGGACTTCCACGAATAATTCAAGACCAAAATTAGCCAAATCGGTAAAGGCCTTGTTGAGTTATAACATTACAACGAAAAGTGGCATTGATTTTTATATAGATAATAATATAGTCATAATGCCCAAGATAATTCACAATGTCCAAAACGAATATAATATTAATGAACGAATATAATACGAACGAATATAATATTATGTATAAAAAAGTGGATTTTTAGCCATATCGTCTTGGAAAACGCACACACGTGTAAGAAGGTGGCATATTACAGTGAATTGTGACTCTAAGTGTTCAATCCAAATCTCCACAGGGAGCTTTTAGTAAAGTCCCCACAACTTTACTGAGACAGCAATCATCTCATTCATCATCATCAACATCAACATCATTAACTCGTTATCGTCATCATCAACAAACCTTTTTTAACTATTATAAGTAATATAATACAAAATAAGATTAAACTTGATAGTGGCTAAATGCGTAGCAAGAAACCAAAAAAAAAAATAGAAACTCCTTGGCTACCAGGAGGAACTCCCTATCTAATCGTTTGGGCAAATCCTACCGTAAGAGAACATTTTCGGTTTCCCGATTTGGTTTCCTTTTAAGGAACTCAGATTTGAAATTCCGCGCATGTATTCGTTTTTTTTATATTATCCGAGTGGTGACGAGAAAATAATACATGTATCGCCACCACATCACATCCGAGGAGTGTCTAAAGAGATCAGTAACGGAAAAATATGCAAACGACATCACTACGAGATAAGAAAACCTCAATATAAAACCAAGTTCCAACCCATTTGGCCAGCGCAGCGTGGAAACAGTAGGCTAAAGCCTCCCAACATCTCAACTGCGATAGGCTAATTGAATGTTATACACATAAATCATACATATAAATTCCTAATACAGTCGTATTAGGAATTTATACGATCAGTTCAAATTGAGCGGTTTCTGTAAGGCCGCGTCCTGGACGACGGCGGCTGGATCGGGCGGCGCGGGCGACGACACCCGCGTCTTTATCAAAGTCGTACATTTGTGTGAAGCTGTTCTCGATGACAGCGGTGCGGGCGGCGCGGCGTGGCGAAGGACACCGCGCACACCACCCGCACCGCCCGCTCCGCCCACCGTCGTCCAGGACGCGGCCTTAAGCATATAGGTATTGTAAACCATGGTGATGAATTGATTACTTTTACTGGCTCTAGACAAGAAGAGAAAACGTCTATACTGGGTACATCCGCTAAACACTCAGAGACTAACGGAGAGTCAATACTATCTCTCTGGGTCCTTAATATCGGGATCTGGTCTTTACGTTCACCACTGAAAATCAAATCGATAACCTAGTAAGCAAACTTGCTATGTTTTGATATTGTTTTTACAGTCTTAACTGGATAAATTCACAAAAAAAAAGTATAGACGATTTGAATGTAACTATACACCTAAACGATTGCGAGTCATACAAACTAAAATGTCAACAATATACCTAAATCGTTAGATTTAATTTGTTTTGTATCAATCGAAAACATCGCAAATTTGGCTCTCCTGAACATTTTGGTTGGAAGGAGTTACTATGTTTTGAATTTCAACAGCCGAGCACTCTATCCGTTCTTTAACTGTCAGTATGGTATTGGGAACGGCGGTAAGTCAGCTAAACTTACACATATTGAGAACATTTGTACTTTTTCCACCACATTATTTATTCCGGTTTCGCCTTACGGCATTCTCAAAGGTTTACATTTACCAAAGGTTTTGGATGTTCTAATTCCTAAAACTACGATATTTAACATTAGGTAGGTAGTTATAAAATTTAGTATACCAGCATCAATTTTTCCCCCAAAATGTGGGGAATAATTATAAGTATGGCCTGAAATATTTTTTAATAAAAATAGCACCTCTGCCTACCCCTTCGGGGAATATAGGCGTGAGTTTATGTTATATAATATAATGTATATAAAATAAATTGCATTTAAATTACAATGCCATGAAATAATTACCTATAAATGTCAAATGAAATAATAATGTCAGATTAAAAATTAATAATGTCGGATGAAATTAAATTGTCAAATGCAAATGAATAGGTGTACGTTGCGTTGACGTCGCATGCAGTTCGCAATCTGTTTTACTAAAAATTAAATAATTGTGTAACTTCATCGCGGTGAGTGTAATGGGATTATATGTGGAAGGTTAAAAGAAGGAACATTCAGTGTTATGCAGTGCGCTATATTAGTTTAAACTAAAATAAATCTAAAATAAAAACTATATACGATAACATTGACTATAAACTACCCTATAATAAAAAAAGAAATATAATAAACAATAAAAAGTAAATAATAGTGGATTTTCATACCCCTGTGTGTAGACCAGTGCATAGTGGTTAAAACAAATAGCAAGTCCTGCAGGAACTGTGACCGGTACGGACAGAAATTAACTTTTGTACAGACGCCATCTATTGTCCGGCGGCGGAACTACCATTTAGGATTTTTGGCGAATTGTTTTGCTTATAACAGACCATGGTGAACAAACATACGGCTGGCAAGTGTTCAACATGTGGGAAATTCCTATCCACGAAGGGGCCTGCAGCAGGATGTAAATGCGGAGGTGGCAGCAAAATAAAAAAAGACATCACCCTAGCTGCGCCTGGGCCGGGTGCCGATAGTGTGACACCACCCAGTCAGCCCGGCTCCTTAGAGTCTGCCGGCGGCTCGGGATCGTCTCTCGGGGAGCGGGCCAGCTGTTCGCCGCCTGTAAGTGATTTAGGCCATGAAATGCAACTGCTAAGGGCAGAAATTCGGGCTATGAGAGAAGATCTCAAGTCAGAACTGAGAGAATTCAGACTGGAGGTGGCCGATCTTCGACAGTCGTTGGCTTCCTGCAGGACGAAGGTTGACTCATTAGAAAAGCGCTTCGAGTTGATTGAGAGCCGTCAGAAGGATGCCCAACCGGCACCGGAGCTAGAACAAAAAATTAATAAGTTGACACAAGAGCTTAATGACAGGGAGCAAGATCTTCTGCTCTCTGATGTGGAGATCACGAACCTGCCTGAGTGTGCTGGAGAAAACGTGGTCAATACGGTCGAGCTCGTAGCAAGGAAAATCGGTGTAATACTGGAGAAAGCCGATATCGTGTATGCCGAACGAGTAGGCCCTCGGGTGGAGCGGGCTGGAGGGTCGAGCGACGCGAGATCGGTTAGGTGCAGGTGCATTGTGGTTCGGTTGGCGCGACGCGGACTGCGCGATGAGCTTCTTCGGAATGCGCGGGTCAGGCGAGGTGCCACTTCGGCTGACCTGCCTGGATTTGATGGCCCTCCAAGGCGCTTTTACGTCAATGAGCGGCTGACAAGGACGAACAAGCAAATGTACTACCTCGCTCGACAGACTGCGGCGCAGCTCAACTGGAGATACACATGGACAAAGCAGGGCAGAGTACTAGTAAAAGAAATTGACGGAAAACGTACCCATACTATACGCTCAGAGGATGATCTCGAGCGTGTTTTTGGCAAAAGGGCTCTCAATACAAGTAACAGTTAAATTAACCTCTACTGTAACATTATTCTTTTTATATACTATTTCTATGGTAATATGCGAATGTAAAACTGATTACCGTATTTATAAGTCATTTACAATGTGTGTAACTATTTGTAATGACTACTTATATATAAACTGGCGAATTGTGGGTGCTGGCACCTCTGCCTACCCCTTCGGGGAATACAAGCGTGAGTTTATGTTATGTTGTGTTTATTACTTATATATTGAATATTCATTCTTTATAATGCTTGTATTATATATAGACATCTACATGTGCCCCTGTGTCATATTGTGCGATTTTTATACACATGTACCTACCTGCAACAACTTGTTGACTAAAAAATATTATGACCTCACAGACCTTATATTGTGCAATACAAGCAACAAGTGTGGCATGTTGTGTGATCTTTATTGTTATATTGTCTATAGGCCTCAAACTGAAATGTTGGTGATGATGGTGTATGGCTGTCCAGGTTGTGTGTGTGATGATTGGTTTGTACCCTTTCCCAATGGCAGGTCTTTGGTGTTTGATCCGAGTGTTGAAGAGTGTGTTGCGGTAGGATTGGGAGGGCAAATAAACATGCACAACTATAGGACCGGAAGGGTTGTTGTGCCCGCATACTGCAGACCTTTAAGTCTTATTTGGTCTTGGATTTCTGTACATGCTCCTTGCATATGTTTTACATTGTTTTTTTTCTATGATATTCTTGTGTACCTAAACCTAAATAATCTACAATATTTACAATATATCTACAGCATAATATGCAATGTACTGTGCAGGATTTACAGGGCTTATAGGCATGAAACTATTTACAATATTTTTTTAAATACTATATACAATTACATTATAAATCACAATTACAATATACTTATTTTATGTACAATTGACAGGGATACACATGACATATTGTGTATACTCTATTTACTTGATTCTACTAACAACAATTTCTTACCTATGAAATATACTAACTATATTAAAAATTCATTATGTCATACAACTAGCAGGTGCGGCATGTTGTGTGATCCTTGTTGTTGTATATGTTATTGGTCACAAACTAAAGTGTTGATGATGGTATGTGGCTGTCCAGGTTGTATGTGTGATACTGGGGTTGTGCAAACTGCCCATTATTCAATCTCATTTAATTTAATTAGCTTTAACAAACAAATAAAAAAATGCATAATAAAAAAATTAATTTAAAGTTTGGACTTTTCAATGCAGTTTCACTGGGTACTAAGCAGGACGAATTCTTGGTGGCCATGAGCCACCACTCTGTTGACATCATGGCCATTAATGAGACATGGTTAAAGTTGGGTGAGGACGGGCGAGCCCCCTTGGTGCCTGGTTACAAACTTAGGCACACTCCCAGACCTTCAAAGATAAAGGATGGAGTTGGGGGAGGTGTAGGCTTCTATATAAGAAATGGCATTGCCGTTAGGACTAGAAGTCACCCGATGGACCCGCAGGTAGAGGAGTACTGGCTTTCTCTGAACAGTATGGGCAAAAAAATTTTGGTTGGCACAGCATACAAGCCACCCTGGTTGGGCGAAGAGAGATTTATAGATAGCCTAACTGCCAGCATCTGTGCACTGGCACCGTATGATCATGTCATAGTTCTGGGTGATTTTAACATTAACATGTTAGTCCGGAGTGCGACCAACACTCAAAAACTCCTACAGTTCTTACACCACACTAATATGCATCAAGTGGTAGACTCACCAACACATTTCACTGATCAAACAAGCACTCTGATTGATGTAATATGCACGGATATGAATGTTCATAATGTCACAGTTACCCATGTCCCGGAACTCGGTAAACATGCAGTTGTGACTTGTGAGTCAGCCTTGAAAATAGTCAAGGCGGCACCCAGGTGGGTTACTTACAGACCGTTTGGGGATATCCTGCCAGATCTCTTTAGGGCTGATCTCGAACTCATCCCTTGGCACCATATCAATACTCGGGTCACTGTGGACGATGGGGTGGAGGCACTGTCCACCTGGATTGTTCATCTGTTTGATATGCATGCCCCTGTGAAGCAAACTATGTTCAAGACTAAGAACACCCCCTGGATAACTGATAATGTGAAGCTACTTTTTCGGTTGCGTGACAGGGCGAGGCTCGCTTATCAAAGTACTAAACAGGAGTCAAAAAAACAATATTACTTGGAGCTTAAGCATCAAGCTGTTGTGGCACTGCGTAGTGAGAAGTCTGCTTACTTCTCTAAAAATATAAACGAACATATCGATAACCCAAAAATAATGTGGAAAAATCTGAAGTCTCAGGTACTGCCTACACACCGGGACTCTTGTCTGCCGGCTCACTTCGATAATCCATTTGCTATGAACAAAGCCTTTCTGGACGTGCCGGGAGAGTGTGTAGTAAGCTTATCAAAACTGACCTACTACGAATATCATAGGCACAATCCTGGCGTGATTTTTGAGCTTAGACCTGTGGATCAATCTGTCATCCTGAAAATCCTTAATAGCATCAAGACACAGGCCCAGGGCATTGACAAAATAAGTTCACAGATGTTGTCACTCACACTCCCAAACTCACTAAGCACAATTACATGAATAGTTAACAGATCTATCACTACGCATGCATATCCAAGTCTATGGAAGTGCTCCATGGTTAGGCCAATACCCAAAAATAGCCACCCAAACACAATTAAAGATCTCAGGCCTATCAGCATACTCCCGTGCTTGTCGAAGGTGCTGGAAAGGGTGGTGCATATGCAGGTCATGGAGTACCTCGAACACAATGGTTTACTCCCTGACAAGCAGTCAGGATTTAGAAAGGGGCGGGGAACAGCCATGGCCTTGTGTGATGTGGTTGGCAACATCCTGGAAGCAAGAGATCACGGAGAGGGAACAGCTCTAGTCCTACTGGACTACTCCCGAGCTTTTGATGCCCTGGATATCTCATTGCTATTGTCCAAGTTGTCCTTCTATGGGTTCTCATCAGATACAGTAAAGTGGTTTGATAGCTACCTCACAAACAGGTCCCAACATGTGGAAATCCGGAGGGATGACGGCACAGTTATATCATCATCCCCCCTTAAGGTGACTAGAGGGGTACCACAGGGGTCAATCCTGGGCCCACTTTTGTTCATCCTGTATACTGCAGACATCACAAACTCCTTTCAGCACTGTCGTTACCACATGTATGCAGATGACACACAATTATATTTGTCATTCAAGCCTGGTGACACGCTATCTGCTGTATCAAAAATAAATGAAGACCTGGAAAGGGTGGTTCGCTGGTCAAAAGAACATTCACTCAATTTGAACCCTTTAAAATCAAAGTTCATGATACTGGGAAGCCAGAAACAAATCCAGTCCATCTTGCATTATGATCCATCTATAGTTATGGATGGTCAGAGGGTTGTGAGAGTGGAGGAGGCTACCAACCTTGGTCTTGTAATGGACCCTCAACTTCGATTTGAGGGACATATAGATAGGATTGTAAGAAACTGCTTTTACAGGTTGAAACTTCTATATAATATCCGTGACTATATAGGTACGGCACTAAGGAAGCAGCTGGTGGACAGCCTCATACTTTCTAGGTTTAATTACTGTGACACAGTCTATGGCCCATGTTTACTAGCAAAAACCAAGAACATTATACAACGAATACAGAATGCCTGTACCCGGTACTGTTTCCAAATACCACGACGCCAACATGTCACACCCTATATTAATAACAATAACATACTGAAAATGGAGGGTAGAAGAAAGTTACATATTGCCACTATGCTATTTGATGTATTAAAAAGTAAGAAGCCTGTTTACCTGTATGAGAAAATTTGTTTAAGAAAGACACACTATCCTTACTCCATCAGGTCCACAACCAGTACAATATCTGTGCCAAGGCACCGCACCACAGCCTTCCGGGGTTGCTTAAAGTATGCAGCGATGCGAGTTTGGAATGATTTGCCTCCGCCTATCAGGGACCTAAAATCCAAATACAGCTTTAAGGTAAAATACAAAGCGCTACTGCTTCTATGCCAAAAAAATATGCACTGAGTCTTATGACAATGCTTACAAACATCCTACTTACCTTTAGGTTGCGGCCCCTGAGCTATGTCATTCCACAGTCGCTTCTCTCGTCCTTGGCACCCTTCGGTGCGTGGAGCGTGTACATCTGCTCGTACCATCTTCATTGTTTAATGTGCCACTATGGATTGGTGACCTGCATTTGGCGGAGGGTTGTTTTAGGGGTAGTTAATATATTGTCAATGAGGTTATGTTGCCTGTCTGACGTACTATAAGCCTATACTGTGTACTATAAGAACGTTGTATTTTTTTTTTTTGTATTTATTGTTGTATTATTGAACAAAATCTTTACGACATTACATACCTTTTAGATGCGTATTATGTTCTTCCTCTTGATTTTGAGTTGCAATACTGCATGACGGCGTTAGCGTAATGTATGCACTTAATGTAAGGGTGGCACTGAAAATCAGTGTTGTGGTGGCTGATACCCATCGCAGTGTATGCTGAGTGTTCATCCTTTGGGAACACGGTGCACTTGTGCATGACTTAGTTTAATGGTTTGTGTAGGGCGGAGAAGAAAAACGACGTTCAAATAATTATCTGCCACGTAAATATGCCACGTCGTGTCGCATAGGTACATATAGTGGCGTGACCCGTGACGTATAGCTGACAGCCGAGTGACACTGACATTCAGAGAACTGTCATACGTCTCGTCAGCGTACGTCACTTAGTCTTTTTAGTCGTTTTTTTTTTTTCTCTGTCGATAATAGTTTTATTTGTGTATTTTGTGTGCCATTTTGCGCTGTTTCCCAATAAATGAGTTTTCTTTCTTTCTTTCTTTCTAATAACGTCAAATGAAAATAATATCAAATTAGATTACAATTATAAGAAATTGAATTATGGAATAAAGAAATTGAGTTATCGAATAAATTAAAATAAATAGCTATGTAGATGTCATCATATAATGCAATAGAGATGAACGACTTAATTCTAACTGCTGGTTTAGTATATTGTTTCTGTCTGTGTGTGTCAATCAACAGTATAAATAATACAGCCAAACTTAATTTACGCCCTCCATCACTTGCATATGCGATCAGCCAATATTTTTTCTGTCAACAGGTAATAGGAACCATATTCATAATTAGTTATACGACACCAATGTTCATGACTGTGATAGTGCCAATTGGAGTACTTTACTACGCCATACAACGGTTCTACGTGCCAACGTTTCGACAGCTCACAAGGATTAAATCCGTAGCTCGCTCACCGATCTTTACACATTTTAACGAAAGTATTTTGGGTGCATCCAGTATTCGTGCTTTTGGTGTCATGGATAGGTTAGTATCAGATGCAGTAGATACGTTCAGAGTTGTGGTTGCTGGTCTCAAAATGCTAATCATACTCATCCATTGTCCAAGGTGCATTTTGGAACGGGGGGGGGGGGGGCACATTCGCTGTAATATAATATTGACTCGGTCCAACTTAAAACCATCTTCGGCCACGGATAACAAAAGTGTTGTAACGCAAGAAAGGAAATCTCTGTAAAGACCATCCATCTACGACTAACAGCTAAAACTTCGAAATGATTTACAGTTAAACGTTAATTTCAGATTTATAAGAGAATCTCAGAAAAAAAATGATTACTACCAGTCATTTGCCTACCTGGTTGCCGTTGCCGATAGGTGGATTGGAGTTCGACTGCAGCTGGTGGGCAGTCTTATTATTTTCTTCGCTGCATTATTTGCTGTAATCGGTCGAGAAAGTATTAGTCCAAGCCTTGCAGGTCTCTCCATCAGTTATACATTAAAGGTAAGTAGTATTCTTCCCTAAATTTTATTTCTATAACAATGTTCATAGTTATTTATATATTTTCAGACTACCCAAACCTTGAGATGGTTAGTTAAAACAGCATCGTCTATTGAAAGTGATATTGTAGCAGTAGAACGCTTAAAGGAGTACGCTGAAACGGAGCAAGTAAGATAATGCTACATTTAGCCGAGTTTATGCTCTTCGCTCGTAGTAACGATTAACAATGTATACAGGAAGCTGAGTGGGTAAAACCAACTGGTCCTCGCCCTTCGTGGCCGGAAACCGGCGCGGTCAAATTTGAAGGATTAACTATGGCGTATCGAAGCGGCGCGGATCCGGCGCTGCGTGACGTCACGTGCACCATAGCTCCGGGTGACAAGCTCGGCATCGTCGGCCGCACCGGCGCGGGCAAGTCCACGCTCACGCTCGGACTGTTCCGGTACGCGCACGGCACTATGAAATCAAGGTTTCAAGTAAACGCGCTCTCATCTGATGGCACTGTGACTCTTCCGTAGGATCGTGGAGCCGACGGGCGGCCGCATCTTGATCGATGGACTGGACATTAGCAAAATGGGACTACACCAACTGCGCTCGCGCATCACCATCATCCCACAGGATCCAGTGCTGTTCTCAGGCTCGTTACGCATGAATCTGGATCCATTTGAAACGTATTCTGATGATGATATCTGGCGAGCGCTGGAGCACGCCCATCTAAAACCCTTAGTCATGGGTAAGTAACGAGCATATTGTAACAAAAAGGAGACAGCATCATTTTAAATATAGGTAGATACCAGGTACCTGGTTGGTTTGTGTTTTAAAACCTCAGCCACTTTCAGTCAAACTCCGAGAAGATGAAATTAAGTTGAAGTGCAATGTTCATTAGCTAGTCACTTAGAAAATTGAACATCAACAGGTTTATAATTTAAAATAATTTACGTAAGAAAACACATTTCTTTAGCACCGCTCATAGGTATCTAGTGTAACACTATTGTGTAAAAATAATTAAAAAAAATATTTTCGTGCGATAATTCTCTCGGATACCGATGGAGGTAGTTTTACGGTACGGTATTACGGTAGTTTAAGGTGGTAGTTTTTTGGACTAAAATCTCAGCAGGTCTCGGGATGCAATCGGAAAAACAAGTCTTTATGGTGATGAATAATATATTATCTTACATTTTCTAGATATCGCTGTGTAGAATGTCGATTGTTGATTTATTGTAAGTATTATTGACAGGGCTGGAGGCAGGCTTGCTCCACGAGGTGTCGGAGGGCGGCGAGAACCTGTCGGTGGGGCAGCGCCAGCTCGTGTGCCTGGCGCGCGCGCTGCTGCGCAAGACGCCGCTGCTCGTGCTGGACGAGGCCACCGCCGCCGTCGACCTGCACACCGACGAGCTCATACAGGTGCGCGTATAACTACAGCTCGTGTGCCTGGCGCGCGCGCTGCTGCGCAAGACGCCGCTGCTCGTGCTGGACGAGGCCACCGCCGCCGTCGACCTGCACACCGACGAGCTCATACAGGTGCGCGTATAACTACAGCTCGTGTGCCTGGCGCGCGCGCTGCTGCGCAAGACGCCGCTGCTCGTGCTGGACGAGGCCACCGCCGCCGTCGACCTGCACACCGACGAGCTCATACAGGTGCGCGTATAACTACAGCTCGTGTGCCTGGCGCGCGCGCTGCTGCGCAAGACGCCGCTGCTCGTGCTGGACGAGGCCACCGCCGCCGTCGACCTGCACACCGACGAGCTCATACAGGTGCGCGTATAACTACAGCTCGTGTGCCTGGCGCGCGCGCTGCTGCGCAAGACGCCGCTGCTCGTGCTGGACGAGGCCACCGCCGCCGTCGACCTGCACACCGACGAGCTCATACAGGTGCGCGTATAACTACAGCTCGTGTGCCTGGCGCGCGCGCTGCTGCGCAAGACGCCGCTGCTCGTGCTGGACGAGGCCACCGCCGCCGTCGACCTGCACACCGACGAGCTCATACAGGTGCGCGTATAACTACAGCTCGTGTGCCTGGCGCGCGCGCTGCTGCGCAAGACGCCGCTGCTCGTGCTGGACGAGGCCACCGCCGCCGTCGACCTGCACAACGACGAGCTCATACAGGTGCGCGTATAACTACAGCTCGTGTGCCTGGCGCGCGCGCTGCTGCGCAAGACGCCGCTGCTCGTGCTGGACGAGGCCACCGCCGCCGTCGACCTGCACACCGACGAGCTCATACAGGTGCGCGTATAACTACAGCTCGTGTGCCTGGCGCGCGCGCTGCTGCGCAAGACGCCGCTGCTCGTGCTGGACGAGGCCACCGCCGCCGTCGACCTGCACACCGACGAGCTCATACAGGTGCGCGTATAACTACAGCTCGTGTGCCTGGCGCGCGCGCTGCTGCGCAAGACGCCGCTGCTCGTGCTGGACGAGGCCACCGCCGCCGTCGACCTGCACACCGACGAGCTCATACAGGTGCGCGTATAACTACAGCTCGTGTGCCTGGCGCGCGCGCTGCTGCGCAAGACGCCGCTGCTCGTGCTGGACGAGGCCACCGCCGCCGTCGACCTGCACACCGACGAGCTCATACAGGTGCGCGTATAACTACAGCTCGTGTGCCTGGCGCGCGCGCTGCTGCGCAAGACGCCGCTGCTCGTGCTGGACGAGGCCACCGCCGCCGTCGACCTGCACACCGACGAGCTCATACAGGTGCGCGTATAACTACAGCTCGTGTGCCTGGCGCGCGCGCTGCTGCGCAAGACGCCGCTGCTCGTGCTGGACGAGGCCACCGCCGCCGTCGACCTGCACACCGACGAGCTCATACAGGTGCGCGTATAACTACAGCTCGTGTGCCTGGCGCGCGCGCTGCTGCGCAAGACGCCGCTGCTCGTGCTGGACGAGGCCACCGCCGCCGTCGACCTGCACACCGACGAGCTCATACAGGTGCGCGTATAACTACAGCTCGTGTGCCTGGCGCGCGCGCTGCTGCGCAAGACGCCGCTGCTCGTGCTGGACGAGGCCACCGCCGCCGTCGACCTGCACACCGACGAGCTCATACAGGTGCGCGTATAACTACAGCTCGTGTGCCTGGCGCGCGCGCTGCTGCGCAAGACGCCGCTGCTCGTGCTGGACGAGGCCACCGCCGCCGTCGACCTGCACACCGACGAGCTCATACAGGTGCGCGTATAACTACAGCTCGTGTGCCTGGCGCGCGCGCTGCTGCGCAAGACGCCGCTGCTCGTGCTGGACGAGGCCACCGCCGCCGTCGACCTGCACACCGACGAGCTCATACAGGAGCGCGTATAACTACAGCTCGTGTGCCTGGCGCGCGCGCTGCTGCGCAAGACGCTGCTGCTCTGCTGGACGAGGCCCAAGACCCAGGCTCGTGCTGCCGCACTGGCACCACCACTAGAATTGCCCCCGCTCGTCCGAACTAACCCGAGCATTGCATGTTGCAGAGAACCATACACGCGGAGTTCGCGGCGTGCACCGTCATAACCATCGCCCATCGACTCAATACCATCATGGACTCCACTAAGGTCATGGTGCTGGACAAGGGTCGGCTCGTCGAGTACGCGCCTCCAGAACAACTGCTTCAGGATAAGAAGTCTGTCTTTTATAACCTAGTAAAAAATGCAGGTTTGGTTAGCTAGTATCTTCCTCATATGTAATAGATAAATATTTTATAATTTATATAGTTACTTGATAATTTATGTATTTAGCCTGTCGTTGTAGACGAAAAAGTGGACCTCTAATTTTTGAAAATGTATTGGAAATTGTAATTTAACATTCATTTGAAAGAATGAATGAAGTAATGAAATATCATGAATCATGATAAAAGAATACAGGAATATAATTTCGCTGATTTTATTTATTAAACAATGTTTTTTATAAAATTGCATTTTAAATATTTTTCAAATTTCCAGAATATAATATTCCATAGCGATCTACACAACGCTAGCTTGTGTTATGCTAGCATGCGGAACATACTTAGATATTTTTTTGTAAATAAAAATATTATTCATAGAAACACCTGGACCAATGCAAATAGCCATATTCATGCATACAAATACTTGCACTGAGCGGGGATTGAACCCGCCTCCTGCGTGGCTGCCGCATTCACTGCCACAGAAGCTGTCCATCCATATAATCCTACAAATTTTCGTTAAACCCATCGCGATAGTGCTCGTAGGGGGGTTTCAGCAGTAAATAAGAGTTCCTTTATAATAATTATATAGGCATCCTTATGGTACTACAAGTTTGCTATAATTATTTCCCATACATTATAATATTTAAATAAATAATAAAACACATCTGCAATATCAAGTTTCTGTTTCTAGGGAATTGCTTACTTTACTCGTGGCAACACCGATTTTAGATCTGTCAAAAGTATTTTAATTGTCAGTTTGTCACACTGACTGTCTGTCAAGAGTGTCAAGTCAGTCAATCAAAACTTGCTTCTGAAAAGTTTTGTTTGTGCGCTACATTCAAAATATTTTTTTTACAAAGAAATTCGTAATACAGTTTCCCGACTTTATGAAGAATGACTTCACAGCCAACAATGGATTATTTTTGTGGATCTCCATTTTGGGTATGTTATACTTATTGTAGTTTACTCGTATGTACATTACTTGCTCATGTTTTTACAGATTTAATTGTTGTGCAATCACTTCCATGAATCTTTTCACTTAAAGTTAACTATTAATTTTTAAGTATGCTTAAATATTTTTTGCGTACTGGCTTCGGTTACCTGTTCCTTATAACTCAAAACGTTATTCATATTTTTTGCGCAATATGATGATCTCTTTCAACTGAGTAAACAAGTTTACAGGTATGTCAAGAGACAACAATGAAAGATAACAAAACTAATATAATATACATATATATTCATTAAAAATATTAGGTATTTAATGAATGTATAAGTAATTGGAAAAGTATGTAATGAACAGGATGTAGGAATAATAATAATTATTATGGAAATATCTACATCATGTTGTAGTGTGATAGACAATAATTATGTGTGAATATACAATAATGTTAACGGGAATTAATGCATTCATTGTGTAGGTACATACTTACATTTGATTTGCCCGATGTTACCATGATCGCGTTAATTCCCATTAACATTGTTGTATATCATGGAATGCGATAGTTTAAAAGTAATAATATGTGTGAATATCTCTGCAATCTATATTTCATAACACAAGCTAATGAAGCTATGCCTATTACTTTGGGTCTTGATAGCAATGTCATAATTTAGAACAATTATTGTATGAAAAGATATCTGAAAGTTAGTTGATGCTGAGAAATACTAGACTTCTAAAACTGATGTATCCTTAAATTTATTGTAGTTGTAGTAATGGAAGGCAAGCATAAAAAAAATTTAGACTTAATATATGGTAAAATTCTAGCTATGCTGTAACCCAGTCCAATTTTGCCACTAAGTTATGAATATCTTAAATTTTAGAATTCCAGCCTGACATGGAATACAGACAATCCAGATTTCACTTCATGTTTCCAAAAGACTGCACTTGTTTGGATTCCCTGTGCATATCTTTGGCTGACAGCTGTGATTGATGTATACCAAATGGTTACTAGTAAAGAGGCTAACATACCACGGAATAAACTGAATATTGGCAAAATGTTTATAACATTACTCATAATACTGCTACAAATTATAGACATATGTGAAGTTATTTATGGATCTTCTAGAAAGCAGAGAAAATTTTCAGATGGCGATTATTATGATCCAGTTGTGAAGTTACTGACTTTTGTAAGTACCTAAGAAAATGTTCTTAATGTTAAGTTCCTTTAGCTAAATTTCAGATTTTGTTTTCGAGCTTTTATTGCGATTCAGGGGGGTGCCCATAATGCATTTTTTTTTTGGATGTCCATTGTTTTATTGAGACAGTCAGTCACATCCTATGTCCAGGGAAGTGACATCCCACTGGGCCTTTTACCAATATCTGTTAGGCCTACGCTACAGTTGATGGCAATTACGTCGCGTTGGTACACCAATACATGTGCATTAACCTATCCAATAGTGAGCCTCTGTGGCATGGTGGTAGTAAACGTGACCACTACGCAGAAGGCTTGGGTTCTTGCTCCAAATTTAACCGGAAAGCCCCGACTGCGAGTGACGTCAATTTATGACGTGAATAACATCAATGGACTCAGTGATCTGTTAAAATAGTGCCGTCCGTACCTATGTGTTTTGTCGTACATAGTACCTACAATTTGTACTTATCTACAGAAACATTATCCTATCGATGTTTATAATGAATATACCTACCTATAGGTATTCTCTACCAATATTAAAAGTGTTATGTTTGTACCATGTACTTAATACTCGCATCTAGCCTTGAAAACATATTTAGGTATATTATATGAATGGTACCTATCTACAGCCTCTGTGGCGTGCCGAAAATGAACGCTGCTCAGAGCAAAAATTTTGTATGCATGAATATGGGTTACATCAATGGGTTACATACATTGGCCTGTTCGTATCTCGTAGAGCACGTAAAGCCATTGGTCGCGGTTGCTATACGAACGTCTATAGCAGTAGAGACAGGTCCGATAGTTCGTAAGAATATCGGTAGATGACTCCACTGTCGCCTTAAAGACGGTTAAGAAGGGAAATTTGATTCACATCGGGCGTATCTCGGTAGCCGAGTTGGTCAAGGCATTCCCCCTGTAAGGAAAAGATCGCGGGTTCGAGTCCCGCCCGAAAATATTATTTTTCCGTGTATTCGATTTGTATTGTTAGCATAGGTAGGTACATAGTTAATGCTGTAAAATTCAAATGTATGAAAAAAGATTAAGTGACGTTATAAAATCGAATAGTCAAATTGGTTACTATTATAGGTTGGGTGGATGATTAGGGTAAGTCCGGGGGAGTTGGCCATAGTTTTTTCAGATAGAGATTACAATAAAACTACAATTGCTAATAGACAATAATCAACTTTTATTTAAACTCTGGTCATTAAACATACATTTTAAAACAAAAAATATCAACTTCTACAATAATCAGTCTCATAATTTCCTTTTTTTTTTTAAATCACGATTGGCCATCTCTCCCAGTGTGTCCGGTATAGTTGGCCATAGTAGCAAAGGAGAGACGGCCAGTTTACTAACATGTCGTTAATTTTTATTCTTTGTGTTTCTTCAGCCTTAGCTCATTCTTCTTTTTTTGCCCACATTTGGAACACATGTCATTGAACTCAGTACAGTTCTCGTGTACCCACAACTGACATAAAATGCATTGCAGCCAGTCTTCAGTGAGTTGGGTTACATAATAATTTTCACCACATCCCACACAGTTATCCCTTTCACTGTAGTCATCTTGGTCATCAGACGAATCACACAGCATTGGCTCATCCACATCCTCATCGCTACTTTCTGATAAATTTGTCAATAATTTTCTTTTTCTTGATGCGCGTTTTAGTGGCTTTTTCTCAATCCTATTTTCTTTTTTCACACTTCTTGCGGCAATTTTCTCTTCTTTAGTCTTTTTAAGCGCTTCCTTACTCTTTCGAATGTCAATATGCTCATCTGATGTCAATAATATGCCAACCTGTTTAGCACGCCTACGTGCCTCCACCACCTTGGGGAACAGGGGATATTTGTTTTAAGAGGCGTGTTGGAGTTAAATCTGGTAACTTGTTTCGTGGCGGGGATTTTTCTCTTAGCATCGATATTTCTAATGATGTAGAAGCAACATCTGATATCGTCTCAGACCTTGGGTTTAAAATTATTTGCTCTTGAGAACAACTTTGCTCAGCACTTGCTAGTGGAATGTCTTGTAACTGAAGTAAAACATTGGGAGTTGTGACAGTATGCAGAGTATTCTCTTGCTCCTCAACCACAGCAATAACTGGACGAACATTTTGAGGTACAGATATGTGTCCTGCCAATTCTGCGGTAAATGCGTAGTCGGGAATCGCGCACGGGTTGAATGGGTAGACCCCTGTAGCTTTAAACCCTGCGATACCGTTTTCTGCAGTGGCCGCCTTTCCCCATGCTTTATTTAATAAATCTCCAAAGGATAGTCTTGTAATGCGACGACCGGGATTTTGTGTTAGCCAAAGCCGACACTGCTCGTAAAAATGACTCTTCAATGATTTGAATACGGTCCTGTCGAGTGGTTGTAGATAATGTGATGTGTGGCTTGGCATGGAAATAAGTACAATATTATTGCTCTTGGCGTATTCTAACATTTCAACAGAATTACAGTGGGTGGAATGGCCATCTAACAGCAGCATAACTTTACCTGCTGGTTTTCGTGGTACGAAATGCGTTTTTAACCATTCAATAAACAAATCAGATATAATATAGGCTGACTTCGGGGACATGAAAAGTTTTGACCCAGGTGGCATACCGTCTTGAAATTCAGCTTTTTTATTCTTACCTTTCATTATGCAAACAGGGGGTAAGAATGTACCCTCGGCATTACAGCAAGCTATTACTGTTATTGTTTCCCCCTTCTCAGTTGACGTAACTGTTGACACAGCCTTACTTCCTTTTTTTGCTAGAACATGCCCTGGTCGATTATTAAGCTGTAGCCCAGTCTCGTCCATATTAAATATGCAACTCGGCTCCAACATTCTCTCAGAATCCACTGTTACGATACTTTTAAGAAGTTTAAAATAGTCGTCAACCTCCGATTTATTCATAGCATTTGTCCTAGCTATAGAAACACCTTCGGACTTTCTTATACTAATGTCTGGGTTTCTTCGTAAAAAATTTTGCACCCAGTCATAGCCAGCCTTTTCGAGTTTTCTATTAAATCTATGTTTTATGTTCAATTGTTCTGCAAATTTGTATGCAATATTTCTAACATCATCAATAGTCAATGGGAAACCAGTTTTCTGCATAGCTGTGATGTGGTTTGCAAGTTTAATTTCATTTTCTGTGCCAAATAGAGAAGATGGCCCCATAGGTCCTTTTTTGTCATTCTGGTTTTTATAACGTCTCTCTAAAGTTTTTCTTGGGATCTGATATGTTTTAGAAGCTGCATAAATTGTCATTTCACCATTTGCAACAGAATCCATTGCTGCTTTCAATGCTTCTTCACTCCAATTCCCTCTATAGGTCAGAGCTTTCCTTTGGTATTTATTTGGCATCTGAAAATAAACAAGGTAATATAAATGGTTTGCCCTAAACAGTACGAGATGTTGTTACGCTATCTAATATGAAATATAAATTAATTATGTAATGTTTTGTTAAATGTGAAATAAATTAAAAAAATTACAAAACATATTTCTTAGATCAAGGTGAGATGGCCATAAGGCCATCTAACCCAGATATTATATGGCCATCTCTACTAATTGTCCGGGACAGATGGCCTCACAATAATTTAAAAAATATATAAACAATTCAGACGCCAATTTGAGGTTAGGTTAAAGTTTGGTTCATAAACTGTCCTCAACAATTCTAGAAACACGAATATCTTGCAATATTTTATCACTAAACTCTGGAACGTAAACTCTTTAAAAACTTTAGGTACTGTACTAAACAATATAGGTATTTTTTACTCACTTTTTGTTTTATTTTCGCCGGCGTTCGTGCGTAGCGTCGTTCCCTCACACAGCACGAAGCGAACTGACGCAAACGTAGTGCCCTCTAGTTATTAGAATTATGTTTTTTTCGGGTGGCCATCTCTCCCGTACGGCCATCTACCCCGGACTTACCCTAAAAACAAATAAAAAGTATAAAATAAGAAACGACGCAATTTTTACCGCTGTTTTACCAATCTTAATTCAATAAGCTCGGTTAGATAATTTATTTTAACTAAGTATAGGAAAATACCCAATTGGTTCTTTCACGGAAAATGTAGAAGAGAAGTTCAGCAACATCACAGTGACTGGAAGATCAACCTCAACTGAGTTAGGCACGGTAAGACCCATCATGGAGGAGTGGCTAGTGATACCACACGGCAGCCTCTCGTACCGGCTGACGCAGGAGATTATCGGCCACGGGTGTTCCGGGAGTTACCTATGTCGGATCCGGAAGGAGCCAACGTCCGAGTGCCATCACTGTGATACGAGTGGGGACACAGAGCTGCACTGCTGCTGGGTCCTAGTGGCGGCTCTGGGGGTGGGAGTCCTCACACTCGCCACGTTGCTCACAGCGATGGTACGATGCCCGAACGCTTGGGGCGTGGCCTCCTCCTTCTGCGAGCAAGTAATGCTCGAGAAGGAGGCGGCCGGTCGGGTCCGGACTAGACTCCGGGTCCGGGAAGCGCGCGCAGAGCGAAGGCGCAGAACGACCTCCGTCCTCCATGAGCGCTGGCCTGGGGGTGACCGGTGGAGCCGCCTGTCACCCTAGCAGAAGCCGCGGCGGCGGCGCAAACTGCGCCTCCCCGTAACCGGGGCTAGATGGGGACCCTGTGGTCCCCACAAACCGAAGGGGGCCATCTCGAAAGAGATGGTCCTGGGTCTATATAACATTATAGGTATCTATACTACGAGCGTTATATGATGATCCCTATGACAGTTCGTTAGCGCTTAACATTGTACTGACGTCCTATCACATCAAATCCTTTAGAGGTCCATTAAAAAGACGAAAAAATCATAATTGTGTACAATTGTAAATTATAAAAATGAATATTAAGAAATTATTACGTAATGTTCGGAAATAATAGAAAAAAACTCAATGCAAATGTACATGGTACGTGCTGCAAAAGTTACGTCGTCAAGCTGTTATCGACTAAGAAGGGACACATCGATAAACAAAATATCGATAATTTGTTGGAAATATAAAACAAATGCTTTGAGTTTGTATTTTATTTATATCAATCTGAATCTGATACAGGGTCAATCGGATCTTCAAAATCTGAGTCTGAACTGCAGCTATCCGTGACGTTTATTATTAACGGTTGGTCAATGATATTGTCGTATTGTACATCTCGATCCCAGTCTTGTAAGCAAATTTTCTTCGTTCTTTCGACCACTTTTCGCCAATCGTCAGCTGTCACTTGAGCGCAAGCTTCTTCCAATAAAACCATCATTTTATTTGCCGTGAATGGCGGAGTTGTGTTATGCCTAGCTGCATGACCTGAAAATATTTGTACATTCAGTAATTATTTTTAGAAATAAATGCATATACATAATATTATATAAATAAAAAATATAGATACCTTTGATCTGCGCCCATATCAACTCGATTGCATTATATTGGCAGTGATAGGCCGGTAACCGAATTACCGTGTGTCCATATGATTTGGCCAATTCTTCCAAAAAATATGATGGGTGCGTCTGTTGTTTGTGAAAGTTCAACAGTCTAACCAACTCTTTTTTTAACATCTGACTGTCAGTTTCCACACCATTGCCGTGTAACCACTATAATTTCAGCTTTTTTGTTATTGCTGCTGGGGGGTTTGTTAATTTGAACTGAGTGATATGAAGCATTGTCCATTAAAATATAGTGAGGCTCATTCAAATTTTCTAATAGTTTTATAAAACATGTCTTAAAGTTTTCGAAATTCATTTCCTCGTGGTACTCCGTTGTTTTCACTGACTTAAAAGCCCACAGGCAATTCGGCACAAAACCTGTAGCTGTGCCAGCGTGGCAAATGATTAAGCGCTGGCCCTTTCCTTCAGGAGTTTTTGTGCTGGATTTCGCTGTGTCATCCGTCCATGCCTTACCTACAGTATGATTGGCGTTCAGCCATGTCTCATCAAGGTATACTACCTTCTCCCAGTTATCAATTTGTTTGATTTTGCGAAGAAAATCGCATCGTAGTAAAGCTATGTCAGTACGCTCCATTAATATTTTTCTCTTGTCACATTTTTTATAGCGGAATCCACATTTTTTCAAAACAATTCTAAGAGAAGTAGCACCGCCTTTGAAGAGTTCTGCAGCTTTTAATGAAGATAATAACTTCTGGCAGGTCGGTAGTTCACCTCGTAGGTAGTAACCATAAATATGATTGCGTATAGCATCTAAATCAAATTCATCAGGTTCTGTTATATGACATAACCTTTTCTTTTTCTTTGGTGTTAATAGTTTATTGTCCTCCATGGACGACTCCCCAAATTTTTCCTTTGTTATTCGAGAAACAGTAGCCTTTCCGATTCCTAGAGCATCGGCTACACGATCGCGAACATTGTCAAGCGGTAACAAGGGTCCGCCATTTTGTTGTTCACAAGCAAAATAGTCTCGCAAACGAACTACAAACTCGCGAACTTCACTGTTGAGAACAGTTTTCCGCTGTGTTTTCGGCATTTTGCAAAACCGAAAATCAACAAACAGGTAACAGAAAATCAACAAATAACACAAAACAGCGAAAACAGAAACAAAACTCAGCTAACAAAGAAAGACGTGGCGCATACAAGGCGAGCACTCGTATGACGCGATGTGATGCGGTGTGACAAGAAGACAAAACAGACTGACAAGACATGACATGACTGAATTAAAAAAATACGGTAGGTCTATGGCCTCCATTTAAATACTTTTCCATGTAATCCATAATTGCCAGCTAATTATGAATTCTTTAAAATTCAATTCAAAAAGAATTTTAAATTCTTTAAATTATGCAATTTGAATAAAAATTAAAGTATAGTAAAATAAAATATAATAAGGCTGTTACTTTTTTATCTAGTGTTTTATGTCCATCAATGCGCGTAGTCTTTTTTTCAAAATAAATAAATATTGCTTATTATGTTGAATGGCCTGGCTGAATGACATGACATTTGCCTGAAAAAACAGTATTTTATCGAAATTGTTTCGCATAACTAATACAACTGTCAGTTGAAACGTCATAGGGATCATCATTCGGCGATACCACTATAATAAATAGGCAGATGTTATAAACAGTAGAGTGCTCGAAGATCGGGCTCTAACTACCCTACCCGTAACGAATGCCATAAATGTTCCAATGGCAACCGGGAACCGGGACCAAGGCTTTAACGTGCTTTCCTAGGCACGGAAACAGCCAGATCTAGACCAATGCAAATAGACATATACATAGCATTGAGCGGGAATCGAAACCGCGCCCCCTGCGGATTAGTCGCGTTCGCTACCGCCACGTACCTACCTACCTATTATTAACAGAAAGAACGAAAATGCATTTATTTTTCGCAACTGCAGCACATACCCAGGAATGATTACAAAAATAACATCATAAATAAATAATTACAACAAACAAAGTTAACAAAATAAAAATGACAGATATAGAACCTGAGGTTGAAAGCCAAATAAACTTATCTAAACATCAAACAGAGATTTCGTTTAAAGTTTATTTTTGTAGGTATCAGTAGATACCCGTCATTTTCAATAAACAGTACCTACCTGCGTCATAAATATTATTCAAATACGTACCTATGTATGTAAATGTTAATCTTCTATGTTAATAGAAGAGTATTAGGACATGACAAATAATTAAGTACCTAGGTGCCTATGTGATAATAATATTAATCCCTTTATGCCTAATTCTTCTTTGCAGATGCGTAGAGATGTTGCGTCTTTGACAGTATTTTGCCGTCTATACCATGGGGAATGTACTGATGACCTCTTCCAATTAGTCCTACCCTCTCCTTTCCTCCACAGAACAATACGTGCAAGGTTTCATTAGCATGCGGTGCAAAATATACCTTCTAGAACCAAGCGGTTCGGTGAATCGTTCCTATACCGCAACATTAAGACCTGGAACTCCCTGCCAGCTCACGTGTTTCTCTCTTCCTACAGTCCCGGGTCCTTTAAGCGGAGCGTGAAAGGCATCTGTTGAGGCCGTCAAGCTGAGTGCCACCATTGTTAACATGGTACATGTTTACGACGGTGACCCTCTTTCTGAGACTTTGCCTTTAGCTTACCATCAGGCGAGGTGAAATCAAATTGACGCTCCATCTGACAGCCCTTTGGCGATATCTAAGTTCTGTAGTTAAACCATGTTGGAGTTTTTAGGGTTCTAACCACCCATAACGAGTGCCAAAGACCCACAGATGTTCGAATGAGATTCGGGATCTATGGCTTAACGTACTCTCCGAGAAATTAAATACTGTCGATAATATTATTTATGCAATGGTCTGTTTCAGGTGTTATCAGCAACGCTATTATCATACAACAGAAAGTATGGCATGCGGACTTCAGGAGTACTTTGCATATTCTGGCTACTCCTTATTTTGTGCGGATTTCCTCAGCTTAGGACCCAAATTACGAATTATAAGACCACAGACGACGCGTATGTCCGATATAATTTAGCCAGTTATATCGTGTACTATTTGCTAGTTATAGTTATGTTTATATTGAATTGTTTCGCGGATTTGCCTCCTAAAGACACACCCTACATTTATGACGAGGTATTTTAGTTCTATTTAGTAAAAAATAACAAAGTACTAACTACTAACTGAAGCACAAATGTGTATACAATGTCTGAAATACCTCATATCACAGAACATCGCCTAACTGCTTCTAAGAGAAATGTAAGTACGCTAAGTATCATGATACTTGAACGCTTATCTCATTTTATTCATTTACAAATATTTTTAATTATGTAAGTATTCACGGAACCAGTTGAGTCAGTAAACCCGCAAGCGAGTAGCATATTAATTTACTAAAATATACATATTTGATCATGCTTATAACTAATTCGTCTTTAGAACTTGATTAAGTTCGTTAAACTATTTCATTAGGAAACGAGACATGGTGGGCTCAAATGCCACCCATTGTATTTCGGTAGGCGGTGCACTGACACCAACGACGGCGATGTGAACTGACTACATTATTGTAGGTCAAGACCTTGCTTTCAGCTACTGTAAACTAAAAATCTACTGGTTTACCATCCTTGGTATTTCAGGTCACACTCGGGCACTTTAAGGATTGAACATGATTCTGATCGCCCGCTGTCTGCCAATAATCGTCCTTCCCCTACCCTTTGCTTTAAGAATGTGACAAACTCTTGCCATCGCACCCTTTTTTACGAATCCTAAAGAGTTACGAATCACGGCAAGCATTGACGTTGTATTTTCATTCAACAGAGACAATCTCCAGAAAATTCGTCAGGCTTTTTCAGTCGACTTACGATTAGCTGGTTTGATAGAATAGCTATAACTGGATACCGAAGAACATTAACTGAAAATGACTTGTGGCCTCTGAATCCTCAACATGTTTCTAAGGAATCTGTCGCAAAATTTGAAAAACTTTGGCATCGTGCTTCAAGGAAACTAGAATCGTAAATAATTAGGATGATTACTTGTCACTTTCTCGTATCCACCGGAATGTTAACCTCCATAAGAACACTTTTATATAAATTCCAGAAAGTCTAATGGACATGAATACTCAGAAACTTTCTCTTCAAGAAATCAAAAGAGGGCGAAAAGACCAGTCTCTGTGTTTCCAATAGTGTGCAAAGCTTACGGAAGACTATTTTTAGTTGCTTTGGTATTAAGGCTATTTAACGATCTACTTACATTTGCGGCACCGGAGTTACTTAGGTGAGTTCTAGAGGTCTGGTCTGGTGCATACAAGTGGTAATGGCATAATTACTTCTCTTCATGCCGTATCTGGTTAAAATTGCCATCTTGTCCCAAGAAACTATGTTTAACTTACTACAGTTGGCGTGCATTTTTTTTTCTTTTCCAGATTACTTATAGAGTTTGTTGAGGGTAATGAACCAACATGGAGAGGTTACCTTTATGCTGTTGGAATGTTTGTAAGTTCTATCGTACAAGCTGCATTCATGGGGCAGTTTTTCATAAAGACTTATGTTGTTGGTGTAAAAATGAATTGCGCTTTGAGCAGCATGGTTTATAAGAAAGCGCTAAGCTTGTCTAACGAGGCTAGAAAGAAGTCAACAGTGGGTGAAATTATTAACTTAATGTCTACTGATGTGAGCAGGTACGTATGATAAACAGAGCATAATATAAAAAGGGGTGTACAGAGATCAAGGTGTGAAGTACTATTTATAAAGTAATCGTAATTAAATAAATTACGTTTTAAATCTGAACAAAATCTTCTTCTTTTCCTTTGCTTCTTCCAATTATCATTAGGTTGGCTTTCCTCGGTACTCCGCGCCGTGACGCTCTATTCTGGGTTGTCTGGTTGTCAATATGGAAGGAGGGTCTGCAAGTCACACCAAAAAAAGAAAAAAGAAAAACACAGTATGCCTATAACCTTTAGGAAAAATTACACCTATTTTGTTGACAGGTTCAGTGATTTAACATTCATACATTTCTTGTGGTCCGCACCATTTCAAATAGCGTTGGCCTTGTACTTCCTATGGAATCAGTTGGGGCCATCGGTGTTGGCCGGTCTAGCAGTTATTATCGTGCTCATGCCAGTAAATGGAGTCTTTGCCAGCTTACAGAAGCAACTCCAAACCAAATTGATGCGTTACAAAGATGAAAGAATAAAACTTATGAGCGAAGTACTTAACGGCATCAAAGTAAGATAAAATAATTGATCACTCGATAACAATCTTTTATCGACTCAATCATTTTTGTACTTTTTTTGTGCTAGGTACTTAAGATGTACGCATGGGAGCCGAGCTTTCAAGAGTATATACTTAAAATTAGAAATAAGGAGCTGAAAATTTTAAAGAAGATGGCTTACTATAACTCTATCTCCGCCTTTATATATTATTGTACGCCATTTCTGGTAAGTGTTTGCAATTCACGACTACGACGACGGGTATATCATAATAAACGGTGTTAATTTGTTTCCAGGTATCACTGATGTCATTCACGTGTTTTGTGTTAGTAAACGACACAGAAGTTCTCGATTCAAAACGAGCATTTGTATCGTTGTCTCTTTTCAATATATTACGTTTTCCAATAACGATGTTGCCTAACGTCATACCTAACGTTATACAGGTTGGTAACAAAAACGCGCAAGTAACTTATGGTTTTACACGTTTTGTTTTTGTCTAAGAATTAATTGCATATCAACAGATTTATGTCAGCGTCCAGAGGTTGGATAATTTTCTGAACTCTGAAGAGTTAGATACCCTTATGATAGGACACAATGCTGATGAACGTGAGTATCAAGTACTATGCGCCTAAATTTTATATTACTCAATATTTCGATGACGAATGACAAAATACATCTATAAATATAAAAATCAATTGCTGTTCGTTAGTCTCGCTAAAACTCTAGAACGGCTTAACGGATTTATCTTATCTTGGTCTTGAAATGTTCGTGGAGGTCTAGGGAAGGTTTAAAAGGTGAGAAAAATTCGAATAATTGCCGGTAACCGACATCCACGCGGGCGGAGCCGCGGGCAAAAGCTAGTAATAGGATATATTCAAGAGTTGGACAAAGCAATGAACAACGTAACGAATTACATCGTTTGGTTCCAGGTGATCAGATTGTAGTAGAAAATGGTCACTTTTCTTGGGGTGATAAAGATGCAGAGCCGGTGCTGAAGAACTTGAGCGTGCGCATTCCTCAAGGCTCTCTAGTCGCTGTCGTCGGCGCCGTGGGCTCGGGCAAGAGCTCACTGCTGGCTGCGTTACTGGGAGAGATGGACAAACTCTCCGGTCGCGTTAATGTTAAGGGTACGTGTGCGTCATGAGCTATGAAGTGGCCTGGGAGCCGCCTGTCACCCTAGCAGAAGCAGGCTGTGGCGGCGGCGCAAAATGTGCCTCCCCGTAACCGGGGCTAGATGGGGACACTGTGGTCCGCACAACCCGAAGGGGGCCATCTCGAAAGAGATGATCCTGGGTCTGTCGGGATGCGAGAGATATGCTTTTGGCAATCTCACCTCCGGCAACCAAGGACCCAAGACGGCGTGCGTTTTAGTCGGTTCGAGTCCGACATGACCACCTCCACCGGCTCCGTGGGGATTTATCGCACGATAAAAAAAATGAGCTATGAAGTGCATTTAATTCTCTTGATCAGATATTCGTTTCTATTGGGAGACCAGACAGACATCGTTGATTGTCACTCCATAAATACGATCAGGGACGAATGGAATGAACTAAAAATTAAAATTTCAGGTACTACATCATACGTCGCTCAACAAGCGTGGATACAAAACGCCACTGTGCAAAATAATATTTTATTTGAGAAGCCATTAAACAAAATCAAATATAACCGAGTTATCAACACGTGTGCATTAAAAACAGATTTAGCCATTCTTCCTGGTGGCGATCAGACAGAAATTGGTGAGAAAGGTAAGTCCCTAAAATGTGCAATGCCTTCAAGTGATGGATGAACACGATATTGTAATACGTTGCCATATTGGCACTACAACACCCCCCAGGCATCAACCTGTCGGGCGGGCAGAAGCAGCGCGTGGCGCTGGCGCGCGCGGCGTACTGCGACGCTGACAACTACTTCCTGGACGATCCGCTCAGCGCCGTCGACTCGCACGTCGGGAAACATATTTTCGATCAGGTAGATAAATGAACATTACTCTTTGGTAGCTATTTAATTGAAGTGACTTTCAGGCCAGATATATGTTTCAAACATTCCTGTTGAGTAATTTTACTAGCTTAGTGGCATCACAGGGCGTATGCTGTATGCTATAACAGTTCCTATGGCCCGTTCTTTACAGACGCAGCTTTTCTTACATAATAACATGTGAAGCATGTATGTTTAAACAGGTAATAGGTCCAAATGGTCTGCTAAAGAACAAAACCCGTGTATGGGTAACCCACAACATCTCGTATCTGGCACAAACAGATTTAGTGCTGGTACTGCGCGAGGGAGAAGTGTCGGAATGTGGCACTTATCAACAGCTTCTTGAGAAGAAGGGTGCCTTTGCTGATTTCTTGTTACATCATTTAAGCGTCGCCGAACAAACGGCATCGGCTGAAGGTAAGATTCAATAAAATATTTTCACTGTTAAAAACTATAGTGACAGTTTTAGTTTCACTGCACAGCTGGTATATTCTTTCCCACTGTTATATCCAGAGCAAAATTAGGTACCTTTACCATTTGACTAACTGTTGCTCGCGGCTCCTCGCGCGTGGAATCCTGATTCCGTTTCTTCAACGCGGAGGACACTATTACATGGATAAAAAGTAGCATATATGGAGTTCCAGCCTATAATTTCCAAGATACTCGGTGATTTTGTTACCTTATAATTTCCAGAACTGGAAAAAATCAAACGGGATCTAGAGAGTAAACTCGGTTCAGAATTTCATCGCAAGTTACAGTGGGCTCGGTCCTTGTCTTCTGGTGCTCGTTCTACTACATCTGAAACAGATGGCGCAGGTAATAACAGTACAAATTACAGGTTGTGTGCGGTAAAGGTTTTTTTAAACCGCTTATTATATTCGACCCATGCTAGATACTTTGAATATTAAACTCCCCAAAATGGCCGCGTGTCGCACTCAAACCGACTAACCGTACGCCGTCTGTCGGTCGTAGGTTGCCAGAAACAAAATATATCTCGCACCTTGACCGTCCCAGCAAGGCCATCTCTTTCGAGCTGCCTATACTTAGCAATCGATATTGAGTCAATATGTTTACAAGGAGTATTTAAAGCTTCATAAAGCAGCCCAAACGAATCAGGCACTGACGCAGGTTTTGTGGGAACTAGTAAGTGACTGGTAGGCAATAGGTAGGCTTCGTTAAATGAAATAGATCGGTAAATACAAGGTTGATTTTAATTCACTATTATTACTTTACACTTTAACTTATTATGATCTCAGTACAGAACTACAAACTTATTATGATATAATTAATGAACTTGGATGCGAACTTTAAAATAATCTTTACTGGAAAACGTAATGTTAGGACTGCGTGTGCGACAACGAGCGAGCGTGGATTCGCCTTCAGAGACCGTGGCTGACTGGTCGTACGAGCAGTGGCCGGCGGCGGCGTCCGCGCCTTCGGCCGCCCAGCACTGCGCATGCGTGTTGCGCATGCGCGTTGCGCGGCCTCCTACTCGTACGACTCGCTTGTTGCGCGATTAATAAAACTACCTAACGTTTAAGTAGGCACCGCAGGCGCCACATCACCCCCCCCTTGAGCCCGGGCTACGGGCGATAATAAGGGCCATAATGGTCAGGGAAGCGTACCGTACGGCCTGATCGCGTTCTTCTAACGCCGCTGGGATCCTCAGCTTCAGGTGTAGAATTGGTGACGTGTGAACGGTAGAGTGGTGTAGATGTGCTATTTTGTGTTGTCTGAGCATGAGTGTTATTGTCTAGTGTAGTCTGGTTAGTATGCGAGTCACGGAGTATGTAGGCCGGCTTAAGTCTGTCTATTGATACTGTGACTGTTTTATCCCTAAGGAGGAGTTTGAAAGTTTTCTCCCCCCGTTCGAGGACCTTATGTGGTCCGGTGTAAGACGGTTTGAATGACCCGCATGACGCGTTATCCCGTAAGAACACGTGAGATGCCGTCGCGAGGTCCTTAAATATAAATATGGCGCGGTTACAGTGACGCGATGCTTGTGATGGTTGCAAGTTCCTTGCGATCATGCGTAACCTATCCACAAACTCTGTTATGTCCGTAGTGTCATGTGGTTCGGGTTGTAAGAAATCCCCTGGTAGTCTCAATGTCTGACCGTATACTACTTCTGCAGCTGTCGCCTGAATGTCGTCTTTGTAGGCATTGCGTATACCCAGGAGTACCAGTGGGAGAGCATCCACCCAACTGTCGTTCCCGTGACAAGTTATAGCGGCTTTAAGCTGCCTGTGGAACCTTTCGATCATGCCGTTTGCTGCGGGATGATATGCGGTAGTTTTTCTGTGTTCGAAGCCGGCTATCTCGGACAACTTTTTGAAGAGCGCAGACTCGAATTGCCCCCCACGATCTGTCACAATTTGTGTAGGACAACCGAAACGCGCAATCCATCCATATAGGAGGGCTCTTGCTACCGTTTCAGCCATGATGTCTTTAATAGGTATTGCCTCTGGCCATCGCGTGAAACGATCGATAGCGGTTAGACAATACCGATATCCTTGGGACAACGGAAGGGGGCCGATTAGGTCAATGTGGATGTGCATAAACCGAGAGCGTGGCAGTTTATATGTACTCAGAGGTGCTGAGACGTGCCGTGTTATTTTGGACTGTTGACACGCTATGCAATTTTTCGCCCATTCTCTGCAGTCTTTCCTCATTTCAGGCCAGACGTACCGCTCAGCAACGAGCTTGGCACTAGCGTTCGCCCCAGGATGGCTGAGAGAATGCAGGCTATCGAAGACTTGTCGTCGAAATGTTCTCGTGACATATGGTCTCGGTGTCTTGCCGCTCTCATCGCAGTACAATTCAGACCTCGATCCCGGCAGTAGAATTTTTTTTAGGTGCAGTGAGGTACTACCGTCCAGCAACTGTTTGAGTTCCAGGTCGGTACTCTGCGAGTTTGCTAACTCGTTCAAGTTGACAGGCTGGACGATTTCCTCAATTCGGGACAAGGCGTCAGCTACGATGTTGTCCTTGCCTGAAATATGCCTGATGTCCGTGGTAAACTGTGAGATGAAATCCAGATGTCTGAATTGTCTTGGTGAGCAATTTTCCTTACGCGTGTGGTACGCATAACAGAGGGGTTTGTGATCTGTGTAAATTACAAACTCTCTAGCTTCGACCATATGCCTGAAATACTTGATAGCTTCATATACTGCCAGTAATTCTCGATCGTACGGCGAGTATTTCTGTTGTGCAGGGCTCAGCTTGCGCGAGAAAAAAGCTAAGGGTTCCCAAGCATCACTCTTCAGTTGCTGCAGAACTGCACCTAATGCGGTATCTGAGGCGTCCGTCACAATGGCGAGTTTAGCATCTATGTCTGGGTGTGCCAACATAGTAGCCTGGCAGAGACCGCGCTTGCAAGCCTCGAACGCTTCAGTCTCTTTGGGTGTAAAGCTCACGGGGTGAGAACCTTTCACAGACCCCGCTAGGAGCGCGTTAAGAGGGGCTTGGTGATCTGCGGCACCTGGGATGAAACGCCTGTAAAAGTTTATCACCCCTAGGAACCTCCGGAGTTCACGAACGTTTTTCGGTGGTGTGAAGTTAGCGATAGCGTCAACCTTTTCTGGTAATGGTTTGGTACCTTTTGCAGAGATGCTGTAACCTAAAAACGTTACCTCTGACGCTCCAAACACGCATTTGGATGGGTTAATTACCATCCCATACGTTTGCAACCTAGTAAACACCTCGCGTAAATGATCTTCGTGTATTTTTTTATTTGGGGAGAAAACTAAAAAATCATCTAAGTACCCATAACAAAAATCTAGTCCCCTCAACATCTCGTCTACAAAACGCTGAAACGTCGCCCCCGCGTTCCGCATCCCAAACCCCATGTACGGAAACGAATACAGGCCGAAGGGGGTGGTGATAGCGGTCTTAGGAACATCATCAGGATTGACAGCAATCTGGTTATAAGCGCGAACTAGATCAATAGTTGAGAACACCTGGCAACCGGCGAGATTGTGTGCAAAGTCATGAATGTGACGTATAGGGTAGCTATCGGGGATCGTTCTCGCGTTCAGCATTCGGTAATCCCCGCAAGGTCGCCAACCATTATCTTTCTTGGGTACCAGGTGTAAGGGGGACGCCCAAGGTGAATCGGAGGGTATCGCTATACCGTTTGCAAGCATAGTTTCAAACTCCGCCTTAGCGATTTTTAATTTGTCTGGTGCCAACCGTCGCGGTGTACACGATACGGGTGGCCCAGGTGTAGTGCGTATATAGTGTCTAGTGTTGTGTGTAGGTGTCTTATGAATACCCGACGGGCGTGTAATGTCAGGATACTCGCGCAGTATATCATGATATGTAGAATCACCAATTCTTACCTTAACTGAAGAGACGATGTCAGAAGAAAGGGCAGGCGAAGCCGGAGTCGCGAGCGATGTACCGCCATCAATAAGGCGTTGACCTCGTACGTCCACGATTAAGTTATACCACGATAAAAAATCCACCCCTATTATCGCCTTTGTTACATCAGCAACGATAAACCTCCACTTAAAGTCTCTGCGTAAACCTATGTTTAATTTTAAATGTACATACCCGTAGGTATTTATAACACTGCCATTAGCCGCACACAACTCGTAATCACTTTTACTGTTATTGAATTTCACGAGCGATTTAGGAAAAACACATACGTCACTTCCGGTGTCTACGAGGAATCTGGTTCTAGTCTCCCGATCCGTCACGAACAGGCGACCTGTTGCCCGACAGTCATTGGTCGCCATCACTGACTGCCGGTCGCTTTTCCCGAGAAGTCACACGGTTTTCTGCATTGGGTTGCTTGGTCGCCGAACCTATAGTGGTACCAGCAAACCGGGAACTGGCGATAATTTAACTCCGACCGCGTGGTAGGCGCTCGGTCTCGTGAGAGGCTTCGGTTCCGGTTACGAGCGTGGTCACCGCCTCTATCACGAGACATCCTGTTTACGTTAGCGGCTAGGGCCTGTACCTGCTTGGTTAGCTCTGAAATTTGCACCGCCATTGGATCCGAGCTGCTATTTGAAGGTGAGGTACTCACAGCTGATGTGTACGCTACTTGCGGCCCTGCTACGTCATGAATGGCGTCCGCAAGCTCTGCCAACTCGGCTAGGCTGGCATTTTTTTGCGAAGCGACGATGGCTTGGGTACTGTGGGGCAGGCGTGTGGTCCAAATAGTGCGTAGGAATTCCTCCGGGACGCCTGGCCCTGCCAGGTTAAGCAGATGGCGGTGAAATTGTGAGGGCTTTCGGTCGCCTAGCTCCTCGTGCATCAGCAGTTGTTTAATTTTATTCTCACGCGATGCAGACAATCGCCCGATTAACTCCGCTTTGAGCCTCTCATATTTATTTGTTGGGGGAGGGTTGGCGATGATGTCCTCCACTTCGGCCGCGTACTGGGTGTCTAAGTTTCCAACTACGTAGTAGTACTTCGTGTCGTCCGTTTTGATTGCGGCTATAGCAAATTGAGCCTCCATCTGTGCGAACCAAAGCGCAGGTTTTTCAGCGTAGAACGGTGGTACGCGAACGCCGACGCGAAAGGACTCGTGCGGTCCCTCCGTCTTACTGCCACCTACACTAGCTCCCGTTTTCATTTTTTCAACTGACTTGTCTTCCGAGTCCATCTCGTTGGTTTTGATCGTCGGGGTCACCACTGTGGGAACTAGTAAGTGACTGGTAGGCAATAGGTAGGCTTCGTTAAATGAAATAGATCGGTAAATACAAGGTTGATTTTAATTCACTATTATTACTTTACACTTTAACTTATTATGATCTCAGTACAGAACTACAAACTTATTATGATATAATTAATGAACTTGGATGCGAACTTTAAAATAATCTTTACTGGAAAACGTAATGTTAGGACTGCGTGTGCGACAACGAGCGAGCGTGGATTCGCCTTCAGAGACCGTGGCTGACTGGTCGTACGAGCAGTGGCCGGCGGCGGCGTCCGCGCCTTCGGCCGCCCAGCACTGCGCATGCGTGTTGCGCATGCGCGTTGCGCGGCCTCCTACTCGTACGACTCGCTTGTTGCGCGATTAATAAAACTACCTAACGTTTAAGTAGGCACCGCAGGCGCCACAGGTTTCACCTCGGGATTGGGAGGTCAGACGCTCAGGGGAAACGGGAAGACTTTAAATACTATTCTAGTTAACTAACTTTTCTATCATTCCAGCTAGTCTGAGTTAGTGTAAATGATATTTCGTGATCGCAACTCAATAACTCATACTTATGTTATTAGTTGAGAATTGAAGTGAAATTACCCTACATAGGGGTTCTCATTTATTGTAAAAATTGAAATCGAATTAAGTTAATGAAAATAAAATAAGTATCGAATGGAAATTGCATGATATTACTATATATTTTTTCGAATGAATGTAATCAAATTGTTAATGAATATTTTTTTTTTTTTATCTGCATGTATTAATACAAAAACTGTATGAAATTGAAATCTTATGTACCTAAATGAGAAATAATAAAAGGCTTATTTATTTATTTATTTATTTATTTATGTTATTAGGTGATCATGACGAAAAGTCAAGTAAAGAACAAATTACTGATAACTTACAACTGAAAAATTTGAAAATTATTGAAGTAGAGAAAACAGAGACGGGAAATGTGAGTAAACTATGTCATTATTATGTACTAAAGATCTATATCAACCAAATATACGTGTGGAACTGTGGAATGAACTCCTCGCCATGGTTTTTCTAAGCGACTACAATATGGGGTTCTTAAGAAGAGCATCAGAAGGTTGTCATGGGGTCAACAGCACGAGTGCGACGCACCTGTTATTGCACACGACCATAGGCCACGGTAACCACTTTCCATCAGGTGGGCCGTGTGCTTGTCTGCCACCTAAGTGGTATAAAAAAATAGCGGTGTGATATAGGTAAGAGGCAAAGAACGTAATAATGAACGCAATATGAGTAACTGGACTGATGAAGGCGAGGGACTAAGAAGGGAACCCTAAAAAGTCCAACAACTGGCCTAACTACAGAACTTCGACATTTCCAACGGGTTGTGGAGGTCAGATGACAGTAGCTTCACTGAAAATATCGAAGTTCAGGCACATCGCAGTTAGCGTGGAAAAGTGACCACAACTAGATTGGGAAAAGGATTGAGATAAAAGATAATATTTGTGTTGTAATTTCTAGGTAAAATGGCCAGTTTACAAACATTACTTGACCAATGTTGGCATATACGCGTCGGTGGGAACTATACTTGTATACATCCTGTCGCATACCTTACAAATCGGTGCCAATATATGGCTTGCGCTTTGGTCCAACGATGAGAATATGGTTTGTACTAATGAAATAGTTTTTTTTTTGTACGAGGCATTTCTAGTTTAGATATAAAGATAAAGTAAAAAAAGCCAATAAGTGACACGTGATCTTAAGAGTCATAAATATCTTAACAACGAAGTCTCAAAATGATTTTACAACTCTCGTATTAAGAGAGTTCCAGTTGACCAATCAGAACAATTGGTCAACTGGAAGCGGGTCAAAAAAAGAAGCGTCGCCGTCGGTAGCTTAGTGGTTAAGGAGTCGGTCTTACGATCGAGAGGTCCCGGTTTCGAATCCTGGCCATTACACTACTGACGTGAACCCACTTCTAACACAAGCAATTTAGCTTAGCTGGAGGGGTTAGAGGGAATATTAGCAACATCGGTTCTAAAATGCTTTAAAAAAAAATTAAAATCATTTTGAGTATTCTGTTCCTCAACATCTTTTGATGCTGACGGATTGTCAGAACTTTAGAAAAGTGAAAAAATATCTATTATTCCTTTTTTTTAATAACTGTACCGTTACGAATCCTTTACTACTGTATGTTATTAAATCGATAATATTCATCATTATAGCTCGTGAACGGTACAGTGAACGCTCAATTGAGAGACATGTACCTCGCAGTCTACGGCGGCTTTGGATTAGCTCAAGGTACCTACTTTTTATTAAAAACTTTATCTAGCTATATTCAAATGAATTTTTTTTATAGCATTTATTAGGTATGCTAACTGTTAAGTTCGAAAAACTAGCTATATTCAATTAAAATCTTTCGCTATTGTCCGTGGTTCGGTCCGGGAGCAGTAGACCCAGAGTAACCTAATCTCGGGATTTTGAATCATTCAGTGTAATCTCTCGCAGTCAGATTTCGTTTCCATCCGTTCAGCAGTTCTTGCGAATTTGACGAACAAACATACCTTCCTTCCCAAAATTTAAAAACGTTGAAGTTGTCGTGTTGTAATACCTTGTAACAATATTTAGAAATACCATTATATTATTACGGTGGTGTTCAATTCAAACTTAAGATGCTGTAACACAAATTGTTAAAACATCTATTCTTTTTTTGTCTGAATCTCTAATGTACTTGTTATACTCTAGCAAACTACTACAATGAGTTTAAAACGTCGGAAACACATTTGCACAATGACGACCGTAGTAATGACATATGATTACTATAGTTATACGTTTATGGTGTCAAGAGCAATCACTATTCACGCTTTGAGTGTTTAGAACAAATTGTTATTTCTTAAATTTTATTGCGTATTTCTCACGTTTACAAAAAGCAACATAAGTATTTGTTGCTTAGGCACATCTATTACATTCATCATCTACGTCAAAAGGTATCTGACTAGTATTTTATAAAAGCATAGTTCACGTGCTACGTCAGAGATCGCGAATTCGATTCCCACTTAGATCAAATGTGTAGGTATTTTGTGTTGGTTTGGGTATTTCGAAGTATAGGTACTAAGTAGATACTTGCATACAAAAAGTATATAAGTCTATTTATCCACATTCTAGAACCTGATTTTTGTCTAGACCTCGCTGTTAAATATGTTCCAGAATGTTGAATGAATGATTGTTACTCGGGTCCGTAACTAAACTTAGAGAGTCATTCAATCACAACAGAACGGCTAATCTAATTTGAATGAAAGTATCACGGTAGGGATCATAATTACTAAGCTGAACAGCTAGTTTAATTAGGTACGGAAGTGATTAAAGAAATTAAATTAAATTAAATTATATTTATTTATCCACAAAAATACAGATACAGTAAGGTACAATATTACTAATATTAGTTACGTATTGTTACAGTAATCCGTATTAATAAAATTATGTTTTACCTCTTGAACTAGGCAAGCCTGTATCTCAAGAGGCAATATTCAGTTAAGTACTGCAAAATCTAAACAAGCAATAGGTAAAAACAAAACTTCTCGTGTCATCCTTCGTACAATTATACAAGTATTATTTGTGGTATGATTGGTTAGTATTTCTTTGTGTACGTATATTCTAGGCTATAAACTTGAGCAGATGTTCTGTATTGTCGTAATCTTGTTGTAGTAACCATTCAGCTACTTCAATTTTAACCGCATGTGAAAGAACTCGCCAAACTTGAACTAAACTTGACGCAATGTAGTAATTTAGGACTATTCAAAATTGTAATACTATTCAAAATTGTAATACTATTCACAATTGTAATATTATTCAAAATTGTAATACTATTCAACATTGTAATAGTATTCAAAATTGTAAAACTATTCAACATTGTAATACTATTCAAAATTGTAATTTATTATAACGTATGAGAGAGAACTGAGACAGCTGTTCGTTACATTTAAATTTTGGTTAAGGAAGAAAACCGTGTTAGCCGAAATGTTAAAATTTAGTTAAGCTCACTTGTCTCATGTGAACTCTCATTTATTTTCAGCGATAACATCGTTATTCTCAGACCTGCTACCGTTCTTGGCCTGTTGGAAGGCAGCAAAAGCCCTTCATGAAATAATGTTGAGCAACATCCTTAGAGCGCCACTGCAATTTTTCGACATGACTCCTGTTGGCAGAATCATCTCAAGGTTTTCAAAGGATGTGGATACTGTAGATACTGCTCTTGCTTGGCAAATTTCAAGCACACTTAACTTTGCTTTTGAGGCACGTATGTATAGTGTACCTTGATGTCTGTGACATCGCAGATAAAATGCAAGAGAGTCGCTTGGCTAATATAATTGACTTAAGTTAGGTTGACTTGGCCCCAATGGAAAAACCATTTAGGCCATGCGATTGCGAACCCTGTCTAGCTAGATTTGATCTCTGGGGAGCGCACAGGCCACCACCCATCCCGGCCTGCCGGGGTGCGAGAGATATGCTTTTGGGAATCTCACCTCCGGCAACCAAGGACCCAAGACGGCGTGCGTTTTAGTCGGTTCGAGTCTGACATAACCACCTCCAATGGCTCCGTGGGGGTGGTATCCGTGGGGATTTATCGCACGATAAAAAAAAACCCATCCCGGAAATAATGCCATCTGTGTTGGACACGGTAATAGTGATTTACAAAACGTGTAAATCACCATTAGCTTATTTCACGCGATCCATAAATTACACGTATCGAGGTTCATCATCATTTAATTAATTTTTCTGTCCGCAGATTATAGGTACTATATTGGTAATAAGTTATTCAACACCTATGTTCATAGCTGTGATAGTGCCAATCGGAGTACTTTACTACGCTATACAACGGTTCTATGTACCAACGTTTCGACAGCTCATGAGAATTAAATCCGTAGCTCGCTCGCCAATTTTCTCACATTTTAACGAAAGTATTTTGGGTGCAACCAGTATCCGTGCTTTTGGTGTTAAAGACAGGTTAGTTTCAAATGTACACAATGAATACAAAGCTGTATATTATGCACTCCACTAAAATTCTATGTGCCGTGTTGGTTCCCGGTGGAGTAGAATAGGGCCACCCTATCTCCTAGCCTAGTGGTATGGGTAATGAACTGCTGAGACGAGGTCTCGGGTACGATCCCAGGTTTACCATGGCACACACCAATGACTTTTCGATGCTTTTCGAAGTTATGTGTGTATTTATCGCAGGTTAAGCTCGCCACCTATTACATTGGGACCTAAACATAAACTGGCGAAATGTGGGTGCTAGCACCTCTGCCTACCCCTTCGGGGAATACAGGCGTGAGTTTATGTTATGTTATGTTATCTCTTCCTGTGAGTGTCGTAGAAAGCGACTAAGGCTGTTCTTCATCTGAAAGTAAACATACAACCCATAACTATGTGCCCGCTTGACGGCAATAGATTCGTCTGCGTGGGACCGAAACTCATAGTTGTTCACACTCATGAAATGTGGGTGTTAATACACCACGTACCGCTTCGGGAATTTACAGGCGAGTGCGTAAATATGTAGGTACTAAAATTTTACGGGACCACACCAAGCTCTACGAGGCCTACCAAGATCCACGAGTCCTCACTAAGATCTATAGGGCCGCACTTAGATCTACGGGGCAATACAAAGATCTTTAGGGCCCAAGCCAGTCTCACCAGCTAGCTAACTAGTGGTTGGAAGCTCAGGCGGCAGTTGCTTTCTTAAAAGAGTTACTACTCTAATGATTACGCAAACTTTTTCATACCAATACTTACCTTAATTTCAGGTTTGTGAAAGAATCCCAAAAAAGAAATGACTATTACCAATCATTCGCCTACCTGATTACCGTTGCGGATAGGTGGATCCTTATCCGATTACAGGCTGTCGGCAGTCTGATTATTTTCTTTGCCGCATTGTTCGCCGTTCTCGGCCGCGACAGCATTAGTCCAAGTCTCGCAGGGCTCTCCATCAGTTACACCTTGAAGGTAAGGGATTTATCTGCGTGATACTCATTTTGATTTTACAATATGTCTTTCCATGGATATTTCAATTTTTAGATTACTCAAACTTTGAGATGGTTAGTCAAAACAGCATCTTCAGTCGAAACGGATATTGTATCAGTAGAAAGAATGAAGGAGTATGCTGAAAAAGATCAAGTAAGTGAACACCATATTTAAGTTTTCTTGCTTGTTCGTGTTTCTTGCTTGACGTCCATAATGACTGTAATCCATGTTCGTAGGAAGCCGAGTGGGAGAGTGCCCCGGGGCCGCGTGCTTCGTGGCCGGAGACGGGCGCGGTCAAATTTGAAGGGTTAACTATGGCGTACCGCAGTGGCGCGGAGCCGGCGCTGCGTGACGTCACGTGCACCATAGCTCCGGGCGACAAGCTCGGCATCGTCGGCCGCACCGGCGCGGGCAAGTCCACGCTCACGCTCGGACTGTTCCGGTACGCGCGCGGCACTATGTTATGTACTCAAGTGTTCAAGTACGCGCGTCTCGTCTGATGGTACTGTGACTCTCCCGCAGGATCGTGGAGCTGACGGGCGGCCGCATCTTCATCGATGGGCTGGACATTAGCAAGATAGGCCTTCACCAACTGCGCTCGCGCATCACCATCATCCCACAGGATCCAGTGCTTTTCTCAGGCTCCTTTCGAATGAACTTGGATCCATTTGAAACGTATTCTGATGACGAAATCTGGTGTGCGCTCGAACACGCCCATCTGAAACCGTTTGTGCTGGGTGCGTAATAAATAATGAAAGTATTTAATTAACTTCTTTTTCTTCTTTTAACATTCAGTTGTTAAGAAAAACTTGAACTATTGGATATAAAGTTTGAAATACATTTTTATTAGTACTGTATATTTACAGGCCTAGAAGCAGGCTTGCTCCACGAGGTGTCGGAGGGCGGCGAGAACCTGTCGGTGGGGCAGCGCCAGCTCGTGTGCCTGGCGCGCGCGCTGCTGCGCAAGACGCCGCTGCTCGTGCTGGACGAGGCCACCGCCGCCGTCGACCTGCACACCGACGAGCTCATACAGGTGCGCGTATAACTACAGCTCGTGTGCCTGGCGCGCGCGCTGCTGCGCAAGACGCCGCTGCTCGTGCTGGACGAGGCCACCGCCGCCGTCGACCTGCACACCGACGAGCTCATACAGGTGCGCGTATAACTACAGCTCGTGTGCCTGGCGCGCGCGCTGCTGCGCAAGACGCCGCTGCTCGTGCTGGACGAGGCCACCGCCGCCGTCGACCTGCACACCGACGAGCTCATACAGGTGCGCGTATAACTACAGCTCGTGTGCCTGGCGCGCGCGCTGCTGCGCAAGACGCCGCTGCTCGTGCTGGACGAGGCCACCGCCGCCGTCGACCTGCACACCGACGAGCTCATACAGGTGCGCGTATAACTACAGCTCGTGTGCCTGGCGCGCGCGCTGCTGCGCAAGACGCCGCTGCTCGTGCTGGACGAGGCCACCGCCGCCGTCGACCTGCACACCGACGAGCTCATACAGGTGCGCGTATAACTACAGCTCGTGTGCCTGGCGCGCGCGCTGCTGCGCAAGACGCCGCTGCTCGTGCTGGACGAGGCCACCGCCGCCGTCGACCTGCACACCGACGAGCTCATACAGGTGCGCGTATAACTACAGCTCGTGTGCCTGGCGCGCGCGCTGCTGCGCAAGACGCCGCTGCTCGTGCTGGACGAGGCCACCGCCGCCGTCGACCTGCACACCGACGAGCTCATACAGGTGCGCGTATAACTACAGCTCGTGTGCCTGGCGCGCGCGCTGCTGCGCAAGACGCCGCTGCTCGTGCTGGACGAGGCCACCGCCGCCGTCGACCTGCACACCGACGAGCTCATACAGGTGCGCGTATAACTACAGCTCGTGTGCCTGGCGCGCGCGCTGCTGCGCAAGACGCCGCTGCTCGTGCTGGACGAGGCCACCGCCGCCGTCGACCTGCACACCGACGAGCTCATACAGGTGCGCGTATAACTACAGCTCGTGTGCCTGGCGCGCGCGCTGCTGCGCAAGACGCCGCTGCTCGTGCTGGACGAGGCCACCGCCGCCGTCGACCTGCACACCGACGAGCTCATACAGGTGCGCGTATAACTACAGCTCGTGTGCCTGGCGCGCGCGCTGCTGCGCAAGACGCCGCTGCTCGTGCTGGACGAGGCCCAAGGCCCAGGCTCGTGCTGCCGCACTGGCACCATCACTTGCCCGAACTAACCTAAACATCGTATGTTGCAGAAAACCATACGTGCGGAGTTCGCGGCGTGCACCGTCATAACCATCGCCCACCGGCTCAACACCATCATGGACTCCACTAAGGTCATGGTGCTGGACAAGGGTTGGCTCGTCGAGTACGCGCCTCCACAAGAGCTGCTCCAGGACAAGAACTCTATGTTCTACAGTCTTGCCAAAGATGCTGGTTTAATAAACTGAATCTGTTTCATTATCTTTTTAGCTAAAATAGGTTCAATGCTTAAGTTTAAATTGAAATAACAGTATTATTAAAAAAAAATTGGATTATTAAAAAAATAAGTTCATGACCAAGATTACGTTTATTATTTGATAACAAAATTTTGACTTGAGATGTAAATATAATCACAATCTCACACTGCTCTGCGTCATGCGAGGAAGCGTGGTCTCGCATCGTCTCTACGAAGCTCTTTTTTTATTTTTAAGCTATCGCGGTGTAAACTCATTGTTATTTTATGCAAGTTCGGGTTCTATTATTCATTTTTGGTTTTTGGCGGGAAAGCGTAGACGGCGCATTATTTTATTTTCTGAAATTGATGTGAAATCGAGGTTTTATGTATGAAAATCGTGAAATACGCGTGTAAGAAAGTGGCAAATTACAGTGAATTGTGACTAAATGTTCAATCCAAATCTCCCCACGGAGCTTTTGGTAAAGTCCCCACAACTTACCAAGGCATCAATCGTCATTCACCGTTATCATCATCATCGTCATTAATATCATCCACAATCATTTCAATGAAGAATATAATTATAACTAATGACAAAGCAGCATGGTCATAGTACCGTAGCCTGTTCCCAAAGGAACTAAAGAAACAAAAAAACATTTATTAGCTTTACTTTTAAATTTTATTAAAGTTAAGTTGTAGTAATCTAATGTTAAATGTTGTATGCAGTAATATGGGCATTTGCATAGGTCTGGTCCTGCCTCGGAAAGCACCGGCGCCGGCGGTCCCGTTTGCCATACAAACTTCTATGGCAGTCGTTACTGGTTGTTGGAGCCCTCAAAAGTTCAACGACTGGTTTAGCTGCAATGCTTCGATATCGCCTTTGGGTTCTGGACGGATGGCAATCGCTTCACAGAAAATATCGAAGTTTAGCCAAATCCGCAGTTAGACTGGTAAAGCGGACCCCAGAACGCAAGCTGAAAGCTTCAGATGCGACTGGGACTGAAGCTATGATGAAGAAGCATGTAATTTTAAGATTACTTCAAACATCATAATGTATAACAGATGGCGAAGTGGCGGGCAAACTTAAACCGCCGCCCCGCGCGTGATAAGTAGCAGTCAAACCTGCGTGCGGAGGTAGAATTGCTATCCCGCGAATACACGTGTGGCCGCGGATTTCTGCGCGGAGCAATGTGCTAATCAGCTAAAACAAATGACGCTATTCCATAAATATTTATAGTTAAGAATTTTTGAGTTTACCTTCTTATAATATGTACCTACCTAATTTTAAATGGAAGATATACAATGTTTTTTTTATTGTTTTATTTATACAAGCGATCTCATGTGTCTACGTACTCCCAGGATCCCTGTCCCTTTGAGCACCTCGTTAAATTTCAGTAAAGACGATTGCGAAGCACAGAAATCAAAAGTTGACTTATTTTATTAGGCAGAATCCTAAATATTATTATCTAACAGTTCTATATACGTTTATTTAAATTGGCTAGTATTGGAACGTTATTTCTAGTCTACGATTCGTTCAACGGTAACTTTCACAGACTGCTATAAGAACCGTGTTAACAGTATTATGGCTGTAACTCATCAAGTTTGTATTTGTGTTTTACAGATTTTAAAGCAGTCTGTGGCTATTGCCGTCAAACTCAAAAATGACAATATTAACTAAGTGTCACAGTCCTGTCAGGGTCAAATGTGTCAATCAATCAACAACATCAAGAATTCTGAGAAGTTTAGCGGTGCGCTAAACTAATAAATATTTTTAAAAGTTAAATCTTCTTAAAATAATTTTATGATTGTGTTATTGACTTTAAGCTCAAATATGGATTATTTTTGTGGATCTACATTTTGGGTAAGTCATTAGACTTGTTAGAAAAGCAAGTAAAAGTATTCATTGACCTGTCATTTCAATATTTGCAATTTACAAATATTGTGCAATCGCAAATAACTTTATATAAATTGATGATTTGTTTTTCTAAGTATTATTTTATTATAAGTATTTATTATCGTATATGAGATTCTATGACAAGAGTTCTAAGCTCTATCGTTATTTAGTTTACGCGCAATTTTTGTTTATAACACCGGGCTGTGATACAAGCGCATTTTTTTAAGTAATATATCTTTATTTTTTTTGTCCTCTAGGGTAAACTGTCAAACTACCTATATTTTCAGTGTAACATCTGTTCAGGGTTATTCTGGTTTCCCCAGAATTTTTCTCTGCAATTAATTTAAATTTTAAGCCTTAATAAAAAAAAATAGGTACTTGGACTTTTCTTGCTGACTGTACGATTTTGCCAAAATCTGTGAATGCAGTTCAGTATATTTCAAAAAGTTAGGGTACATAGGTCTCCCAAGAACATTTGCATTTCATGCCTTTACTGCCCCATTTTAAAAATATACCCTATATAGGTATTGTGATTTAACTTAAATTTCAATAAAGGTAAAGTAATAATAAATTTTCTATCACACTTATTTCAGAATACAAGCCTGACTTGGGATACAGATAATCCTGATTTCACACCATGCTTTCAAAAGACTGTGCTAGTATGGGTCCCCTGTGTATTCTTATGGCTGGCAGCAGTGATTGAAGTATACCAAATGATTATCAGTAAAGAGGCCAACATACCACGGAATAAACTAAATATTAGCAAACTTATAGTTACATTACTCTTGATACTGCTGCAATTTATAGATATTGGCCAAGTTATTTATGTGTCATCTAGAGAGCAAGACAAAGTCTTTGATGCAGATTATTATGATCCAGTAGTTAAATTACTCACATTTGTAAGTACCAGTTTACTATATTATATTAAATAATAAATAAATTCTTTATTTAACAACATACATACAGCAGTTTACAGGTAATTTCCTTTTAAAGTTTACATTGGAGTAAGTATATTGTAAAGCCATTTCGTTGAAATATTTCTAATAATTTCCACACTAGACTCATGGTCTGTATCATGGAAATCATATCTCTCTGGAACTTAAGAGCTACGCTCTTGTCGGTGGAGTAATCGCCACTCTTCTCTCTGCTCCGCCAATCCTTTCACCTCCTGATACGATGTGACTTGTATCTTTTCCTTTATCTGTGCCATAAATGTTCCTCTTGGCCTACCTCTTCCTCTCTTTCCTTCTACCTTCCCCTCTATGATGTTTCTTATGAACAAGTCATGTCTTATCAGGTGGCCAATCATCTTTCCTCTTCGGTTCTCGATTATTCTCAATAAAGACCTTCCCTCTTGCACCCTATTTAGTACTCTTTCGTTCGTCATCTTTTCTGTCCAGCTTATTCCCTCCATTCTTCTCCAGCACCACATTTCGAACGCTTCCAGCCTGTCTCTGTCCCCCTTTGTCATTATCCATGTCTCACATCCATAGAGTGCAATGCTCCAAACATAAGTTTTTATGAATCTTTTCCTTATCAATAATGAAATATTTTTTGTCTTGAGTAAATGCTTCTTGTTGTTGAATGCTTGCTTAGCTATTGCAATTCTGGCCACTATATCCTGTGCACACCGCGAGTCACTGTTCAAAATACTACCGAGATACCTAAAACTATCCACTTGCTCTAAGTTGTTGTTATTTAGTACAATAGGTCTCTGTATCGATGGATGCTTTGAAGTTATCATGGTTTTAGTTTTCTTACTGTTAATTTTTAGTCGGTATTTTAGAAAAACATTGCCCACCGTGCTCATCAGGTCCTGTAACTCATTGCCGCTTTCTGCTAGAGCAGCAATGTCATCTGCAAATCTAATAAATTTAATACTTTCCCCATTGAATTTAACCCCCCCACTAGAACTCTCTTTAATTTCTTTAATAGCTTTCTCTATGAATATGTTGAAAATAAGTGGTGATAGAGGATAGAGGAGCATATATTTGTTTTATTTTCCATTCTTTTAAGGAAATCTGAGAAATTAGAAAAAACAACACTGTATTCTCGGTAATCAGATTAACTAAGTAAACCAGAAAATGTAAAGGTTTTTTAGTAATTTGCAAGAACCTCTGTGATGTAAAATAAAACATGTCTCCCATATCAACATGCAAGAATGAAGAGAAGTATTCTCTCCAACAGCTCTTACAAATAGAGCTATATTTTGGCTGGTATACAATATTGTATCTAAATGTGAAATTATAAGGTTTCATGATGTGTAATGTGTGTGTTTATCTCTTCAGTTTTTAAAAATGTACAACTACCCTATCTACAGTGGGAAGATAAGATAATAATATGATGAATTAGATAACATTATATATGTATATATTCATATTGTAGGTGCACTGCTATAATAATAAAAAATTACACACTTACGCCACAGTATAACGCGTAGTCTTACAGTAGTTCATCGCGTTTGATGTTTGCGGAAATGCCGCCTTTTGCAGTTTTATCAGGGTTGTCACTATAGTTTTTATTTTTTATTTATTTTCTGCAATATTTATTTAATCTCTTTATTCTTTCAAGGCATATCAACTCACGCTAACATAAATAACTAGCTGATGTCCGCGGCTCCGCTCGCGTGGATGTCGACTCCTGCGACTTTTAGTCATATCTCCGTTTCTACTCTAAACGAATTATGATCAAACGTTAAATATTTTAAATCTGACTTTTGAATTTGAGTCTGAGAGTCTGAGTCTGAGAGTGAGTCTGGGAGTCTAAGTCTGAGAGGCTGAGTCTGAGAGTCTTAGTGAGTCTGATTCTGAGAGTTTAAGTCTCAGAGTATGAGTCTGAGAGGTTGAGTCTAAGAGTCTGAGTCTGAAAGGCTGAATCTGAGAGTTTGAGTGAGTCTGAGTCTGAGAATCTGACTCTGAGAGTCGAGTCTGAATCTGTATTTGAATTAGAATTGAATTTGAAACTTAGATTTTATTGAAAATTCCGTGTCCGCCATCTTGGATCCCAAAATGGGTGATATATTCGTAATCCGCAACCCCAAAAAACCCTGAAAACGATACCCATATCGATTTTAGTGAAAATGTCATGTCCACCATCTTTGATCGCTAAATTGATATATTCGCAATCAGCGACCCCAAAAACCCCGAAAGTGATACCTATATTGATTTTGGTGAAAATTTCGAGTCCGCCATCTTAGATCCCCAAATGGATGATATATTCGTATTCAGCGATCCCTAAAACCCCGAAAACGATACCATCGATTTTAGTGAAAATTTTGAGACCACCATCTTGGATCACCAATGGATGATATATTCGTAATCCGCAACCCCAAAAAACCCTGAAAACGATACCCATATCGATTTTAGTGAAAATGTCATGTCCACCATCTTTGATCGCTAAATTGATATATTCGCAATCAGCGACCCCAAAAACCCCGAAAGTGATACCCATATTAATTTTGGTGAAAATTTCGAGTCCGCCATCTTAGATCCCCAAATGGATGATATATTCGTATTCAGCGATCCCTAAAACCCCGAAAACGATACCATCGATTTTAGTGAAAATTTTGAGACCACCATCTTGGATCACCAATGGATGATATATTCGTATTCAGCGATCCCTAAAACCCCGAAAACGATACCATCGATTTTTGTAAAAATTTCGTATCCGCCATCTTGGATCGCTAAATATATAAAACGAAAAAATAAACAATTTTAACAAATAACACGAGTCATGAAAACAATTATAAATTAAAAACGTGATTAGTGTGATTACAAAATAGGAGACAGCCCTGAATCCTTAGTGCCGAGTAAAATGTGGGCGTACCGAGTAATACCTCGTCCCCCACCACTCCCCTTCCCCCCGCACAATTGCTCTGTCTAGACGGCTTCGTTGACAGACTATGTAGTATGAATCGTTAGACTGTGCTTACGCTATACGATTTTATCACATTTATCTATAAGGTTTTATCAGCTGTGATTGCTGTGAATGGTGACTAGTTTTAAAACCAATAAAGAATTTCATACTACGGATAAGAACATAGTAGAAATGATAATACATATTTGACAAAAGTTTAGTAGTATAGTATATTCCTGTATATAAAAATTCATACATACATAATATGCTCACGCCAGTAAATAATAATAATAATATTCCACAACATTCTACACAACGCTATCTAGACCCATGGTAAGCTTTTATAGCTTGTGTTATGGAATCTAGAATGCGGATAAACATACTTAGATACTTTTTTTTTGTAAATACATACATATTATACATAGAAACACCCAGACCAATCCAAATAGCCATATTCATGCATACAAATATTTGCACTGAGCGGGAATCGAACCCGCGCCTCCTGCGTGGCAGTCACCTTGAAGGGCTAGGGCTATAACAATTAACTCAAACAGTTTCAAGCTGATAGACACAAAATATAATGTACAGTACATGGCTCAGGGCACGCCATAATCCGGTGGTAAGATCCATCACGAAGGAATGGCTGGAGAGGCACCACAGTAGTTTAACCTCTCCTACCGGCTGAAGTAATGTACTTACTGGGCATGACTCTTGGTGAGTTCCTGCATCGTATACCTATGTTGGGAGCCGACGCCCGAATGCGGCTCCAAACCTAAACCATATTTAGGGGTGCCCATAAAATCTTGGATCCATATTTTAAGATAGCAGTAATGGCATATATTCAACAGTATTCAAAATAACAATTATCTTCCTGGTTGGTTTCAGGTGTTATCAGCAACACTGTTATTATACAACAGAAAATGTGGTATAAGAACTTCAGGAGTACTTTTCATGTTCTGGCTACTTCTTCTTTTGGCTGGACTACCTCAGCTGAGGACTGAAATGAGGAACTATAACGCAGCGGACGACGCGTACGTCCGATATAATTTTGCAAGCTATATCGTGTACTATTTACTTGTTGTATTAATGTTTATATTGAACTGTTTCGCGGACTTACCGCCTAGAAACACATCCTATATTTACGATGAGGTGTGACATAATTTTATTTGCTTTATGTGTTGTGATTCTTCCAGTTCGAATTTTAGCCACTTCCACGCTGCCGATATAGTTTAATCGGGCATTTCACGTCAAGCTATAAATATGAGTTTTTGAATTTTTGAAGGAATTTTTTTACAGCATTAAGTATGCTAACTATACAAATCAAATACATAGGGAAAAAGAATCTTCTCGGGCGGGACTCGAACCCCGCCCGAGAAGATTCTTTTTCCCTATGTATTTGATTTTTGAATTTTGTTAATACTCTGGTCAGTTATACTTCTAGTAGACGTAGATGTGTATTTTATTTAAGTAATCGTCGGAACCTTAAAGCACCTATTTGAAGAAAATCATTCACCATTTGATGATGGATAAAGGTATCCCTATTGCAGTTCGCAGAAAGCGCCTATTGGTCAGCAATGTGTGTGTTAGCAATTATATCAATGTGTCTTCGTTTAAAACGATAGGCCCTTTCTGCGATCTTTAAACGCTGTAGCAACCACTTTCACCAGTGTTTAGAAATTGCAGCAGTGGTTTTGCATGTTGTAGGTATTTGTATTGTATAGATTCTGAATCTCATATTCATATCTACAGAGACAATCCCCGGAAAATTCATCAGGTTACCCCAGCCGGCTCACGTTCAGTTGGTTCGATCCAATAGCTTTAATAGGTTACCGAAGAACATTAACGGAAAATGATTTGTGGTCTTTGAAACCTGAACATGTGTCCAAGGAGTGTGTTGCACAGTTTGAAAAATACTGGTATCGAGCTCTTAGAAAACGAGATTCGTAAGTATACATTTTGGATGAAAAATAAGTTTGATAGCAGGCGGTACCCATTAATTTTCTTTCGGTTTATGATTGGCATATGGGTACCGCCTGCTATCAAACTTATTTCAATCTTTTCAGTGACAGTCGGGTTTTTTATTTTTTAATCAATTGTTTTATTTTATACTTCTTAGTTATGATATGTGATGTATGGTGTAGGTATATCTTTTGTATTTTTTTATAAACAACTTTAAATCGTTATATATCCTAAACTATTATTTAAAATGAAAAATGATAAAAGGTACCTAAAGATGATTTTAAAATACCTATTCAACGACACCCCACTTGACATAGTTCATCGACTTCTTTTTTTTTCATTTTGACAATATGGCGTCTGGTTGCCGCTATGGCGAATTTTTATTACTGTCATGTCTTTAGTGACACTCGCAAGGTTAAGACGAATCGATTGACGTAAGAATTATCAAAATTCGGCCTACGCATTTAGTCTCTAGAACGCCATATAGAAACAAACATACATACATACATACATAGACTGATAAACACATAACCCTTCCTTTGCGTCGCGCAGTCGGGTAAAAAATAGCCAAGTGGTTCAATATCGAAGTAAAACTGATTCCAGAAAGAATACCTTAATTTCAGGAGGACAATCGAATCAGACGTTTCAGAGACGACCCCTATGCGAAGTCGGAAAAGGGAAAAGAAACAGATATCTGTATTTCCAATCGTGTGCAAAGCTTTTGGAGGGCTGTTCTTCGTTGGTATGCTATTAAAGTTTTGTGGCGATATACTTACTTTCGTGGCACCACAACTACTCAGGTGAGTTCGTCAGTAGATAGACTAGTGTGATAAATTACCACAGTAGCACCCCGTGCTATCTTCCAAATACATCCAATAAAAAACGTAACATCAAAATCGTACCTACTATATCAATATCGCAGTTCTGCATGGAACCAAGATATATGAGGATATTAGCTATTGCTTGCGGCCTTACCCATGTGGATTTTTGAACTCGTACACGCAACCAATAGGAGTCTATTCCCGGGATTAAAATAAGCCTACGGGTGGGTTATTCCAGACTGTAATCTATCCCGGTACCTACCCAATTTCAACAAGATCCATTCAGCCGTTAGAGTGTGATTGAATAACAAACATATGCATTTAAGGCTTACTTTAATTGTTTTTAACTTTTCAGCTTACTCATAGGTTTTGTCGAGGGTGACGAGCCTGTGTGGAGAGGCTACCTTTATGTTGTGGGTATGTTGGTATGTTCTACCGTCCAGACTGTGCTCCTGGGACAGTATTATCTGAGAACTTCTATTGTTGGCATGAAAATCAATAGCGCGCTGAGTAGCATGGTGTACAAGAAAGCACTAAGCTTGTCTAACGCAGCCAGAAAGCAGTCCACAGTTGGAGAAATTACCTATTAACTTGATATCTACTGACGTAACAAAGTAAGTGAGGTATTTCCAAACAACTATATTTACTATCCAAGTTGACGAATCCTATCATCACTTTATACCTTTTGTGCTACGTAATCAAAGCCAAAAATTAAATATATCTCAACGAGAACCTATATAATAAAATTAAATTCAATGAATTTTACAGCATTAAGTACGCTAACTATACAAATCGAATACATTGGAAAAAATAAAACTTCTCGGGTGAGAGTCGAACCCGCGATCTTACCCTTACAGGGGGAATGCCTTGACCAACTCGGCTACCGAGATACGCCCGATGTGATTCAAATTCAAAATGAAAGATCGCAGGCTTAAGTCTCGTCCAAAAAGTTAAATTCTTCCCTATGTATTCAAAATTAAATTGGTTGTTAATATTGCTATGTACAGTCGCCGAAAAATGCAGTAGGTACTGCTTATTATTCTTATTTTCAAGCTATTCGTGCTGCAATAATCTGAGTATCACCAATATACTGAAATATATTATGTTCCGTTTCAGGTTCAGCGATTTGACGTTTATAAATTTGATATGGTCTGCGCCATTGCAAATATCATTGGGATTGTACTTCCTATGGAATCTGCTTGGACCTTCAGTATTGGCCGGTCTGGCAGTGATTTTGGTACTTATGCCACTGAATGGATACTTTGCCCGCTTTCAGGAGAAACTACAATCGCAACTAATGCATTACAAAGACGAAAGAATTAAGCTTATGAATGAAGTACTTAACGGCATTAAAGTAAGATAAACAAATAATAAAAGAGACTAATTTCCTGAACTGTATAATTTTTAATTCTAGCTTTATTTTGTGGTAGGTTCTTAAAATATACGCGTGGGAGCCAAGCTTTCAGGAGTACATACTTCAAATAAGAAATAAGGAGGTGAAACTTTTGAAGAAGATTTCATTTTATTACTCTATTTATTCCTTTATATGGTTCTGTACACCGTTTCTGGTAAGTAATTGCAGTTTAGATTCCAACAATTCAAAAGGTGTTGATTGAAAAGTTCGCGACCTCATAATTGATATAGGAATATATTATATAGCTTCTGCCTGCGGCTCCGCCAGCATGGATGTCGGTTATCACGACCAAACATAGCCTATGTCCTATCTCATGGTCTAATCTACCCCTATACCAAATTTCATCAAAATCGGTTCAGTGGTTCAGGCGTGAAAGCGTAACATACAGACAGACAGACAGAGTTACATTCGCATTTATAATATTAGTATGGAAGTAGGTATGGAAGTATGGATTTTTACTACACTACCCTCATTTTATTCACATTATTTTTGCTTATTCTTTTTCCTTGCCTGGTGGTAAACTGAAAGTACAATGTTCACACTTGTCGAGGGCCGATGACAACACAATAATTAAGAAATTACATTTTTTCATAATTAATTTGTTGGTTTGCTTTAATCTCAACTCATCATTTTTTTTAAACCAGTATAATAGAAGCTTTGGGAAACCAGTATAGAGCTAGACAAAGACAGTTAAGGGAAGAAATATTTTTGAAAGTTTTTTTACGGACTAGTTTAGTTAGATACACGGATTAATAGGTCTGTAGGTCGTGAACTTTTCAATACTCCTTGTATACAAGCCCCTTACATAGTTATAAGGTAATTGTTTTTCCAGGTATCCTTGATGACATTTACGTGTTTTGTATTAATAAACGACACCGAAGTTCTCGATTCAAAAAGAGCATTCGTAGCAATATCTCTTTTTAATATATTGCGTTTCCCTATGACAATGCTGCCGAATGTCATATCTGATGTTATACAGGTTGGTTATAAAACGCAGATATAAAAATATTAATATATACGGTATGTTTTTTAACTGGGACAGTGTTGAGAGATTAGAATGACTAATTTTTATGAGGAGCTTACGCTTGCCTAAAAAAATTAGTATACCAAAATTGGTCATACAAAACATAGCTCATGGTTCCTAAGACAAGACAGATTGAATTTGTCCCATTCGATTTTCCCCATAATGTCCCAGTTAAAAATAGAAACTGCTTATCATTTCCTGTTCTTTATATCTGTAGATTTTTTATTTTAACAGGTATATGTGAGCGTCAAGAGATTAAGTAAATTCCTGAATTCTGAAGAATTAGACACACTTATGATAGAACACAATGCCAATGAATGTGAGTATAAAACCGAAATAATGAAATTTCTTCCGTCAGGCATGAATCTGAGGGGTAGGGTAATGAATAAATATCATATTTTCTTTTTTCTTTTTCTAATGACCGACCGACATTCTGTACCCCGCCGGGTCCTGAGGCACTATGAAAAGGGAACAAAATACGTAATTTGCAAACACTGCTACTGTTAAATTTTAATTCCAGCCGATCAGATCGTGATAGAGGACGGCAACTTCTCGTGGGGCTCGTCGGGCGCGCCGCCGGCGCTGAGGGACTTGCGCGTGCGCATCCCGCGCGGCGCGCTCGTGGCCGTGGTGGGCGCCGTGGGCGCGGGCAAGAGCTCGCTGCTCGCCGCGCTGCTGGGCGAGCTGGACAAGCTGAGCGGCCGCGTCAACGTTAAGGGTACGTATGGCCTAAGATAAGACACGAAAAAAAAATTCACGGATCTTTTATACTTTGCATTGGTTAGTCAGACAGTTTTACATCGTCAGATACAAGATACCAGAAGGTAATATTTTGTTGTGATGTGTTTTCGATGTTGACTGACTCGATTAACCTAAATAGCCGTAAATCGGACTACAATATCTGGATTAGTTTTATACATTATTTTAAAAAGCGGCGCTCAATAACTAGGGCCGAAAAGTAAGTACCTACCTATGTGAATTATTAAAAAAAATGGACATCTAATTTTACTTATTTCATTTTATTTTGTTTTAATTTGTTTTTTTTCTCATTTTAAATTACTTTTGTATTTTATTTAATTTAGATTATGACGCGTTTCAATGTCATTTATAATTTCATTTAATTTTAATTTCATTTTATTTTGTATTTATTGTAATTTAAATTATGACGCACATTAATTGAATACTAACACTAGTTCTAGGTTATATTGTTACTAACCAGATATGAATCGTGTGATTTGAGATAAATAAATAAATTAAAATTAAAAAAATAACAAAAATTGAGTTAAGTAACTCCGATGTCGCCGTAAAAAAGATGCCTTCTCACTCCATCATCAGACCAGCTCAATGGTCATCCATAACGCATTATCATTCTTATTAAACGTGTATAAATTTGATACGTAAATATTCATCTCAATCTGTTGAGATTTGAGAATTTCTTTACATTTATTTATAGGGTAAACTTTCAAAAAACCTTTAAAATGGTGGTATTAATTTTTAAAACTAATACGTATCAAAAAAATATTTAACTTTTTCAGGTACTACATCATACGTGGCTCAACAAGCGTGGATACAAAACGCCACTGTGCAAGATAATATTTTATTTGCGAAGCCCTATAATAGAACTAAATATAATCAAGTCATCGACGCTTGTGCGTTGAAAACCGATTTAGCCAATTTTCCTGCTGGCGATCAGACGGAAATTGGTGAAAAAGGTACAAACTTGTTATATTATTAGTAGTATATTAGAATCGTGTCGTCAAGTTATTGACATATACTGGGTGATTTTATAGTCGTTTCGGATAAAAAGAGGGGCACAGTTTCGATAACAAAAATCATCACCCATTATATCTCTTTCAGGTATAAATCTATCAGGCGGCCAGAAGCAGCGCGTGGCTCTAGCGCGCGCCGTGTACTGCGACGCTGATGACTACTTTTTGGATGATCCGCTCAGCGCGGTCGACTCGCACGTTGGAAAACATATTTTCGACGAGGTAAATACCTACTGCATCTCCATTGCATACTCCAAAGTTTTTATGGCGCTGGCAATCTTATCTGAGGCGATTTTAGCGCTATAAAAAGAGGGCTGGCAACCCTTGATTAGGGGTAATGATTTCCCTATGCCAAAATTTTGCTGAATTTAATAAGAACATAATATTAAACCGGTTTAAATAGGTTATAGGTCCAAATGGTTTACTAAAGAACAAAACACGTGTATGGGTGACCCACAATATCACCTATCTGTCGCAAACTGACCTGGTGATTGTACTGCGCGAAGGAGAAGTATCAGAAACTGGTACTTATCAAGAGCTCGTCGATAAGGGAGGTACCTTTGCTGACTTTTTGCAGCATCATATGAGCGTCGCTAAAGAAGCTGACGCGGCTGAAGGTGAGTTTGATATTTATTTATACGCCTATAAACTGCGTAATCTATAGGATTAGGAAGGCTGCATCTGTTTTATGATATTGCTCCCAATTCTGTTGTTACATCTCTAAACTTAAATTTCTCTAAAATAATCTAATTGCATCTGTTTCTTTCATGATCAGATAAAAAAGGACAAATAATTTTATTTAAGTTAAGACCTGTCAAATTAAGACAGCGCCTTGTTGGTGCGTAGTAAGTTAAGTCGCATGTTCGTAGATGTCGACTAAAATTGAAGGGTACCGTCAAGGCGCCGACTTAATTTGACAGGTGTTCACTAACATAAATCATCTGTCCTTTTCTATCTGATAATGAAAGAAACAGATGCAATTAGAAAATTTTAGAGAATTTTAAGTTTAGAGATGTAACAACAGAATTATTAGCATTTCCTTTCTATAAAATCGGACTAATGACGAGGTCTGTTCAAAAAATAAGATGAATTTTCAAATTTGGCGGGCTACGTATATTCGATTTTCGATTTTTTTTATTTTGTTATGTTGTTACACTCGTCTCACACATATATTCACAGTTTTAGCTATATAGCACACATCGTTTGCTTGTAAGAGGCATAAAAGTTTAGTAATGTTTTGCGTGTTTGGCGATTTTCTGCTGTTGAAAAACATGGATCAAAGAGTTTGCGTCATTGCTTGTTCGTAATTTTTTGGCCAAAAACAACACCGCTATCATGCCTCAGCCACCGTATTCAACAGATTTGGCCCCCTACGACTTTTTCCTGTTCCCAAGATTGAAAAGACCCATGACCCAGGCGTTTTGAGACGATTGAAGATATATAAACCGAATCGCTGAGAGATCTCAAGAGCACACCAAAAAGTGCATATCAGAACTGCTTCGAGGATTATAAAAAACGCTGGCACAAGTGTATTATATCTGAGGGGGACTACTTTGATGGGGACAAAATAGAAATTGATGAATAAAGAAATATTTTTAGAGAAAAAAAAAAGAAAAAATTCACCTTATTTTTTGAACAAACAGTGTTATTATCAAGTTTCAAACTGATTGTCAAACTGAATGGTAACTAGAACAATGAACGAATAGGCTGAAAATCATTTCCCATGGATCAACGTTAATTAAGAACGGTTATCAGTAATGTAATAATAATAAGCTATAAGCCTATAACCGTATTGTATGTAAAGTATTGATTTATGTTTACTGTCGAATTAAGAATTAAAGAACCAGAATCAATCTACTGCAGTTTGTAAATTTGGTTTAATAGCGAAATATTTATGTTCGCCATTCTACTTTTTCAGATTTGGAAATGAAGAAACAGAGTAAACTCGATTCAGAAATCCAACGTAAACTGCTATGGGCACGGTCTTTGTCTTCCGGTGCTCGTTCCGTGGGATCTGACACTGGAGCAGGTAATTAAAAACTCTGCGATGTAAAAAATATGTGTAACTGTATAACAACAACTTTGAATGACTTTTTATAGCATTTATTTATTATGCTAACTTTAAAATTGGAATACATCGGGAAACGAGCATTTCATTTCCCACTTGAGCATTTCATTTTTCCCGATGTATTTGAACAACAACTTTGATGTGGCAAGCGTCAGTGAGAATAGGTCTGGGTCAGCTTTATAGATCGCTTTATACAGCGTTTTCTCTATCGCACAGCGAACGTTTACATTTTGATATCATAACAGAGTAGTTAAAACAAAAACGGTCTTAACAACTCTATAAAGCTACCTTTTGATCCGATACACTGTGCGATAGAGAGAACGCTCCATAAAACCGAAGTGACGTTGTTTGTGACGTGTCATATCAAAAACCGTACGTACATACTGTACTTGTATCACATAAAATACAATATTATAATGACCCAAATTGTTTTATCAGGTGATCACGACGAAAATGATATAGTTAATGATTTCGACCCACTTATTGAAGCAGAAAGAGCAGAGACCGGCAGAGTAAGTACAATTTTGATATTATTGCCATTAATAGATTGCAACCGACGAGCATATTGTCAAATGAAATAAAAAAATATTTATTTGCAAGAAGTACAATTTATTTCTTTGTACGTTTATACATACCTACACTGCCACTATCAACAACACCATCATTATTTATATGATGTTATAGTGTAACATACAATAATTGACATAAATTATTAACATTTAAAATAAGATAGGTATGTAGAGAAAATTATATGAACACAATTATGAAAGTATGGACAGGTTTGTTTGTTGTATAGTGTATGACTCCTACCCCTATGGGAAAAAAGAAGTGTATGTATGTAGGTATGTATGTAACTTATACTATCTTTTTCTTACTTTTTAGGTAAAATGGGAAGTATACAAGCATTACTTGACCAATGTTGGCATATTCATGTCGGTGGTGACTATTTTTGTCTACATTCTGATGCGTTCTTTTCAAATTAGCGCGAACTTTTGGGTTGCACGCTGGACAAACGATGATAATATGGTTTGTATGAATCAACTCAAATATAATATCTTGTGTTATCAATAAGTGCAGTGGTTCCGAATATTGCCCCAGACGTATAAACAAACTTACAACATTTTGCTTCTTTATAATTATAATATTAATAATATGGATGGCAGAAGGTTGGTGGGCATTGTGGTCGTCACGCTAAGCTTCGGGGTCCGATTTACGCTGCTCTATGAACTCATCCATTTGAACTTAGACTGAAGACCCACTTATGCTTTGCGCTGCGTTGCGTTGCATCGATCAGGGTCATTCTTAGAAATTTGTAACCAATAAAAATTATAGAAATGAGAGAAATTCCTTTAAATTGGGTCTCAGCCTTACCCTGCGTCATTCGGCGTAACTTTCATGATCTGTAGAAAATACCCTGTAAATAAATTGATTAATTATCATCTCAGCGCTGTTTCCGGTTGTATCCAAGGCTGTCAACTCGGAGCTCAAGAACTTTTGGTTTGTTTATACTACTTTGATGTTAGGGACCACCGTCTCACCTCTCGTTCGTCAATCAGCAGGCTTGGCGCCAAATGACTTAGTGGGGCCTCCAGGCACTTCATTCCAAACAGTAAATTGTTTAGGTTTTATCTTTCCTCAGATCGTGAACGGTACAGTGAACACTCGATTACGAAACATCTACCTCGCCGTGTACGGCAGCATCGGTCTAGCTGAAGGTACGTCTAAATCTGCTGAAATGTTATCTTGGTTACTCTCGATTCTTTATTGCACACAAATATAGTACAGAGATCATACACAAAAAATCAGAAACATGTAAAAAGGCGAACTTAACTCAATACGTGAAATGTACAGTCGACAAAGAAGATACCGTTGCACCTTTATATACAACTTATACAAGTGCGACCATATCTCCTTTAACGACTGTACATATTCCAATATTTCCTTGGTAGGCATAACATCATTCTTCGCCAATTGGCTTCCCTACTGGGGATGTTGGAGAGCAGCAAAAATCCTGCACAATAAATTATTGCACAATGTTCTTAGAACACCGCTGCAATTTTTCGAAGTGACACCTGTTGGCAGAATCATGTCAAGGTTTTCAAAAGATGTGGACGCTTTAGATACTGAATTTGCTTGGAGGATTGCAAGTGCACTGGACTGTTTCTTTGAGGTAAGTTTACTTGAAAAATGTATGCTTATCAGAATTAGGTAGATATGTGAAAATATATGTGATGTTCTCATTCATAATGACTAGTAACTGTAGCGTGCGTTATTTTGTGGTCTGGATTTTATTTTAATGAAGATTGATGCTAATCTTCTCTTGAAATCATGGAACTTCGCAGGTGATAACTTCTTTAGGCACGCTTGACTTGTGGAGTAATTTTTTTTTTTTTTTATACCGGACACGTCAATTTGACTTCACCTCGCCTGATGTTAAGCTAAAGGCAAAGTCTCGGAAAGAGGGTCACCATCGTAAACATTTACCATGTTAACAGTGGTGGCACTCAGCTTGACGGCCTCATTAGATGCCTTTTCACGCCCCGCTTAAAAGACCCGGGACTGTAGGAAGAAGGAAACACGTGAGCTGGCAGGGAATTCCAGGTCTTAGTGGTGCGGCATAGGAATGAATCACTGAAACGCTTGGTTCTAGCAGGTATACTCTGCACCGTAAATGGATGACATCTTAGCCCTGCACGTGTCGTCCTGTGAAGGAAAGGGGAGGGTGGGACTAATTGGAAGAGCTCGTCAGAACATTCACCATGGTAGAGACGGTAGAAAACTGCCAAAGACGCAACATCTCTACGCATCTGCAAATGCTCGAGGGTGTTCGTGACCTTAGGATCCCCAATAATGCGGACCGCACGTCGCTGCAACCTGTCGAGAGCATCTAATAAGTACTTTGCGGAGCCGTCCCAGAGATGTGAGCAGTATTCCACGCAGGAACGAATTTGGGTCTTGTATAGAAGACACCGCTGCTCCGGCGTGAAAAAACGTCTCACTCTGTTCAGGACTCCGAGTTTACGCGAGGCTGATTTGATGATACTCTCGATATAGTTTTTGTTATTCAGTTTGCAGCGAACATCCATACCGAGGATAGTGAGGTGATCCTGCAGTGGCAGTGGTGTGCTCTGAAGAGTGGGAAGGGGAAGGAAAGGAGATACCTTTGCTGTAAACGCACATGCCTGGGTCTTCTTGGCATTGAACTCGACCAGGTTCCTAGCGCCCCATTGAGAAATGTGGTCCAGGATCCGGTCCAGCTCTGTGACAAGAAGCTGCCTTTTTTCCGCGATATCAGACTGCTTGGCCGCAGGATGTGCGTAATAACTCCCGTGTAAGGTGCTGTCGTCTGCATAGCAGTGAATGTTTCCGTTACAGAGCATGTCATTGATATGCAGAAGAAAGAGAGTGGGAGATAAAACGGAACCCTGCGGCACGCCAGCATTTACCTGCAAGAACTTCGAAGCTCGTCCATCACAAAGGACGCGAATACGGCGCCCCTGCAGGAAGCTTGCAACCCAGTTAGTTAGTAAGCTGGTGAATTAGTCATGCAACGACTCTATATAACTAAATAATATACAGACTGTTTTCACTTCTATCGGCAGTCCCCAAAAGACCTTCCATAGGAGGCGTAGCCTGAGAGACCTGACTGATTTCTTTAATACGTGAGACTTTCTAATTAGCTTGTGTAGAATTTTGTAAAGTTTGAGATAGTTTAAAAAATCTACCATGTGGACCGCTCACTAAATCTGCGATATTAAGTTTACCCGCTTGTCAACAGATAATTGGAACTATATTCGTAATAAGTTACTCAACACCGATATTCATGGCGGTGGTTCTGCCAATTGGACTACTTTACTACGCTATACAACGGTTCTACGTGCCTACATCACGACAGCTCATGAGGATTCAGTCCATAGCTCGCTCGCCAATTTTCTCACATTTTAACGAAAGCATTTTGGGTGTAACCAGCATTCGTGCTTTTGGTGTTAAGGACAGGTTGGTAGTAGATGCATTTTTTTTTTTGTGATATACACATATTTGAAATGTGTTCGTTCTATAACATATTGTTTTTATTTTATTTCAGATTTGTCACAGAATCCCAAACAAAAGTTGATTTTTATCAATCGTTCGTCTACCAAATATCTGTTGCGGATAGATGGCTTGGTATCCGACTGCAAGTAGTCGGCAGTCTTATAATTTTCTTCGCTGCATTATTCGCAGTACTCGGTCGAGAGAGTATTAGTCCAGCTCTCGCGGGCCTTTCCATCAGCTACACGTTAGAGGTAAGTTCTCTGTGTCTAATAGTGTAGTTTTCTTGGAATATAAGTTTTTTCGCTAACGCTACAACTTTCATTTTTAAGATTACCCAAACATTGAGTTGGTTTGTTGAAATGGTATCATCAATTGAAACTAATATAGTGGCAGTAGAACGCATGAAGGAGTATACAGAGACGGAACAAGTGAGTAATTCACACCCTTAAGTTGATAACACTCTCGGCTCTCAGCAGCCTGCAACAGTGCTGAATGTCCGCAGGAAGCGGAGTGGGAGCGCTCGCCCGCACCGCGTGCTTCGTGGCCGGAGACGGGCGCGGTCAAATTTGAAGGGTTAACTATGGCGTACCGCAGTGGCGCGGAGCCGGCGCTGCGTGACGTCACGTGCGCCATAGCTCCGGGCGACAAGCTCGGCATCGTCGGCCGCACCGGCGCGGGCAAGTCCACGCTCACGCTCGGCCTGTTCCGGTACGCGCACGGCACTATGTAATGTACTCAAGTGTTCAAGTACGCGCGCTCTCGTCTGATGGCACTGTGACTCTCCCGCAGGATCGTGGAGCCGACGGGCGGCCGTATCCTGATCGATGGACTGGACATTAGCAAGATAGGCCTTCACCAACTGCGCTCGCGCATCACCATCATCCCCCAGGATCCAGTGCTTTTCTTAGGCTCCTTTCGAATGAACTTGGATCCATTTGAAACGTATTCTGATGACGAAATCTGGTGTGCGCTCGAACACGCCCATCTGAAACCGTTTGTGCTGGGTGCGTAATAAACAAATGAAAGTATTTAATTAACTTCTTTTTCATAAATTTCATTCAGTTGTTAAGAAAAACTTGAACTATTGGATATAAAGTTTTAAATACATGTTTATTAGTACTGTATATTTACAGGCCTAGAAGCAGGCTTGCTCCACGAGGTGTCGGAGGGCGGCGAGAACCTGTCGGTGGGGCAGCGCCAGCTCGTGTGCCTGGCGCGCGCGCTGCTGCGCAAGACGCCGCTGCTCGTGCTGGACGAGGCCACCGCCGCCGTCGACCTGCACACCGACGAGCTCATACAGGTGCGCGTATAACTACAGCTCGTGTGCCTGGCGCGCGCGCTGCTGCGCAAGACGCCGCTGCTCGTGCTGGACGAGGCCACCGCCGCCGTCGACCTGCACACCGACGAGCTCATACAGGTGCGCGTATAACTACAGCTCGTGTGCCTGGCGCGCGCGCTGCTGCGCAAGACGCCGCTGCTCGTGCTGGACGAGGCCACCGCCGCCGTCGACCTGCACACCGACGAGCTCATACAGGTGCGCGTATAACTACAGCTCGTGTGCCTGGCGCGCGCGCTGCTGCGCAAGACGCCGCTGCTCGTGCTGGACGAGGCCACCGCCGCCGTCGACCTGCACACCGACGAGCTCATACAGGTGCGCGTATAACTACAGCTCGTGTGCCTGGCGCGCGCGCTGCTGCGCAAGACGCCGCTGCTCGTGCTGGACGAGGCCACCGCCGCCGTCGACCTGCACACCGACGAGCTCATACAGGTGCGCGTATAACTACAGCTCGTGTGCCTGGCGCGCGCGCTGCTGCGCAAGACGCCGCTGCTCGTGCTGGACGAGGCCACCGCCGCCGTCGACCTGCACACCGACGAGCTCATACAGGTGCGCGTATAACTACAGCTCGTGTGCCTGGCGCGCGCGCTGCTGCGCAAGACGCCGCTGCTCGTGCTGGACGAGGCCCAAGGCCCAGGCTCGTGCTGCCGCACTGGCACCATCACTTGAGACGCCCCCACTCATACGAACTAACCTAAACATTGCATGTTGCAGAAAACCATACGCGAGGAGTTCGCGGCGTGCACCGTCATAACCATCGCCCACCGGCTCAACACTATCATGGACTCCACTAAGGTCATGGTGCTGGACAACGGTCGGCTCGTCGAGTACGCGCCTCCACAAGAGCTGCTCCAGGACAAGAACTCTATGTTCTATAGTCTCGCAAAAGATGCTGGTCTTGTAAGCTAAAACCAGATACCCGTGGCATTTTCTAATTAAATTAGGTTGCCTTAAGTTCAATTACCTAAGTAATAAATGTGTCGTTGTTAGTTGATACTAAAGGTATGATCTAGCAATTAAGACGTGACAGTATTATTAAATTATTTTACATATGTTTATTTCTGCGTGGTTTTAAATTGCGTTGTCAATGAATTGTTAAATGGAAAATCAATGTTTTTTAATTATTTAACCTGCCTTATAATGATGACAATATTGGCAATGCTTATGACTGGTGTGAAAAATCACCGCATTCATTGTTAGCACGGGATGACAGTATGTGCATTAAATATGCAAAAACAAAAGAAAAACTTAAATCTAAGATTTTATTGTTTACATACATAATGAATGAATTCAATAATTTCCGTGTGGCTTTCGCGTCTGACACCGCAAGACTATGCTAGTCGCAAATAAATAAAACGAAATCCTTATATTATTCAAAGATTTTAACTTTATTTGCTGCCGAAGGATTTGTATTATAGTCAAATGTATCTACTGCTCTAGTTGCGCACGCGCATATGTAATTATAAGTTATTGGTATGTATAATTTTATAGAAAGTTAAGAACGCCGCCTCTTAATTGGTACCTACTACCGAGAGCTCGTGTAACATTCTAAATGATTTTTATATAAATCATGCAATTATTATGTATGTCAATTACCAACTCTTGGATTCGTTATTTATTATTTATTATTATTTATTTTTTTGAATATTGTACAGTCACTATTTGAATATTTATCATGTGTTAGTCAAAATGAACAACCTTATGAGGAAATATAAAACTTATATATTATTTAATACAGGAAAAGAAATAAATATTATAATTTATTCGTTGAAAGAGCCTTTTTACTTGTACGAATATAAGGGTATGAGTTCAACATACTCACTCCGCAATATCATCTCATCGTGGTTCTTCTCAGTTGAGTCCGAGGGTTTCACGGTGCCCGCGGTTAACTTAGGGTCAATCTCCCCTGAAAGAGCAGCGGATGGTAGCGGCTTTTTTGCAAAGCATTTTGAATCGTATGTTCAAGAGAAAAAGGTCTTAGTCATTTGAAGGTAATGGAGGGAAGCGCAAGCATGCACTCTTGCACCCATTTCTAGAAACAAATTTTGGCCGCTGCCGGCCGCTGCTCTTTCAGGGGGGATTGACCCTACTCTTTCTATACTTAATTTGGACAATCCTAAAAAAAATACAATGTCCGATAGATCTATTTATTTTTCTTAATTTTATGAAAAAACTCTCTTTTGTTCATTCATCGGGGGGTGTTCATTCACTGGTGCACTTACCCTAGGTATGTATAATATGTTGTATGTGTAATATGTTTTTTATAATGTACCTATTGTGCTATGTTCTTCCTGTCACTGTCGTGCGGATTTCTTTTTGTAGCAATATTTTGTTCTTTCTTTCTTTCAACCACACCCAGAACGCAACCGCAACGCAAGCACGAAGAACCGCAAACCGCTTAATAGGTTGTGGAGGTCAAAATGGTAATCGCTTCACTGAAAATATCGAAGTTCAGCAGCATCGCGGTTATACCCGAAGAGGTGAACCTCGGACTTTGAAGGCCTCGGATGCGACTGGGAATAACGCCATGACGATTATATTAACAACTGTATGTTGAAATAACATACGTACACGGTACACCTAGTACTTACATGGCCAAGCATGGCGCTTAGGACTGTGATTACTTGTAACTTGCAATACTAGGTCACACACAATGCGTCAATGGGGCAACACCAAGAACTCACTTGCCAACCTCACTTGCAAACCGGTGCGGCGCACCCTCTGATTAGTAGACGACATAGCCTCATCGAAGTAGGGAGTTTAAACAGGCATACAAACCAAATCATAAGGTTCCGATAATTTAGCTTTTTATTTTTACATTTGTTTTGTTATAGAAGTATTTTTTTTTTAATAGATATTTTTTAATATTTGTACTATATTGTTACCACACACTCCGTTCAATTAATTAGAAAACAAAACATACGAGATCATAAACAAAGGTATGTACAATAGAAATCATATGATATCACTGTGCCTAACTACCTTCCATTTCACAATCACATCACATTTATTTTTATATTCATGTTCATAAATTTAGTTAAATACGTACATACACATATAGCAGTATATATCTGCTATATGTGTATGTACGTATTTATACCTACATACATAAAACATACACACATACCTACATATGTCCTATACATATACATATTACATATACATAATTATATACAGACATATACATACACACACATATATATATATGTGAACGAATGCCGTACAAATACAAAATATCAATTACATAATAATGTCCTTCGCTTAATCTGTAGTACCTACTAAAAGTCTAGGCATACTTGTCAAACGCTATGAGACATGCCAAGGTTATTGGTATATCAGTTTAAGTTTTTCTGTCTCTTCAAAGTCCAAATTACCCAACAACTCATCCAGTGTTCTTCCACAAACAAATTTAGTCATGTTCATTTACTAGTTTCTAAAAACCAATGAATGAACTACAGAAATAACCATGTGTTCATAAACTGGTTATATGAAACCAATGAATGAACGAATGACCTGTGTTATGTTTTATGATAATTTCGAGCAATAATCGGTTTCTCTCTAAGCTTAAGAGCTGCTCTCTTGTCGGTGGAGTAATCGCCATCCTTCTCTCCCCTTCGCCAATATTTTGACCTCCTGATAGGATGCGATGCTTTCCTTTATCTGTGCCATACACGTTCCTCTTGGTCTACCTCTTCTTCTCTTTCCTTATACCTTTCCTTCTATTTATTTTATAAAAATCTGTCTTGTCTTATCAGGTGGCCAATCATCTTTCCTCTTCGGCTCTCGATTATTTCCAAAATAGACCTTCTTTCCTGTACCTTGTTTAATACTCTTTCGTTTGACTTTCTTTCTGTCCAGCTTATCCCCTTCCATTCTTCTCCAGCACCACATTTCAAATGGGTACTGCTGAGATACCTAAGATATCCACTTGCTCTAAGTTGCTATCCTCTAATACAATAGGCCTATATCTCGTTGGATGTTTCGATGTTATCATTGTTTTCGTCTTCTTACTATTAATTCTCAATCGGTATCTCATAAAAACATTGTTCATCAACCAGCTCGTGCAGCTCATTTTCGTTTTCGACGATTGTAGCATAATTGGTTTATTATATTCATTTTAGTACCTAATAGCTAGAAAATTCATTTATTTTCTCAATTTTCATCATAGTTCTTTCTATTTTTAGTTCATCATGGAATCTAATCACAAAAAAATGAAAGATTCCGTTGCACTTATAGCTCTCACTCGCGTAAATAATAAAGATTTGACGATGAATAAAGCTAGCAAATTATACGGCATACCTAAATCTACTTTGGCAATAAATTAAATAACAAAGTACCATGGCAATGCAAAATGGGTCCATCAACAGAATTAACTCTAGACGAGGAAAAAGCGCTTGCCGACTGGATTCAGGCGAAAGCTAAACTTGGGTTCCCAATGCACCTTGAAGAGGTTTTTGATACGGTAGAAAAATTCTTAAAACAAAATTAGAGAGATAATACATTCAAAAATGACTGACCGGGGAAAAAATGGCTAGAATTGTTTTTACGGAGGCATCCCGAAGTAACTAAAATAAATGCTAAAATAATATCAAAAACAAAAGCAGCGGTTACAGAAGAAGCCACCAGAATTGGTTTGCTGAATTAGTCACGTTTCTAGAGGAAGAAAATGCCTTAGACATGAAAAATGACCCAAGTCGTATTTTCAATTCTGATGCAACTGGTGTTATGACTTCTTAAAGAACAGGGTTAATCTTGGGTCCAAAAAACTACAGAAATAGGTACATATGAAATCGCCAGCGGGAAAGAAAAAGAACCAATCACAGTCTTATGTAGGTACATTTTCGGCTGATGGAACTGATGTTCCTACCTTTGTTTATTACCCATATAAAAGAATGCCACCAGGAGTAGTGTCCAGAACTTTCCAGATGATTGGTATATTGGCCGTTCTGATACTGGGTGGATGGTGTCAGCAGTGTTTTTCACCCAATTCAATGGTTGATGCTAAATAATATCAAGTTGCCGGGGTTGCTGTTTCTTGATAGCCACAAGTCTCATATTAATCGTGATATGTTCGAATTTTGTCGTGAAGAACGAATAATGTTGTTCTGTTTATACCCCAACTCAACGCACATTTTGCAGTCTTGTGAGGAATATTTGGACCACTGAAGAAAAGCTGGCGAGTGGTAGTGAGGAGGCATAAAAATTCAACTGATTTTCCTTTTAACAATATTTCCTTGTGATACTATAAGCCATATTACGCCACCACTGGGTTTCTTTACATCAATTTCATCCCGCAGCCACTTACCTATATTCACTGAGGTATTTAAAAAAAAACTTAAATTGGAAAAAAACTATTTGCTTGATTAATAAATGAGCTCGATTTGGATAAGACTCTAATGTTCATTAACTGGAGTTTTATGTGTTCATACACTGAATTTAGGGGTTCATTTACTGGTGATTTCGGGTATTTTTACATAAAATATGAAATATCTTATTAATTATACATATTAATGACATATGATCCAAGTAATTTCAATCTTGAATAAATTTTGATTATCAAACAATAGCAACATTATGGAATATCCGCCCTGATATAGATGCAAATATTTTTTAAAGTTCAAAATTGTCTTAAGAGTTCATTCATTGGAGCACTTACCCTACAACATACCTAAACATGATACGATAGACAGAAAATAAATTATTCATAAAATTCACACATACAATAAATATAAGATTCACATTGTCAGCGTTGTCACAACGTAAGGAGGGCACACGCGTCTTACGGTTGCCGCAATAGGAACCCTGTTCAGCATCTGCCAGACCACGAGGACCTAGCGCTGGTTTTTAACTGGGCCCTTATATAACACATGAATAATATATCGATCCACCCAATACCTACACAGAAAATTGGTAAAACTGTAGGTATGTTCATGGCCATCGGTAGACATAGGTACTTAACTGTTGAAGAGAAGCTTACCTATGCTTGTGGTAACGCATAAGGCAAGTCAACCGCTTGTGGTTCTTCGTGCAGTCGTATGTACTTACATGCCGCAGTCGTACATGCCGTACACGTATTTGTCCACCTACTTATGAGGTGATACGTGAATCGGCCCCGTTCTCGAAAAAAATAGGAGAAAACATACATCCATAATATTTTTTATCTAGTAGGTATAGCACAAGATGCACACCACGATAAGCATACGAAAGTAGCGGTAATCCTAATGTTCACTTATCTGTGGCATTTTGGCACAAAGTCTGACGATACAGGTTTATGGTTTTATCAACATCTGTCATGTTTTGCTCCCTACTTAGGTAGGTACCTAGGTGGTACGAAGTGCCCATTCTGCGAAGTGCACATTCTGCGAAGTGCCCGTTATGAGAAGTGCACATACTGCGTCAAACCCCTATGAGTAGGTACAGTTGAAATAGACTGCATCAGTAAGATCTTGTAGGTGTTGATTTTGTAAAGAATTTTTAAAAGTTTTGTAAAGACTAGGATTCTCATGAAACAATGCCCTATGGCCAATGGCTCATGTTCTTCGTTGTTTCGTGCGTGGTAGTAGGTACTTACACTGAAAATAATAAAATCACTAGGCACGGTAGTCCTCCCTTACCTTATGGGTATTTTAGGGCGCCGTAGCCAATGGGTGAAAACGGAACTCTATTATATTATGAAGACCCCACTCACCGCACACCGTGATAGCTAGACAGTTGAAATTTTTACAAATGATGCATTTCTGTTGCCCCTTTCAGAAAAAATACCTACCAAAAACAATAAAATAAAATATTTATGCTCCAAAGGAGGAAGTTTTACCACTGTACGGAACCTTTCGTGTGTGATTCCGACTCGCACTTGGTCGGTTTTTGTTTTACTCACGCCCTGAAATCATTTGTAAGATATATTTCATGCACGATGCATGTTTCTGTGTTGAAGTTTAAATTATTTCTTATCTTAATATGAGTAGATAGGTAGGTAATTCTTTAATAAATTGAGTGGGAATTGATGTGAATCAGTACCTAGGTAGATACTTCCATGGATTATTTTTGTGGATCAACATTTTGGGTAAGCTTATTTTATAGTACCTATGTCTTTTATGCAAAAGCCTACAAAGGTACGTACCGTGTTACTATACTTTTCCGCCGAATTCCCTCGGCAACCCTAGCCCAGCTGCAGCTGCCTAGCGAGGGCGGTTACGTCGGAATCAAATTGTCTAAAGCCGCACGCCATATCGAATATTCCAAACCCTTACTTTACTTTCATTGAATGGCTTCTGCGATACCAATTCATATGTCAATTTCAAATATATTAATAAGTATAATCTCAGTTCAGTTACAAGATGATCGCATGATGTTGACGAATTGAATGTAAGTACATAAATACCCAGGTTTTTTTTTTATACCACTTAGGTGGCAGACAAGCACAAGGCCCACCTGATGGAAAGTGGTTACCGCGGCCTATGGACGTATGCAGCACCAGGGGCGTTACACTCGCGCTGCCTACCCTGAAGAAACCTTCTAATGCCCCTCTTGAAGAACCCCATATTGTAGTCGCTTGGGAAAACCATGGCAGGGAGTTCATTCCACAGCTTTAGAGTACGTGGGATGAAGTTCCTTTCATACCGCACGGTGCGCACCGTATTCGGATAGGTTATGTTTCGTTCGCATAATATATTATCAATTTATTATAAAATCTAGCAAAACACCGATTTTGTACATTTTAAAACCACGCAACATAGTATAAATATAATGTTTGCGTTTACATAAGATAAGATAAATCGTTTATTGTGTCTGCCCCATATGAGCTGTTTATTGCATTACATACTTGAGTATGTACCTATCTAGGTATATTACTGAAGACATTTCTTTCTTTCACGCATAGCACTCCGGCGCCCTCTGTGGCGTAGCAATAAAGCCTAATACTCTACCACTCCGACCAGCTACGTCTGAGGCTGCGGGTTCGGTTCCCACTTAGTGTGAATATTTTTATCCATGTATGTTTATTTGTCATTGCATGTAGAATCTTGTATACCTACATATATAACAGACCAATGTCTGCAGGTCTCTACTGCTAAGTATTTACAAAATAAATGTATTCAAGTAACAAAAATAAAATGTTTATCCGCAATCCATACTTCCATACTTAATATTATAAATGCGAAAGTAACTCTGTCTGTATGTTTGTCTGTCTGTATGTTACGCTTTCACGCCTAAACCACTGAACAGATTTTGATGAAATTTGGTATAGGGGTAGATTAGACCATGAGATTAGACCATGCGGGTAAAGCTAATAGCCTATATGACTTATGTTCGAAACTTGGCTGTTTATTCTAGGAATAAACTTTACTTGCGTTTGGTCTAACCGGCCCTTAGTAGCAAACACTAGCGCTAGTAGAGGCGGGGGTGGCTGACTGTGACTGCGGTGCACATTTGCAGACGCTGGACCACCTCCTGTCAATTGCACAATTACCAATCTCTGTGGTGGCATGGTGGTAGTGAATACGACTGCCACGCAGGAGGCACGAGTGCAATACCCGCTCAGTGCAAATAATTGTAGGTATGCATGAATATGGCTATTCGCATTGGTCTGGGTGTTTGTATGTATAGGTAATATGTCGGTATGTTTATTCGCTAGATTCCATAACTCAAACTAATTAACCTGTCATGCCACGCAACATTATTTTTAATTTCTGTGATTCGTCCCATTGGGCCGAATCTTTATAGGACGAAACAACGAAGCAGTCACAAATAGAACAATTAGATAAACAAAACAATAGACTCGCGGCGCCCGGACACCGGTTGGTGTTTGATAGGTTAAGCTTACCATCCATGGGTCTAGATAGCGTTATGTAGAATTTTGTGGGATATTTATTTAACGTAAATGAAGCTACAGACGGTGCGATCAAAGTAGCCAAGTTCTTGACTGGGCGCTAAGTAGGTATTATAAATTGTTGCCAATGACGCGAAAAAGAAGTTCCTAGCTAGGTATACTTTAACTATGCTTTTTGGATAGTTAAGTAGGTACTAAATCAATTTAATCCTTCTAGAATTCCACTTTGACATGGAATACCGACAAGCCAAATTTCACACCATGCTTCCAAAAGACTGTGCTTGTATGGGTCCCATCAGGCTACCTATGGCTGGCAGCGCTGGTGGAAGGTTACCAGATGTTCACCAGCAAAGAGGCCAACATCCCGTGGAACAAACTGAACGTGACCAAGATGGCCGTCACGCTACTGTTGGTACTACAGCAGATAGTAAACATCACACAAGTTATCTACACAGCTTCTAACGAGCCGAATACAGTGTTTGATGCTGATTATTATGAACCAGTTGTAAAGATCCTAACATTTGTAAGTAGGTAGTTCATTTGATGAAATTTTATAGCATTTCTTATGCTAACTAACTATAATAAATATACATTACATCAGGAAAATTGTAATGTAAGGGAAAGGTCGTGGGTTCAAGCCCCACCTGAGTCATTAATTTTTCCTGACGTAATCGAATTAGGTAGTTTATGTTATTTAGTATCTTCAATATCTAATAAATATTTAAATAACTTTAGGGTGACCGACTGCACACCATTTTTCCAATTTTCACTCCGTTCATTTGTCTTGATAAAAATTTCGGTCGAAATCGTCAAAACGCTGAATAAGCTCGTTTATTAAATAAATGCATGATAATGCGGTGTAATAATTACAGTTTAATTTGCATTGGCCATAAATACTGTAAAGTGGCAAGACCAACTATCTATAATGTAGATAAGTAGCTACGAGAAATCAAAGTCGCCTTCAAGTACCAAATCATTGTGTTGAATACTTACTTTTATTTTAATATATACTTATTCCTTTCTTAGTTATACCTCCAAAAAATAATGCAGATAAATAATTCTGTTCTTCTGTGTAAATAGGTACATAGCGGAAGAAGTAGGTCCATTAAGTACCTACCTGAGTATCATAGCAAAAGTTTAAAATAACGTAAAGATCTATTTCAGGCGTTATCTGTGTCTCTTGTAATCTACAACAGAAAATATGGCCTGAGGACTTCAGGAGTTCTATTTATATTCTGGTTACTCCTCATATTGGCTGGGCTACCTCAGTTGAGAACTGAAATAATCAACTTCAGAGAATCGGGAGTAACAAATAACCGATACAGTTTTGGAAGTTATATTGTATATTATTGTTTTGTGATAACAATGTTTATATTGAATTGCTTCGCTGATCTAACACCAATGCATACACCATATCTTTATGACAAGGTGGGTAATTTATATTTATTTATTTTTTTAAGAATTATTAATAGGTAAGTAGTACATTCATAGACCTATAGAATAGGTCCATAAGTAGGTACATGTATGTTTTAAGAATTTATAGATTGAAATTTAAAATAATAAAATTAAAAGTTCAGTTATCGAATGTAATAAGCGATAGAAACGTAGCTACAAACATGAACTGTACATTATATAGTTACCTACCCGCATATATTGTGGTTTAAAAACAAGGAAACAAGACTAAGTATATACCATACAAATGAAAAAAGCATGTCTAATGTCCATGATTCTGGGCGCCAATTCACGATTTTTACGATGTTTTACTACAAGCGGCCCTAAAATAAGTATTCTGCCCCCCTTGCAGACCCGTGGCATCCCTGGATGATACCTCTGGGGGTGCCACGGGTACTTGGATTCGGACCCGTGGCAGTCAAGTAACAAGTCAAGCACAGCACGTGCTCTTTAATGTTTATCAATATACACACTATTCCTTAGTAACCTATGATTTTATGGGTTTTGCTCCGCTGTATCCCTGGTTTATACCACTGGTGGTAGAACGGGTAAAATTGGTAGGTATGCTCCATGGTTCCCCTAAGGGGTACAGTGGAGCATATGTTCATAAATTGTGTTAAATCAACCATACAAGCTCTTACAGATCACTTACTTTTAATTTGTTTATGCTGGCTACCGTGACACCAAATCTATTAACCATCAACAGAAAGAATCTCCGGAGGATTCATCAAGCTTCCCCAACCGGCTCACATTTGGCTGGTTTAATCCATTAATTATATTAGGATATCGAAGAAATTTAACCGAAAATGACTTGTGTTCTCTGAGCCCCCATCTACAGTCAAGAGAAACGGTTGCGCAATTTGAAAAATATTGGAAACGGGCATTAAAAAAACGTAGATCGTAAGTTTGTGTATTGTATGTTTGTGTTTGATTAGTTAAACATTTAGAAATGCCATAAACTGGCTATGAATTTTTGTGACCAGAATTATTTTAGGCTGGGTAATTATTTTAGTCAATATCATAAGTTTGTGTATGTATGTTTGTGCTTGATTAGTTATCCATCTTGAAATGCCATAAACTTACCTACTATAAATGTTTGTGCCCAAAATAATTTCATACTGGGCAGTCTCGTGTTCTTATTTTTTATACTTAGGTTAGGGTAAAACGGCAGTGAATGTTTGTTCAATTGACTTTTTCTATCCAATATCTATAACTAATACAAATTTTATGAATTACTAGCTGTCCCGGCGAACTTCGTACCGCCAATTTTTTAGATCCCGTTCCCGCTGCACCATTTAGGGGGATGAAAAATAGATGTTGGCCGATTCTCAGACCTACTCAATATGCTCACAAAATTTCATCAAAATCGGTCAAGCCGTTTCGGAGGAGTATGGCAACGAAAACTGTGACACGAGAATTCTATATATTAGAAAAACTGTTTATTACTTACCTATCCATGTTTAAATCCATTATTTATACATTTATAATATAAATTTACAAATTCCACGCACTTGTTGGATGCTAACAAACGAAGGGATATCGAACGGGAGTATGGGAGAACCTAGAGTGCAGGGCGAGAAACCTCCTGATGCACCCTTTTATTTTCTGGATATTCCATGTAAAAAAATTCATATGTGGATTTATTTAAGGAGAACAATTGAAGCTGATGAATCTGAAACTTCTTCACTACGAGGCCGAAGGCAAAAGAAGAAGTTAGTCTCTATTCTCCCTGTCCTGTTTAAAGCTTTCGGCGGAGAGTTCATGATTACTGTAGTTTTAAAGTTATGTAACGATCTACTTATATTTGCGTCACCAGTTTTACTTAGGTAAGTAGCTACTCAGCCTACTTTACTACGGATAGATCTTCTACATTGTAATATTGGGGAATTTAAAACGATAGACCAGAAATAATTAGGTATCAAACAACTATAATAACAAATACAGCAGATTAAATTACTTTGAAACAAACTACAGCACATTGGAACTAACTCAAAAGTTCTATTATGTCAATTAAACTTTCAGATTACTCGTTGGTTTTGTTGAGGGAGATGAGCCGATATGGAAAGGGTATCTATACGCAGTGGGCATGTTGGTATGTGCTTCTCTGCAGACTGTGTTCTCAGAGCAGCACTTTTTGAAGACATCTAAAGTTGGTGTGAAGATCAACTGCGCTTTGAGTAGCATGTTGTATAAGAAAGCCCTGAGCTTGAGCAATGAAGCCAGGAAGACCTTCACAGTTGGAGAAATAATGAACTTGATGTCCACAGACGTGAGCAGGTACGTGACAAATGTGACAATTTACTCGTGGTCGTTAATAAGTGCATAATAAGTAGGTATGTATACATACACTGCATACACAAACCCCTGTCACAAGCATCCTCAGGAAAGACAATTAATCCGAACCAGTTTAGTCGCGTCTTCACTATTATTTCGCATCAAGCAGGTTATTAATATCAGTTATTCCAGTATATATTAAGTTTATGGTTATTCCTAAGTATCAATTATAATCTCTTTAAATTATATCTCAACTTCCAATGTTCCACACTTCGTTTTGGTCCTTAGAATGTTGTGGATGGAATATTTATTATTATTTATTTATTATAGCTAGATTACCACAAATTATGTTACGTTTTCTATTTGCAGGTTCACCGATTTGACAATGATACATTTAGCATGGTCCTCGCCTTTACAAGTAGCACTGGCGATGTACTTCTTATGGGGTGTGCTGGGGCCATCAGTGCTGGCTGGCTTAGCAGTGATTATTTTATTCATGCCTGCTAATGGGCTGTTTGCTGCTGTGCAGAAAAAATACCAGACTAAGTTGATGCATTATAAAGACGAGAGAATGAAACTTATGAGCGAAGTACTAAACGGCATGAAAGTAAGATAAAACGTAATTGTTGTGTCCGTTCATCTTTTAGATAAAATCATAGATACATTCTCATTTTCTGCTAGGTTCTTAAACTGTATGCGTGGGAACCAAGCTTTCAGGAGTATATTTTAAAAATCAGGAATAAGGAGCTGAAAATGTTGAAGACAATGATCTACTATGGATCCATTTCTGCGTTTATATGGTTTTCGTCACCATATTTGGTATGTAATAAATACGCCATTATTATTTCTTATTATACTCCATTTGTTTAGGTACTTAAAAAAAGGTAAACAAGAAAAATGGCGAATTTCAGAGATTGGCAACCTTCAATGACAATAGTATTTTTGTGCATAATTATTATGGGTAACATAAAAACAACATTTACCTTATTAAATAATTTTAAAGTTTATAATTTTGAACGGATATGGTCAACACATTCACAAAACTATAATAACAATCAAAGTTATTTCAAATTCAATCACTAAATCAAATTTTAGTATAAAAAACTATCACGATCATAGTTTTCGTCAATAATCTCCACTTCTTTCAGTACAGGCTCTTCGTAGCTCTTTATGGAAACGAAAAATATACAAACTGCGAATAGTGCGAATAGACTTTTGACAGTCACGCACGTATGGCGCGATGTGGAAAAAACTGTTTTGAATATCTGTCTTTTTAGTTTCTTTATGGTAGGCACAGTGCAATAGTTTTTAAAATCATTTTAAATAATATAATTGTTATGGTTTTTCAGCTTAGGAAATAATAATTGCAACTTAATATTAAACAAAGTAGTTAAATATAGAAAAATATAAGATAAGAAATGGATTATACGTTCTAAAATGATTTTATTTTAGGTTCTTTTTATTTCGGAACGAAAAATGCCCCTATAACAGAACCCTTTTTACGATTTGTTTACCTTTTTTTAAGTACCTAAACAAACGGAGTATAGGTATATGTAGTTTAATCAATATGTACAGTCTTTTTTTCGTGCGGAAATACCCTCGGATACCTCCCCCGCCGGAGCCGGAAGGGGAGGTTATATCAGACTCCAACCGACTAAAACCGCACGCCGACTGAGGGTCGTGGTGCTAGGCCGGAGGTGAGGTTGTCATCGACATATATCCCTTGCACCCCGGCTGACCCAGGGCCATCCCTTACGGTCTGGCCCTCCTCGGGAGGGGGAAAAACGTTGTCTCCGACTCGCCCCCGGAATGGGGAGGCGCGCTGTGTAGCGCGCCGCCGCCGAATATGTGCAGACAACAAAGGAAATGCGATTGCGCCTTTATAAGCAACTTTATATGTTAAACAGCCACCGTATCTCCTTTATTTTTCTTTATTTACTACTTATTACTTAATTAGGTATCGCTTTTTTCTTTCGTTTTCAGGTATCACTAATGTCATTCGGATGTTTTGTCTTGTTACACGACACGGAAGTTCTTGACTCCAAAAGGGCGTTCGTAGCTTTAGCTCTTTTCAACGTACTTCGGAACCCTTTGACAACGTTGCCAAAAATCATATCTAACGCAATACAGGTTCGTTAAATGTGTATTAAGCATAGTTTTTTAATTACCCACAATGATAATATCTACTGTTGTATTTTTAACAGACTTATGTGAGCATCAAGAGATTGAATAAGTTCATGAATTCTGAAGAATTAGATGCGCTTGTAGTTGAACACAACCTTGATGAACGTGAGTTGCCATATATACCTACCTATAAATATCCTAAATATTTACACTATTATAAATATAGTACTATTACAAAATTGTAAAGTAGTTGTGAACATTGGAGATTACGGGAAAAATACTTGGGTTATGTTAATATTGTTATTGACACACATTTTTTTTTCAATGGATTTTCATTCAGTTGTTTTTTGTTACAAAGGATTTAGAATAAAATATTATGTAAGTTTGAGCGCAATTGGTTGAATAGGACCGGAGTATTATTTATTCTGTGCAGGAGATAAGTTACATCCACGAGGGCATAATTTGAGCAGGAGATCCGCTACGCTAATCGCTACGAGATGATCGCTACTATGACCGCTACGAGGCACTACGTTTATCGCTACGATGATCGCTACGCTGTGCACTACGCTTATCGCTACGCTGCGCTGGTCACTACGCTAATCGCTACTCTAGCGTTACGCTACTTAAATCTAACCTTACAACCTGCCAAGTCAGGCTGCTCAAACGGCCAGTTATCAACAAGTCCGGCCTCATATTATGAAGTACTGCTGTCACCTTGTTACCGGGGCACATGCAAACCAACTTGACTTGTTCGACTCGGAGCAAAGAAGGTGCTGAGGACCATCAACTTTGTTTGACCTTGTGTCGACGAGGATCTTACAGGATCGACAGCACAAGTGTAACGTCACTGGTATTGCACAAATACACAGTAACCATTTAACGTGAAGTGGATTGTGTACCTAAGCGGTAGGTATATAATATAGGAGGCTAGGAGTCCCACACGAAGCCCACCCCCTGTGAACGAAGTGCTTAAACGCATTCCACCACGTAAAAAAAAAGCGTTCCCAGAAGGCTGGCAGCATTGCCACGTTGTATGACATTGCTTAATCTCTGACCTAAAAAGAGGCCAGCCTTCTGGTCACGAGAAGCGTCGACCATACGCTTCGCAATCTCCCTGAAGAGATTGCGGGCGCTCGGACCCCATGACTATGATGACCCCATGACTTTTTACAAACATAGCAAATCAAAGTTCATTTTTCAGCTGATCAAGTAGTAGTTGAAAACGGCAGCTTCTCCTGGGGTGGTGAGGATGCGGAGCCAGCACTGAGAAACCTAAACATCCAAATACCACACGGCTCGCTCGTGGCAGTGGTCGGGGCCGTCGGCTCGGGTAAGAGCTCGCTGCTTGCTGCCTTGCTTGGAGAAATGAGTAAACTTTCTGGACGCGTTAATGTTAAGGGTAAGTCAATTTAATTCTACTAATGTTATAAACGCGAAAGTTTGTAAGCATGGATGGATGGTAGTTTGTTACTCTTTCGCATAAAAACTACTGAATGGATTATAATTAAATTTGGTATGGAGTTATCTGACCCCCTGGATTAACACATAGTCTATGTTTGGTTGCGATAGCCGACGTCCAAGCGGCCGGGGCCGCGGGCAAAAGCTAGTCGATCATAAAAATCTTATAAAAAGGGTAAAAGGTATTATATACCTACATAATTCCTATTTTCTTTTTTCAGGTAACACTGCATATGTTGCTCAACAAGCCTGGATACAAAACGCTACCGTGCAAGATAACATTTTGTTTGGCAAATCATTAATCAAAACTAAATATAGTAAGATTCTTGAAGCGTGTGCGTTAAAGGCTGATCTAACCATCCTTGCTGGAGGTGATCAGACGGAAATTGGAGAAAAAGGTGAGTCAGATGGACTTCGAGCTTTGTGGTAAATAGTTGACGACGACGATAGCGATAATTCCAAGTATATGTGCAGGTATAAATTTGTCTGGTGGCCAGAAGCAGCGCGTGTCCCTGGCGCGCGCGGTGTACAACGACGCCGACAACTACTTCCTCGATGACCCGCTGAGTGCAGTCGACTCGCACGTCGGAAAACATCTTTTCGATCAGGTAAATCATCATTAGCAATATTTGTATGTACCTAGCACTCTCATTTAATCGTAATCAAATGTAGACTAATTTGATGTGTAACAGGTAATAGGCCCAAACGGTGTATTAAAGAACAAAACCCGCGTATGGGTGACACACAACGTATCGTACCTTGCTCAGACAGACCTGATACTAGTACTGCGCGACGGCCAGGTCTGGGAGACCGGCAGGTATCATGAGCTTCTGGAGAAAAAGGGCGCCTTTGCGGAGTTTTTACTGCATCACTTGAGTAATGCTGAACAAAACGCTGAAGGTGAATTTATCCTAAATATTCTTATTCATTTCTAACTGAGTATGTGTGGAACAAAATGTTTTTTGGTATCGTGAAAGATTGCAACCGACCACGGGACGGGAAACCTCAAGCGGCATATCCTGATACTGGTCATGGTCAGCAGTGAGAGTGCATAGAATGCCACGATCCTCATTTATACACGACAATTCTTTTTTTTATTACTTGCGAATCACCTATTACCCAGTGTATTACCCGACTCGAACCGACTAAAACGCACGCCGTCTTTGGGTCAAAGTGCAAAACCGAAGTTTAGGTTGTTGGACATATCCCTCGCACCTCAACGGAACAAGGGCCTTTCCTATCGGTATGGCCCTCTTCGGGACGTGTGACCACGGAACCTCCAACTCGTCCCCAGAGACGGGGAGGTATGCAAAGCGAGCCGCCCCGTCTCAGCCTGCTTCTGCTATGTTGACAGGTGGCTCCACCCGTCACCCTCTGGCTCGCGCTTATGGGGGACGGAGGTCATTAAACAAGAGATTTAGCGTCATGGCAAAAGTAGGCCCAGAGTGGTGGTATGTCGTAAACCATGCGGTAAATTGATTCACAATAACATGTTATGGATCAATTTACCGCAAATTTCCACTGGTCCGGCCAAGACCGATCGAAGAATCAGGGATAATCCTTTCTAGGGTACATCTGCTTCAGAGGCCACTTATGCCGATACACTATATTATACCTTAGGGCCCTGGAACGTTTTATGTACTATCTATCAAAGAACGGGCCTTCATAACTCGTGCCCAGGCGTAAATCAGTCAAGTATTTGCATTCCTTGACTTTCACTGACATACATTTGATCCAAAATCGAATTCATAAAAAAGACATTTTTTTTTTTTTTTTTATTTAATTTCTTAAAACATCTATCTTTACAGGTTGTGCCCAATACGATAGTGCTATATCTACTTACTTACTATAGTAACAAATGACTTTTAATGCTATCACTGTGAATCCACCCAGCGAGCAACAGAATAGGTCTACTTCATCCGCAATAATATTTAATGTGCGCAGGGCCCGCGTCAGTGGCGCTTCGCTCAACAGGTTGGTGCGCCCGCTCGGCACCGCGAGCAGCGGCGGCCGGCGGCGCCGCCACCCGTACCTATCCGGAACGCATAGGCTGATTTGCCCTAATAATTCGGCATTCTGTATCATATAATTTAAATGTGCTTATACATAAAGAAACTTAAGTTGACTGTATTTTTAGGTTTGGAAGATATTAAGCAAGACCTGGAGAGTGAACTGGGTCCGAAGTTTCAAGAGAAACTGCAAAGGGCCCGGTCTATGTCATCTGGTGGTCACTCGGTATCTGAAACGATTACTGCAGGTATTTCCATTTTTTCTACTTATTTATTTACTTTCTATGCGTAAAACGAAGGACTGCTACATTGCTATAAACCGGTATTTATAGTCAAAGTAACTAGCGGAATTATATATTTCTCCTCCACACCTCTTTCTCTGGGCCTTTCTTAGCTGAGGATGGCTTTCAACCAAACTTTCACATTTTTCAGGAAGCGGCTACCATTTGACCTGCACCATCCACAACCAACTGGTAATATCCAAGCTCTCTTAGACTTCACAACGTGCTAACCTACTCAGTTACCGATTAGCCACGAGCCCCTCCATTTAACATTTAGGCACATTTAGGTATCAAGGAATCTCCATATCATTAATATCAATTCGACTGTGTAGTGTTAAAGATATTGCAACAACCTAATCTTAAGAACAAAGTACAGATTCATTACATTTATCTGTTCTAAACAATTGAATGTAGTAACTTTTATTTCTAAATTATTTTGTAAGGTGATCATCGCGTAAAGTCGAAAGAAAATTTTGAAGAAAATGAGCCAGAAAATGAGTTTGATCAACTTATTGAAACAGAAACAACAGCGACCGGGAGAGTAAGTATATTTGAATTTCTAGTATTTATCTTCTAATATTTAAAAATATCGTATCACGGTGTTTGTGATAAAGAAAAGAATATTGGAAAGTTAACGTCTATCATTTTTTACAGTAGTGCTTTTCACAGAATTCAATCACTGCTTATTCTTTTAGTATGAAGTTGTTGTCAAACCAAAATCTGATATGTGCATTTTTTATAATTTTTACATTTTGAAAATTGCATCTGGATTGACTATTGCGACTGGTAAATGAACCAATCTATCGAATGAAAGAACTGCTACGTGCTTATAAGTATTATACGACGCACTATGACAACTTAATAAAATTTGCTATGTACAGCAGCTAGAAATATTGAATATTATCAAAATAAAATCTGCTTAACGAAAATACACAAATACAATTTTGGTCTGACAACAACGATGACCAGAATAGCCACAGAATTAGGGTTTGCCAGAAGAATTAAATAGACTTAGACCAAAGGACCATTCACTCTCACTCATTTTTCTCTCGTCGATTTTTCTGGTTTAATATTAGACATTACCGTTTTTGTCTGCAGGTAAAGTGGGCAGTTTACAAGCACTACTTGATAAACATTGGAGTGTATGCAGTTGTGGCGACGACTTTGATATACAGTGTGATACACGCTTTACAAATCAGTGGCAACTTCTGGCTTGTTCGTTGGACGAATGATAAAAATATGGTAGGATTTTTTTTTTATATTTTATTACATACTAGGTTGTGCCCACGGCTCCGCCCGCGTGGATGTCAGTTATCGCCTACTCTAATCTACTCCCACAGCAAATTTCATCAAAATCGGTTTAGTCGTGAAAGCGTAACAGACAGACAGAGTTACTTTCACATTTATGAAATAAGTATGGACACTGATTTCAAATAAGTATAATCCAAATAATGCTATAGCACAAAATTAACTGCCCCCTGCAAGTAGCACAATATTAGTAGAATAGACTAGAATTTAAAAAAAGGACAGAAAGAATGGATAGCCAAAGCTCACTGAAGAGTTTTTCTGCTGTCAGTTGGAAGACCAAAGGCTTGTCCTGCTTTGTCTTCTGCACTGACGGCACAGGAACTCTCTGTTCTTATAGGGTCGGCAGCATGCATGTGACTCCCCTGGCCACAACATATCCAAAGGCCACGGTAACCACTTTGTCTTTGTACTTGTCTGCCAGCTAAGTGGTACGGCGGCGTCGCGCTAAATAGCGCGCCTCCCCATTCTGGGGGCGAGTTGGGGACACCGTTGTCCGCCCTCCTGAGGAGGGCCAGACCGTAAGGGATGGCCCTGGGTCAGCCGGGGTGCGAGGGATATGTCTATAACAACCTCACCTCCGGCCTAGCACCAAGACCCACAGTCGGCGTGCGGTTTTAGTCGGTTCGAGTCCGACATAACCTCCCCTTCCGGCTCCGGCAGGGGGGGTATCCGAGGGGATTTCCGCACGAAAAAAAAAAAAAGCCAGCTAAGTGGTATAAAAAGTAGTACTCAATGTATCGGATCGATATATTATGAGTTTTAAGAAGTTGTGCTGTAGTCGTAAACACTTATGTCAAGCCCAAATCCCATACATTGAACTAAAATGTATGTCAATCCCATACATTGAACATCCTATTCTATTCTAACGTTGGTTAAGTTTATATCAGTAGGATGACATTTATTTTCCTTCAGCTCGTGAACGGCACTGTGGATACTGCATTACGAGACAAGTACCTCGGAGTGTACGGCGGCATCGGTCTGGTTCATGGTAGTTATCACTTTTTAAATTGATCCTAAAACTAATTAACCTCAATCAACCAACTTGAGATTGGCGATTCTAAGTTTTCATACCTACTTACTACAGAAGTCGTTGTAATTGCAGTTTAAAAAGTAGTTACTGATCTCGTTGCAGTAACAATCTCAATGTTTGCTGACCTATTGCCATTCCTGGCCTGCTGGAAGGCAGCTAAAGTTCTCCATGAGATATTACTGAAGAATTTGATGAGAGCGCCGCTGCAGTTCTTCGAGGTGACTCCCGTTGGTAGAATTATATCAAGATTGTCTAAAGACGTCGATGCCGTGGATACTGCGCTTCCGTGGCAAATTGCCAACGCACTAGACTGTGGACTACAGGTATCCTTTGTTTTTAAATTATGGGAGTTCAACAACATGATAATATCAGCATCTTGGTCACCTCTTGACAATGTAGCTGCTTAAATCTAACCGAAATTTCTGGAACAGTGCCTTAAATTAACTCTAAATAACTTACTACAAAATACATTAAAACTGTTTTTAACCCCCGACGCAAAAACGACGGGGTATTATAAGTTTGACGTGTGTGTGTGTGTGTGTATGTGTGTGTGTGTGTGTGTGTGTGTGTGTGTGTGTCTGTCTGTGGCATCGTAGCACCCAAACGGATGAACCGATTTGGATTTAGATTTTTTTGTTTGAAAGGTATATTAGTCGGGAGTGTTCTTAGCTATGTTTGAAAAAAATCGGTCCAAGATGGCCGCCGTCACAACATGTTGGAATACAAATTTCTTTATAATTCCGTCAATATGGGTATCAAATGAAAGAGCTTAACTAGTAGATCAATTTAAAAAGTATGAAATAAAATTTTAATTAAAAATTAAAAAAACCCCCGTCACAAAAAACACCAAAAAGTTAAAAATAAATGAATAAATTTTAATTCAACGGTTGCCATGTCGGGGGACCTTACGATATAAAGGAGTACTTAACCAGTTACGGTCCCCCGACATGGCAACCGTTGAATTAAAATTTATTCATTTATTTTTAACTTCTTGGTGTTTTTTGTGACGGGGGTTTTTTATAAGTAATGTATACTTATTTTTAAATAAAATGGCGACAAAGATGGAGTAGTTTTTTACGACAGCCAGTTTTAAATCGAATTGTAAGCAAGTCCGTTGATGTACAATGAGATGAAGGTATACCTACTAGGCACCTAAATGGTATGTAATCATCGCTATTATCTTTATGTTACAGGTGCTAGGAACAATATTTGTGATTTGTTATTCGACGCCAATGTTCCTAGCTATAATGATACCCATCGGAATACTATACTACGCCATACAACGGTTCTACGTGCCGACGTCGAGACAGCTCATGAGAATTATGTCGGTGGCTCGTTCGCCTATTTTTTCGCATTTTAACGAAAGCATTTTAGGTGCTAGCAGTATTCGTGCTTTTGGAGTTAAGGAAAGGTAACAATTTAAGCTAACAATCGATGAGCACGAGCATTTTTTTACTGTCGCATTCTGCGTTCACTAACCTACATAACCATGTTCAGATGTAATGAAATCTTAAGTAGGTATGCTATTGTTGGATCTAACTAAGTAGGTAATGAGCGTTGAGTTCATGTTCAAGAAATTTCAGCGATTACTTAACGTTAAAATTTAAATGAATGAAAACTAAAACCCATGACTAAATATTTATACCTACTGGGGAGAACTTTAAAATTTGTCTGGCCTATGTACAAAAGAGTCTGGCCAACAAAACTTGCACTGAACCAATTTTACTTGCATAAACATTTCAGATTTATCACAGAATCACAGGATAAAGTTGACTGTTACCAGTCATTCTCATACCTAAGGTCCGTTGCGGATAGGTGGCTCGGTGTACGACTCGAGATGGTGGGCAGCCTGATAATATTCTTCGCTGCATTATTCGCCGTCATCAGTCGCGAAAGTGTTAGTCCAGGTCTCGCGGGGCTATCCATCAGTTACACGTTGCAGGTATTTAATAACCTACTTGTGAGAATTTTACTGTCTCGGAATAAGCTAACTTTTTTTTATAGATCACTGAAACCTTGAGTTACGTAGTTCGAGCGACATCGTTAATCGAAACTGATATTGTAGCAGTGGAACGTATGAAGGAGTATGCAGAAATAGAACAAGTAAGTCAATGGTACAATCTAAGAATGAAGATACCTACACAATATTCTTGACTCACGAGCAGCTACACATATAAAGGTAATTGAATATATTTCTAGGAAGCAGAATGGAATAAAACTATAGATCCTCAAACTTCCTGGCCAGAGTCGGGAGGAGTGGAGTTTGAAGGATTAACGATGGCGTATCGAAACGGAGCTGAGCCAGCTCTGCGTGACGTCACATGCTCGGTAGCGCCCGGAGACAAGCTCGGCATCGTCGGCCGCACCGGCGCGGGCAAGTCCACGCTCACGCTCGCACTGTTCCGGTAAGAATCTTCATATACAAGCACTTACATTAAGTCATCTACCAAACTTGTATCCACCTCTGACTCAACTTTCACAGGATCGTGGAGGCGACGTCAGGCCGTATCCTGATAGATGGACTGGACATCGCTAAAATTGGGCTCCACTACCTGCGTTCACGCATAAGCATCATCCCGCAGGACCCCGTTTTATTCTCAGGCACACTGCGTATGAACTTGGATCCGTTCGAGATGTACTCAGATGAGGACATCTACAGTGCCTTGGAGCATGCACATCTGAAGCCATTCGTGCTTGGTGAGTAGTGATTGTGTTTTATGAGCAGCCAGAAGGTAACTTAAGAGGTATGACTGGTTGTACATAGAGGAGCAATCGATCCCACACTTTATATGGCAGATGGTAAAGAATATTGAATGTGACAGTAGGAGGATGAAAGTGTTTCTATCTCAGAAAAAGAAATATAGCTGGAGCCTGGATTGATGTTGAGTTGATATACCAAAATTGTTAAACGAGGAATCTGATATGGTTAAGATGTAGTAATCAAGACAGGAAAAGGGATGCTTATATGATTCGGACACTGGTGATGATGGACGAAACAGATTAAGGTTGGATAACCCCATAAAGTTCAAACTAGCCAGGCTTAGGTACATTACGAGCAACCAGCTTGCACCAATTATAAACGTAGACTAAGCAAATGTGTAGCAACTAGAGTAAAGTAGCAACAAAAAAGCAACCAAAGTAGAATATCTTCGCACCACAACCAATCTAAGGCGTATAATACTTACCTACTTTTTAAAAATATGTCTTCAGGATTACCAGCAGGACTGCGACACGAGGTGTTGGAGGGTGGTGAGAACCTGTCGGTGGGACAGCGCCAGCTCGTGTGCCTGGCGCGCGCGCTACTTCGCAAGACAACACTGCTCGTGTTGGACGAGGCCACCGCCGCCATTGACCTGGAGACTGACGAGCTCATACAGGTAAAATCACTAGTGAACGTCACTAATCCTTAGAATGTTTTTTTTTCAGTGACTTTTCATACATGCCACTGTTGTCCATTTTTGTCTGATTGTATGCCTATATTTTCACCATAATCTTCGCTTTAGACGTGGTCACTTCTAAGGCTTAACCCCAAAATCTAGAGAGAATACCTACCTCTATCTGCGACACTTAAAACATAATTTGCTAAAAATTCAATGCGGGTTGTATTTTTCAGAAAACTATCCGCTCCGAGTTCGATACTTGCACCGTGATAACCATCGCCCATCGGCTCAAAACCATCATGGACTCCACCAAAGTTATGGTGCTGGACAAGGGGCAACTTGTGGAGTATGCTGCGCCAGAACAACTACTGCAGGACAAGAACTCTATGTTCTATAGTCTAGCCAAGGATAGTGGTTTAATTAGCTAAATCTTACTCAAAGCCAAATATTGTTACCAAAATACGTAAACAGAAAACGACGTTCCACAGGAGTATTATAACCTTTTGAAACATAAAAAATGGTCTTCTTCATTCATTCCATCTGATTAACATCGACAACCTGCATCTTATAGCCTGGGACCCGCTGGGTGCTCTCTTAACTGCTTACTGCAAGCTTGCCATAATCTGGTTTCTTTATGCTTTGGAAGCGATCACTTTGATTTCGGAACCCCGAATGCAAAGCCCTGCGCCAGATGCAACCTACCGCACTAGGTACGTGTAGACGGCTGAGTTGCAATCATTGGGATTTACTATTGATTGAATTGAGAAGTTAATGAGATATATAGAAATAGAAATAGAAATTTATTTGCTCATAAACATGGTAACAAAGATCTTAGCAAGTAACTTAAGTATTATAGCACAACATGTTTAGCCGCAGTAAGTGGCATGCAAATTTCGATGGTACAGTCAGCATCAGAAAAATGTTGACGAGTAGAGTACTCAAAATAATCTTAAAACCAAAATTTCAATATTATATTGATAATTAGAGTACTCAAAAAGTTGTAAGCATCCAGAGTAGTCAAACTATCTTAACAATCGGTCTTCCAGAAACATGTAAGTAAGCAGAGTGTTCATTTTCATATACACAATCACGCTACTCAATGGTATCTAGTCAAACAAAGTGTTCAAAATATCTGGACAATGTCATTTAATCGCATTTTGCATCCCTTTTTTACTTATGTAGCCATCCTTTACACATGATGATGGGATAGTGTGAGATAGATGTATAAGTTAGAAAAGGATAGAAAATGTGTCAAATTAATGACAATTTCTTTTGTACTTTTTATAGTTGCCAGTTGCTTAAGCCATAAATTATCCATAAAAGAGTATGAATACTTACGTAAAAAATAAAGGGTCCTGCAACGCAAGATACACCTATGTAGGTACTCAAAAATCCACTTCTCGTATTCTCTAATACGCATTATGACTACATCGACATGACATAGACGCAAAATGTCTACTCTTTGAAAATAGGTACAGTTAGATACGAAACTATTGTACAAAAATATTATAATAGAGTGTGTTTTTATAATAGATTATTATTTATAATAGAAGTTTTTTTTAATACGTCATAAACCGCAATTTTCGCCTTCTGTCTCTTTTTCTTTCTCTCTGAAATAGTTATTAAAGTTAAACCTATTATATTTTTACTTTTTACCCGAATAGAGACCGCTGAAAAGATTTCGATGAAAGTGGTCACATATAAAGGTGTTTATGAGTGCCGTGAATTTTTGGCGCTATATCTAATGGATTTTGTTTTTTTTTTATGAAATAAAGTATAAAATACAAAAAAAAATACATAAAAAAGACCAAAAAAAGCAGGCGGAGGTACCCATTTGTAATTCATAAATCCAATGATAAATCAATGGGTTCCGCCTGCTATCAAATTTATTTCGGTCTTTTCAGGAGCAGTCGTGTTTATTATTTTTAATAATTATTCAATCGACAGAAAAGTTAGAAATACGAAACCCTATTCCATACTATGATTTATATTAATACTAGCTGTGCCTTTGACTTAGTCCGCGTGGACTTATATCTACTTATATATATTAAAAAAATGTAGGTTTCAAGTAATTTACACATCATACGAGTATTTATTTCTTACGTATTCATACTCTTTTCTCACCAATGCAATGGGATAGTTTATGACTTAAGCCACTGGCAACTATAAAAAATACAAAAGAAATTGTCATTAATTTGACAAATTTTCTATCCTGTTCTAACTTATACACCTATCTCACATCATCCCATTATCATGTGTAAAGGATGGCTACATAAGTAAAAAAGGGATGCAAAATGCGATTAAATGACATTGTCCAGATATTTTGAACACTTTGTTTGACTAGATACCATTGAGTAGCGTGATTGTGTATATGAATATAAACACTCTGCTTACTTACATGTTTCTGGAAGACCGATTGTTAAGATAGTTTGACCACTCTGGATGTTTACAACTTTTTGAGTAGGTACTCTAATTATCAATATAATATTGAAATTTTGGTTTTAAGATTATTTTGAGTACTCTACTCGTCAACATTTTTCTGATGCTGACTGTACAAATAATTATTTTAAATGCTTTTTGGTATACGCACAAATTTTTACAAAGTTATTTAAAATTACATAATACAATAACTGGATGCGTGCCGTGTTCCATAATCAGTCTTCTATAACGTACCTAACATTACTTTTTTATAATACACTTTAATTACTTACACATTTCCTACTTAACACTTAACCTATTTATTAAACTATTACATATAATTTATTTAAACTATTATACTTATTTATCTATTATTCTTAGCGGTCTTTGTAATTTAAGAATTCTTCAATATCATAGAAACATTTTTGTACAAGCCATTTCTTTAATTTTTTTATGAATAGACGTTGTGGTAGTTCGCGCAACGTCTGTGGTATTTTATTGTATATTTTTAGTAAAATAACAATCAACATTAATATATCATACAATCAGCATAAAATTGAAACGCATTCACAAAATGCATTCAACATGTTGTGTGTAAAAAAAATATATATTCATTTTATAATTACAGAATTGTATGTATTTTGTTATTGAAAAATTAATAGAGAGATTATTCAATTTTAGCCATTGTATTACGTCAGATAAAACTTTGTTTACTACTGCTTCGTGAGTTACTCTAGACTGTCAAGTTACCGTGTGTTTGGTTACCACGTGTGTCTTGAAAGTTTACGGATATTTGGTGTTTTTGTGATTATTAGGACAAATTTGTGACTTTTGCCGTATACTAACCTAATCGGTATAAGGTATTGTGTCGTTTTTACTATCATTATATATTTATTTACGGTTGTATGAACCTTTTTGTTAGCGATGGATAGGAACAAGCCACCCGACCCTCCGGACGATTCGTCTCCGAGAACCCCTATATTTTCTTCTCCCCCTATCTTCCCTACTGTGCCGGTTACCACGGCAGATACGTTATCGCAGTTTGCAGACGTAGTTTGTAGTGTGACCGATTCTCAAGCTAAAAAACGATCGGTAAGTGATGAAGATACTCACAGTCGCCCACCTAAACAAATCAAGACCCAAGTTGCTCGCGAATATTACACAGCTGATGACAAAGCCCCGTTCATTGTTCATGTCTCTCGTGTAGAACAACAACCAAACTCGGGAATTACCCTTCACCCGATAACTTTCGGCATGTTCCTCATTAAAAACAAAATAAATAATAATATTTCTAGAGATGGAATTAAAAGAATTGGTAGAAACCGGGTGTCTATTGAATTTGCATCCTCTCGGGAAGCAAATTTGTTTTTGAACAATTCCATCTTAGATGAAAACAATTATACAGCATCCATACCATCATTCCATGTCACACGATTAGGCGTTGTCAGTGGGGTACCAACTGATATGACAGAAGAGGAGGCAAAGGTTTATCTCTCAGTGCCACCAGGCTGTGGTCGCATTCTAAAACTAAGACGGATAAACCGCAAAATTGTACGGGACGGAGTTACTGAGTGGAAACCGACTGAAACATGTGTCATCACATTCGACGGCCAGACCCTTCCCAAGCGTATATACTGCTGTTACACGTCTCTTCCAGTTGAACAGTATATATACCCAACAATCCAGTGTCGTAAATGTTGCAGATTTGGTCACATTGAATCTCTATGTCGATCGAAACCACGCTGCCATAAGTGTGGACATGAACATCTGGGTAGTGAATGTCTTATCACTACAGAAGAGGCTTTCTGTATTCTGTGCTCCGGCAATCATTTTGCCAATAGCAAGGATTGCCCGGAGTATGGTAGGCAGAGGGCAATCAAGACTTCTATGGCAGAAAAATCTATATCCTACTTAGAAGCCAGCAAGCTAATTCCTGTGGCGTCCCGCAGCTATGCCAACTCTGTTTCCCGCAGCTATGCAAACACTGCTAAAAGTGTACCCTCTCAGTCTAACCGCAGGACTGTATTTCTTAAGCCCAGGTCTCGGCCTCTCTCCCCTTCTTATGACCAAACTGCTCATGGCAACATCACTAGCACTCCCCAATCTACACAGCCAAATGGTTGTGGTTATTCTAACTCAAACTCACATCCTCTTACTGCTATATCACCCATTATTGAAATTCTAATTCAATTTGTGAAATCCCTCATATCCCCCAATATTACCAACCCACCGTCCAACGTTGCAGACAAATTGATAAATTTCTTATTTGATTTTAAAAATGGCTCAACAAATGGTGTTTCTCCAATGGAATGTGAGGAGCGTGACTCATAAGAGACACGACCTCATATTCCTACTCAACAAACATAAACCCCTAGTATGTACTCTCTCAGAAACATGGTTATCGGCAGGTTATCGATTTCGTATCCCACATTATAATATTTTCAGATGTGACAGACAGGACAGTTATGGAGGATCAGCCCTCCTTGTCAATAATAGAGCCACACAGTTGCCTGTATCCACCCCCCCCCCCCTTTCCAAGGGACATGACCATGGTAGCATGCAAGATAGAAGGTATAACGGTGTTATCTATATATATTCCCAATCCCCACCCAAACCTGTTACCAACTTTGAAAAACATATTCCAGAGCATCAGTGGCTCTGTCCTTGTGATGGGTGACTTCAATGGTCACCATTACAGGTGGGGTTCTGAGCACTGTAGTGGTTTTGGGATAGGCCTGGCGGCGCTGATAGATGAACTTAATTACATAATCCTGAATGATGGTTCGCCTACGAGACGACCGGTCCCTGACCAACGCACAAGCTGTGTCGACCTCACATTCTGCACAGCTGACTTGGCCCCAGCTGCCCAATGGTACTGTGCAAGCCTGACACACGGTAGTGACCATTACCCCATAATCACTTCCTTCACAAACAGACTCTTCCGGGAAAAAAGATCCCCTCCCCTCTTAAAATTTAATTTGAACCATCCAGACTGGGACAGCTATTCAATGTCATTGGAGGACAGAGTTAGCACTCTTCCTAGGTTTGACCTTGAATACGTAGACTCATCAGGTCACTGCCAGGTACAGAATTATTTAGACAACCTTATGGGGGCTATCAACTCATGTGCAGAGGCAGCTTTTCCCATGAAAAATACAGCACGGGGTAAAATACCATCACCACCCTGGTGGGATCCAGAGTGTACCAGTGCTGTACGAGCAAGAAAACAGGCAGAAAAAGAATACAACAGAAACATGAGCATACATAATCTATTACAGTACCAGCATATCAATGCAAAATGTAAGAGGTTGCTGCGACAAAAGAAAAGAGCCGGGTGGGCTAGATTCTGTTCATCTTTGTCCCCAACTACTCCATCGTCCGTGGTGTTGAGGAACATAAACAGATTCCGATCAGGGTTTTCGCCCTCCATCCCGTCGCCTATGTCCCGTGAAATCGCCGAATTGTTCTTCGACACAATAGCCCCTCCTTATGTACCTTCTTTGGAAGAGAGCGAATATGGTCCTATAATCTCGGGAATGGAACCTCTTGATGCACCCTTTTCTACTCGGGAGCTGGATATGGTGCTTGATCATGTTCGGGACTCAGCCCCTGGCCTTGATGGAATACCATATTCATTCATAACCCATTTTAAGAGCAATGCTAAAGAATACCTCCTAAGCATCATAAACTACTGTTACCAAACTGGCTGGATTCCTGACCAGTGGAAGGTACAAGCCATCATACCTATTCTGAAGCCAGGCAAGAGCGTAGAGGACCCAAAAAACTACCGACCAATAGCATTATCGTCTGTTGTAGTTAAAATCTTTGAACACCTACTTAAGAACCGGCTGGAGTGGATAGTAGAGTCTGGGGATATGCTGCCAAGTTCGCAGTTTGGTTTCAGAAGAGGTCTTGGCACTATGGATAGTGTTGGGATACTCACTACGGATATTCGTATCTCCCTATCCAAGAACGAATCAGTAGTTGCTTCATTTCTCGACATATCTTCCGCTTACGACAATGTCCTTCTTCCCATTCTCAGGCAAAAACTGCAAGAGCTGAGAATTCCGGTGAGGATGGTTCAGTGTGTATGCGAAATGATTAGATCTCGCTCACTGGTTTTGAGAGTGCAGGGAGAGGAGTTTGAGCAGCGAAGGACATGGAAAGGCCTGCCACAGGGCTCTGTCCTGAGCCCTTTGTTATACAACTTGTACACAATGGATATTGGCAGCTGCCTAAATAACAACTGCCACTTACTGCAATATGCTGATGATCTGGCTATGTATGTTAGCGACCATTCCATAACTGACGCGGCATCATCCCTCGCTGTTTCCCTGGACTCCCTGAACCAGTGGTTACTTGACAGAGGACTGAGCTTATCGGCACCGAAGAGCGCGGTGGTTGTTTTCACAAGGAAAAGAAGCGTTCCTCAAGTTCACGTAGGTATCCTGGGACAAGATATCCCAGTGGTTTCGAAGGCTAAATTCTTGGGTGTCTACTTGGACAGGAGGCTGTCAGGTGTTCACCACCTTAACTACTTGGTAAGCAGATGCGAACGGGTCATTCCGATATTGAAATCTCTTGCTGGTGTTTGGTGGGGGGCTCACCCATTCACAATGAAGATGGTTTATAATGCCCTAGTACGTAGCATATTGGACTATGGTACATTTGTAATGGCTCCTTGCAACAAAGGTGCAATGACAAGACTAGATAGGATACAGTCCAAATGCCTTCGTATAATATCTGGCTGCATGAAATCCTCCCCAGTCAATGCACTGCAAGTCGAATGTGCTGAACCACCTTTAGGCCTAAGGAGACAGTATTTAGCAAGTCGGTTCATATCTACGGTAATGTGTAGAAATACCCATCCCCTTGTTCAAAAACTACACAATTTAAACACTTTGTTTAGTTCATCTCGATATTGGAGACACAAGGAAATCCCATTGTTACTGAAGGCTTTCCAATTCATCAAGAATTTGGAAAGCCCTGTAGTGAACTCCGGTAGACTGCCCCTGTTTAACTATACATTTGAGATACTATGCTTTAAACCAAATATAATCTTAAACACTGGTATCACCAAGGAGGAAAATTCAGCGGATGCAGAATTTAATGCATTAGTTAGCATTCACTGGCTTGATGCCCATAGATTCTTCACTGATGCTTCCAAATTATCACAGGAGACTGAGACTGGAGCGGCGGTGTACTACCAAAACTCCAGAATCATTCTAAAATACAAATGTCCTAGCCAGTCCTCTGTCTTCACAGGAGAATGTGTAGCTATACTGGAGGCCTGTATATACATTGACACACATAAAATCAGTAAGGCCGTCATTTTCACTGACTCATTAAGCAGCCTTAAGGCCCTAGAACAGAGCCCATACAAAAGCAAATTGCACAGCTCAATTCTCCTGGACATTAAAAAACATCTATTTAACTGTGACATGAAGCAAAAAACAGTGCAGCTAGTATGGATCCCAAGCCATTGTGGTATCCGGGGCAATGAGGTGGCTGATAGGCTAGCCAAAGATGCTATTTCGGCCCCATCATCTGATCTCAGACACTTTAGAAACCACCGCTATGATCTGCTTGGTCTCCCTCAAAAGCAACTGCAGTCTGCATGGCAGTTACAATGGTCAGACCCTAATAAAAAAGCAGGTAAATTCTATTATGCAATACAACCAGACATAACACCAAAACCCTGGTACTATCACTGCAAAAAGGTATCTAAAACTATTGTATCTGTTATTATCCGACTCCGTTTGGGCCACTGTTGCTCCCCAGTGTTTTTACATAAAATCCGTGTGCGAGACTCATCTTTGTGCGAATGTGGTCTTGACGAGGGTACCCTAGACCATATCTTCTTTTCTTGTCCTCAAAACAATCTGCCCCCTGACCTGTACAGCCAGCTGCTCAAGATGAAAATCCCTCTTCCTATCAATTTTGCCTCTCTTCTGACTTTTTCTTCCCCACAGCTGTTTATAATTCTGATGGCGTTCATCCGTCGCAACAATATCAGGCTCTGAAAATTTATATGATATTTATAAAACTAACCTATGTACATACAAGTATTTTAACGCGTTTATCTGTTTATTAATCATGTTGTGTGATGTCCACTGTGTGATGGGTCCATGTTGTGTTTGTTTCAGTGTACCTACCTACTAACACCAACAAGATTCACAACGTGTCCAACAGTCAAGTTGTCAACTCAATTATTCTTGTTAAATAAAACACACGAATCTCCAGCGCACGACTGACATTGGCAGAATTGTCGACATCGACATCGCTCGCCATATTAAAAAATAGAATAGAATAGTGAGTTACTCTATTTTTGACTGGTATAACTATGGATACATCATCTGCAAATAGTACACATTGGTGATTTGTGATGTTAGGGAGATCGTTAATGTATAAGAGGAACAAAAGAGGTCCTATTACGCTGCCCTGCGGCATGCCCAATGCATTCCTCTTGAAAGTTGATCTGTATGGTGTTGATACCAAGGTGTTGTCTAAACGGCTTACTTCAACGCATTGGGTTCTATTGGATAGATAGCTCCTGATCCAGTCCAACGCTGGTCCTCTAATACCATAACGTTCACATTTATTTAGGAGTGTATCGTGATTCACGCAATCGAATGCTTTCGACATATCCAGAAACAGCACCGTTACAGGAGTTTTATTATCTATGTTCTCTGTAGGGCACGCCGTAATAGCGGCGGTAAGACCCATCATGGAGGAGTGGCTAGAGAGGCCACACGGCAGCCTCTCGTACCGGCTGACGCAGGTGATTACCGGACACGGGTGTTTCGGGAGTTACCTGTGTCGGACCCGAAAGGAGCCAACGTCCGAGTGCCATCACTGTGATGCGAGCGAGGACACAGAGCTGCACACGCTGACCGAGTGCCCGGCGTGGGACACGCCGAGGCGGGTCCTAGTGGCGGCTCTGGGGGTGGGAGTCCTCACACTAGCCACGTTGCTCACAGCGATGGTAAGATGCGCGAACGCTTGTGGTGCGGCTGCCTCCTTCTGCGAGCAAGTAATGCTCGAGAAGGAGGCGGCCGGTCGGGTCCGGACTAGACTCCGGGCCCGGGAAGCCCGCGCAGAGCGAAGGCGAACCGGACGTCGGAGGTCGCAGAACGACCTCCGTCCTCCATGAGCGCTGGCCTGGGGGTGACCGGTGGAGCCGCCTGTCACCCTAGCAGAAGCAGGCCACGGCGGCGGCGCAAAATGCGCCTCCCCGTAACCAGGGCAAGATGGGGACACTGTGGTCCCCACAACCCGAGGGGGGCCATCTCGAAGGAGATGGTACTGGGTCTGCCGGGGTGCGAGAGATATGCTTTTGGCAATCTCACCTCCGGCAACCAAGGACCCAAGACGGCGTGCGTTTTAGTCGGTTCGAGTCCGACATAACCGCCTTCACCGGCTCCGTGGGGGTGGTATCCGTGGGTATTTTTCGGTCGATAAAAAAAAAAAATGTTCTCTGTTATTGTTTTTACGAGAGAAAAAGCTGCGAGTGTTGTGGATTTACTGTTCTGAAAACCGTTTTGTTCGTCTTTGATTATACAATTTTTATTTAAGAAGCTCATTATAGGCTTATGCATCAATTTCTCATATGTCTTTGATATTACGGGTAGGTATGTGATGGGTCTATATTTGCTCATTTCAAATTCGTCATCTTTCTTATATAGGGGTTTCACTATTGTTTGCTTAAACTTATCAAGAAACACCCTGGCTAAAGGAGAGATTTATAAGATGTGATAGCGGAGATGCTATGATGGTCGCATAATGTTTTAGGAAGTTATCGAAATGGAGTCATAACCTACAGATTTGGTATTTTTGAGCGTTTTTATGGCTATTTCCAGTTCAGTTGGGGTACAGGATAACAAAAATAATGACTGAGATACAACTTAACCACTTTTCCGGTTCCTAGTTTATACATATTGGTTCTTTTAACACACTTCTCAAAGTATATTCATTAATTCGAAACGGAAGAGGAAAGCTTCACGAGAAATTACCCGTAGAAATACAATTAAAAATAAAATCACGCTGAAATTGGATATAAGCACTGTTCTGCATACCAAACAGTAAAAATATTCAATAAATTGCCAAGACATCTGAAAGATATTGTCTACAAAACCAAGTTGTTTCAATCGAGGCTTAAAAGTTTGCTATTAGAAAGATGTTTTTATTCTGTATCTGAGTTCATGTCGATGGATGATGATTAAATTTTTGGATTAATTAAGTAATTGCTCTTGGGTTAATTGATTATTATTGTTATTTTTTAATTATTTTTTTCTTTAACATTCATTTATATTATATGTTTTTATTTGATACTGAAGCTTGGGACATTATTATTGACGTGGTGATGATTATTTCTGTGTATTTTCTTTTTTAACCGACTTCGAAAAAGGAGGAGGTTCTCAATTCGTCTGTATACATATTATATTTTTTTATGTATGTTCACCGATATCTCCGCCAATTATAAACGGATTTCAAATTTTATTTTTTTGTTCGATAGGGTTTACATCTGAGGTGGTCCTATTTTCACCAGGTCAGGATCTGATGATGGGATCCAGGAGAAATCGAGGGCAACCATCGAAAATTGTATGGTCGTATGGTACTTTTGCTACGTAATCATGCCTTACTCAGGTATATGCTTCAGAGTGTCAACATCTGATGCTGCTTTGCTGATGATGAAGCTACTGAACTCCTTAACGGTTAGGAGTTGGGAGACAGTACTGCCATTGGTGGATGATAAATATTTAGTTGACTACAAATTTTTTTTTTCTTTACGATGTAACTGAATGGTTACCTCATAATAATTACAATCTAGCCTTGTGGCTAATAAGTAATTTAAATATAACTTAATTTGATAAAAATACATAAGAGTAAAGAATGTGTCCAGTGGCACTTTTCTTATAGTCTCTAGTTATAATTACTACTAAATAGGGCTAACGTGTTGCTTGTGAGATATGCTTGAATCAACTTCTGATGCTGCTGTGTTGATAGTGAAGCTATAGAACTCCTTAACGGTTAGGAGTTAGGGGACATCACTGCAATTGATCGATGGAAACTAGGTATTAGCATCTAGGGCTAACGTGATACTCGTAAGGGTTAGTGCTACTCCTGAGATAATCACGAAATTTCAGAGTGAAACCGAGACTATTCCTCAATTAATAATAATAATAAGTATGTTTATAAAAGGGTATATCTACAGCTGATGTGGTATATTTATATTTATCGTGCGGAAATCCCCTCGGATTCCCGCGCCGGAGCCGGAAGGGAACGGTTTATGTCGGACTCGAACCGACTAAAACCGTACGCCGACTGAGGGTCGTATAGCTAAGCCGGAGGTGAGGTTGTCTTTGACATATCCCTTGCACCCCGGCTGGCCCAAAGCCATCCCTTACGGTCTGGCACTCCTCGGCAGGGGGCTCGCCCCCGGAATGGGGAGGCGTGCCTACGCGCGCTGCTGCTGTGGCCTGCTTCTAGTGGCTGTTGGCACCGACTTCTAACAGATCGAAAATCTCTAAATTCTGTTATTTTAAACATTTTTTTCATATTTGGTTTTGAAGTCGGTTCAATTTTTTTTTAAATAATTTATTTTATATGTGTTTTTCTTTAATAGTTAAATTATTATTTAAACAAATCAAATTATCAAAAATAATTTGATTTATATATTGTACTAGCTTTTACTCGCGGCTCCGCCCGCGTGAATGTCGGTTATCGCGACCAAACGTAGCCTATGTCCTTTCTCATGGTCTATTCTATCCCTATACCAAATTTCATCAAAATCGGTTTCGTAGTTTAGGCGTGAAAGCGTAACATACAGACAGACAGACAGACAGAGTTACTTTCGCAATTATAATATTAGTTTTTTTTTTTTATACAGGACACGTCAATTTGACTTCGCCTCGCCTGATGTTAAGCTAAAGGCAAAGTCTCGGAAAGAGGGTCACCAGTGGTGGCACTCAGGTTGACGGCCTCATTAGATGCCTTTTCACGCCCCGCTTTAAGGACCCGGGACTGTAGGAAGAAGGAAACACGTGAGCTGGCAGGGAATTCCAGGTCTTAGTGGTGCGGCATAGGAATGAATCACTGAAACGCTTGATTCTAGCAGGTATACTTTGCACCGTACATGGATGGCATCTTAGCCCTGCACGTGTCGTCCTGTGAAGGAAAAGGGAGGGTGGGACTAATTGGAAGAGCTCGTCAGAACATTCACCATGGTAGAGACGGTAGAAAACTGCCAAAGACGCAACATCTCTACGCATCTGCGCAATTAGTATGGATTAGTGACTGAAATGAATTCAAATATAATGTAAATTATTCTTGAATAAATAAACAAACAAACAAACTCTTTCATTCGCAATCGTAAACAACCCAGGGGTATTAAACAACAAACGTTATTAAATGAAGCCTCATCATCATTTTTATAGAGACGTATTTTCCTGTTTGCATCCGAGGCCAAGGTGCCCTCGGAGCTCAGTGTCCTCTTTTCAGCCCTTCCATGATCTTAGGCGTCCATGGTAGTGAGGCCATTTGCATGCATGTTATCCTCCACGATGTCCTCCGAATGATGCCTGTATCTGCCTGTGTTATCAATAATAGCGAACGAAACAAACTTGAAATTTGTCTACCTATGTCCCGGATGAGTAAATTGTTCTATGATTCATATACATATTTTAACTGTTTACTTCTTCCTTTTGGATATGCAATTTTATTTTTTGTGTGCAGTGCATAAGCAGATATCAGGAAATAATAATCCTACAAATAAAATTAAAGTGACTGTTTTATTAAACAGACACTTAAATTTTATATGCTACATTATTTTTGATAAAATTATGAAGCAATTACTTAGTATGCTAACTATTCAAATCTATTAAAATTAGAAAACGTGAATGCTCGAGGCGAGAGTTGAACCCATGACTGTCCCTTCAGTACAGGGGGAATGCTCTGACTAAGATAATATTTTTAATAAAAGTTCCCAAAATATCATGGTTTTAATATACACATGAGTCATGATCATGACATACTTAATATGGTCGGGGTTAGGTCTAACACAGTTTTTAAACAGGTTTTAACAAGGTTTGAATGATTTTTTTTTTATAGCATTTATTATGCTAACTGTTAAGTTCGAAAAACATTGGAAAAAATGAAATGCTCAAGTGAGACTCGAACTCATGACCTTTCGCTTACAGGGCGACTGCTCTGCCAACTGAGCTATTGAAGCGAAAGGTCGTGAGTTCGAGTCTCACTTGAGCATTTCATTTTTTCCAATGTTTTTCGAATTTAACAAGGTTTTTAAGAAATAGGTATGTAGGTACTTTTTGCTTAAAACTTTCATAAAAGCAGGGCTTTGGTTGTCGTATGCACCCTGTCGTTTGCAACAAGGGTTAGGTATTATTAGTATATTCAAATATAAAATAATGTACCTATTTATCTGTATAGATACCTATTATTTGGATTAGTTATTAATATGTAGGTACCTATACTTGTTTATTGTTTAGATTTATCGGACCTAAATGTGAATTAATATTACGAGTACCTGTAGCTAAGACATTATAAATGTCATACAGTTTAGAATTCAGAGATTTCCTTTCATTTAATTTGGCATGTTTGTTAGAGAGATTGGATTCTTATGATTGCCACTATCCATTGAAGCCATAAAAGTACAGGGCCTCGATTCTACTATAGCAAAACTATTGTCAAACCACAGAGATTGCAAAAAGTGGCATTAAAGTTTAGACTTTACTTCTATACACTAAGGTCCAAAATTAAATGACAAAAGTTTCATTACACTCTTTAATTCACTCTGCTAACAGTTATTTAATATTGAACTTTAAATGCATCGCTTTAAAGTCTATAATGTATTGCCGCTTTTTGCAATCTTTGTGGTTTGACAAGTTTTGCTTTAGTAGAATCGAGGCCCAGGTGTATTTTTTCAGGTTTTAGTCGGTTCTATTTCCGGGTGTGTCAAGCTAGTCTTTGAAAATCTTTGCAGTTTTGTTTCTTTTTCACCCCCGACGCAAAAACGACGGGGTGTTATAAGTTTGACGTGTCTGTGTGTGTGTGTGTGTGTGTGTGGTGTGTGTGTGGGTGTGTGTGTGTTTGTGTGTGTGTGTGTGTGTGTGTGTGTGTGTGTGTGTGTGTGTGTGTGTGTGTGTGTGTGTGTGTGTCTGTCTGTGGCATCGCAGCACCCAAACGGATGAACCGATTAGGATGCAGTTTTTTTTTTTGAAAGGTATATTAGTCGGGAGTGTTCTTAGCTATGTTTGAAAAAAATCGGTCCAAGATGGCCGCCGCCACAACATGTCGGAATACATATTTCTTCATAACTCCAATATGGGTATCAAATGAAAGAGCTTGACTAGTAGATCAATTTGAAAAGTATAAAATAAAAATGAAATTAAAAATTTTAAAAACCCCCGTCACAAAAATCACATCCATAATAAGTTGAAAATAAATTGTGTTCGCCTTTTAACTTTTGATATACCTATTAATATTTTGATTCAATTTGAAGTTTAGAATAAAAATTAAAAATATGCGCCTAAACATGTTCTATATATATTTTGTAAAGTATTTAATAGGTAGTTCTGAATTATACTGAAGGGACAGCAATATCTCTTTTAACCTTTGAGATTTTGACGTTTTTATTTATTGCGAAAACAGTACCTAATGAGATTTTACAAGTACGGTTATTAGATCTCAGGATACGGCAGTGAGGTCAATTAAAATGGTAATTAACATCTCTATATCATCAACTTAAAATAAACATAAAATTATCAAAAACTTCTTCGTAATTTGATTACTCATCTAAGCAATATGGCAAATTTAGAGCAAATTAACTTGCAATCTCACCTCCGGCAACCAAGGACCCAAGACGGCGTGCGTTTTAGTCGGTTCGAGTATTTCCGACATAACGTTGATAATGTTGAAGTTAATTTGCTCTTTTTTTTTATCGTGCGATAAATCCCCACGGAGCCGGTGGAGGTGGTATCCGTGGGGATTTATCGCACGATAAAAAAAAAGAGCAAATTAACTTCAACAAATATACTAATTGTTTATAGGCAAATAATTATGTCCATTAAAATCTTTCACATTCAAACAATTATTAGAGAAAAGCGAATAATTTCCATTTATTAATGTACGATGCAACCGTACGCTGCCTACCGACTATACCCCGTCCATCATATTATTGTATTTTAGACAGATGGAAGTAGTGATTGCAAGAAAATTTAAAATATCGACAAAGTTAAAAACCTCGATTAAAAAATATATTAATCGATAAATGACAATATTATGATAAATATATGATTTCATGTGGAACTATAATCTATTATCTTTCTGTACATAATAAAAAAGCAGTACCTAGATATTTCGTGTCTATACGACTGTGGGCCATAACACACGGGTGTGTAACGGTTGATATAATAACAAAAAATCTAACGTTCACTTGACATAATATCACTTAATATAATTTTATTTAATATAACGATCAGTTGTCATATTGAACTGTAGATATAATTTCATTTTATCTAATTTCTTTTGATATAATGAACACTTTTTATAATGCACATTTGACATAAAATTCGTTTAGTATATTATTTATTTACTATAATATTCATAATCTCTAAGTAACTTTTAATATAATTTAGAATATTCGATACGATTTTAAACGCCTGCTAACCTGGTGCTAGCAAAAGTGCATCGCATAAACATTATTGCTACCAAAATTAGTTTTTATACTTGAGGTGGGTAGACAGTATAATTGATGTGTTAAGATTAAATAACTAATATAGCTATTGTATTAAGTTTTTGTTCTTCCCTTTATACCCTATACATCACCCAACTATTGTTACCAGGAGGATCTGGATGCAATCTGGACTTTAGGGCACCCCGACTCGGATAGGTTAGGTTAGAAGGGGATGGCGGGGTCTACGACCCCGCCATCCCCTTCGTGGTTTTTTTTTTAAATCAACCAGAAGTAGGAGCCCCGCGAAGCGGGGCTCCGTCGACCAAGTCCGACCTCGACCAGAAAATTAGGTCAAAAGAACATTAGGTTAAATGAAAGTTATATTAAAAGAATATTATGCATTTTGAAAATTATATCATATGAACTTTATACAAAATGTTATTATATCAAAGGAAGATTATATCATATAAAACATTATATCATATGAAATTAGGTTATTTGATATTATAGCATATGAAAATTATAACATATGAACGTTATTTCAAGTAAAATTAGAGCATTTGTTATTATATCAAACATTACACACCCATAACACACACGCTAATCTCCAAAACAAAACAACTGACTTCTAGAATAATATTCCAACATGCTGATTTCCTGGTACCTGTTTATTCTGGGTCAGCCGGGGTGCGAGGGATATGTCTTTGACAACCTCACCTCCGGCCTAGCACCAAGACCCACAGGCGGCGTGCGGTTTTAGTCGGTTCGAGTCCGACATAACCTCCCCTTCCGGCTCCGGCAGGGGGGGTATCCGAGGGGATTTCCGCACGAAAAAAAAAAAAAAAAAAAAAGGTACCTGAATTATTGAAGAATTCTGTGGGCTGCCTCTGAAGCCCATCATCAGATCTTTATGCAATTTAAATGGGACCATTTTGGAATAAACCTCTTTCAAATAAAAAAGAACTCTGACAATACGTCTACATATGACGCAGTTACAAGAATAAAAAAAAAATAAACATCCGAATTGTTGTTTAGAAATCGGTTAAAAACCACCAGTTATGTAATATTTTTTAAAAGAATTATTCTTCTGTAGTCGATATCGATTGTGACACTTTCAAGTTATTAAAATAAAAACACAGTCGATAGACTAACTACATCCCTAAAATTGCTTTCTGGCTGACGTGACGTTGTCAATGAAAAATGACGTATTGGCGCCAAATTTTCGTTAGGATTTTCAGGTGTTGACGCTAGATCAAAGTTATACCGATCACTGTCAGTGAGCTGTCTAGAATACAATAATATAATGGACGGAGTATAAGCATTTTTAACTTAGTTGGTTATAATTTTAGGTACATTGAATTCAGTACCCGATCAACGGGCATCGCTCGTGCTGAGTATTACTACTTCATACTCGTCGTCCTCTCCGCTTATTTCGCCGTCCAACGCCAGTGAAGAGAGTCAATTTTTGACCAGCATGCTTCTAGTGTTTTTAGAGCGTCTACCATTTCCCATTTTTCGGACATGGACTCTACATCGAGAAGCGTGATAGTTCTCTTGAACGCTTTAAAATTCGCCGCTTGCATGCGAATCATATCGTCCAATTGGCTTTTGCAGCCCCGTGATTCCTTTACACGAAGAATGCTAGATCTTGATTTTTGCTCTTGACCCGATGGTTCACCTTCTTCAGGTACCGCAGGTTGCTTAAATGGGGCTGGGGACTTCTACTGGGTTTTAACGGAGTTGGATTACCTGCGAACTACTATCGCTGATGCTGTTGTTCCTTAATCTTAACTTAAAATACTTCTTCTTTGGAAAAATATCTAAATCACTATCACTATCTGTATCATTGTCACTGAAAAATCGATTTTCTGAATCAATTGAAACTTCAGTTGGTTTATGACGTACAAAACTATCGTTATCATTTTTAATCTCGATACTATCTTCAGAACTGCCTAAGATGTGTGATGTGTTCTTGAACGATCTTATGGAGATTTTTAGAGAGTCTAATAATAAGTAGATATCTCTTTTGTTTTTGAATCTTGTCTCATGTAATTACTTCTTTTCTTCCAGCAGTTTTCCGCGACACATCATCGCGTTCATAACTTCTATAACTTATAGAAGTTTTGAACGCGATGATGTGTCATCAACGACGCCACTGCTGATTTGTTTCGATATTTATTTGTTTGTATCTCGGACACTAAATGTCTCTACTTCTGTTAAAATTTTATGATTTCTTATTATCGTCTTATCCCCAATAACAATATCGCTAAATTCTTTTGTACCTTTCTTTGTTTGTTGAGTTTTGTAACTTCTGACCGTTTTGATTTATCATTTAGCAGATCATTTATTTTGGAATTAGGACTGTAGTCGAATTTTTAATCTCATAATTTGTTTCTTGAAACTTTCGTTTTTTTTCTCCAAATCATCTACCGTTCTTTTAAGCGCCTTGGTCTTTTGTAACATAATATATCTTAATCTTCATACCATCTTCTTCAATTCAGCTACAGTAGATATCTCTTCAACCTGAGAGGTTGAAAGTTGCGGATCTTGAATTTCAACTTGTGTGGTAAATTGCGGTCCTCTTCAAAGTATATCACACAGCTCCATCTACCGTAAGTGGATCTTCATCATCACTGCAACTTGGGCTATTGTCTTTCATCATTTCAATACCACGTTTAACTAACAGTTTTCTTTGGTAAAAATTATTAAAATTATGTATCCACTTTTTCCTTTGATACCTTTTGCCTCTTGGAGTCATATCATTTATAGACAATATTTTTTCTGTTCTTTTCTCTTTGGTGTTATTTTTCCTTATGTAAATCGTAAAGAGCGGGATCTGATTTAATATTTTCATATCTTGTTCTGCGGGCTAATTTGGTTTTTTCTAATATTCCTCCAGTTTTCTTTTTTCGTGGCATTGTGATCTAAAAAATGATAATATCTTTGTAAGAAGTGTAAGAACCTATACGAAAAGGAAATACACAATGCCTATATAGGTTTTTACTCAACGGAGCTAGGAAAAATCATTACCGTTCTATATTTCTAATTATTATTTTTTTATAAACAACATTATACACAACGCTATCTAGACCCATGGTAAGCTTTTATAACTTGTGTTTTTTGTGTTGTGTGAATTAAAAAGAACGGTAAATAATGTTAATTAGAAGAACAGTAATTAGATTTACAAACATTTTTATTAAATACTCCACTGTTTAGCGTATAGAAGATCTATATTGGATACACCTTTGAAAAGTCACTTCACTTTCCGAACAGGAGAACTTTAAATTATTATGTAGCGACAATCGCTCTTTGACGCGTGCGTTTGGCTTGGTAGTGTAGCGGTGACTAACGCCGACGCCGAGTAATTTATGTTCAGTCTAGTGCAGTGACGCGTAAATACGAAAATATCGAATCTAGAATATCGTCGAATGGTAATTATGGGTGAGTAATGGATATTTAAATGATTTTTTTATTGCATATGCTAACTTTTAAGTTCAAAATGATTCAGGTGTGGCTACAGCATTCCCCCTGTAAGGGAAAGGTCGTGAATTCAAGTCTCACTTGAGCATTTCATTATTTCCGATGTTTTTCGAACTTAAGGTACATTTTTCAAAATCGTATTAAACTATTACTAACCGAATACCTACATAGGGAACAATGGAACTTCTAGGATGGGACTCAACTCGGCTACCGAGACACCCGATATGATTCAAATTTCCCTTCTATTTTTATTCTTCTTTAAGGCGTGTCTCGGTAGCCGAGTTGGTCAAGGAATTCCCCCTGTAAGGGAAAGATCGCGGGTTTGACTCCCGCCCGAGAAGTTTCATTTTTCCCTATGTATTCGATTTGTATAGTTAGCATACCTAATGCTGTAAAATTCATTCAAACGTATTAAACTAGTTAAATTTGTTCTTTCGTAAACAATATCTACTATACAATATAGATTAATTAATCTATTAACCGAAAAGTTATTTAATAAATCGTTTTTTCAATTAATTTTTTTTTCACGATGTACCAATTTATTAGAATCTGGAGAAAGGGACACCGATGGTAATTAGATTTTCGGTTTGGTTTTTAAATTTGGAGTATTTCTAATAAAATACAAGAAATTTTCAGGGTTGCTTCTAATACAATGTACCGTAACTAAACGAAAACAATATCAGGTAAAGATTTCTTTAACGTTTAATGTGTTCTTTATCGTCCGCCGTGTAATGTGCACGAAACAGGGGCGTAGCTACCGCCGTATTTGCCGTATCAATTATACGGGGCCCCCGGGTCACGGGGGCCCCCAAAGTGTGTAAGGAAAAAGAATAAAAACTTTCTAATTTATTTTATTTTACAAATGACAAAATTCTATAAAGCAATTCCTTTTTTTCCCGCCTTAAGCGTGCGTTTAAAAGTTGGCAACACTCTACATCGTTATGGCGGGCTGCGGGGCTTCCCCGTTTTACTTACTTCATCTTCAACTCAGCGGGGAATTCCCGGGAATCCTTCATCGTTATCGCGATGTACGTGTACGTTGTTGTACTTTTTGCATTGGATGTTAAACCACGGAGTGCAGTGCACTGTTTATTTACGCGCTTTATATAAATGTGCATTACATTGTAATTCAGTACAAACAATATTGTTCTTCTGGTTTAGCAGTATTAGTAGTGATTTGTAAAAGAAATGAGTGAAAGGAAAAGAGATTCTCCCAGCGGCGCTGAGAAAAGAAAAATTAAACAGAAAAGGGACGAGGTTATAAAAAAAGTCCCCAAAATTTCTTCATTTTTTCAGAGACAAGATACTGTGAGTGATTTAGATTGGAAAGGTAAGTACTACCCAACCCATTTATTAGGGGCCTGTAGTGATAAACAAGGAAATCTTTTAATTTCGGTCTGTCCATCTGTCCGTCACAAAAAGTTGTCTCCCCCCTCGATTTTCACAATTATACTGTTTTTAGGGTTCCGTGCCTTGATTAAAAAAAAACAAAATTCTAACTTATCTATAGGATCGATTTGTTTTGTTGTTTGTCTATCAATCCGTATCGTATCGTTAATGGCGTGTTGAGAACTTCAGATGTGCAGACTCGCTTTCGGGTTCTCGTCTTGTATGGCCACTACGCGCTGCGTTTAAATAGCACGCAGGTGTATAGTAATTTTTGTATCTACTAATAGGTACGAGCACAATCCGCGTAGAGTCTGTGTGGGTCTGAACTGAACACTCTCTAACTGTGGCCCTTAGTAACGTTATTTATTTATATATAACTCTTTTTAGTTTAGTATCAAAGCATTCGTATTTATTTTTTAACAATTACTCGTTTATTTTTAGATTCTTCTGACGCATGTTCTTCGTCACATATCCATCCGGAAATAGAAAAAAGCCAAGCACATACTTTATCAGATGTCCATCCAGAAATCGAGGAACCCCAAGTCAACGATTCTGATATATCTGCAGATTGTAATATAATTTCATCAGATAGAGGAAATTTTGGTGACAATTTAACTGAATGCGAACGAAAAATAATTTTTAAATTGGGTCCATTTAAACCACAAGGACCATTTCCAAAAGTTTCAGAAAATAACCGACCTTTTTCGGCTTATTATTATTCATATTTCAATCAGGCAGGCATAAAAATTATAAGACCATGGTTATGTTATTCTAACGTTTTAAACAAACCGTACTGTCACTTCTGTTGGTTATTAGCAGATCGTCAAAACAAATCGTACTCCTCTGCTTGGGTTAACGGTGTTTCGGTTAGAAGCAATTTCACACAAACTATTCTTGACCATGAAAAGTCACAGCAGCATATTAGTGCCTCACTCTATTATAATAATTGGTTGCAAGGAAATACCATCGATACTCTATTGAAAAGTGAAATCGATAGTAAAATTACATTCTGGAGAGATGTACTGCATCGTATAATTAATGTTATAATTACTTTAGTATCTTGTAATCTACCTTTAAAATTGCCATGAAATTGCCAGAATCAGAATCATGCCCCCGATTCTGATTCTGGCAATTTCATGGCAATTTCACGTCTGCTATCTAACTATGATGCAACTTTAAAAGAACTTCTTCTAAAACCGAAAGGTGAAATAAATTATTTAAGCCCTACGATTCAAAACGAAATTATTAGTTTGCTTGGTACCACCGTTAGATTAAATATTTGATTACCCTTAAAAAGGTATGTCCTACCAGATGGTCTTCTAGGAACGACGCTTTATTAGCAGTAAAGAAAATTTTTTTACTAATCATGAAAACTTTGTACCAACTAAATTTAATTTCAAATAAAAAAGATGAACGTGAAAAATGTAAAAGTATAATTAATATTTTAGAGTTTTGATTTCTTAGTGCTCGTTACATTTTTTTCTTCACTATTTGAAATTATTAATCCTGTTTCTAAAGCTCTAAAGCATGAAAATAATGACTTACAGAAATCTAGTATTTTATTAAGTAATCTTTTAAATAGACTGTGCCAATTAAGAAATCAGAATTCATTTAATAGTTTGCTAAATGAATCCAAAGATTTAGCAAAAGAGTGGGGGGTAACAACTGTTTTTAAAAACAGTAGGCGAAAGATAACGAAGCGTTTTTTTGATGAGTTATCACAAGATGAGAGAATTTCCGACCCGGAATCCTATTTCAAAGTCAATGTATACTATTGCTGCTTAGATATATTAATTTCTCAAAATAAAGAAAGATTTCAGAGCCTTTGCAACCTGAGTAGTATATTCGAAATATTACAACCGGAGAAACTCCTATCTTCTTCAAGCGAAGAGATATTAAACGCTTCCGAAAAACTGTCTGCTAAATACAGTAAAGACATCTCACTTAATCTGTGTGACCAATTGAAGGCTCTAAAAACATGCTTAAATTCTGAAATTAAAAAAATTTATTCCATTAAAGAACTCATTGAATTATTACTAGTAAAATTCAATAGTCTTGCATCCAGTTTTCCCGAGGTAATCACAGCATGCTTTTTATTCTTGACCCTCCCAGTTACAACTGCAACGGCAGAAAGAAGTTTTTCAAAATTAAAACTAATAAAAAATTACTTAAGAACTTCGATGGGACAAGAACGACTGTCAGACATCTCACTATTGTCCATAGAGGCAGAAACTTTAGAAAAACTAAAATCATCATCTGCCATAAATGATTTAATTAATCAGTTTGCCGAAAAAAAGGCAAGGAGAGTGAATATTTAAAATTCGATTTTTATTTGTAAAATGGGTAAATAAATATTTCTTCTCACAATTTTTTTTTTTTTGTCAAAAATCTTTACCTCCATATAAGGGCCTCCAAAAAGATTTTTATACGGGGCCCCGACAAGGCAAGCTACGCCACTGGCACGAAATGAAATATTCGCCCTGTCTCCAGTATTTCGAGTACTTCCCCTCCAGGGGGCATAAAAATCTTCCACCCTGCATAAATTAAAGGCTAAAACGAGATGTGTCTAGGTAGGTTTTGTTCTATAATCTACAACATGAACGGGTCTTGATGAAATTTGGCACAAAGATAAATGAATTAATATCAACCTACCTACTTACCTACTTAATTAAGTAAACTTGTGTGGCAAGCGGTAATCTTTATAAATTCTCAAGTGCCACTTTTTATCATTAATTTAAATTTAAGTAGGTGCCTACACAAAACAGTGCTCCTCGCTTTACAGAAGTATCATTATAATTTGGATGCAGAAAGCAGCTGCAAATAGCGGTTACGGCAAGTCTACCTAATCACACTCAAAATCCACATCCATCCATAATTTTATTGCACCATCTAGGGTGCAATCAATGAATCAACGGACTATCGGACTGTATATAGAAAATGGATATTTACTGACAGTGGATAGGTTAGGGATTTATTTTAAAAAGTGATAATAAGATAAAATTACTGTGTCCAATCCAATTCACATACCTAGGTTTTCGGCGTACTAGAAAGCGTTTTAAGTAAAAAAGTCTGCGTAAAAGTATAAGCATAACGTTAAAAGCGTTGTGAGAAAAAAGCTGTTTAGCATATTACCAATATCACTTTGTATTGTAACAACGCCCGAACATCACTACTCGACCTTACTATAAGCCGCCCCGCTCCGTTTATAGTTCATTAGTCACTCTCTATGGTTCAGTGCGTTCACAAGCGCGATTGTCAGTTCGCGGAAATCGCGGAGCAATACATACATTGACAAATTCACTCATTTTAAAGTTATATTTGACGCACGATGCTCGTTTCTATAGCGAACTTGATGTTATTTCTTGCTATAACTTAACGCAATACGAGTCTATAGTGACACAGCTGTGGCAAGTGGTTCAAAATGAACTTAAGTAGTTCAATGGATTATTTTTGTGGATCGGCTTTTTGGGTAAGTATTTTATTTATAAAGATTTTTTTAAGAGGTTTAATTACAACCAGCTGTGCGTTATAAATCTGATTAATGTGTTTATTTTCGCAGTAATACTTACTATCGTTTATCTACCTAATATTTATTTACCGTTCGCGGTTGAATTAAGGATTACTTAGTGAAAGTGTTCATTAGCAACTAAAAGTGAAAGGACGAGCTTATGGTATTCAATTGTATATTATGCTTACATATTTGTATACGTATAATTTGTATGTAATAGGACCAAAGAACTCATTTTGGACTCAACAGAAGTCGAATTGATTTGAAATTTTACTTTCTTTATTTTATTATAAAATTACTCATTGCATTATTTATACAGGGTGTTAGGGAAACACTCCCGAAAACAAAACAGGTTTATTTAAAAAAAATAATAGGTACCGATGATTCAGCCAACTTCAAGCTGGAAATTAGAAAATTAGTTTTATTTTAATTATTTAAAGATGTTCGATAATTTAAACTACTGGCCGTTACTGCTCACGGAAAAGAGACAGCACTATACCCCGTCCATCATAATTATTGTATTTTAGACAGATGGAAGTAGTGATTGCATGAAAATTTAAAATATCGACAAAGGTAAAAACCTCGATTACAAAAAATAATGAATCGATAAATGAAAATATTATGATAAATATATGATTTCATGTAGAATTATAATTTATTATCTTTCTGTACATAATAATAAAGCAGTAGATATTTCGTGTCTATACCTACAATTTACAAATGTATTATAAAACGATTGTGGGCCATAACGCACACGCTAATCTCCAAAACAAAACAACTGACTTCTAGAAGAATATTCCAACATGCTGATTTCCTGGTATTTATTGAACTCTTCAATAACTACCAGGTAATCAGGATATTCATTCTCTGAAACCCATCATCAGATCTTTATGCAATTTAAATGGGACCATTTTGGAATAAACCTCTTTGAAATAAAAAAGAATTTTGACAATCCACTCTACAATGACGGAGTTACAAAAATCATTTTTCCGTAAAAATCATACAAATATAAATAAATATAAACATCCGAATTTTTTTTTAGAAATCGGCTAAAAACCGCCAGTTATGTATAGTTATTTTTTAGAAGAATTATTTTCTGTAGTCGATATCGATCGTGACATTTTCAAGTTATTATAATAAAAAACACAGTCGATGGACTAACTACATCCCTAAAATTGCTATCTGGCAGACGTGACGTTGTCAATGAAAAATGACGTATGGCGCCTAATTTTTGTTAGGATTTTCAGGTGTTGACGCTAGAACAAAGTTATACCGACCACTGTCAGTGAGCTGTCTAAAATACAATAATATAATGGACAGAGCAATAATAAAATTGAGAAGGCAGAAAGGGCAGATAGGCACTTGAACCGTTATCCTAGTTACACTAAAAAGACTATCCGTAACTTGTTAAGATATTCTGAACTGCCTCCTCACTTACGTATCATGTTATCTGTACCTGGATTCCCCCGCCAGCCAGCGAGCGGACGAGTGTGGTCGGCGGAGGAATGTTGGACTCGTACTGACTAAAACCGCATGTCATCTCCGGTCTCATACGGAGTTACTCCACAGACAATGGACCATCTGTAAACGTACGTGTGCTAAATACCCATACACATGTACACCAAAGGACCTTATGTGCGCCTCCGAGAACGCCATACAGGGAGAAAATAATTTAGCGGAGGCGAGGCCCATCGCCACGATAGAAGAAAGAAGGAGACCCAATAAGGCAATTCCCTCGCACCCCAATCGATATCTAAGGCTTTCTTCTGGTATGCGAACTATACCCAGTAAAATAAATTTTCGTGACAAATAATGAGGAAACTCAGTTCTATAAAAACCTATCACCTTTAAGACCTTTTAGCCCATAGAATTATGAATTGTTTAGCCACCGTTTTTAAAATAATCACACACAATTTTGACTTTTCTACATTTCACTAGTTTCTTGAATATTATAATTAAGTAATCATCAAACAATTTTTAATTAATTGATTGCTGTTTGTCTTAAGTATTTGCAAATCTTCAACAATGATTCTTTGCGCGCTGCACTCTCAATCTCTCTGGAAGCGAGATACGATCCCGAGCCCGAAGACATTCGGGCCGAGAGATCCCGGCTCCACAGGATCATGGTGGCAGAGTGGAAGCGACGACTTGAGCAACCACGCGCAGGGCTTGCCGTCATAGAGGCGGTAAGGCGTAAGGCCCATCATGGGGGAATGGTTAGAGAGACCACATGGCAGGCTCTCGTATCGACTGACGCAGATTATCACCGGGCACGGGTGCTTCGGGCGGTATCTGCGTCTGATCGATAAGCAGCCACCCTCCTCACGGCGGAACGCGAGCGGGGCGGCGCGAGCGAGAGAGGCTCGCAGATCGCGCCGCCCGCGTGCGTAGGCAACTCGGGCGTCGGAGGGCACAGGCTGACCTCCGTCCCCCATGAGCGCGGGCCTGGAGGTGACGGGTGGAGCCGCCTGCCAGCAGAAGCAGGCCACGGCGGCGGCACTCTCAATAGGAGAATCTCTTTAATCTAATCATAAATGGATAACAGTATTATCATCGTGTGATAACAAAATACTCGCTATAAGAGAGATCTATATACATATTAACCTTCGAAAACAAGGAAAAATTATTTCAACGATAAGATACTTATCCTACTAGAAAAAAAGCCTACTTGAGTCGACATCTAATACAATATCATCTACCTTACCTATTTCAACGTAATCAATGTCATCGCTATGCGACACCGAGCGAACTTGTAATAGATTCACACTTTGTACCTAACCTCAGCTGTCGTAAGAGTTCTGCGATGCTATTTGTTTACGTTGGCATGTCGGCTTTTCAAGGCGCAACTACCGTCTGACCTCTCAACTCTGAGAACAAAGCCTGTGCCAGATATTATTTGGCAGATGAGGTTATAGCGTAGCAAATGAAATGAGCTTTAGAGGGACCCGTTACATACCTAATTTTATGTTTTTGTGTTTGTTTTATTACTTCTTCGAAAGGAACGATACCACAGACACAATAAGTCGAAAGATTACACAGAAAAATGTGCCGGTGTATTTGTAGATAAGTGAACAAATACTCCTGTCGACACAACTGTTACAAAATATCCCTTATCATAGGAATTTCGTATCGATTTCTGAGAGTTACAAAGCATGAGTTACTAGATAAGCACCAATTTTATAGTTTCCATTTTTAACACAAAATTACGGAACAAATATTTAGGATCATGGTATCTACTACATGGTTTGAATGAAATTTTGGGACTTCGACCGCGAGCCTGTTGGTGCAGACCGGGTGCGATGGGGCGACTCGTAAATCCCCCCTCCCTCCTTTCCGAGGTAATATGGGGACACCGTGCTTCCCATAGGTACCCGAAAAGATTTCTGCACGAGAAAAAATAGACGAAATAAAAAAAAAAATCAGGTGGTGCTCAATAGCTCAGTTGGCAGAGCAGTCCCCCTGTAAGGGAAAGGTCGTGAGTTCGAGTCTCACTTGAGCATTTTATTTTTTCCAATGTTTTTCGAACTTAAAAGTTAGCATAATAAATGCTATAAAAAATTCATTAAAAAAAAAGAGATTATTCTTAGCGGGAAAACGTCGTTGATATACACATTGTACACAAAATAATGAGCAGCTTTACAATAGTTAGGTTCAATCAACGACCATACAGCCCTTTAGGAGTATATAGTCGCTGGGTACAATTTACAATGGTTTTCTTCTTCCATGTATTGTAATGTCTAATTCAATCATGTTTGTTATGTAACATTTGATAACATTACCTATTCCATCATTGCCAATGCAACATGTTGTTCGAAAACTGTTTTTATTATTTTGCGTTACTTGTACTTAGGTATTTATAACTAGTGGACCGCTAGTTAAATTTTTCTGTATTTCCTTTAGTGACGAACAATGACACGTTGTAGGTACTACGGACAGATCAAACCTAATTGTTGTAATTCACAAATTCCGCATTAACCAAGTGGACAATGCGGAATTTGTGAATGGTTGGAGTATTACAAGTGTAATACTTACCCGGGTGTTAAGTACTGTTGTTGTACCGGAGACTCTACGCGGGTGTCGTGCGGTCCATGGCCCTGTACGGGTGCCCCGTGTGGGCGGACGCCCTGCAGGCCAGGTTCGTGCAACTGCTGCATGCGCCGCAGCAGACGATGGCCTGTAGGGCAATTAGTGGGTACCGCACGATATCCTTTGAAGCGGCGAGTCTCCTAGCCGGATCGCCACCGTGGATCCTGGAAGCGAGATCCCTTGCGGCACTGTATCGGTTCCGTAAGGAGGCGCGGGAGCGGGGATACGATCCCGAGCCCGAAGACATTCGGGCCGAGAGGTCCCGGCTCCACGGGATCGTGGTGGCGGAGTGGGAGCGACGACTTGAGCAACGACGCGCAGGGCATGCCGTCATAGAGGCGGTAAGGCCCATCATGGGGGAATGGCTCGAGAGGCCACAAGGCAGCCTCTCGTATCGACTGACGCAGATTATCACCGGGCACGGGTGCTTCGGGAGATATCTGTGTCGGATCGAAAAGGAGCCAACGTCCGAGTGCCATCACTGCGACGCGAGCGAGGACACGGGGCTGCACACGCTCACCGAGTGTCCGGCATGGGCCGGACCGAGGCGGGAGCTAGTGGCGGCCCTGGGAGTGAGAGTTCTCACCCTCGCCACCCTGCTCACAGCAATGGTCCGCTGCGCGGACGCGTGGGCGGCCGGCGTCTCCTTCAGCGAGCAGGTAATGGTCGTGAAGGAGACGGCGGAGCGGGAGAGGCGGCGCGAGCGAGAAAGACTCGCGGATCGCGCCGCCTCCTGTGCGCGCAGGCAACTCGGGCGTCGGAGGGCACTGACTAACCTCCGTCCCCCATGAGCGCGGGTCTGGGGGTGACGGGTGGAGCCGCCTGTCACCCCAGCAGAAGCAGGCCACGGCGGCGGCGCGCTGAATAGCGCGCCTCCCTATTCCGGGGGCGAGTTGGGGACACCGTTCTCCCCCCTCCTGAGGAGGGCCAGACCGTAAGGGATGGCCCTGGGTCAGCCGGGGTGCGAGGGATATGTCTATAACAACCTCACCTCCGGCCTAGCACCAAGACCCACAGTCGGCGTGCGGTTTTAGTCGGTTCGAGTCCGACATAACCTCCCCTTCCGGCTCCGGCAGGGGGGGTATCCGAGGGGATTTCCGCACGAAGAAAAAAAAAAAAGTACTGTTGTACCGTGTTTTCCAATGATTTATTTTATTTATTGTTCCTGTCATTCCTAACATAATTGTAAAATTCTGACGTTCATATGTGCTCTTTATGTGCCTAAACTGAATAAATGAAATTGATTCTTTGATTGACTGTTTACACTTGTAAGCTAAACAAATCTTGAAATGAGACTCAAGTCCACAGTCCACACCCACTAAGTACTTTCTTATTGCAATCAATGTATTAGATCGTTAGTGTCTAGCCGTCACATACCACACTCACAGTGCCCCTATTCTGTAAGCAAACTGTCCGCTGTTTGTCAGACTGCGCATATCCTACATGATCGCGTTCATTCCCGTTAAAATTATACTACATAGTATAGTTGTGTTAGTAGTAGTATAGTTGGTCCTATTAAATTTTAAGACCTTGACTATTGTATTAAATGTAAATTTCATAATTTTAGAACACCAGCTTGACATGGAATACAGACAAACCAAATTTCACACCATGCTTCCAAAAGACTGTGCTTGTATGGGTCCCATGTGGCTACCTATGGCTGGCAGCGCTGGTGGAGGGTTACCAGATGTTCACCAGCAAAGAGGCCAACATCCCGTGGAACAAACTGAACGTGACCAAGATGGCCACCACGCTACTGTTGGTACTGCAGCAGATAGTAAACATCAGTCAAGTTATCTACACAGCTTCTAACGAGCCGAATACAGTGTTTGATGCTGATTATTATGATCCAGTTGCAAAAATATTTACTTTCGTAAGTATTAAGTTGGACATATCTACATAAAACCTTAAGTCAATATGTATTCTATTAGATATTAGACCATTAGATATGAAATTTCGTCCAAATACGTTGTCATTGAAATTTATCTAAGTAGGTCTAGCTACGTGTATCATTTTAAATTGTACAGTCGTCAAAGATATAGTTTTCATACTTACATAGTTGTACCACTTTATATTTTGTAAAGTAGGTAAGGCTGTACATTGTTTTTTTTTTAAATCTTCAATTACTTGGGTGGTTAACATATTCTTCTTGTGGTTAAGTACCTATATAGGTACCCATTTCACAGTTAGATTTAATATCCAGCCACAAAACTTTATTTACCCACCAACATCTGTTGAAAATAGGCTAAACTTATTAAAACAAAGCCACGGAAACGGCATCACAGTTCCTAGGCGGTTCTGCTAAGTATTCCGAAAATTAGGCAATTTTTTTTAAAGAATATTAGAACCGAAATTACTAATATTCTCTCTAACGCCTCAAGCTAAGCTAAATTGTTTGTGTTAGTAGTGGGTTCACGTCGGTAGTGTAATGGCCAGGATTGGAACCCGGAACCTCTCGATCGTAGAGCCGACCCCTTAATCACTAAGCTACCGACTATCAAAATGTATCAAACATCTTAACACTCGAGCATGATTCATCACGGTCTCAACGTACGTCTAGTATAGAACTCTAGACTATTGATAGACAGATTTGCAAGGTCAAACTTGTGAAAAAAGAGTAGGTATTTGGCAATAAAAATAACTCATGGCCACTCTTCTGTTCAGCCCCAAAGAGTTCTATAATAAATGTTCAATGTATACCAGACAAGCTGTTTATAATGAAAAAGGTAGGACGTTTCGAGGGTGAGGCGACAATAATGAAGGGCTCTCCTTCTTTATTCCCGCTGTTAATAATTTTTGACTCTACCATCGCCAATTTGTTTGCAGCTGTCATACACATCCCCCATCTGTATGACAGCTGCAAAAAAAATTGCTCAATGTTGCTAGTCGAGTACGACTGTACGACTCTGCGGTACAAATTCATTCGTTCAACGGACATTAAGGATATTTGGTATAAATATTATGGACCAAGTGATAAATCGGTCATTTGGATAAATACGAGAAGTGAACACTGCGCGCCTCGATATGGATAGATATAGGTTAGAAATTTAAGGTGGAAGTGCATTAGCCTTCGTGGTAATTTTTTTATAACCACCCATCCATAGGTATACTTACATGAATTGGTATGATTATTTAAACTCTCATATTATATGTCATAGTGGCCGGATATTATAACTAAATAATGCCCAATATATCACTTGGTCCATAACATAAAATAATGTCATGTTTCTTTCAGGCGCTATCTGCGACTCTTACATTCTACAACAGAAAATATGGCCTGAGGTCTTCTGGAGTTCTTTTTGTTTTCTGGTTACTCCTCATATTGTCAGGGTTACCTCAGTTATGGACTGAGATGGTCAACTACACGACTACAAATTACTTATTCACTTTTGGAAGTTATGTGGTGTATTATTTGCTCCTGATAATAATGTTTATAATGAACTGCTTCGCTGATCTGCCACCAAAAGATACACCCTATCATTATGACAAGGTAAGAAATTTTTTTTTCTGCTTAATTGACTGTAAAGCCTAATCTATGTTGTTTTTTAAATTATTCATGGTAATAAACCTCTTCTCTAATTGTTGTTACCACCAGAGAGGTGATCAGGGTGATGCTAATTATCGTTTTGCTCGATTCATATTTCTTGGACCTAAATCTCGAGATATAAACGCCTTGGCGCACGCCAATAGTTTTGTAATAATCTATACTCGTAGGTACTTGGTGAATTTGAGTCCACCGCAATGGCGTCCCGTGTTATCTTCTGGACCAGATGGAAGTCATTAAACAGACTCTGGACTCGGGCCGAAGTAAGGAATGCCGGGCCAGATGGTGGTTCTCGGAGGGGGCGGACCTGCGATGTGAATGTGGAGTTACTCGACATACAATGGCCCATCTGTTGACATGTGCTAAATGCCCATACACGTGTACACCGCAGTACCTAATGTGCGCTTCCGAGAACGCCATACAGGTGGCAGCACACTGGGAGAAGATAATTTGAGGGCCGAGGCGCCATCGCTTCGATAGAAGAAGATCTTCAAAATACATCTAAGAAACGTGTACTTCTCGTATACCTAGAGCACATTTTAGGTCCAAGAAATATGAATCAAGCTATACAATTAACTAATAACAAATAACCCTATCCATCAACAGAAAGAATGTTTGGAGGATGCATCAAGCTTTCCCAGTCGGCTCTCGTTTAGCTGGTTCGATCCAATCACTTTTACAGGATACCGAAGAAATTTAACAGAAAATGACTTGTGTTCTGTGAGCCCTAGTCTACTTTCAAAAGAAGCGGTTCCCCAATTTGAAAAACATTGGAAACGTGCGTTGAAAAAACATAGATCGTAAGTGTGTGAGTTAATTTGTTGGCTATGTAATGATTTACAATGTAATATTACACCGGCCGTGCCGTGCCTTTTCATAATTGCTTTTACGTATTTCAGTAAATAACAAACTCAATTCAGTATTTATATCTAACGTTAGGTATTCAGGATACCGGCACTCTGATATTTGCACAACAAAGTGTAGGTACTATAAATAAATAAAATATTTTTTCATATCTGGCCGAATTTAAATAATTGATTAAAACTGAAAAGTAAAAATGCAAAATAAAACCTTGAGATTTAAATTGAAAAAAGTTGTACTGTAATTTATGAGTAGGTAGATAGTTAGCAGGTATTATACCTATACAAGGGAGTACTAGCCACGTCCGATCCCGATCTGTGGCCTTGACTAATTTAATATAACTTGAAAAATATGATTTTGAATTATTCTGCACGGCATGCAACGCAAATAATGTGACTATCATAATAAACGTCGAACGTGCAAACAAGATTTGCTTTTACATTCCATTATCGAATGAAGGTTATTGAGGGGTCGTAGTACCATGTAGTACCTGCCTATTTAAAGTTGTTGACCGTATCTGAGTACCTACCAAAAGAGTGTCAAACAAAAGTGAAAGAGGCATTTACTATAAACAAGATCGCGAGTTCATTTTGTATGTAGATGAAACATTGCTCTACGTGTAGCTGATATCTAACAAAAAAATTCAGCCATGTATGGAAATAAATAGATACTTACTCATATTATGTGGCTTATCTCAAAACGTCTGCTGTATATTTAACAGAACTGCATTCATCATAATTTACGATTATGTGTAATTGCTAATGCAGAAATAAAGCACGTAGGTATATACTTAACTATCTAGCTAGTTGCATTGCACATTGTATCAAATTAAATTTAAACTAGATTTTTTTAAAGCATCTTCGCGAACCAAACTTAACATTTGTAGAAAACCTGGTTACACAGGCAGTTGGTAGAATATAGGTAAGAATTAGGTTATTTTTATTTCATCAATCTCTTTCATATTTGTATCCGAAATCAGTTTCAATCAGATTTTCTAGAGTGGTAGTTTTAGAGAAAATGATGTAGACTCTCTCAAGTCTCAATACATACGTAAGAACAGTTTCTTTAGTGAAAGTTTATGACAGCCTCCGTGGCGTGGCGGTAGTGCACGCGACTGCCACGCAGGAGGCGCGGGTTCGATTCCCGCTCAGTGCAAATATTTGTATGCATGAATATGGCTATTTGCATTGGTCTGGGTGTTTCTATTTATAATATGTATGTATTTACAAAAAAAAAGTATATAAGTATGTTTATCCGCATTCTAGATTCCATAACACAAGCTATAAAAGCTTACCATGGGTCTAGATAGCGTTGTGTAGAATGTTGTGGAATATTTATAGTTTATAGGCAACGGATTTTGATAGAAACTCTATTTTCTCAATTCAGGAACCGGTCAAAAGAGATGTTAAATGAACTCATTTTAATTTCAGAAAACCGATCGAACCAGACTGTTCAGAAACTTCTGCCTTGAAGGGCCGAAGAAAAAAGAAGAAGTTAGTCTCTATTCTCCCTGTCCTGTTCAAAGCTTTCGGCGGAGAGTTCATGATTACTGTAGTTTTAAAGTTATGTTTCGATCTACTTATATTTGCATCACCAGTTTTACTTAGGTAAGTATTTTTACTTTCAAAAATTTCGCATTAGATTTCACATCCATTTTTCGATTTTTGTCACCCTGAGTGTGGACGCGAGTAAATAGAACGGATTTTACTCACAGTCACAGTTAACTTAACGTAATAGTAGAGCCTCCATAGAAAAATTGATTTGTGTACGCGCCGGGTACATTGACCCCGGGGTCAAGGCCGTCACGAGCTCACCATATCGCAAGTTTTTAAGGCAGACCAAAATACATATAAGTTTTGAATAAAAATCCATTTCAGGACGTTTCAGTCAAGTCAGGCGTCTCACAGGGTAGTATATTAGGCCCAGTGCTATATTCATCAATATTTCACTCAGACCATCCAACGTCTGCTAACAGCTATTGAGAATTATACATGACATCACTTTACGGGGAATCCCAGACTAAGAAATGAAACCATGAAATGGCAATCAACATAGCGTCGTCCACTGACACCTTATACAACACACCATTAGCGAATGAAATGGAATGATCAATTACATATTATTAGGTAATTTTATGACAGTCATAAACATATGTCAATCCCATACATTAATCATTAATTCTATTGATCTATTCCATGATTCGCGCCGCTCTGTCTCAAGCATTTTTGAAATTCTAAATGTACTGTGAAATTTTTCAAATACTGTGACGCCGTCAAGGATTTTTATTTAACGCACTTCTTTACAATACGATTCACACAGAAACGTACTACAGCGGTTCGATTTGTCCATAATTTTATTTCATTTAAAAACTCAGGAATACTTTTTTTGCCAAATTTTTTCATAGGATTATCTATATTGATACAGGCATAGTAAACAATACAGACTATTTAATTTGCTACCGAAATGCCAAGACTAGCGATTTTAAACTTATTGTTTATCTAGACGCGAAATGTACATTCGTCCACATTTAGCTTTAAGAAAATAAATATTGTAAATTGACGTCTAAAAAATGCCGCAGCGGAGTTTGTTGCGCCGTTTCTTCTCCACCAGCGCTTTATTGGAAGCGGTGGTAAACTTAGATTTAGTAGAATTAAAATTGACGTCAATAAGAAACAATTTTATTGTTCAATATTGAAAATAAATGAAAAAAAAAAGTACTAATTTAGGGAACGTTCTTATCTGACGGAACTTGCGTCGCGTATTATCGGTCGCGTAACGCCAAAACAGACAAATATATAGAAAAACACTTGACCGTTCACACTCGACGCACTAACGTAACATCGGTTGAGTGTGAACGGTCAAGTGTTTTTCTATACATTTGTCTGTTCTGGCGTTACGCGACCGATAATACGCGACGCAAGTTCCGTCAGATATGAACGTTCCCTTATTCAAAAGATTTTCTGGCTTAACCTTATATTAGCCATAAATGTTCGAGTTAACTTTTCAGATTACTCGTAGGTTTCGTAGAGGGCGATGAACCAGTATGGAGGGGCTATCTATACGCCGTCGGTATGTTAGCATGTGCTTCTCTACAGCTAGTGTTCTCAGGCCAGTACTATTTGAAGACATCCAGGATTAGTGTGAAAATTAACTGCGCTTTGAGTAGCATGCTGTATAAGAAGGCCCTGAGCTTGACAAATGAAGCCAGGAAGACCTCCACAGTTGGGGAAATCATGAACTTAATGTCCACGGATTTAAGCAGGTATATATGACAAACCATAAGCACACTCTTCAATTTCACATGGACCATACTTAAAAAATATATAACTAATAAAGTTTGTACCTTGATTTTATGCTTCGAAAATCTTTTAAGAATTATGAGATTATGATTTCTGTTTCAGGTTCAATGATTTAACACTTATAAATTTAGCATGGTCTGCACCTCTGCAAATCGCTTTGGCAATGTACTTCTTATGGGGTGTGCTGGGGCCATCAGTGCTGGCTGGTCTAATCATAATTATTTTACTCATGCCGATCAATGGATGCTTTGCTGGTATACAGAAAAAATATCAGACAAAGTTAATGCACTGTAAAGATCAAAGATTGAAACTTATGAGCGAAGTACTTAATGGCATGAAAGTAAGATAAAATATCATACATGGATTGTCCTTTTTTCTTGTCAGACTCCTAAATATATCCTTCTTTCCTACTAGGTACTTAAAATATATGCATGGGAACCAAGCTTTCAGGAATACATTTTAAGAATAAGAAATAAGGAACTGAAAATTTTAAAAACGATGGTTTATTACGGTTCTATATCTGCATTTGTTTGGTTCTCTACACCATTTGTGGTTAGTACCTTATAATAGTACTTACCTAAATTGTTCGTTAACTATTCCAATAATTGTTATCAAAAATGTAGAATTTTCATCCATTTTCAGGTGTCAATAATGTCATTTGGGTGTTTCGTCTTAGTACACGACACAGAAATCCTTGATCCTAAAAAGGCATTCGTGGCTCTTGCTCTTTTCAATGCTCTTCGTTACCCCATGACATTGTTGCCTAACGTCATATCAAATGCGATACAGGTCAGTTTGATCGTTCGTTACATAGATATTATTTTTCCTGATTCGATATTAAAATCCGATTGTATGTTAACAGACTTATGTGAGCATCAAGAGGTTGAATAAATTCATGAACTCGGAAGAATTAGACACGCATATGATAGAAAACAATGCTAATGAACGTGAGTTGAGTTACAATGACTCCCTAACAATATTTTTGTTCTACTAACCACGGAGACGAGTTATAACTATTCTTTTAATAAGGTCACACGTTGCTAACATTATATGAACTAACAGATCAGATAGCAAAGCCATCGCCAGGATATTTACCATGTTTTTTATTTTGTTGGATATTTGATCCGATAATTCGGCGCTGTTACAAGCGCCATGAACAAAATTATCACTGTTATCAAGCATTATCATTAGGACCTGCTGTAATTAAGAAATGATTTCTAAATAACAACAAAAACCTGTTTAAAATCCATACTCCACACTAATATTATAAATGCGAAAGTAACTCTGTCTGTCTGTGTGTTACGCTTTAACGCCTAAACCACTGAACCGCTTTTGATGAAATTTGGTATAAGGGTAGATTAGACCTTGAGAAAGGACACAGGCTATGTTTGGTCACGATAACCGACATCCACGCGGGTGGAGCCGCGGGTAAAAGCTAGTTACTAATAAACGGTGGTAAATTGACATCGGGTACAGGGAGCTACCAATATTTATGACCACAGAGAGATGAATTTCTTCACAATAGGAGAACTTCTTTCTGCAGAAGACTTTCTTGAAGAAGTAGTTAACCCAGCAACATTTTGCCAGATTGCCGATCAACCTTTTATACGCTTATCCAATTTTTGTATCTCTGTTGACCTTTGACTATAAGACTGCCTTCATTGCTATGCATTACTTTTATATACAAGTTACTATTGCAGCTTATCAGGTTGTCGTGGAAAACGGCTACTTCTCTTGGGCTGGTGAGGATTCGGAGCCGGTGCTAAGAAGTCTAAACATCAAAATTCCGCGTGGCTCACTTGTGGCAATCGTCGGTGCTGTTGGCTCTGGCAAGAGCTCGCTGATTGCAGCATTGCTAGGAGAAATGAATAAAGTTTCCGGACGAGTTAATGTAAAAGGTAAAATCAAATCATATTTATTTCATAATCATCTTAGGTACTTACAGTATTTTACAAGGGTTCTTAAACTATCGTGCGTTGTTACATTGTACATGAGTAGCTACTTATCTAGTTTGTATAATATTATATGAATTAGTGCAGTTAAGTGTCTTACGTAGGGCTTTACTTAGAGATATTATCTATAATATAAGTCTTATCATTATTTACCTAATCAAGCTCAATCAAGCCATTGTGTAAAGACCATGGAGAAGACATCATTAGATAGTGATTTACGTTAGCTGTTTCCTTTATGATAAAGTTGAGATCATCTCACTAGATGTAGGATTCATTCTGTGGGATTTGTTATTTGCATATTTAGATTAATCGTTAAAATGCTTTTCCCCTTATTGGTTATACTCATTAGTAATGTTCCATGTCAGAAAGTTAAGTTTTATAAGCAGGTACTTTTTAATTTCCAAGTATGAATATCAAGTTTGAGTAGTTATCGTAAGTACCGAATAAATGCAATTTGAAACGAAGTATGTTGGTTTAAAATGTTTAATAATAGCCATCGCCATTGTATCATAGCAGTATCAACTCGCCTTCCGGTTCGCTCGTTTTAGCGGTAGGTATTAGGCGAATGAGACGACAAACTACTTAATACTTAGCAGATTTTTGATTTAGTTACGGCTCTACAGCTGCGTACCTAACTTTTACATTTGATTTTTCACATTTTATTCGATTTTTGACATTTGAATGAGGTAGTTAGATACAATCGCCTTCAGAAGTTACTACCACTAACTTTACAAACGGTTAGGACGTTCCTACGTTGACGTTAGTTAACCAATTTATTGACGAACTCTATCGCCTACCTATTTTGAATTTTAAGTGGCTGTACCTTCAGTATTCAGTGCAATAAATTGAACCTAAGTAGGCAACTATTATACCTAATTCTGTCAATGTGCTTATAAAACCATCTTGATGATGAAACTATAGATTACACATACATATAGTACAACATTAACGTATTTATGTTTATCTAACAAATAGGTACTTGCAGGGACATCTTGTCCATTAGCAGTAGCTAATTGGAGTTTATTAAACAGATGTTGAGATTAATTGGACTGAATTTTGTTCGTGCGTCTCATAAAGAAATTTATTTAAATTCAAATGTGTATATAAAATAATATAATATGCAATAGGTAAATGAATTAATTAACGATGCTCAAAGTTTAAGTAAGTAGTATACATATACTATTGTAAGTATATACCTACTTACTATAGACAGGTAATAAAATAAATGATATTTAATAACGAATTTTTTTATTTTACTCTTTATTATTTAAGTCTACTTCTTAATTAGGTTCTTGTTATCTAGGTACTACTTATAATTATTTCAGGTAATACAGCATACGTTACTCAACAGGCCTGGATACAAAACGCCACTGTACAAAACAATATTTTGTTTGGCAAGCCACTAATCAAATCCAGGTATAATAAAATTCTTGAAGCTTGTGCGTTAAAAACGGATCTAACCATTCTCGCTGGTGGCGATCAGACGGAAATTGGAGAAAAAGGTGAGTCAGACGGACTTCAGCTTTGTGGTAAATAGTTGTCGACGACGATATCGATAATTCCAAGTGTATGTGCAGGTATAAATTTGTCTGGTGGCCAGAAGCAGCGCGTGTCCCTGGCGCGCGCCGTGTACTACGACGCCGACAACTACTTCCTCGATGACCCGCTGAGCGCAGTCGACTCGCACGTCGGAAAACATCTTTTCGATCAGGTAAGTCATCATTAGCAGTATTTGTCTGTAGCACTCTCATTTAATCGTAATAACAGACTAATTTGACGTGTAACAGGTAATAGGCCCAAACGGTGTGTTAAAGAAAAAAACCCGCGTATGGGTGACACACAACGTATCGTACCTGGCTCAGACAGACCTGATACTAGTACTGCGCGACGGCCAAGTCTGGGAGACCGGCAGGTACCACGAGCTTCTAGAGAAAAAGGGCGCTTTTGCCGAATTCTTACTGCACCACTTGAGCAATGCTGAACAAAACGCTGAAGGTGAGCTAATTTTAAGTTTAAAAAACTCAAATTGCCCTTCGGTTATCACTTGTGGTGCCATTCTCCAACCTTTTCTCAACTCATTTGGCGTCAGTCACAGGGATCGGCATATGATTTAATCAAAATTGACAGCCTCTGTGACGTATAATAGTGATAGTGAACGCAACCGCTACACAGGAGGCGCAGCTTCGATCCCCGCTCAGTGCAAATATTTTTATGCATACCTATTGGATATTGGATATATGCATTGGTCTGGTCGTGCCTCGGAGAGTCGTCGGTCCCGGTTGCCATACGAATATCTATGGCAGTCGTTAGGGAAGTTGGAGATCCCTAAAAATCTAACAACTGATCTAACTGCAATACTTCGATCAATATTACAATAATATTGGGATGCCTTTGTTTTGTGGAGTCGCTTCACAGAAAATGTCGAAGTTTAGCCAAATCCACAGTTAGACTGGTAAAGGGTACCTACCCCAGAATCCAAGTTGAATACGCTTCAGATGTGACTGGCGTTAACCCTAAAATGAAAAAGAACAAATGATTTAATCAAATACCTATAGGTATGTCACTGTTTTGTGAATAATTCTAACCAGGCCCTTTTGATTTTATGTTCCTTACGTAAGAAGTTAAAATTTGTTGTTTCGTTTTTGACGATGTATTACAATAAGTACAGAATCAGTAAATTAGACATAGGTACTTACCTATATTTTTTATTATTGAACATACGTCTATGTCATGAGGCAGTCAAAGACTACAATATTAAGCAGTTCAGAAATTAATACTTCCAAACGATTTTATTATCGAAACTGTGTCTAAAATCTTTTTTTACGAAACGACTATACAATTTGGGTAGGTATATAATAAATTTTAGACATTTTTAGCGTAAGTATTTTAGTTAATTTTGACACAACAGAATTAGCATCACTAACAAATTTACAAACGATCTTAATTCAAGTGAATATGTAAGTAGGTACCTACCTATATTTTGTATGTAGATATGTAGGCTAGGATATTAACTCAAACATTGTAAAAGACTAAGAATTCGTTATCAGGCCATAATACACGTCCTCTAACATAAATGAATTCAAATTACGAAAAAGTATTCCACGTCATATAGACAACGCTACCCCATTGACTTACCTACAAAGTTTTAATTTTATTCTGGTTGTTCCGAACCTGACCCGGTTGCGGGTTAGGTTAGAAACTTGAAAAAATATGTGATATTTGTTCCCAACGTAACCCTATTCCTAACCTTTTTTTTTTTTTACGTGGTGAAATTCGTTTAAGCACTTCGCTCACCCCCCACGGGGGCAGAGGGTGGGCTTCGTGTGGGACTCCAGACTACCCACTAAACCACCACGGTGTCCGTCGTCACCACATATCGACGATGGCGGGAACAGCATCTTCCGCCATCGTCGTGTGGGTCGCCCGCCGCTGATCGACGGCAGGCCCGTCTGTGGTGCGGCAGAAGAGGAGTCCTTCTGCCACCCGCCTAGGCAAGGCACACGCGACACGACGTGCGCCTTCAACCTCGAGGCCTATGTAAGGGCAGCAGACGCCCCCGCGTCTACTGCCTGGCTCGGTTAGGGGGGAGGAGTTGGTGGTACCGCCTCCTCCGAGCCCCGGTTCTCTTGCGGCGCTGTGGGAGGGAAAGTGGGTCACATTCCCTCTCCCTCTCCGCCGCCTCCTCGAGACGGTTATCTCGCAGAAGGTCTGAACCGCTGCCTATTCCTAACCTGACCCAACATCTCGTTCCTATCAAAACCCGAATTGCGCATATTTCTGTTACTTTAAAGAGCCATAGTGCGTTAATTCCAACTTCTGTAGGTTAGGTTAGATTGGAACTGTGGCCACAACGCACGAGCCGAGCGAGCGAAGCTGGCGTGCCGCGGCAGCGGCCGGTGAATTGCCAGATCTGCGCAATTCGGGTTATGATAGGAACGAGACATCGGGTCAGGTTAGGAAAAGGTTTACGTTCAGAACAAATTTCCAAGTTTCTAACCTAACCCGCAATTGAGTCAAGTTTTCGGGTCAGGTTCGGAATAAACGTTTTATTCTATACGCTACCCTATCTAGACCCAAAGCACAGAATAGTTAATAATACTCCCAAAGTATTTATAACAGTCAAGTAATGTTGCTGCGATTGTCTTAATTTTAGGTTTGGAAAATATTAAGCAAGACCTGGAGAGTGAACTGGGTCCGAAGTTTCAAGAGACTCTGCAAAGGGCCCGGTCTATGTCATCTGGTGGTCACTCGATATCTGAATCAATTACTGCAGGTAATTCAGCATATGTTCCTACATAATTTCGTAATGTACTAATGTAACCTAATTTAAACGAGAAATATAAGCCTAGGTTTGGTCATATTGATTAGAAGTTTTATACGACTGTATCATAGGTTTTCCGCGTCAACAATGTCTAGGAATCTACTTAGTTGGTACCTACATTAGCAATAAAGATATAAAGCAATGAGACGTAAATAAATAGAGATAAGATGAATTTTATTGTGAAAGACGATTACCACTTTACATTATTGTACTTAGGTAGGTACTATCTGAATCTACATTACAAATTGAATGGATTAATTCACGTCCTCTACGAATGTAGATTCTATACATTGTAAAGACATTAGTAGACAATGTGAATTAATCTGTTCAAATTATCTAAATAAAACTAGAATGTTTTAGCTGGTATTGGAATACTACCTGCACACGTTTGTTCTAGGTACTTCGCAGAATCATGACTTAGGCTAATTTGCACCCTTGTACTTGTTTTACCGGTTAGGCTGGATTTAGAATTCGGATGGCTTTATTTTTATGCATTAAGTAGTCGCTCGTAATTAACTGTTGTTCGCTCATCACTAATTATAATCACTATGCAGTAGGCAGTAGGTATGCTCTAATTTCCAGTATGAACAGACCTAAATATTTTATGTAGTACCTACCTACTCTGTGTGTGACCATCCTTCTTCACAGTACATTAACCAACCACGACCTTTTGAATTTCCCGAGAATAAAAATGGATTATAGTCCCCTTTTTTAATTATGTTATAGGTATTAACTATGTTAAAGCTATAATAATTAATGAGAATGACATAAATTTTTTTTAGGCGACCTTTTCGTAAAGTCGAAAGAACATTTGAATGAAAATGAAGCTGAAAAGGATTTTGACCGACTTATTGAAGATGAAAGAGCAGAAACTGGAGGAGTAAGTGTCTGTAATTCAATAGTACTTACTAAACTCTAGAGCGTTATAGGTATTTGAAGCCCAAATACAATCTTTGGGATCCATACCATCACCATATTATGTATTCTGTGCCATCACCTTGTGTTATGTTATGGACTTTCCTACAATGCTAACGATACCTACCATACACGACAATTCTATTAAATGGTTTGTACTTTAGACAGCAAAATGGCAAGGCTAGTGCTAGTCTAGTTTCGCAAATCGAATACATGGGGAAAATGAATCTTCTCGAGCAGGACTCGCCTTGACCAACACGGCTACCGCGACACGCCCGATGTGGTGCAAATTTCTCTTCTATTTTATCCATCTTTAAGGCGACGACGGCGGAGTCATCCACCGATGTTCTAACGAATTATCGGAACCAATGGTGCCAATTCTGATGTGACATCTCTTAACTAAAAATAGCTAAAAATCTTTAAAATTTAGTTTACGCCTGTCAAATGCCGTTTTGTATTCTGTGAACACACGACTAACCTAAAATTAGCTTGACACGACCAAACTTAGCGAAGTTACTAAATTTAGTTCATTTTTAGAGAATTTGTATTCTGTTGTACGTTTTAAGTGTCAAAAATTCACTATAATTAGAAATGTCACACTAAAATTAGACGGCACCTAAATAACTGCCGACTAAGTTAGAGATAGGTGTAGTTCTACGAGATACTTGGTCCAGAACCTCTATACGGGCATGCTAGGCAATGGAGATGGCGGGCGCCTCTCTTCCAGAGGGCAAACACTGCCACCTACAGCAAATTCGACCGAGGCGCTGTAGAGGGTGGCTCGTAGATTTTCCTCGTGTCCCTCTCGGCCTTGGTCACTAACATTGGCGACTTCGACATGATATTGGAGATAAAAGGTTACCCTTCACCTGGAGAGTCACACCACCGCCACCCTGGGCTTGCTTCTGCTGGAGTAACTGCTAGCCCTAACCGTTACCTCTAGGCTCATTTAGCAAAACCGCCGACCATATTATGGTAGCATTAATAGTAAAAATATGTTAGGTATCACTGCACTCTGATGCCCAGCGGCCTCTGGCCTGGCAGTAGTTCATTCGACTGCTACATCAGGGGGCACGGGTTCGATTCCCGCCCAGTGCAAATATTTGTATGCATGAATATAAGGTCGAACTTGTCACACCTACGTCTATTTAAATTGTTCTGGGTGTTTCCGTGAGCATATTAAGCTATTGGTCCTGGTTGTCATACAAACATCTAAGGCAATCCTTACAGGTAGTTGTAGTTCTGAAAAGTCCAACCACTGGCATCTGCAATACTTTGACATCAATATGCTACTATTTGTTCATGAAACTAATTAGTTGTGGTCACATGGCAGTCGCTTCACTTATCGAAGTTCAGTGGCATTGGTAGACTGGAAACAGTGGACCCCGGACACCCAGGTGAAGACTTCTGATGCGACCGGGATTACCACAAGGATAATGATGACTAGCTGATCCCTGTGACTCCGCCCACATATACATCGGTTATAGATTGTTATCAAACATGATGCAGGTTTTATCATGATCAGACTTAAAACCTGCTGCATCAAATTGACTACATTTGTGTGAATTTCTAACAAACAGGGTGGTACCCATAGACCAACTCGATTGCACAACTGGTTGTGAGGACAGACATGGATTAAAAACATGGGTTCAGAATAGTTTAATTAACATAAAACAGGGATTTTTATAATTATTAGGAATCTTCTTTTATCTTCAGCACCGTTCTTTCTCAAAACAACAGCAATCACTTCAAGCAACAGCAATCACTTGAGCACTGTGTCGAATCTTCGGTACTTCTCAGCAAGTTATCATAGGAAAGATGATGTAAGGGCCTAGGCAAGCCGTGTTAGTTCCTGTAATGAAAATATAAGTATTACGTTGGGTTATAAAGAGTTAGGTAGTAGATACTTAGTACAGTTTAAATTGACACTTTTTTATTGCTTCAAGACTGGCAGACCATTAAATAATTGAGGCGGTCCCAAGTATAAATGAAATCTTCTACTTGATATAAAAAAGATTTAATAGCGGGTCTCCTCTTGTTGCCCTCTTTGAATCACAAACATTTTGTGCCTTTCTTTTCACTGTATAAAGGCATTAAGCATGCAATACCCACTTCTTTCTTTCAATTATGGTATAGGTTTCTATGCTATGCTCTACATTTCCCATCACAAAACTTGTAAGACACAATAGGCATATAGGCAATCAAATATACTTACATTAGGTACATGCTCCCACCGTTGCATGATCTGCAGTCTATGTTGTTTAGGCTGTTTGAAAGTCCTGCCTTAAGTCCTTACAATTTGAACCAGCAACTGTTGTGGCCTCTTGTGGGCAGTCTTGTTTCTCTCGTCCGTGTTTACTTTACTTTATTTCTTCTTCTTATTGGCTTCTGCAGCGAATCACCGCAATTTGCCAATGATGCTAGTGAAGTACAATGTAATGGCGAAATGTCAAGTTTTTCCAGAAATTCTACCAGTGCCACGTTAGCCCGGCAGGAAAAGAGTCTACTTTATTTCTTTTGTAAATTTTGGATATCAAGAACTTATTTAAGATCAACAACAAAATATTGATTGACAAATTGACTTGCACAGATTCAATCAAAGATAATTAGTTTATTTACAGGGTTGCCAGGAACGTTAACCAAGTGAAACTGTATTTACTTAGGTTTGGCTAAGAAAAATCACAGTTTCTTTACTATTTGATCAATATTACGCATTTATTAACATTTGTCGGCATTCTAAACACCTATAAATATGGTTTTTAAAGATTTTGTGAAAATCCCCTTTATCATTCATTCTTATTTTTTTAACACCGGCAACACTTTCATATTCAACTTTTAGCGATGTCATATTCAAATTTGGAGCTGTCTTGGAGAACACTAAATTTAGTTCGACTTAACAACAGAATACCCATATGTCAATCACTGAGCTAAAATTAGAAAATTTTAGAGAAATTTAAATTTAGAGAGGTGCACATCAGAATTAGCACCAATGAATGATTATACAATTTATCACCATGTATTCGATTCGTACTTAATGCTATAAAATTCATTCAAATAGTTTCGCTAAGTTCGTCTTGCTTCGCTCAGCCTATACCTACTCGTATCTTAGAAACATTAGATTTTATAAGAATGCCTTTATTTGCAGGTAAAATGGGCAGTTTACAAGCACTATTTAATGAACGTTGGAGTATACGCAGCTTTGGGAACGGCTTTAGTATACAGTTCGATACACATTTTACAAATCTGCGGTAACTTTTGGCTCGTTCGGTGGTCCAATGACAAAAATATGGTAAGGCCTATTCGAAACCAGTCATTAAACTAAATTATTGACTGGGAGGTACAGTCAATGGCAAGTTGGTTGGTCAACAATAAATTTTAATTAGTTAAGCTAATTTTATCGTTGACTGTACATACCTACCTACTGATCTGAGCCTCGATTCTGCTAAAGCCAAACCACAATGGTGCCAACGCCACTGCAAAAAACGGCATAAAATAATAGACATTAAAGCGATACGATTAAAGTTCCAAATTGAATGACTTTTTGCAGAGTAATTTGAAAAAGTGTAATGCAGTTTTCATTTCATTTTGAACTTTACGCGTATAGAAATAAAGTCTGAAATTTAATGTCATTTTTTGCAATAATTGCGGCACCACAATGATTTAGCTTTAGTAGAATCGAGGGCCTTGTGTAGTGGGAATATTTTTATTTATTTTTTATTTTCTTTCAGCTCGTGAACGGTACTGTGGACAAAAAATTACGAGACATGTACCTCGGAGTGTACGGCGGCATCGGTCTGGTTCATGGTAAGTAGTTATCACTTGTTCTAATTAATCTCGTAGAGCAACTAGCTAGCAGATTCGATTATTATTAACGAACACATCATAAACATTCATCTCCCGTAGGGATCATTAATCAATTCATTAGACTCGCAATACGATGGAAGTTTCAAACAGCGGAAATGTGATGCAGTACAGGAATAGATTGGATATCCATGGATATACACGGATAGCTTAAATGCTCATCATTTATCCTGGCTTTTATGACAGCAATTACTGTTTAATTCCTACCTCTCTAGAAAAACCTGCTCTAGAATCCTGTCTATCAATCTGTAGAACGTAGCCGTCTTGCAGGTCAGAAAAACTGAGGACCGCGAAGATCTTGTGTATACATAAAGGAAAACAAGTGATCATTTATTTAATATTTTTACTAGTGTTTAACACAAATTGCACAAAACGTTGACACTAAATCAGACAATGACCAATGACGATAGCATTATAGTAATCATATTTGATTACTGTTAAGTAATATTCGGTTGGTAATCGTAGTTACAATTGGCGATTAGTGACTCATTTAGTTGTAGAGCTAAGACCTTCAAACATGAAGATTAATATGAACTGTTTAGTGCGGGACTTCACGCGAAAAATTTTGGACTTGAAACTATAGTTATAATTTCTTTTTCCTGATAAATGGGTGAATATCAAAAGCAAAAAAAATACACGGCAATCCTGAGAACGGTAGTGCAATGTGTTGGTTTTACGATTTTGATTACTTTTCATAGTATAATAGGTACTTCTCTACCATGGCAAAAAAATTTGTTGAGTAATGTCCTCTATTACATAAAAAAAATAATTACAAAGTGTCATTTTATCATTTCGGTGACCCGTCCTGAATCGAATTTCACTCGTAAAATATCTTGCCCTGCAGTTGTATTTAACATTTGGACTAAAATCTAATTTTGTATGAATAAATTATAATATGACCCATAGAAAAAAACTAATATTGTTTGTTTATCTTATTTCTTATACATTGTATTAAACAGTCTACTTTTGTCCTGTAAAAAGTTATCATTTTGGTGGACAGTAAGTTTTAGTTGAGTAACTTCGTCAACATAGCGTTTTTGCGCCCCCCGTGCCTTTCCTTACTTCGAATCAGGCCACCTCCATTCGTTGGAGCGCACGAACGCGTCACAAAATCATCGTGGATTCCCGCCGAAAAGTAAGTATATCATTTCAGTGATATGGGGACAAAAATAGTGTCATTTCTGTGGCCGTTATAGCTCGTGTTAGGTTCATTCAAATTTATTTCAAAATTGTGTTTTAAATTCGCCGTGAGATATGTTTTGTTACAGCAGTGTTGACATTTTAATATTAATTCTAATATCGGAGTTAAATGTAAAACTTATTATTTTTATCACCTCGGTGTTATCATTTCAGTGGATTCGGTGGACTGTAATACCGACAACAGTCCACTTAAATGAAATTTAACTTAGAAATGATAAAATCATAAGTTTTAGAGATCCTTGGGTCTAAGATTGAATCATAAAAATTTGGTGAGATAATTCTAGATATTGTAGGTTCGATATTTGGGATTAATTTGATGTGTTAATATTTGTTTTTTTTTTATTTATCACAATACAATAAAAAAAACAGTTTAAAATATCTTGTTTTAAAATGGATAATAGATGTACTTACTTCTAGACAGTGTGTATTCTCAACGATAATGTGATGTTCAATGTTTAAAAATTATGATTTGGATATTAGGATGCCGCGACCTAAGCTACAGACCAGAAAAGAAAGGTTAAAAAAAAGAAGGTTATATGAAAGAAGAAGAAAAGAGAGAATTAAGCGCAATGACGTCACATGCGAAGAGTTTCTTAGAAAAGACAGGGAGAGATATGCTAGAAAAAAAGAAGCAGGATCGATTCATTGAATTCATTCATTCTGTTGCAATAGTGACTAGTGATTGCGCTATTTTCATTATTTTCGCATAAGTACATAATCGGATTATATAGCCAAACTGTTTGCAATGATCTAATTTTTTTTTTGTTATGTTTAAGATGAAGTGTTTAGCTCTTTTGAAGATACTTACATTGTTTTTATAATTTTTCTTATTAAATCATTGTGTCGTAAAAATATAAGAGTTGATTTAGTACATTTTGAAGTTTTACATACAAAACACTATTATTATTACCAGTAATTAAAAAACCCGACTGCCACTGAAAAGACCGAAATAAGTTTGATAGCAGTTGGTACCCATTAATTTCTTTCGGTTTATGATTGGCAAATGGGTACCGCCTGCTATCAAACTTATTTCGGTATTTTCAGTGGCAGTCGGGTTTTTTTATTTTTTAATAATTTGTTTTATTTTATACTTTTTAGTTATGATATGACTTGTATACCTTTTTGTTATCTCCTTTTAATTTCCTTCATATCGTATATACTTGAAATAAAAACTTATAACTTAATAATAACTTAAAATCAATAACTAAGAAAATTAGCGACTGTTTTGTTAAATAACTTTAAATCGTTATATATCCTAAACTATTATTTTAAATGAAAAATGAACCTTAAGATGATTTTAAAATACCTATTCAACGACACCCCACTTGACATAGTTCATGTACTTTTTTTTTCATTTTGACAAAATTTTGGCGTCTGGTTTTCGCCGTGGTAAATTTTGATTACTGTCATGTTTTTAGTGACACTCGGAAGGTTAAGACGAATCGATTGACGTAAGAATTATCAAAATCGGCCTATGCATTTGGTCTCTAGAACGCCACATAGAAACAAACATACATACATAGACTGATAAACACGTTACCCTCCTTTGCGTCGCGCAGTCGGGTAAAAACACAACACTCGTTCCGCAAAAAATTTTACTTTTTTTCTCTAATATAATAGTTTGGTCTTATATTTAATAAATATCACAAATACAGTCTAATGATATCTCTATGGAATTTATTTAGATTCGTTTCAGACAATCTACGGAATCCTCCTAAAAAATAAATGATGTCCTTGACTGTACCATTTCAGTGGGTTAATTTCATTCCGGTGCACAGTCTAGTCATTTGGGTGGACGATTTAGCATTTCAGTGGACACTTTTCATTTCTGTGGACTCCCAAAAATTCAATCTTAAATATTTCAGTAAGTTTTGATGTTACATGATGTCCACTCACGCATATGTTACAAATAAGATTAAAGTTTATTTTCGTTACAAAATATATTAACAAGACATTGTTATGGAAAAATCTCACCGAAATGATACAAAAAAATCACTTGTTGAAAATCACCCAAATATAAGAATGAACTTTTATAATAGCATTTATTATGCTTTAAAATTCGAATACATCGGGAAAAATGAAATGCTCAATGCTGGGACTTGGACCCACGACCTTTCCCTTACAGGGGGAATGCTCTTCCAAGTGAGCTATTGAGTTGAGCATTTCATTTTTCCCGATGTATCCTGATATATGTTTTTTTCCGAAAATTGCGTATGTTTTTTCCCTGCTAGTCAATATACTGCTGATTAACGAACAAGGCCCTACTGCAGGTTTTCCCTTCGAGTTTGGGAGTCAGACCCAGATGGCAGTCGCTGCCGAAAAAGTCAATAAACCTAATCAAGAAAAATAAAGGAGCTTCAGTATTCAGCACCAAAGTAGAACCGAAATTAACCATGTGATAATGTTAAAATATTTCTTCCGGATATTTTGAGAGTATCAATTTATTTGTAGGTACCAATTAATGGTGAAGATTGACCTAGATTCACTGGACTTTGTCTGCCACAATGAATCACTATTGTAGTTCGAAGTGTATGACATAAATTATGTAGTAATCTCCTCATTGCAGTAACAGTATCTATATTTGCTGACCTATTACCATTCCTGGCCTGCTGGAAGGCAGCTAAAGTTCTCCATGAGATATTACTGAAGAATTTGATGAGAGCGCCGCTGCAGTTCTTCGAGGTAACTCCTGTTGGTAGAATTATATCAAGATTGTCTAAAGATGTGGAGGCCGTGGATGCTGCACTTCCGTGGCAAATTGCTACTGGAATCAACAGTGTATTCGAGGTAACTTTAGTGCTAAAATATCTTAACCACTGTCTTTTTCCCTTTTTATTACTTTTTATAGTACCGATTTACCAATTTATGTTAGACTAGCTTTTGCACGCGGCTCCACCCGCGTGGATGTCGGTTATCGCGTCCAAACATGGCCTTTCTCAAGGTCTCTTCTTTGACTATCACAACGGTGAATGGTGAATTTCTTTGTTTCAGGTATTAGCAACAGTATTTGTCATAAGTTACTCAACGCCTATGTTTATGGTTGTGATAATACCCATCGGAATAATATACTGCGCCATACAACGGTTCTACGTGCCGACGTCGAGACAGCTCATGAGGATTATGTCGGTGGCTCGTTCGCCCATTTTTTCACATTTTAACGAAAGTATTTTAGGTGCTACCAGTATTCGTGCTTTTGGAGTTAAGGGAAGGTAAGCACGTACCTAAAAAGAACGAAACGAAATAAGTATGCCGTCCTTATAGTCCTTATAACATTGGCTTTTAACTATATATGGCTTCTAGTTTAGCAAAATAAACAAGAATTATGTATCGGATTGAAACGTGTATTCCTAAAGGATAAAATTAATTTCTCAATAGGCTCCAGTAACTCCAGGTATTGAAATCTGTCCACATGTTTTGTTTTAATTTAAGAGTGTATTCTCTGAGCGGCTAAAGTATAAGTAAAACATTGTGGGAGAGTTTTATTTTCGTGTCTAGATTAATTCTTTATACAAATTTTGTCTGAATTTCAGATTTATCAAAGAATCTCAGGACAAAGTCGACTATTACCAATCGTTCTTCTACCTGAGATCTATTGCGGATAGGTGGCTGGCAACCAGACTCCAGTTGGTGGGCAGCTTCATAATATTCTTCGCAGCATTATTCGCCGTCATCAGTCGAGAAACTGTTAGTCCAGGTCTCGCGGGGTTGTCCATCAGTTACACGTTACTGGTACGTAATTATTTCCTTTTGAATAGAGCATGCTTTAAACTTTGAGCTGTAGGTACTATCATCCTTCCCAATGTTGTAAGCAATGACCACATGTTTTGGTTTCCACTTGCTACGATCCTGGCATTGGTTGGTACATCTTTCGCTTCTTCTACTTTAAAATACCTTCGATCTGATTAACATACACGTCTCAGTCGACCCTTGCTGCGTGGCTCATTCACCCTCACTTCAAAACCTGTTACGTCTATCCTTTGCACACATAGCATCCTTTTCTCTGTTTTGGTAACTGGATGTAGTTCAACCACCAATTATGCTAATAATCTTTCATTTTGTGTTTTAGATCACTGAAACCTTGGCCTATTTGGTCCAAGCTACGTCGTTAATCGAAACTCATATTGTAGCAGTGGAACGTATGAAAGAGTATGCTGAAATAGAACCAGTAAGTAAATTGCTCACAGCGATGGCACGATGCGCGAACGCTTGGGGTGCGGCCGCCTCCTTCTGCGAGTAATGCTCGAGACGGAGGCGGACGGTCGGGTCATATACAAATGCAAAACAAATAGGATAAATTGATTCTCTAGTTGTAAATATCTCTAGTAGATCCTCTGTCGACTGTACTTACCTACTATTCCAGTACTTAGTAAGCAACTGTTTTATTTGGCATAAGACATTAAATATCTCCGTATAGGAAGCAGAATGGAATAAGAAAACTGGTCCACCGCCATCATGGCCTGAGTCGGGCGGTGTAGAGTTTGAAGGATTGACGATGGCGTATCGAAACGGAGCTGAGCCAGCTCTGCGTGACGTCACATGCTCGGTAGCGCCCGGAGACAAGCTCGGCATCGTCGGCCGCACCGGCGCGGGCAAGTCCACGCTCACGCTCGCACTGTTCCGGTAAGTATCTTCTTATACAAGCACTGCACTTGCGTTACGTCATCTACCAAACATGTGCCTACTTCTGACCCAACTTTCCACAGGATCGTGGAGGTCACATCAGGCCGTATCCTGATAGATGGGCTGGACATCTCAAAAATCGGGCTTCATCAGCTGCGATCACGCATCAGCATCATTCCCCAAGACCCCGTGTTGTTCTCAGGCACACTGCGTATGAACTTGGATCCTTTCGAGATTTACTCAGATACCGATATCTATCGCGCCCTGGAGCATGCGCATCTCAAGCCTTTCGTACTTGGTGAGTAGTTAGTGATTGTATTCTTTATGTACATTGAAACCAATGAGGCATTACATATTTTTTTGAGGGTTTAGAACTTATCCAAAGAGAATGACGGACTCTACCTACACTGAAGAGTATTCGACATCACACTTATGTATAGTTCTAAATGCTTTGGATGTGGCTGATCACATCATCGCAGCGTAAGTCCCAGTTGCGTCCAACGCTTATACTTTTAACCCTAGGATCCGCTCCCCATTCTCTGGATCCGTCTGGGAAAGCCTGGTTACGTCCGTAATCTTAAGCATAATCCGGGTTGCATTAGAAGCATTCACATCTGAGCCTGGGGTCCATTCTATATTATGCTTTTTTTGGCTTCCTGCTGACTGATCTCCCAATTACAAGACGAGCCTACTACAGAATTTTGCCTGATGGTCGCAAGGTGTATCAGCTAGTAGATGTGGTTGGGTCTCAAAGAAGAAGCTATACACAGGTTATTGCTAATAAGAACGTGTGCCAACAGGATTACCCGCAGGCTTGCTCCACGAGGTGTTGGAGGGCGGTGAGAACCTGTCAGTGGGGCAGCGCCAGCTCGTGTGCCTGGCGCGCGCGCTGCTGCGCAAGACCACACTGCTCGTGCTGGATGAGGCCACCGCCGCCATTGACCTGGAGACTGACGAGCTTATTCAGGTAAGAGTAACGAATTTGCCAAGCAACTTCAAAATATGCAACCAAAAACGAAAACCTTCCATCAGATAAGTATTACACAAACTGTAATCGGTACAATCAGCATCAAATCGGTCTTGACAGGTAGATTGCTCAAAAAGATCTTAATACTATGAAATACAGATCTTTTTGACTACTTTGCAGGTCAAGATCGAGCAGACGCTGACTGTACCTACCTGCCATGGCCCCCGAAGGTTTTGGCCCTCTCATGCCCTAAACCTAATGATACCTATACTTATTTTTTGTTATCTAAAGCATCTCTTATGTTACATTTTCCAGAAAACTATCCGCTCCGAGTTCGACACCTGCACTGTGATAACCATCGCCCATCGGCTCAAAACCATCATGGACTCCACCAAAGTTATGGTGCTGGACAAGGGGCAACTTATAGAGTATGCTGCGCCAGAACAACTACTGCAGGACAAGAACTCTATGTTCTATAGTCTAGCCAAGGATGGTGGTCTAGTTAGCTAATTCTTAACGATTGTGATGATGTAGTTATTAGTTCTAAAAATAATAAACTTTGGTAGATCTAGATTTGTATTATTGGAGAAATATCTACCTACTATATTAAAATCAATTCATAGCCTAACATTTTTCTTTTTTTATATTTATGAAAATTTTAAACTCAGTAGTTTTGATTCCACATGGAAAATTTATGATGGAGTAATATGATGAAACAAAAATGATGTTACCACTGAAGATAGTAGCAGTCATGGGACTAAAGAAAAGTTTAGACGGAGTCTCGCGTATAATCCGAGTGAAGCAAAGAATGCTAAAAGTATACTGGTATACACTGTGGCAGAATACTACGCGCCGGTGTGGTACCGAAGCGTACACACCCACTAAATTGACACCCAATTACACGCCACGCGTACTATAACAGGGCTGATTAAATCAACCCCTCTACCATGGCTTTCTGTATTGGGGCACATCCCGCCTCCAGAACTACGAAGATACCAAGCTGTGGCCAACGAGTGGAAAAAAATGAATTTTCGTGTCCTCTGTGGCACAAATCGGCACATGCTGGACAGGTAGATATTGCCCTAAATGACACCTGCCACACAATTACCGGTTGCCTTAAGCCCACCCCTCTCAACATGCTCCACCAACTCTCAGGTATCGCACCACCTGCTATACGACGGGCTGTTGCTTGCAGACTAGAAAGGGCAAAACAAGAAACCGACCCTCGACACTGCCTATATGGACATCAACCACCTAGAGCTCGCTTAAAGAGTCGTAAGAGTTTCATGTAAAACGTAAAAGCCGCACCCGCACACGAACATCCCGGCACGATGAGAACTTCTCTATGGAAAGAAAAACAACCACCACCTTCGGACTTCCTACCTCCCCAGGAAAAACTACCTCCCGGACAGAACCTCCTTTGGCCCGTATGGAAGTCTCTTAATCGTCTACGTACACAGGTTGGTCAGTCTAGACAAAATCGTTGTAGATGGGGAATGCGAGACCCGGGCTTAATTGCATGGGACTGCGGTGCCCCCGTGCTGTCCATGGCGCATTTGGTCTCGTGTCCCTTATGTCCTACTTCATGCACTAAAAACGACTTAAATAAAGCCACTGACAGCGCGATTAAGATGGCAGAATTTTATTCCCGAATGGTGTAGTCATTTATAAGTGAATCGTTGACGCGAAAAGAAGAAGAAGACCGGCAGCTACAGACTGGCTTCGCCAACTGGACGTCAACATATGAGGACTCGAGCAGGGGCCATACTAAATGATGATGACTGGTATACATATATAATTATGTTACCGTAAATGTGCGAAAATTTGTTAGAGTGCAGATTAACTAGGTTTTTCTGCAGATTACCTGGCTGCACCTGTAAAAGTGCTAAAAATTGTTGGAGTACCTACTTACATTAACAAGGTAATCTGCAAATTAACGACCAACGTCCCGACCGCGCGCTCCGACTCGGAATACTCGGTTAAATTAGGTTAGAAGGGTAAGCAGAAGTCTCGTAGAGACCGACGCCGCAGCGACCTCCCCTCTTCGCGACGGAGTATAAGTGTGCGTAAGTGGAATAAAAGTATTTCGTTCACCGTCTTCCGCACTTTAACACTGTACCTGTTAATTTGTGTGGTCTGCGACATGGTATTAAATAATAGAAAAGCTATTGAAAGTACAATCTTTAATTCACTTTTATAATTAGCACATCAGACGCCATCTTCTATTGCGAATAGAACATTTTCGGCGGGGCCGCGTCATCTAGCACAGACAATTACTAGTGACGGCCCTCAACATCCCCCCTTTTATACAGAATCAACAGAGTATTATCAGCTTACTTAGCTAAACTAATCAATATTTTCTTACTCACAATAATCTTTAAATTTACCAGCTTTCTTTACACTGCGACCACTGCTAGTTACATAGGTTGCAGCATCTACATTACTTAGCGATATACTTGACAAGCTTCCTTGTGGACAAGCCTTTCTTTGATCATTTTCTTTTCTAACATATTTTCCGAGTAGCTACTCTGCAAGGTAGCAACTGACAATTCACTCTCATTATCATCTAATGGCTCTTGTGAGTCTGTACGTGAAGTCTCAACTAAAGTATTGTGATTTTAAATTTCTTTAGTATTTATGTTTTTATGATTACCGGCTAAAGTGCTTTCTTTTTTCCCGAGGAAAGCTTTCTTTATAAATTGAATGTTCAGGTACATCTTCAAAATATGAGTATTCATAATTGTTATTGCTTTTATTCTTAGCTACTGACTTATTACTAGAACTAATTTGAGGTTGAGGATGGTTCATAAGGTATTTTCTATTCCTTCTATAAGTTCTGCCATATTCTTCCCCTACTAAATATGAGCGTGGCTCTTTACATTTCTTAATAATTTTACCTGGTGACCAATCTGAGTCAAGGGATTTCTTAAAATACACATATTGCCCTGGGTTTAGCACTGCCAATGGTTTAGCATGCTTGTCATAATTCTTTTTAACATTTTCAATATATCTGGCTACTAATATTATTACAGGCTGCTCCGGTGTACAATTTTATAGGCAATAATGGTTTATTACCATGAACTCCTGTGTTATTTCATTACCAACCATTGCCACACCGATAAAGAAGTCCTGAGCCTGAGCCTCATTGTTGTTGTCCTCTTTTTCCTCCACAACATTGACTTGACTAGAAAAGCACTTCATTTTCAGTCTTAAACGGCTCCATCTTGATCCATCCAGCTGCTCTACATATCTCCTTGATGCATCAGCGCTCAGAAAAAACTTCATGACATAAAGTATGATTTTTAATTCGAGACTCGAGTCAGTAAAATCTGTAAAATGACAAGTGCAACTGCCACCATAGATATATTATTATACAGGGTGTAATCGTTAAGTGTGTCCAGGCGATTATTCCATAACTTTTACAGATATCGAAAAACTTTAAACTGATATCGAAAGTACGTTACCTAACGAGTAAAATGACATCAATAACTTTCATATAAAATCAAACGAGAGGTATCTAACATTTTGACATTAAACACTCCCATACATTTAGTATGAGATTCGTAGAAAGGTTTTAGTTTCCTTATTTTAAGTGGTCTAGTACTCATAACATAACATAAACTCACGCCCGTATTCCGTTCGTTTCGCCAGTTTATGTTTAGGTCCCATAGTAATAGGTGGCGAGCCTATTGCCATTAACCGGGCACTTATAAACCTGCTATAAACACACACATAACTTCGAAAAGCATCGAAAAGTCATTGGTGTGTGCTATGGTAAACCTGGGATCGAATCCGAGACCTCGTCTCAGCAGTCCATTACCCAATACCACTAGGCTTACAGGCTTTTCTCATTTTACATTAATCATATTTTATGATTACGTATGCTATGACAATGATGATTTTCATGTAGATATACGTGTAGATTAATTACCTTACCACTTCAAATTAGTAATAAACCGTGTTTCAATATCGCATTAATTTGAGCTTACTGAAAAGCAACACACTACAAAAACAAAAATAATAATAATAATAGCACAGCCTAGAAGAGTTACAAAATCGTGTACGTCGTGCAATTCTTTAATAACGCCGCAAATGTTGAGGAAAGTTCACTTAAGTAGAGCTCGTCATTGTATCGCACAACAAGGACGTCATTACGAATTTCTTGCTTTGAATACAAAATTTTGTACTTAGGTACTAAGAAATAAATATTTTTCAATTAAAATATATTTTTATTACTCTGTTAGATTAATAAACAGTTTCCTTTAATATCAGTACCAAGCTAAAATATTCTTTTAAAATACGGACATTAAAACCTTTCTACGAATCTCATACTAAATGTATGGGAGTGTTTGATGTCAAAATGTTAGATACCTCTCATTTGATTTAAAAAAAGTTATCGGTGTCATTTTACTCATTAGGTAACGTACTTTCGATATCAGTTTAAAGTTTTTTGATATCTGTAATAGTTACGGAATAATCGCCTGGACACACTTAACGATTACAGCCTGTATATACTATGCATAGATATAGGATAGGAAGAACGCTCGCGCGTGATAGATATTTATATAATATGTTGAACATATTTATTTTATTGACGATTCACAATTTGCAATTAATTGAACTTCGAGAGCGAAGTTCTTATCAGTATGGTCGTGATAGATATATTAATTATAATGTATAGATTATGTGACCAATTTATAGATAATATATTACGATGAAATGTTATTCAATAATTTTAGAACCATTTTATAAAAATAGTTTAGACCATACTGATAAGAACTTCGCTCTCGAAGTTCAATTAATTGCAAATTGTGAATCGTCAATAAAATAAATATGTTCAACATATTATATAAATATCTATCACGGCCATACTGACAAGTACTTCGCTCTCGAAGTACAATTAATTGCAAATTGTGACTGTTAATAAATATGCTCAACATATCATATAAACATCTATCACGCGCTACTATGCCACTGATACAAAAAAGGGTGACCCGCTACAATAGTGATGTTCGACAATCAATAGACTATGATATTTTAGTCATACTTTATTATAATAGGTATGAAAGCGTTTTTTATTGTAAATATGTAATAGGTATGTATTAAACTATATTATTGGAGATATATGGATCTTACCATCTTATTATAAAAGCTGGGAATAAACGTTCCAAAAGCTAGTATGTAATAATACTAATAACATTCCACAACACAAGATTCTACACCACGCTATCTAGACCCATGGTAAGCATAGCTAAACTAGCTTGTCTAACTAACATCTAGAATGCGGATAAACATACTTAGATAATTTTTTTTCGTAAATAAATACATAGGTAGGTATATTATACATAGAAACACTCAGACCAAACCAAATAGCCATATTCATACATATAAATATTGAAACTGAGCGGGGATCGAACCCGCGCCTCCTGCGTAGCAGTCGCATTCACTACCGCCACGCCACGGAAGCTGTCGATGCGATGTAATGTTATGGACCAAGTGATAAATTAGGCATTATGTTATATAAGAGAGAACACTGCGCGCCTCGACATCGATAGTTATAGATTAGAAGGCTAAGCGGAGCCTTCGTGGTTATTTTTCATAACCACCAATCCATACATGAACCGTAGTTGCTTCGCCATGGTATTTTAACCCTCCATTATTATGTAATAACCTAACACCCCTTTTTTTCGTATGGAAAATAATCCCCTCGGATACCTTCCCCCGCCGGAACCGGAAGGGGAACCTCCCCTTCCGGTTCCGGAAGGACCATGTTGGACTCGAACCGACTAAAACCGCACGCCGACTGAGGGTCGTGGTGCTAGGCTGGAGGTGAGGTTGTCATAGACATATCTCTCGCACCCCGGCTGACCCAGGGCCATCCTTTACGGTCTGGCCCTCCTCAGGAACCTAACACTCCAGGGATAAAGGCGTGATTATAGTCATGTATGTATTATTAAAATGCCTGAGCTGAAGAAGCTGAAGAACAGAATAGCAGAAAATCTTAACGTGCATAAGTAAGTGCCTAATAATAAAACATCGAGGCTTTTTTTGAGAAAAAGAATAAAACTATTGAAGTGAGTGTAATGTAAAACCATTTAATTGAAATATCAGTCGAATCTAATCTTAAAGACTTTCATCCAAATATTTCACACCAGAAAAGTTTTCATCAGAGCCTTGGGGCCAGTTTTCTTCAGTAGTGTGCTGGCTATCATCACTTGTTTCACTACTGCTGCTTTCACCTTGGAGGTTTATGATGATTCTTTCGATATCGTCATACAGAGTTTGTCCCCTTCCATAATATTCTCTCTCTATTTTCATGACATGTTGGCATGATCTTTTTCAGTCATCAGCTGAGATGCTCTGAAACACAGTGATTCCTTCAGTTAAACTTCCAAACTCGCAATCTTTTGCTAAGTTTATGACTTTTTGAAAATAATCTTCTAGAGTTAACTCGAATACGAAAAGGGTAAAAGAAGAATCATCTCGGGCGGGATTCGAACCCGCAGTCTTTCCCTTACAGGGGGAATGCCTTGACCAATTCGGCTACCGTGACACGCCCGATGTCGCCGTCACCTTGAGTAGTTGTGAAGAATTCATTTCTCAAAATTATTAGCGATTTTCTTGGAGTAAAATATTCTACAAATTTTCTTGTGATCTCATCAAACGTTTCATTTTCATCTCCTCCAAAAGTATTGTTAATTTCTATTCCTTTATGTCCAATATAGTTAAGAAGGATATTTATTAATCTTTTGTCACTTTCCTTCTCAAGTCCGTAGGCATTCACAAAAATTCTCAATCTTTGCAACCACGCTTGGAATTTTTTTGCCAAATTCCTAATGAAACACATTTCAGGAAGCGGCTGCAGTCCACCCCACACCTGACACCATGTTAATTAGTGTGGTCTGCGACATGGTATTAAATAATAGAATAGAAGCGAATAGATCATTTTCGGCGGGGCCGCGTTATCTAGCGCAGACAATTTTACTAGTGACATCCCTCAACAGTACCATCCGATAATCTGCAGGCTAACTAAGTAAAGTGCGAAAATGGCGTCTAGACGCCGTACTGTGTGTACCGTAGCCGTACACATACGGACAGGTGTCCATATCTGTACGGTACACACAGTGTGACAAGAACCCATCTGAATAAGTAAGCTGACTGTACCTATCCGTATTTGTAATACGGATAGGTACAGTCAGCGTCATAAATATCTTGTCGACGAAGTCTCAAAATGATCTTAAAACTCTCATATTAAGAGCAAATCAAGCTGATTTCTGATCATTGTCCGAACTTAAAGGTTTGTACCTACTTAAAAATAATGGATATGAAGTTATCGGACAACGGAAGCAACAGACATCGAGATGTAGAAACGTAATCGTAAAACGTACTCCATTCCGACTGATTACACCCCAGGCATAAAGGTAAACAACACGGTGGGTAGGTACACCGAAGGATGTCATACCGTTACAGTGTGCAGGTGTCTTTAAGATAGATTGCTTCGGTCGTTCTAATATAGGCCAAACGAAGCTGACTAGAGCTGAACAAGTCAAAGAACACATCACAGCTGTAAAGAATCGACAAACGAAACGAACAAAACTGCGATTGCAGAACGCCTACTAGAAGCAGGCACCAATCACTGGATTGAGTTTCACCATACGTAAAACGTAAGTCCTCTTCACTAAACGTCACTTCTTTTCAAGAGCTGTATAAATACGTGTAGCGATTGAAATCAAGAAGCATAAAAATTTCAATCGGGAAGACGGATGGACATGCGAAGGGCAGACCCAGACCATTTTACGGAGCTTGTCGCGGAGGAGCGAGCAGGCTGGAAGCTCGGCCGTGCGCAAAAAGCTGCGGTTTGGTGTGCGCCAACGCTATGCTATGAAGTACCATATTTGTTTACATACAAAATACCTCTAAAAATTATCTTACCACAGAGACGAGCCAGCCCACCACTGACCTCTTTATCGGTCAGTGCCGCCCACTTATCGTAGTGGAGCGGCTTGCAAGAATACCGCACAATCGAATAGACAAATTAATCGAACAAATCGAATTTATATTATATTTTTGGGTATTATCCTATAGTTAAAATAAATTATCTAACTGTGCTTATTAAATTAAGAACGGTAAAACAGCTGTAAAAAGTGCGTCGGTTCTTATTAATAGTTTTTATTTATTTTTAATCATCCAACGAGCCTATAGATGATAGACTCTGGCCATAGACATAAATATACAGACGTGAAGCTACTACGAAATTCATTCATAAAATCATATTAGGAAAACGCCAATTCTCCATCTTGCTTTCCAACGTAGTGGGGATGTAGTAGCACCTGATTGGTCAAATAAAATTGCTAGTGATGCGATGATAGAATTTTAATTATCGATATTTTCCCAAATATTTAAAGAACGAAGACCACTTTCCATACATAGTGAATGACTTTTGAAATGCCGTTGACTTTTTATTTTTCTATCGCATAATGGTACTGGTATTACTGATGAATAGATACTAAAACATTTTTTACAAAAAAAAAAAAACAAAAATATTAAATAAAAATTTGAATATTTTTTTTGTCCAAATCGATTTTATTTTTGTGCCAATGTGTTATGTACCTGGAGTACTACTAAATATATATATATATATATATATATATATATATATATATATATATATTTAGTATAAGAAGTTTAGTATAAGAATAAGATTCTTTACAGTCTTTGAGTAACGATATATATATATATATATATATCGTTACTCAAAGACTGTAAAGAATCTTTGCAGATTCTACGTCCTTCTGGGCGAATTATTCGAAACTCCGGCTATCACAAGGAAAGTCTGACAGAAAGCCATAAGCACACTGCAACCTGAGAATACAAATAATCGGCATCCACTTAAGCTAATCACTTAATTTGTTTTTTCAAATGTATAAATTTTTAGTCTGTGCCCTTTTTATATCGATAAGTAGTTATCGACAGTTTACTGGATTCCCTACTAGGCCGCCATACTGCTTTCCATTCATTCATAAAATCCAAGTTTAGGTAGGCAGTTTTTTTTCGTAGGTATGGCACCTCTTGATATACTCTAAGACTCTGGCCAAAGTAACATGGCGTAAAAAGTTGGCGCCAAACTTAAAAAATCAACACGTTGCAACACTGAATTTACTCCGAAATAACCCGTGGAAATAACAGAGTCGATACTAGAATCTTTTTCCCAGTAGGCATGCATGAAAACTAGCCTAATAAGGTAAAGCCCGATCAATAAAATAAAATACCTCGCCATATTGCGGAAAACTATTGGAACTAATTTCTTCATATGGCAACAATCTATAAGATGTCATTATGATCATCTGTCAATGTGGTATCAATTATTGTGCGTGTTAATGATTGTGAATTTGAGTGCGCTATTTAAATGCCGAAAAGTATTAAACGCCAGTTAAGAAAAAGTTATTTACAAAATAACTAAGTATTTGTTGGATAAAAAGTCGGAAGGATCTAATAACATCACGAACCTCGTTGTCAAAATGACGGGTAGGTACTAGGTACGTCATAGAGTACGCGCAATTGAAATTGGCCCATTTTCTTATTTTACCTACTGTAACTAATTATTTAGATTCCGAGTTTGATGATTAATAAATATGTACTTAATAATAAACTTGTTTATTTTTATATTTTAACCAAACTACTTTAAAACATATATCCATACTCATATTATAAATGCGAAAGCAACTCTCGTCTGTCTGATGTTACGCTTTCACGGCTAAACCACTGAACCGATCTTGATGATATTTAGTTTGGTATCGGACATAGGCTACCTTTTATCGCGAAAAAGGGGGTTAAAGGGTGAGAAATGTGGATGACAGTGTGTAATTTTTATCGATAATTGAAATCCACGCGGGCGGAGCCACGCGCAATAGCTAGTATTATATAAATGCCATGCTCTTGTGTATGACACTTTATGTCTGCAACAGTTTCTAAATAAGCTAAGATATTTGTACACTAGCCATTTCACATGTGTATCACTATACTTGGTGTTGCCATAATCATAGACGTTTATAGCGCCCCTAGTACGAGTTTTTTATTTTATTGGTCGGGCTTTACATGGTCAGAGTCTAGTCAGTGTTGCAACCTATTGGTTTTTCAAATTTGGCGCCAACTTTTGCGCCATCAGGAGTTTTTAAGTGTAGGTACTTCCTTCTTCACTGTATAAAAAATTATGTTAAACAGCATATTTTATTAAAGATTACACTTCCCATACCGTGTTTAACATTAAAGTATATTATGTAAGTGTTTAGCCTTAAACGTCGTCCAAATTGGAAAGAAGCTTGCCGGCTTGAAATTCCGCCGTATATCATGACTATATCCCTGAAATACTTTGAATACGACATGTCTTGCACAACTATTATTAACATATCAATTAATTTATAAACTTAAAGCTGTCCCGATGACAAGTAATTAAATAAACGCAAACAATATATATTTTTAGTACGAAAAATTTTTTTCCCCTTCTGGCGTTCCTAAGTTTCCGCCAATGACAGCACGGGATTCAATTCATAAATTGTTTCAACTCGGGGGGTACATGGGGGGTACTGACTCGACTTGATGTAGACACGGATCATAATTCATAAAGCTTTGTGAGTGTACAAGAGAAGATATTTAAAATACAATAAAGGCCGAAAGTCATGTAGCACGCTGGAGTCTTTGATTATATAATGTCTAGATAGAGCCTCGTCCTACTGTCAACGGAAATAAAACGAGTCAACCTGTGCAAACATGTGTGCGTGCGGCCCGTGTTTTACACGTTGCATTCGTGCTTCTGTGTGCGTAAATATGATACCAGCTACAAGGAAAATTTCCCAAAAAAATCACCTAGGTATAATTAAATTGTTTTTTTTTGACAGCCTCTGTAGCGTGACAGTAGTAAATGAGAATGGTATGCAAGGGGCACGGGTTCAATTCTCGCTTAGTGCATATATTTATTTGTGTACATATGACTAATTTGCATAGGTCTGGGTACTTTCCACGCGATTCCTTTCGATTCCTTTCGATTTCGATTTCGACTTCGACTTCGACTTCGACTTCGACTTCGACTTCGACTTCGACTTCGACTTCGACTTCGACTTCGGACTTCGGACTTCGGATTTCGGATTTCGGATTTCGGAAATAATGTTCTAATCCAAATCAATAAAAAGGAGGGACATTGGCTCCCCCAATCGGTACAAGGCTCCTCCAATCGAACCAAACCATGAATTTAAAAAACTGGCAACACTTACAAATATGGCGCGTGATAAATGACATATTGTTGTGATGAAAAAAATAATTAATTTAACTTGTATTTTGGTTACTTTATTCATAAAAGGTAATGTGTGTAGTAGTATTTAGGCGTCCTTTTTAATTCCGGCAAACTTTGATAGTGCTAGTCGCCATATTTCGACAGTTTTTATTTAATGTTTTTCGCGGGTTTTACGTTGTGACACCGAACCGACGCGAACGTCACTGAGCTGCGCGTAAGTATTATGAGATTGAACAAGCTGATATTTTTTGAGACGTTTGTACGCATTTGACACTCCATCTAGACATATAAATAATCAAAGGCTGGAGTATACTGAAACATATCCAACAAAACTAGGAATTTGACAACTGATTACTCAGTTTGGCAGATATTAGGTGTTGCAAATACAAGAAAAAAAATTAGTGCTGGACTCCAGCATTAATTTCATGACTTTCTTGACGCACTATAGAGATAAGAGCAAAACCGCGTTTTGTGTAGACATATTAGTGTAGTGTGTAGAGTAAAACATGCGGAGGGTCATCTAATTCAACCAATTTTTTATACGCCATCTACCGATTTTCTGAAAACAGGTGTGGCAACCCTAATTTTACGTGCGTAATGGCGTAACGTAACCAGGGTTGCCAATGTGTGGGGAATTTCCCAAAATGTGGGAATTTTCAACCCGATTGGGGAATTTTTGGGATTTGGGCTCATGTGGGGATTTTAGGCCCGTATTCTATGTATAATGACACAGCCTGAATCGCGATTTATGTGAGGACAGATTGTATAGGCGATATATCAAACTCTCAATCTGTCTATACAATCTGTCATCCGATAAATCGTGATTCAGGCTGTTTCATTCTAGAATACGGGCCTTAGATATTTAATTTTTTAATAAATATCTGAAACACGTATCATTTTGTTGCGCCTATATTTGAGACTTTAAGATGGATCTATCTAACGATATTTATTAAAATGCCATTAAGTAACTATCACTTTTTATCCAGTCGATTGTAATGAAGGCAAATATTAAATACATACAAGACATGTGCGAAAAGGATGTTTGCAAAGTTTTTTTAAATAAATATGTATTATTCTATATTTTATTTAATAAACACACTTGTACTTTTCCACTTAGTTTATTTTTATTTCTAAACCCGACCGGTTTCGCCTTACGGCATTCTCAAAGGTTTACATTGATGTTTTAAATGTTGTAATTCCGAAACACTACAATATTTGCAACACACTTCAATATGTGTAGCACATTCCACCAAGCGCCATCAATCTCCAGTATAAACAGTATATTTTATTTCTTTATTGAAAATTTGTGAGGAATATTAATACTATGATGAACCTCCAAATTGGGGAATTTCAGATCATGGTCATTGGCAACACTGAACGTAACCGTAAATAATTTTATTCTATGGTGGGCTGTGGTGCGGTGTGCGGTGTGGTGTGATGTTGTGTGTTAAGTCGAGTTTTTCGCAAGGATTTTATTGCTTTCTCAAATAAAGTCTTACAATCACAGATTAAATGACTCATTATAAACTTAATCTGTGAAAATATGTAATAAAGTTTGTTTTTATATTTCTACAGTGACTGTTCGTCAAGTATTTATGGCAGTTACAATAAATTTATAATCAAAAATTGTGACAATGTCTTACAATTCCTCGCTTGATAGCTTCTGTGGATCTAAATTTTGGGTAAGTAGGTCTTTTGTAACTTTACAATAAATTTAACTGATATAAATGTTGGTGAATGTCAAACCTACTATTGCCACCTACCTCTTACAAGAATGATAATTTCTGTTATATTAACCAGTTTCGCGGCGTCTAAATATTACAGAGACCGAGTTGAAAGGTCATTCTACGAGAAACGTGCGAATGATATTTTCATAAAAACTGTAGTACTGTAGTAGACATAATTTGATAAATTTCTAACTTTAGTATTTCTGTTATATATGTACAATACTTTAGAGTAACGGTTATATAAATCTGTTTTCTAAATGTCTATATCCATAGTAAAAAACCATATGAAGTAGTCACAAAAAAATGTTCTTAAATTCACTTAATTTTAGGTTATTTGCAGATGTAAATCTTATAATAGAGCATCATGTAATTAGATACTCCTGTTAAATTATTTTTAACCATAAAGAATACACCAAGCTTACAATTTTGAACTAAATATATCACCTTGAATTAAAGTTAAGAGATGCACTTAACTTATTCGTTCAACTCCGATGAGAGCCAATTCATCAATAAATAGACCAAGGAAGCAAAATGAAAATCTTCATTATACTTATAATTCACCCTTTGATAAATAACTTGGGAAAATCTAATTGGAAAGCATCCATTTTGTACATTTTTGCCAGTCATCTATAATCTTTGTGGGTCTTAGTACATCTACTTTTAGCAACTGTTTAATTTATGTTAAGGATGCTTTTCACAATATTGCTTTCATCCTGTCATCTATATGTCCACATCTGTCGCAGCACTTAATACACTTATCTACATATTATTTTGTTGATGGCAGTCTTTCACCTGCTATAATTCATAGTCTATTTAAGACAGTCTGCCTAAATAACTGTGAACTTTAAGTAATTGTGCCCAAGCCCCATATTTCTTCATATATCCAGAGTTTCCATTATCTGAATGTAGAACAACATCAATTAGTCTAATTAATTAAGTTTCTGCTGTATTGTAATTGATTAGTCCTTAATCCATAGACCATAATGTTATCTTCTTCATCCTAACGTTAATCCCAGTCATTTCTGAAGCTTTTCCAACTTGGACTCTGGGGTCCTCTTTACCAGTATAACTGTGGATTTGACTAAAATTTGATATTTTCTGTGAAGCGATTGACATCTGAACTCCACAACCCAAAGGCGACAATGGTCACACTTTATGGGCAGTTACAATTATTGGGTAGTATTTGACTTGTGATTGGATGATGGGATGCACTGGACTCCCCTGGTATATCGAGTCCCACTGTGTATGTTTTAGAGCAGCACCAAGAACGTACGGGCCAAGCCAACCTTACAGAGCAATAAATGATGGCCTAAGAGACTTTCCTGCCCTGTTTAGGTTAGATAGTAGTCCCAGTTAAGGCCAAAAAAAATGAGCAGGTCTGAGGCTCAAAAAATTATATTAGAATTATTGTTGTGTTGACAATGACTTTCATTGTCAATTTATTTTTCTCATCCTTATTTAGTTATTTTTTTACTACTGTTAAATTTATGATATGAATTAAAAGAAAATACTGCTTACTGTCTTTCATATTAGAATATCTACTGGGATTGTATTGTAGGTCAACTTTTAAGTCAAGTGTCAGCATATTAAATTAAAAAATACTGTGTTTGAGCATTTTAATAACTTTGAAGCAACTATGTAAACATCAAAACAAAAGAATACTATTTCTGAATGTTGTAATAATAACTCTAAAGCAACTATGTAAATAACAGAACAAAAGGCAACATTGACACTACTGTACCAGAAATGATGATAGTGGTAGACACAACACTGTGGCGGCTAAAGTCACTGTTCGACAATTTTTCACAGATATCGTCATCAACCTCACAGCAATTTCCAGTTGTATCCAGAGTCTGCTTATTGTTTTTGAATCCATCAGGAAAAATGAATCTTCTCGGGCGGGACTCGAACCCGCGATCATTCCCTTACACGGAGCATACCTTAACCAATCATTCAATCTTCCTTCTATTTTTATCCGTCTTTAAGGCGACGGTTGAGTCATCCACCAATGTTCTTACGAACTATCGAAACCAATGAATGATTTCTTTCGGGGGGGCTCGATGGTCTAGTTGGTTAAGACATTCCCCCTGTAAGGGAAAGGTCGTGGATTCGAGTCCCGCCCGAGAAGATTCATTTTTCCTGATGTATTCGATTTGATTGGTATGTGGACTTTCAGCCGGGGTTCGAGGGATATGTCGATGACAACCTCACCTCCGGCCTAGCACCACGACCCACAGTCGGCGTGCGGTTTTGGTCGGTTCGAGTCCGACATAACCTCCCCTTCCGGCTCCGGCAGGGGGGTAACCGAGTGGATTTCCGCACGGAAAAAAAAAACAGGTGTGTGGACTTTACTGGGCGACTGCCATTTGACATCCCAGCCCCGAGAGGACAGGCCTCTGGCACTCTCTGACGAAGCTGTCCCCATCTATAATTAACCAGGACCAGGTGCAACAACAACTTATGTCCTTAAAGATGTTGGTATCAGCCCTAGAGAGCCTTGGATAAGTCTGAGTTCACTTTCAGTATTGATCACGGAAACATCTAGAAATAAGTGTTTTATTACTGTTCATTATAAAAACCCTATTCACAGAATCCCAGGTTTGCCAATTCCTCTTCTATTCGTATCTTTAGCTATTAGCCCCTGAAACTCGAGGAAGTCAACTAGTATTTGCCCACTGTGACTTCTGCACCCCACTCTGTAGGGCCAGATTCCCGTTCCGCCCTGTTCTTAAACCTACGGGGCGTTGATTTCTTCCCTAACAAGTTGTAGGTAGTCTTGGCGCTGTGATTCATTACCCGTATCGTCTGTCGGCTGACAGCATATCATTGATATACCAGAGGAAAATCCTGTCATAAATAACTCGGATGCTACGTTCATGCTGCTGACAACTCGGTTGCACAATCGAGTAGACAGACCATAAGCTTGAAGCTTGTAAAGAAGTGATAACTAGTTGACTATACACTCGCCATACCTGTCCACAGACTCATCTCGGAAACGCAAAAAGATCGCTGGTTGACCGTTTCAGCCTAGTCATATGTAGCTGTAAAAAACTGCTAAAGAGGCAACTTGTCCTACTGCACCTTGAGCTTTTGCAAGGAGGTAACCTCAGGGTTCCCAATGATATGGACTGCACGCCCATGCAATCTTTCGAGTGTCTAACAAGTATTATACAGAACCATCCCAGAGATGAGAACAGGAGTTAAACCTGTCTTAATACAAAGACACCACTTCTCCACAAGAAAAAACAATCTTACCTTTCAAAGCATATGGTCGACTGGCATCATTCTGTCACTCTCGATAAATGAACCATAACTGCGCTCGTATGCCTCTTGGCATTCAACTTTACCAGATTTCCAAAGTCCCATTTGGAAATGTGACTCAGAGCAACTCGCCAGCTTTTTTTTATTAGTATCGGCCTGCTTGTCCGCGAGTTGTAAAATCACCCATGTATAAGTGCTATCATTTGCATATCATGCAGATGAAGGAAGTGGGCGGCAAAGAATACCCGTTGACTTCACCTTTTTTTTTTATATATTTGGTCCGTCAATTGACTGCACCCCGCTAGATGGCAACAAAGCTGAAGTGCAGTCCAGAAGATACAGACCACCATTCCCGGTGCCATTGGGCGTAAAATGGTGGTCCCTAACTTGACGGCCTTGATAGATGCCTTTTCACGCCCCGCTTGAAGAACCCGGGACTGTAAGAAGAGGGAAACACGTATGCGGGCAGAGCATTCCAGCTCTTTATCGTGCGGCAGAGGAAAGAGCCCCCAAACCGTTTAGTGCGAGATGGTATGGATTCCACCGTGTGTGGATGGCACCGCAGACCAGCACGTGTTGTTCTGGATAGGAAGGGAGAGGGTGGGATCAGTTGAAATAACTCCTCAGAACACTCGCCGTGGTAGAGGCGGTAGAAAACGGCCAGAGAGGCAACGTCTCTACGCAACTGCAGAGGTTCCAAGGTGTTGGTAACCTCAGGATCACCTATGATACGAACTGCACGTCGCTGCATTCTGTCAAGAGCGTCCAACAGGTATTGCGCGGAACCATCCCAGAGATGAGAACAGTATTCCACACAAGAGCGAATCTGTGTCTTGTACAGAAGACACCGCTGCTCCGGCGTGAAAAACCGCTTCGCCCTGTTCAAGATCCCGAGTTTGCGCGACGCTGTTTTGATGACGCTCTCGATGTAATTCTTGTTGTTCAGGTTGCAGCGAACATCCATTCCGAGCATGTCAATGTGGTCCTGTAGAGCCAGCGGTGTATTCTGGAGAGTAGGGAGAGGAAGGAAGGGGGAGGTTTTGGCTGTGAACGCGCACGCTTGTGTTTTTTTGGCATTGAACTCGACCAGATTCTCTGATCCCCATTGGGAGATGCAAGTCAGGACCCGGTCGAGCTCAACGACAAGCCGCTGTCTATTTGCGTCAGTGTCAGCCCGCTTGGCCGCGGGGTGCCCGAAGTATCGCCCATGTAGAGTGCTATCATCTGCATAGCAATGGATACTGCCTACTGCTAGCATATCATTTATATGCAGAAGAAAGAGAGTGGCCGATAAGACAGACCCCTGGGGCACGCCAGCATTAACCTGCATGAACTCTGACGCCCGGCCGTCACAGAGAACTCGGATACTACGCTCATGCAGGAAGCTGGCAACCCAGTCGCACAGTCGAACAGGCAGACCATAGACTCTATCAAAGGCTTTGGCGATATCAAGACTGATAGCCAATGATTCGCCATGCCTGTCCATAGCCTCAGCCCAGAGGTGTGTGACGTAAGCCAAAAGACTTACTGCTTAACTGCTTACATTCTTTATCTGACATCACGTCCAGAAAGTTAATATGGTAACCCAGTTGCGTAATCAAAAAGGCAAAACGAAGGAGCGAAGCTTGGAACGAAACAAACTCTTCTCTAGCGAAAGAAATGCTTTGACTATATCAAGACTAATAGCCAATTGCTCGCCATGCTTGTCCCTAGATTATTGATGTACCTACGTCCGATCAATAAATTTAAATAAATAGGTCAATTTGTTCTATAGGACATAGTGTACAGGAAGGAACCCTACTGAAGTTTTCGTATAACTATTACGCCCTTTCGACTTTTGAGTAATGGTATAAAATACCAAAGGGCTCACTCAATTACTCGACTGGTTCCTAATAGAAAGAATGTTAGTAAGGGGCAAATACGTCAGACATCTACTACGATTGACTGGATAACACTTTTACTAATTAGTTAACATCTACTTCAAGAAGATATTGATTAAAACACAACAAACAAAGAAAAAAAAAGGATGAATTTTATAGCGTTAGGTATGCTAACTATACAAATCGAATACATAGGGAAAATAAATCTTCTCGGGCGGGACTCGAACCCGCAGTCTTTCCCTTACAAGTCAAGGGTCCCCCTGTAAGGGAAAGACTGCGGGTTCTAGTCCCGCTCGAGAAGATTTATTTTTCTCTATGTATTCGAACAAAAAAGGAATCAAGAAAAATGTTAAATGCACCTAATATTATCACTTTGATAGCTTTAATTAAAACAATATAAATATTCATTATTATTATTATATTTACATTTTACTTAAATTAGAAAAATAAAACGTAAAAATAATTTTGAATTGGTCCGTTATTCAGCTAAGAAGGTGTAGTATGTAGAGTGGCGGGCCTAAGTGGTATATTTTGTAAAATCAAAGGCAGGACAGTTTATTACAGCAGTTTGAATGTTAATATGTATACTTAATAATTGAGCCTTGGCATCAAATTAGAGAATGGCTGACAATGCTGACATATTATTTCCTCGGACATCAGCCGAATCAGTCCTCTGCGAAATTCAGGCTTTTACTTATTGTCTCTATTTGTCATTATATTATACACGGCATTGACAGCATAGTTTAATTTCGTGTAAACGTAAATTATAGCGGTCGTAATAAATACTTTCGCTATTGAGATTGACCCGATAGTACTCGTATATAAGGCTAAAAGCGGTTCGGTACGGCTCAGTACAGTCGCACCTGCCGCATTAAAGTCTTGTCCTAAATCAATCGGTTAATAACAGTTTCTTACAGTTTTATCTTTCAAAAGAACAACTAATAGTCGTAATTTGCATTTCTCGTAAAATAGCGCCTAAAGTACTGTACCATCTACCACACAAAAAATTTTAAACTGCCTAGCTAGCAAAATGCATGCATGCACCCATGTACGAAACCGCGGTTAATCAAGATTAATGAATCCCTTGGAAAGGATTGGTAACACACGATTGGCACCTTTAGTGCTACAAGCATTTATAGGCACCAGTAACGACAGTAAGCGCCTAGCTTAAGGCTGAAGCATGATCTCCACTCGGACCAACTAAAACCGCACGCCCTATTGGGTTTCAGTAACTGGGTTTCAGTAACTATAAATAATAATCTAAATATATAAAAATCAATTGCTGTTCGTTAGTCTCGCTAAAAAACAAATTAGACAAGAGACGAGAGTTACAGATGCCTTACACTACGCCCTAAAACAGAAGTGGACACGTAGCAAGATGTACAGAAAGATGGACATTAGAAACAACTATATGGGAAGGACCAAGAGGAAAAAGAAAAAGAGGGCACCCTATAAAAAGATGGATAGAAGATATAAAAGCTATAGCAGGAAGTGAATGGAAGAAGAAAGCTATGGACAGAGAGGTTTGGAAAAAGCTGGAGGAGGCCTTTACCCGAGAAGGGGTTCCGATCAACGGTAACCAAGAAAATTATGATAGTGAATAAAATAATAGTTAGTTAGTAATAAGTACATATTTTAAAACGCATGTAATAACTTTTGTGGATGGGAACTAAACGGGCTTAATTATTATTATTTAGTCTCGCTAAAACTCGAGAACGGCTGAACGGATTTATCTTAACTTGGTCTTGAAATGTTCGTGGAGGTCTAGGGAAGGTTTAAGAGTCCGTACCACTCCAGCTCGAATTCAAATTTTACCCCCGCGCGCCTCAACAACGCACTCGCGCCGGTACTACTCGCGCGCAGATGCATCTATCTCACTCCCGCGATGACCCCGGGCCGGCCGACGCGAGGCTCGGCCGCCAAGTTCACGCGTGTATCAATCGATAGGGTAAAGAAGCTAGTAATTTAGACATCAAGAAAGTTATGGCAATAAACAAACTTTTGAGAAAAGTGGGCATATTGTAATGATAATTTACATAAAACTTATAATATATTTATACTTATCCTATTAATATTATAAATGCGAAAGTTTGTGAGTATGTATCGCTGTATGTATGGATGTTTGTTACTCTTTCACGCATTTAGTAGTTCTAAATGGATCTGGCTGAAATTTTATACAGGGGTAAATTAGAACCTGGAATAACACATAAGTTGCTTTTTATTCCGGGTTAAGGTTCCCATGGGTTGCAGGAACGGGAACAAAACTTCACGCGGGCGAAGCTACGGGCAGCAGCTTTTTTTTTTTTTGACCGTGGGGGAAATCCTTCATGGATGTTATGCCGGACTCCTACCGACTAAAACCCCCACGGTATCGCCCAGCAGCCTATAGTTGGGAGCCCCGGGTAAGCCCTCGGAAGGATGTCCCAGGGCTCCCAACAACCAACTCGTCTAGGGGGTGGTTCAGGTGCTATCCCGCGTCTATGGGGGGTTTTCGGGTATCATCCCGCTTCATAGGAGGGGGGAGGCGTGCGTGAGTCCGTCACGTCATGCTGCCGTCATGGGCCTGCTTCTGTAAGGACGATGAGCAGCCAACTCACCGTCCTCAGGCCCCCGGTCATGGAGGCCGATGGTCTTCGGCGAAGACACGTCGGCGGCGTCCAAGCCGCCGACTGCGGAACTCGGGTGGGAGAGTTCGCTCCCGCCCCGCCGCCTCCTTCACGAGCATGACCTGCTCGCAGAAAGAGGCGGCGCAGTCCCACTTACTCCCGCTGGAGACCATGGCTCCCACCATGGTCTCGAGCGAGAGAGTGTCCACGCCCAAACTCACCACGAGGACCTGGCGCTGTTGCGCCCACGCCGTGCACTCCACCAGCGTGTGGAGCGCTGTGTCATCGCTGCGGTCCCCGCAGTGCTGACAACCGGCCGTGGTTTCCCGGTGTCTTCGCCACAGATACCTACCGAAGCTACCGTGCCCGGTAAGCATCTGTGACAACCGGTAGGAGAGAGCACCATGTCTCCTCTCCAGCCACTCGTCCATGACCGGTCTGACGGCCGCGATTGTGGCGAATCCCCCCTTTGGTTGCTCAAGTCGCACCTTCCATGTCTCCACGGTTTCCTGGTGGAGCTGGGACCACTGGGCCTCGATTTCTCGAGACGCAGGCCATTGGCCCCGCTCCAGCGCCTCCTTGCGCCATTTAAATAGAGACGCAAGGGCTCTCGCTTCCAGGTCCCATGGAGGGGTCCCGGCTAAGAGACATGCCGCCTCACCTGAGATCGTGCGGTATCCCCTTATCACCCTGACGGCCATCGCCCTCTGTGGGCTCAGCAATCTAGCCACATTACTGGCCGTCAGGGTCTCCGCCCATACGGGGGCCCCATATAGGGCCATACTTCGCACGATCCCCAGGTACAGTCTCCTGCAGGGAGCGTTGGGTCCCCTGATGTTGGGCATCAGCCGTGCGAGTGCAGCTGACACCCCCCTCAGTTTTGGGACCAAACTTCGGAAGTGATGTCCGAAGTTCCACCGGCCATCGAGTACGAGCCCCAGATACTTCATCGAGGGCTCGATGCCGATGCTGACGCCCCCTACCTGTAGGCTGGATCCCGCAGGTGGCCCCATCCGAGGTCCGTGGAAGCACAGAGCCTCGGACTTGTGAAGGGTGACCTCGAGACCCAGCCGCCGTATCCGACCCACGACTTGAGCAACCCCTGCCGTGGCCTTTAGTGCTGCGTCTCGGTGCGTTGCTCCCCGCGCCGTAACGAGGGTGTCGTCGGCGTAACACGTTACGTTCACCCCCCTGAGCAACGGACCACGCAGCACCCAATCGTAACCGATGTTCCACAGGAGTGGCCCTAATACCGATCCCTGCGGAACACCGCACGACACATCCCGCCGACCCGGCCCTAGCCAACTCGGGTAAGTAATGGCCCTCTCGGAGAGATAGGCCCCGACAATTCGACGGAGGTAGGGAGGCACTCCATGGTAGATAAGCGCCTCCCTAACGCAGCTCCAGGGCAAGGTGTTGAAGGCGTTGGCGATGTCAAGAGACACCGCCACTATCACTTCACCCTGTGAGACTGCTTCCTCCGTCAGGCCTCTAATGCGCATGATCGCATCCACCGTGGAGCGCCCCTGACGGAAGCCAAACTGGCTATCCGCCAGATCAGGCCCCACGCGTGTGAGATGCCTGACGAGGCGTTGTGCAATAATGCGCTCAAAGAGCTTGCACACCTCGTCAAGCAACACGATCGGCCGGTACCCTGATGGAGAATTTGCCGGCCGCCCCGCCTTTCGGATCAAGACCAGTTTTCCTGTCTTCCAGACCTTGGGAAACTGGCCTTTTTCGAGGCATGCGCTAAAGAGCCCTAGAAGTCGAGGCCCAAGCTCCTCAAGAGCCAGGACCCACGCTCAGCCTGGAATGCCGTCGGGTCCAGGGGCGGTGTTTCTGCGGGATTTAAGCCGCAGTACAGCCGCCCCTAGCTCACCCTCCGTGACTACGGGCACGTTGTTCTCACTGCCTTCCGCGCTGGGCGCCTGAGACGGAGCCATGCGCGGAGGAATGTGTTCCTCCGCTCTTGATGGAAACAAGGAGTCCAGGACCACCTCCAGCTGCTCCGGCTGGAGACTCTGGGTCAGTGGGGGCGCCTTAGCGCGTAATTTGCCCCTTACCATAAGGTACGGGCGCCCCCACGGGTTGCGCTCCAGAGTCTCTATCAGCTCCTCGCGGCCCAACTTTTTGGACCGCTTGATGGCCGTATGGAGGGCCCTCTTGGCCTCCTTGTACCCACCGGGGAGGCTCGGTGTGTGAAAACCCCCGCTCTCCGTGCTCCATCTAAGGTGACACCAACGGTGGTCCAGCTGCTGGAGGTCATCGAGCGACGCCTCGGCGTCCGAGGACCGGGCATACCGCCCACCGCTGGCGGCACCCGTCGTCGCGTCTTGAGCGACGACGGCTGCACCCAGTGGTGCTCCTGGTCCCAAGCCAAGGCCTCCGCCCCTAAGAAGACGGCACCTAGGGGAGGTGGTGGAGAACGACGTGCCCGTAGTTACGGAGGGTGAGGAACATCGGCTACGATTGGATGCTGCGTGGTACGTTGCTCAGAGGGGTCAGCGTAACGTGTTCCGCCGATGACACCCTCGTTTTTTTTATCGTGCGATAAATCCCCACGGAGCCGGTGGAGGTGGTTATGTCGAACTCGAACTAAAACGCACGCCGTCCCAAGTCCTTGGTTGCCGGAGGTGAGATTGCCAAAAGCATATCTCTCGCACCCCGGCAGACCCAGGAGGACCATTCCTTTCGAGATGGCCCCCTTCGAGTTGGGGGGACCACAGTGTCCCCATCTAGCCCCGGTTACGGGGAGGCGCACCTTGCGCCGCCGCCGCGGCCTGCTTCTGCTAGGGTGACAGGCGGCTCCACCGGTCACCCTCAGGCCAGCGCTCATAGAGGACGGAGGTCGTTCTGCGACCTCCGACGTCCGGTTCGCATGACACCATCATTACGGCGCGGGGAGCAGCGCACCGAGACGCAGCACTAAAGGCCACGGCAGGGGTTGCTCAAGTCGTGGGTCAGACACGGCGGCTGGGTCTCGAGGTCGCTCTTCACAAGTCCGAGGCTCGGTGCTTCCACGGACCTCGGATGGAGCCACCTGCGGGATCCAGCCTACAGATAGTGGGTGTCAGCATCGGCATCGAGCCCTCGATGAAGTATCTGGGGCTCGATGGCCGGTGGAACTTCGGACATCACTTCCGAAGTTTGGTCCCAAAACTGAGGGGGGCATCAGCCGCACTCGCGCGGCTGATGCCCAACATCAGGAGACCCAACGCTCCCTGCAGGAGACTGTACCTGGGGATCGTGCGAAGTATGGCCCTATACGGGGCCCCCGTATGGGCAGAGAATCTGACAGCCAGTAATGTGGCTAGATTGTTGAGCCCACAGAGGGCGATGACCCTTCAATAGAAACAGATGAATGGAAATTCATAATTACGTACTGTCTATAATAAATATAGGAATACGTATGGTAGTAGTGCCTAACTACTGCTATATTTATATTATGATCATTCGGGTTGGTAGGTACTCATGTATTTACAGAAATATTCCGTTTATTCCGAAACTGACCCGAAAACTTGACCCGGTCGCGGGTTAGGTAGAAACTTTAAAAATTTGTTCCGAACGTAACCCTCTTCCTAACCTGACCCGACGGTCTCGTTCCTATCATAACCCGATCTGGCACTTCGCCGTCCGCTGCTGCGGCACGCTCGCTACGCTCGCTCGGCTCATGCGTTGGGGTCACAGTTCTAACCTAACCTACAGAAGTTGGAGTTACCGCACTTCGACTTTCGGCTCTGAGTCGCCCAACCGCGTCGTCCGTCGCGTCGTCGCAGTGAGCGACCTGTAGTAGGCAGGACCTGCCTGAAAGACTTGGGCTGCTACTGCAAGATTATTTTTGTCGATACATAGGCAGGTATGCCTATTTCAATCCAAATTTTTGAAATAGGTAGGTTTTTACTGACCTATTTATTACTTTCTACTAATATAGTACCTATTGCAAATTGTTATGTACAGTATAAGCTACTTAGGTAGGTTGATTAGATACTTACTATAATAATAAATAAATAAATATTCCACAACATTCTACACAGCGCTATCTAGACCCATGGTAAGCTTAATTAGCTTGTGTTATGGAATCTAGAATGCGGATAAACATACTTAGATACTTTTTTGTATGTACATAAATATTATACATAGAAACACTCAGACCAATGCAAATAGCCATATTCATGCATACAAATATTTGCACTGAGCGGGGATCGAAACCGCGCCTCCTGCGTAGCAGTCGCGTTCACTAACGCTATTTTTTTTATCGTGCGTAAAATCCCCACGGATACCACCATCACGGAATCATCATCAATACATACATATTATACATAGAAACACCCAGATCAATGCAAATAGCCATATTCATGCATACAAATATTTGCACTGAGCGGGAATCGAACCCGCGCCTCTTGCGTGGCAGTCGCGTGCACTACCACCACGCCACAGAGGCTGTCTACATAATACATCATTCATATGTTTTAATATTTTTTTACGCCAACATACACTTTTCCTCTTTCAGTTTACTTTATTACCCATTTCGCCTGTCAAAAGATAGGTACTTGAATACTTTCGTATCGTCTATCGTAAAAGTAATAAAATGTCCCAATGTCCACCAGTGGTGGCCAACGGGAATAATCCGTAATCGTCTGCGCAGAGCGCGTGCGACACAAGTTCCCCGTATGATAGCCGAAGCAACACTGAGGAGGAGGCAGGGCGGTTCTAAGTTTAATGGTATCGCTTGAGTAAAAATTTAGATATTTGCTCGTTACGCAGAAACCAATGTATATTTGTAAAATTTGAAACACATAATGTCTCTTAACCACTAAACTGCAATTTATTGTGTAAGTTTAGTGATCCTATTTTGCGTAATTAATCCATAATATCGTTTTATTTGTACGGTTTAGAGGTAACTTTGCAATGGTTTTCTATCAAGAAAATTTTACGTAATCGTGTTTTTGCCACACATAAACATTAGTATATATCCTCAACTTTACCACAAATGAATTAAAAAGTCCATGCTTTAGAACTTTTGATATTATACACGTTTATGCTATGTCATTTGAGGTAGTACGGACTCTTAAATGGTGAGAAAAATTCAAATAATTGTCGGGAACCGACATCCACGCGGGCGGACCGCGGGCAAAAGCTAGTAAATAATAAATATTCCACAACATTCTACACAACGCTTTCTAGACTCATGGTACAACTATAAGGGTATGAGATTATCCAATAACGCACGATTATCCATACTCATCCCGGCTGACCTTGGACCGTCGATGGTCCAAGGTCAGCCGGGATGAGGTTTTGAGATGGCCCCCATCCTAACCCTAATAGGGAGGGGAGGCGTCGCGCCATTGCGCAGCTCTTGCGGAGAACCTACTCTCCACAGTGCTATCTGCTTGGGAGATTTCAATTTTGACTATCTGTAGGAAATTAACTTTTAATCGACAAAGCCATATTAAAACCAATCTGGACGTATGTCATACAACTTTGGGGTACCTTCGGCAAAAACATCAACATTTTAAGTCTGCAAAGATTTCAAAATTTAGTACTCAGTCATACAGAGACTGGCGGATCGGTTTGTTCCCTTTATGTCGAGTCTGGGAGTCTAGTGTTCTCCAAAGTATCACTCACCACCAGAATAAGACGAATTAGCTCAGAGTCTCAGAAAGCAACTGGGAACAAGATGGTTAAAAAGTACACCTGGGATTAACTTGAACAATTATGTTATTCATTTTTTCACAAGGTTCGTTTACTAGAGGTTATAACCCTGCAATGTTGCAGTTTCAATTTATTACTTCATCTATAGTAAAATAATCATAAAATAAGCTATAAAAAAAGAACAGCAACAGCCTGACAGTGGAAGGCATGTCTATCACGTCTAGCATCTTTTAAAACAACTGTACAAAGTAGGTACCTGACACCAGTCTATAAATAATATACCTCGACTTTTACCAACTATTGTCCGAGACTCATTTTTTATCACCGGAGTTATACAATTTTACAAGGTGAGAATATACTGTCGCTTTAATACGTGATTGTAGACTTGAAAGAAGTCGTTCCCAACATAATTCCCATAGGTATTGTTAAGATTTTTTATAAAACCTGCTGCCACTGAAGCAAACGCACATGACCATGACCTAAGATATTTTCTATAATAATGTACTGTACATACTACAAAACCTGTTTTTATGATATACAAAAACCATAGAGGGCTCTAAAGAAACCAAAGAATCGTTAAAATAACACTTACAACTCAGTCCACCGTGCTAAGTATTTACACATCAAATTAAATAATACTTAAAAATTGAAGCGGATTTACTCTTTGAGATGAGGGCCTACTTACGGGTCGAATTGTCAGTATCGGAACAGTCGATTAATAAAAAACATTAATACTTTTGTATTGGCATTAGGGTGAGCATCTTCGCATGGAAATTTAAGACGTCCCGCTCATGACTAAGTAATTAGGCTATTGTAAACTCCGCTCAGTGAAAATAAATCTCAAATAAAATAGTAGTAAACTCGCCTCAGTCTGTTTAAAATTATATTTCACTTGCGAAAATTAGTCTCACCTTAAAAAAGTATTGTCAGCAAGCATTATATAGATTAAGGTCTATATTTGCGGATGGTTTGCCGGAAATTATATGATTCATCTGATAGATAGTTTGACATAATATGGCCTGTACAATCTGTCCTCAGACAAATCGAGATTCAGGCTGAGTGTCATTCTAGAATACGGGCCTTAGTCTTCTAACCTAATCTATCCAAGTCAAATTACGCGGTGTGAACTCAGCGCTCCGACCTGGATATTATATAGGTTAGAAGATTGAGGCGGAAGCGGAGCGCCTGCATTAGCCTTCTTTGTTGCTTTTTCAAGTTATTGTTACCATTTCATACATTGCCTTCTGGGCATTAACTTTGCTTGCTGACAGTACTTTTCTTAAGGTGAGACGAATTTTCGCACATGAAGTTTCATTTTAAAAGGACTGAGGCGAGTGTACTACTATTTTTGATTGAGACGAATATTCCCTGAGTCGAGTTTACTATACCCAAGTAATTGCCGTTACTCTCATAGGCACATAATCAAAATAAGCTTTTGTAGACGATTTATAATCCATGAATCATCCATTTCTATTTTATTTTTCAAGTTAAAGTTATAGCAGTATGAACCAAAATCGTTTGTATTCGTGCAGCGAAAAAAATAGTAGTATTATACGTCAAGGTTGTTGATCTTCAATTATGTAACAGAACTAACCAAACGGAGTCAAATGATTGTGACTTGCCCCTTTCCGCTCCACGTTGTCGTTGCTTGGTAACAAGCGGCGCAAATAAATCGGCTATCTTCTACGCAATCGCCGATCCGTGCCCACTCAAATTTCACGCTCAAACTTCTCCGGTTGAAACTCGGCCCAGACCGACGAACTGTACAACAGACAGGCCGTCCAAAACGACACAAATGGTCACATTATTTTTTGTTAACATATACGATAATCTTAACTATCTGTACTATTAGAATAGTAATAAAGTGGTCGTGCCTGTGTACTTCCTACTTATATTATAAACGCGAAATTTGTAGATTTAGATGGATGGATGTTACTCTTTCACGCCTAAACACGTGGGCGACCGCGGGCAAAAGCTAGTTTGAGACCCTCCTTCCACTTGGATCCACAATCTCGATCCACATGTGGATCTGGGTATACTTATTTTTCCACTTCAATCCACCGGTGTATCCATGGATACTTTTAATTTCTCAAGAACACCATCAAGTGGACCGAATAATACACACAACTATTATATGCCACTTCGATCCACAAGCGAGGGGATCCAAAAATACTAATATTTTTTCCACAGAAGATCTTCAAACTTAATTCCATGCTTCTGTGTCATCTTAATAATAACTATTAGTGTAATAGCCCTTTCCTAATAAATGACTTAACAGAATTTTTAAATTTAATTTATTACAGAGGCAAGGTCATGATATCCTTGGTAATTTTGTTGTAGAAACGCACGCTATCTACAGTTAATAACTCACAGAAGAGTTATTAACTGTAGATAACAACAACATAACAATAACAATGACAACAACAACACAACGATGATAACAATATCATCTACTTCACTTTCTCTAAAAATAACCCAACGCGTATTTCACCTGAATTAACTCATCCTGACATTTTTAATAAATTTGTCGTTATCGACGACGTTCTGAAGTTTTCGTTTATTTTAAAAATACCTTTTCCACGTAACTTGTAATATTTTGCCTCTTGCTTTAATATATAGGTAAAATTTATTAAGTTGGAATATTTACGCCCTAACTTTTTGTGAAGTTTTCTATTAAAACCCTCAACACAATTATTGGTACGATGCCGTTCTTCGGCGATCGTCCACATCTGCACAAAAAAATCCTTTAGCCAAAACCTATTCGTATATCGCTGAAATTTAATCAGATCTACTGGTGGATTAATGAGGAAGAAAAAGTAGTCAAGGATCCACCGGTGGATTAATAAGGAAGAAAAAGTATTCAATGAATCCACTGGTGGATTCTTGAGGAATTAAAAGTATCCACGGTGGCTTGAAATGGAAAAATAAGTATCCCCAGATCCACATGTGGATCGAGATTGTGGATTCAAGTGGAAGGAGAGGTTGGAGATAATATGTATTTAAAAAAAATACTTTGGTCATCACACATGAACACCGTACCTGCAATCCATAGGAACTTATTCCCGGAATCCTACGCTATAATGTAGGTATCTATCCCTAGAGGCACCATAATTTCAGCCAAAGCCGTTCAGTCGTTAGAGCTTTATTGAATGACATTCATCCGAACTTCTTCATAAATTTTCACATTTATAATATTAATAGGAGGTAAAATTATAGGAATTGGGATAGGATAATAAACTTAGTAATCATATTTATTAATGACACGCTTTTGTTTTCTTTTCTAGAATAGCAGTCTCACATGGTACACAGAAAACCCGGAGCTAACGCCATGCTTTCAAAAAACAGTTCTTGTGTGGACTCCATGCATTTACCTATGGGTAGCGGCGTTTCTTGACGCTTACTATATACTAAATAGTAAAGAAAGAAATATACCATGGAACGTATTAAACATCACCAAGTTAGTTCTAACTTGCTTACTGATAGTATTGAAGTTCGTGGATCTTGGAGTTACAGTACACACGTCATCGAAAGAAGACTCTGAAGTATTCAGCGCTGATTATTATAGTCCCATTATAAAAATTGCAACATTTGTAAGTATCTTTGTATTAAAATTTTGAGTTATTAAAAAAAAACGTTGTAAGTATAAAAAAAAAGCTAAAATGGTTATAAATATGAAGATGGCTACCGCGTCTCTTCCCGTAGGTGTAGTACAAGGTGACAGAGGGATATAGCCGTTCTCCAACCGACAGTAAACATACAGCCAAGAATGACGAAATGCCCGATTAACGGCAATAGGCTTGCTCCCTATCACGTGAGACGAAAAATCATAGTTGATGAAATGTGGGTGTCAGACACCTCTGCCTACCCTTTCAGGATTTACAAGCGTGAATATATGTATGTATGTAAGTATCAAAACATTGATATTCTCCGAACTGACTTGTTTAAGAGTTCACGATGCATACAACAATGTATTATACAGTGGTCGAGTCATGGGTTCATTAGATTATACATACGATTCAAATAACAGGGGTCTGTGGTTATAAGTGGTAACCACGGTTATGTTATGAATATGTTAGCCCATTACAAGGTTAAGGAATATTAACCAGTTCAGTGTTGGGAAGGGCGATTCCATATACACATTGAGACCCCTCCATGCCTTGAAGAGTACGCTATTTATTTATTATATTTAATTGTATTAAATACAACATACGTTTACGCCTAGTTAAATCCCTATAAAGGAAGTACGACAACTTGGTCTTCGAACTTCGATATCGCCTCGCCAGTTATTTATGGCGGTTAGATAAGTTACTTCACGGAAGACATTTAAGTTCGACCGTTACATGGTTGGACTGAAATCCGATCTCAGCTGAGTTGGAATATAGCTCAGAGGTTGATACGATTAAAATAACACAGTACCTGCCTTCTTAAAAGTAACATTTAATTAATTGTTATTATAGTATGATAGGTTTACTGGAACTGGAATGTCGAAAAGACTGGAACAGATGCAATGAGCAATTCGATTTTCCTAATGTAATCGAATTTTATAATTAGTATAATAAATGCTATAAAATTACATTAAAGACTGGAACAGCTCTATTTGCAATACCAGTATTTGAATGAAAAATAAAAGCTCTATAATAGCGATAGCATAGATCTCTAAAAAAAGCCACGTTAAAATATATTTTTTATATTATTACCCTAATTGGGTAAATTAACCCACTGCAAGTTGACTGTGTTGTAATAATATAATTTTGCAGAATCTCCTAATTAATTAAATTTTTCGTAATAGTTTTTATACGTGTTATTTGGTCCAATATCACAAGCAGTCAACATTTTCAACGTATTTTTTTTTATTCATCACCGTCACCAATCTTATTCAAACTTGCCAAAAACAAATCTGCTATATGGGGACGTCAATGTCGACAGCATTACCTATATTTTGTAGGGAGTTTAAACTTATCTGCTTATGGCCTTGGCTCGATTTTGCATCATGTAAAATATTATCGTCAAGTGCTTCGTATGAATCACAGATAAGCCTTCACTACAATCACTACTAGGAACCATATTCTACACTTTCTATATCGTTACTTATCGTACTCAATAGACGGTGTCATTCGTTTCGGAGCGAATGATTTTGGGCACTGTTCCGATAGCAAAATCGTCTGGAAGTAATCAGGCAAGTGACACCACGGTCCCAGTTATGTAGTGGTCCCAGTCGCCTGAAACCTCGTATTAATGTGGCGAAAAAACCTCCATACATTCTTCCATTCACTTGTACATTATTCTCATACATAAAAAAATATCTAAATTAATACTTCCAGAAGATTTTGCTATCAAAATCTTTTGCTGCTCAAAATCTTTGGTCCGTAACGACTATAAAATCAGGGTCGGTTTTATGTAGTATTACTTTCTTTATTGCGCCCTACCAATAATTTCGAGGACCAAACAACTTTACCTGCAAGCCTTATAGACTTAGTCATTGACAGACGAGGCTTTCCTCTTAGAGTTAGGGGGTCAGACGGCAGTTACTACCGTTGAAACAGAAATAAACTAAATAATGAAAAGGAGGTGCATGACAGTGGCTTCATAGTTCAAACTTTGGATGGAACCGAGATTGAAGCTCATATTAAAAAGATGGCTGCCTTAATTTCTAATGTCACATAGTTCAACGACCGTGTATTTTACATTACTAATGATTGCATTGACCGCCATTCACTGACAAGTAATAATTAAAATAGCAGCTAGTACAGAGATGATAATGACTGTAATAAATTATTATTATGCAAAGCAATAATACGAACCGACAAACTATAGTTAAGCTTATATAAACCCTCCAGGGGATCGTGAGGCATACTTCTGAAGTTGAAGTTGATACTATAATTGGATGGACGATGTTAAGTCATATTTTGGCTGCCGATTCTAAATGAAAAGGCAGCAACTATTCATTTATAGCCACGCTGAACAGTCACTGGAACCCCGCAGTGTGGAACATCGACACCAAAAGAGTAATAATCGTTAGCACAGCACACTGTAGGTACATGAGGTCATCACTCATCAACTAATTTTGAATAATATATGACCCTCTTACGTGTCAATAGTAAACGAAGCCGGTCGCTATTAATCCATTAACCCATTCGGTACAATGGTTGTTTAATCCATATCTATGAAGTTATTGATTAATTTACATAAACACCACACCCATCATTAGATCGTTGATTTCTCTTTAATGTCGCTATGTTCTTATAAAACACAGTTATACCCAAAAATATTTGTTATGCTCGAACAATTTGAATGAAACGCATGGTGACGAAACTACGTAACCCGTAAACTATTAGAGTAAATGCCTTCAATAGGCAGCACGCTCATTATATGGCTCGCAACACAGTTACCAACGAACGGATCTTCTAAGTATTGACCTTGAGTGTGCTATAATCACAACAGTATAAAATCTTTATAAAAACTTGCATAGAGTATGAAACGGACTTCGGCCGGTTGGATACAGTGTTGTTTGTATTATGTTGCTAATATTGTGCAATACAACACGCTCCCGTAAAATCGATCGATTCTACCTACCAATCGATATTTCTTATAGCAGTGTGTGTAGGATGATATTACTCTACTTTTTATAAAAGCTACCATGAATAATGGTTGAAAAAAGAACGATCCAGTAGGCACGACACAAATATTTTACGAGGCTAAAGTCAAGCTTGGATGGGTTTCAATGACTGACTTCATATTATTTGTTAACGTAATTACTATGCCCGCTATAATATATTTATTTTGTGTCAACAGGCTTTATCAGCGTCGTTGTTGTATTATAATAGAAAATATGGCATGAGGGCATCGGGGGTGCTTTTCTTCTTCTGGTTACTTTTAATATTCGCCGGCTTGCCTCAGCTGAGAACACAGATCGTATCGCATTATAATAGCGAAGAAGATGAAAATGTCAATTACTATTTCGTTAGTTACATGATTTACTTTGGCCTGGTAATCGTCATGTTCCTATTGAACTGTTTCGCTGACTTGCCACCGAAAGATTCACCTTATAAATACGAAAAGGTAAGTGTTTACATGCTTTACTACTCATTTTCTGCTAGTAAAATGGTCATTACCATACTATCTATACATACAATAAAATTAGTTAAAATTACTATGAAACTTTCGTACTATAATATATTATGCACAACTACACATATTATGGTGAGGTTTACAAAATAATTAAGAGGGATTATCGTAATTTTAATAATTACTGACATAATGACAAAAATATGTATACCTATGTAATTGCATAATATTTCGTGATAAGCTATTACGACATCACTTTAACTCGGCATTTAGGTAATTAAATTATGGTAAATCATAATATCTCAGAATGTTATTTCTTTATTAGTCGTCAATTTTGTACATTTAAGGTCAAGTTTAAAAAAACGCTCACCACAAGAATATCAAATTACGTAAGCACAGGCTAACACGCCTACACTTCAAACTTCAATTAAGCGTCGGGTTCGAGGTCACCAGAATTATTTGTAATTTTTAGTCATTTATTGTATCCACAGAACCAATGTCCAGAGAAAGCGTCGGGCTTCCCGAGTCGTCTCACTTTCAGCTGGTTCGATCCTCTCGCTCTGACAGGATTCCGTAGGAGCTTAACGGAAGAAGACCTGTGGGCTTTAAATCCTCCAGACTCTTCAACAGAAGTTGTGCCCAAGTTCGATAAGTTTTGGGAAAAATCGTTGAAAAAACGAGAAGCGTAAGTATTAAGTCCGTTAATCTAAAAATCCTAACGAAGATTACTTATTCATTGATTAAATACTGTTTTACCTATTCTATGAAATTTGACGTTTCAAGGAAAATACTTTTTGTTTACAATTAGGGTTACCAAAATATAATCGCATGAATTTTTTTCTCTTCATATTATGACGATGACGAACAAACCTTGACGGGTTTTTTTATTGGAGATTAATCAAACATCATCTTTTTTAATTCCCCTAAGATGCACACCGCCCTCATAATAAGTTATTTTAACCAGTTCGTTCCCAGACTACTCTCCCGCATTCAATCAAAACTACTTGATTGTTACTCTAATGTGCTCTACACTTGCCTCTGTCTTCTATATTTATTTTACTCTCCTCTATCAGTCTAATATATGCTGGTAGAAAACTCAACACCAAGTCACTGTGTACGTAATATAATAATACATAAACGTATCTCATTGTTGAGTTGGATCCTTTTGTTATGTATTATGTATCACTAAAATAAGTAAAATATTTATGTGTGCAGTAAATAATTTGTATAATGCCCTCCTGACTGATAATAACAACCGTTATTGATGCAATTACATAATAATTGTATTTGTATAATAATTTGAATACTTACAATAATATTTAATGATCTTCAAATTATTGCTGGGTATAATTCAACTCATATTCACCTTGACCTTTCACCGATCATATTTCATGAAACCTTACAAACTTGTTGTCACAGTTTGAATGGCACGAAAGCGACATACCGTATAACATCGGCCAGCGTAAACTTCAAACCAGACGCTGAAAAGAAGCCCGCATCCATTCTACCAGCTTTATGCCTCGCCTTCGGAGGGCAGTTTCTGTTCGGATCCCTCCTCAAACTGTTTAACGATGTATTAATGTTCGTGTCACCACAACTACTCAAGTAAGTTAAATTGAATTGCTTAGTCATTCTCAGTATGTGATAAGACGATGGCGTCATAATAATAGTAATCCATTATTTAGTTATGTACTTAATTTATTGTCAGTGCTTGATATATGAATCTGTCTAATTTTTTTTTGCCTTTTTTAGACTTCTCATCAATTTCGTACGAGCTGATGAGCCTACATGGAAAGGTTACGTGTACGCCGTTGCTCTTTTCGCTTGCGCCACCGTACAAACGATGCTGTTAGCGCACTATTTCACTAGAATGTATCTAGTAGGTATGAGAATAAGAACAGCGTTAACCAGCCAAATATATAGAAAATCGCTTCGAATGTCTAATGCAGCGAGAAAAGAATCTACCGTCGGAGAAATTGTTAATCTTATGTCAGTCGATGCACAAAGGTAATTACATTTTACACACAATACTTTCCTAATTTACAGGTCTCTCTTACTTGTACGAGTAGATATATCTATTTTCCAAAGTAACAACACTAACAACATACATGTAATGAAAAAAAAACCTGAAACTCCCCGCCAGCTCACGTGTTTACTGCGTTTTTGTTCGTTCATTCATAACACTAATATATTTATACAATTTTTTTTTTCGTGCGGCAATCCCCTCGGATACCCCCCCTTCCGGAGCCGGAAGGGGAGGTTATGTCGGACTCGAACCGACTAAAACCGCACGCCGACTGTGGGTCGTGGTGCTAGGCCGGAGGTGAGGTTGTCATCGACATATCCCTCGCACCTCGGCTGACCCAGGGCCATCCCTTACGGTCTGGCCCTTCTCAGGAGGGGGGACAACGGTGTCCCCAACTCGCCCCCGGAATGGGGAGGCGCGCTTTTCAGCCTGCTTCTGCTGGGGTGACAGGCGGCTCCACCCGTCACCCCCAGGCCCGCGCTCATGGGGGACGGAGGTCAGTCAGTGCCCTCCGACGCCCGAGATGACTGCGCGCGCGGGCGGCGCGATCCGCGAGTCTCCCTCGCTCGCGCCGCCTCTCCCGTATACTATTCTTAACGCATTAACTGGATGATAAGCTTTATAACGAGTAGGATACTCTGCTGGGCAAAAATGCCATTTTTAGGTCATAAAGTTGTTACTGTGTTATTACTATGTTATTATTACCATGGAATAAGTTCATCCATCCATGAAAATTATATTATTTGTGACTGAATGTATTGTAAGATTCACAAAGAAAACATGTGTATCCAATACTTCTAATTTTGTAAGTCTACCGATCTATAAAATGCAACAAATTTATACCTACGATAGAACATAAACATCGATACGTCTGATATCAGGTTATCGTGAGTAGAAACATACTACTAGTTAAGTGGGTGAACATTATATCTAGCTCTCGTTCTCGTTGTAATCTCCGCAACTAACCTAAATTGCGTTCACTAAGAGTGTAATTCACCTTACGTCAATGCAATCCCATACCGTTCCAGGTACTTGAGAAAACACTATTTCTAACTATGGTAACCTACATCGGCCCTTTTTGCACTTTCTTAGTTAAAGTGAAAAACAAGGAATGTATAGATAATGTTATGCAGAGTGTCCACTGGCAAGTATGTGCCGCAATTCCTTGCAGATAACTGTTTCATCATCAACTAAATATAGACGTTATCCTGATTGCATCCGCGGCCGAGATGCCTTCGGAGCTCAGGGTCCGCCAGATGCAGAGGACTGTTTCCACTGACTGCAATGACGTTTTGAATTTTTCATTGCATTGCAACGAATGCACGTTACAAACGATTTTGCATAATAAAGTAAATTGCAGTCAGTAGAAACATGCCATTGGACACTCTGCATATAGTTATCATTATTAGAAGTAATATTGACCACTAAACGGGTGCTATGTAGGATACTTTATCCTACATTGAATACTTGTTTGGACTATGACTCTCAAAACCAGTTTTTATCAGCACTCATTTTTAAATAGCGTCACTAGAGTAATTTACTTTCTTGCGATGATGCAACCTTAAATGTTTGAAGAGTTTTTGTCGAAAGTTTGCGACGAAATCATAAAATGAACACAAAAAAGTGATACTGTTGCTCCAGCGAGTGTGACTTTTTTTTAGGCATTTGTGGTCAGGAAAAAATGTCGCAGTTCAATTCGCCTTCAAAGATTTTATCGCTTCTCACTCCCACAATTGTTTCGGTCAATGAACTAGTACCTATAAAATAGAGAAAGTGCACAGATGATAAAAGTAATTACGATAGGAAATAATTATAAGTCAGTAATATTTTTTCATTTATCTTTATTCACATATTTAGGTCTGCACATATCACAGGTTATCTGGAAGAAAATGAAATTATTCATCTCTACTTCTACATACATACATAAAATCACGCCTGTTTCCCATAGGGGTAGGCAGAGATCACGGATCTCCATTTGCTACGATCCTGACATACTACTCTCGCTTCATTCACTCTCATTACATTCTTCATGCATGTTCGTCGGTTTAGGGTACTCCTGACCTACCCCTTTTCTAAAACTTCCCCGATTTGGTCCAGGTATGTGCGCCTAGGTCTTCCCCTACCGACAGTACCCTCCACACTTCTAGTATTATTTATGTGTACTAAGATAGATATTTTAAGTTTTAAGTCAATTACAGTTACGTAAATTGGTATCTTGTACTCAATAAAGCAACACAAAAAAATCATAGTAACATTATTCGTTGTTGTCAAAAATATTCAATTCATTTTCCTTATCTTTCTTTCCTATACTACTAATACTTAGTATTTGTAATCTTATCATGAACTTAGCCGTGAAAATAAACAAGAGATTTCAAATGTTATCATTATTCTTAAAATCTCTGACTACTTACCTATTTCCTTCAGCCAAATATTTTATAAGCTTATTGAACATTTAGCTTCCTATATAGAGAAGAGTATTTGCAAATAACCATGACAGCGCATATTCTCTATAACGTAATATCCGCATGAATGGCGCAATGATTTAGTGAGCCATCTCGATATCTACCGCTGCGAGTCTAGGGTAAAATCCTCACATGGTAAAAAAAAATTATTACAAAAGTAGAAGGAATGTCATCTCATCAGCGCTTCTGTGAACGTAATCAAGACAGCACGACACTGAAAATAAAATTTGATTGATGTACCAAATCGGTACGATAATAGAGGATGGGAATGGGACAATTACTGATACAGTAGTGCAGTTACAGGTTAATTTGAACCCCGTCATATGTAATGATTAGTATCGATTATGATACGCACCAAAAACTTGCTTTATTCGATACCGTAAGAGCTATATTTTTGTTAAAAATTATTTTTGGTTATACATTTTTTTTTTCGTTAAAAAGAATATAAATAGTCGAAATTACTATTATTGGCTCAAACCTCTCCAACTATGCTAAATCGCTTGTGTTAGGAGTGGGTTCACGTCGGTAATATAATAGCCAGGATTCAAACTCACTCCTCTCTATCTAGATCGAGTTCTGCCTCCCCGTAACCGGGGCTAGATGGGAACCCTGCGGTCCCCACAACCCGAAGGAGGCCATCTCGAAAGAGATGGTCCTGGGTCTGCCGGGGTGCGAGAGATATGCTTTTGGCAATCTCACCTCCGGCAACCAAGGACCCAAGACGGCGTGCGTTTTAGTCGGTTCGAGTCCGACATAACCACCTCCACCGGCTCCGTGGGGATTTATCGCACGATAAAAGAAAAAAAAAACCACTAAGCTACCGACGACGCTTCGAAATAACTTACCTATAGTGCTGACACCTTCTGTCGTGAATAAATATTATTAATTTAATGAAATATTTTCCAGGTTTATCGAACTAACTGCGTATTTGAACATGATTTGGTCAGCACCGCTACAAATTGCTCTTGCCCTATATTTCCTGTGGGCAATTCTGGGTCCCTCAGTGTTAGCTGGGTTAGCAGTGATGATCATACTGATCCCAATCAATGGACTCATCGCAAACAGAGTAAAGACCCTTCAGATCAAACAAATGAAATATAAAGATGAAAGAGTTAAACTTATGAATGAAGTACTTAACGGAATTAAGGTAAGATTTAAAGCCTATTTATATAAAATAAATAAGTATATATATAGGTGCCGGCTTTAAATATCCGAAATAAGTAGTCCGCGATTTCACAGCGAATATCGCGGGATCTGTTTTACCCATGAGGATTGATCTTATCAAAATCAATATATCAAATTCTAAATGCCCAGATAAGATTACATGTTATCTCAGAAATTTAGTAGGTCGACAGAGTTGTCTGTTAAAATGAACACTACGCAAACTTATAGGCTGTTATGCAATATCGGGCAATATGGACATATCTTTTTCTGAACAATATAGGTGCACTATAGCGATCAAACGCAGTGAAACGTTGCCTCTGACCTGCATAATGCGGGCAATTTTGTATGAGACATACACTATGATAGGTTTATGAAAGCTAAATGCATTTTGACGATATTACAGGGCTTAATATTCCTATCTCTGCGTATTCAGAGTATGCAAATATTTTCCAGATAGCGTGTATTGCATAACATTCGTTTTAAATAGCTATATTTACCTTACGTTTTCTGAAATATATTGCTAAAAATCTTTCTGTATACACGTTATTATATCAGTATGTTGATACAGTATCGCTACACAAATACTATTGCTGCAATAGGTATGTGTATACAGTTTATAAATGAATATTTACACTAAATTGTTTGTCTAAGAACTTGGTTTCACCTTGCGATAGGTTTAGTGTTTAAATGAAGCACTATACAATAAATATTGTTAACTAGCTGATGCCCGTGGCTTCGCCTGCGTAGAGTTCAGTTCCTGTGCCCGTTCTTCCTCACTAAGCCTTCCCTGGACTACGACATTTCAACATCAAAAAGACAAACAAACAGTAATTAATTTTTATAAGGTTAACGGCAATGTGTAAAATGCAGGTATAGCCATTGTATAGAATACCGAGCGCGATCAGGCAATGTATGAAATATTATAAATATAATTATTAATTACATACTTTGCCTAGGCAATGTATAAAATGCTTAGGCATTGTATAGAATGTCTACTGTTTCACTCGAATTATGTGAAATAAATTGAGTTTGATCTATATTTATACATGTGCATCGGCCTACTTATTAATATAGTTTTGTGGAACAACTATTTCTGGATGGTTATTAAAAAAATGCACAACGTGCATTTGAATGAGGAAATTGCGCACCCCGATCTAGACAGATATAGGTTAGAAGGCTAAGGCGGGAGCGGAGCGTAGCGTAGCGAAGCTCCCGCATCAGCCTTCGTAGTAATTTTTTTATAACCACCGTGTATGTTTCTAAATACCATTTCACACATTGCCGGGTCGCACTCGGTATTGAATAGAATACCTAGACAAAGTATGAAATAAATAAAATTTCATATATTGCTTGCCCTACACGTTTTAGACATTCTATACATTCCCTAGGCATTTTATGCACATTGACGGTATCATATACAGAAGATTTGAACGCATACTTTTTAGGGCTCGGTAAAAAAACCCATAACAAGGCATGTATGTTCAAAATAATACAGCACAGTTAATGTAGATCTATCTTATAATAGACCTACATTAACTGTTCTGTTTTGATTATTCAAATGAACAATTAGCTCTATTACGTCTCGGCACACTAGATAGCGATGTACGTATGTTTTATCTTGCTCAAACATTAGATAAATGACTATGAGCCTAGAATCACTCCTCGCAGATTCTTCAACCCAGTTGTTATTATTATGCAATACGATAATAATTATGTATCACCTAATTCTCTAATTATGTAAGAAATTGTGGTGTTTCATCACTTCGGCTCGTGGAACCAGGGAATCTGGTGTAGCCTAAAAATGATATTCCAGAGACCCTAACTGTCAATTTCCCCCTTATGCAAACCCTACGTATTGTTGGGGATCAAAATCCCCCTTCTTTAACATGGTTGCCTTACGAACGAATAAGAAAGTTTGGTCTCTTATATTGTTAACCTTATTTTGTCACGGATAATAAAGGCATTCTAAATTAACAATTTATTAAATTAAACTACAGATTGTGTCTTCAGATGATAAATTATCAAAACATATCATGAGAGGGTACCATGTTTATACTTATACAGGTTTAACTCATCATTAAACCGCGTCTAGCGGCTGAATCTCATAAGTGTAATTTTGTGCCAAAGGCCAACTTTTAATTGTATAATTGCTTCGTAACAATTCTAACAATTTATTTCTTCTAGGTTCTCAAAATGTATGCTTGGGAGCCAAGTTTCGAAGAGCAAATACTTAAAATCCGGAATAAGGAAATGAACGTATTGAAACAAGCAGCCTATCTTAACTCTGCCACCTCATTTATTTGGTCGTGTGCGCCTTTTCTGGTATGTGTGTTATCTATAACTAGATATAGATGATAGTATGTAATATAACTACTTAATATATGTTTTATAAACTAAGTAAGTAAGGATAGAAACAGATAGCAGGCTGTTGTGTCTGCCTACCCCGGAGGGAAATAGGCGTGAGCATATGTATGTATGATATTTAAAATCGTATGTTTTAATTAAACTACAACAGGCTATTAAATAGACCCAGTTTCGTAGTTAGAGCTAAAGCCGACCTCAACTAAGTTGGGAAAATTCTTGGAGAGGGATAATGTTATACGTATCTAGTACCTAGCTAGTGTTTCTACTTTGTTCATCAAGATTGATCGGATGCTGGCTGTACCTAGTCCGAACAGACGTTCGTTACACCTGACTGTACGCCATTGCGGCAATGTTACCTTTTTTTTTTCAAAAAAAGAGAGTGAAACAGCGTGTGCCCCCACAAAGGTCAACAGAAGTAAGGCCTAAAGACATCGAACATGAGTGACCTTCAACGAATCCCTGAAATATTACCTTGGAACCCTGTTTCAAAACCCAATGATTCCCTTCCTAGCAACATGGCAGAAATAAAAAAAGGCACCATTGAATACTAAAAGTAAAAATATTTGGAAAAATCATACCTACTTGAAATAAAATCTGCTGAGAATTTGTTTATATTAAATATCGCTTGTACCTGTACCTTATTGGGGTCATGTACGATTAATGTATAAAAAAAATCATAGCATTATACAATGTCTTATCGAGTTTTATCAATAACATAATATAGCCAGATTACATGTTTAAATAGTGGTATTATATTTTTATTATTATTGATAATACATATCATGTTTATAAATCCAATCAAACTGATAATTCGATTATTGAAATAAATATGTTTGAACAACTCTCTGATTGACAGATTATAACCACGTTATCTGTTATGATTTATGATTTATAATTGCACATGAATGTACGCGATTGTGTATAGAACCCAACTCAATCTTGATTTTAGTTAAATCAATAATTAGTCCACTGTTGTGATTCTAACCTTATTTATTCTGAAACATACAATTTGACGTTTTTAAGTACACTTTGGTATAAAATTTGGTAAAAAAAAAATACAAAAGCGTCAAAAAAACAAAAAGCGTCTTTTTCACTTCACATGAGTCCTATTGGATTGTGTTTTTGGATTGCACCAGAGCTTACCATCATGTGGGGTGAAATTAATAAGTATGACTTTTTTTTTTATTTAAAAAGATAAATAAATTCTTCACCGATATAAAATAGGTATAAGTTATTATTCAAATCGATTTAGTTTAAAACTAGCTTTTGCCTGCGGCTCCGCTCGCGTGGCTGTCGCTTATATCGACCAAACATAGCCTATGTCCTTTATCGTAGTCTAATCTACCCCTATGCCAAATTTCATCAAATGCGGTTCTGTGGTTTAGGCGTGAAAGCGTAACATACAGACAGACAGACAGAGTTACTTTCGCATTTATAATATTAGTTTAAAATATTGCACTACAATTAAGTTTAATGTTATAACTAACCTACATTACTAGATAAGTCTGACATAGAAAATATAATAATTTTGTTTATTTCAAGGTGACCTTCCTAACATTCTTCACATTTTTGATAAGTGACCCAGAGAACCATATCCTGACAGCTGAAAACATATTCGTGTCGATGTCTCTGTTTTACACAATGCATTTGCCTTTAGGTCTATTGCCACTCATCATTGTTTCTGCGATCGAGGTAGTGCCACAACCTGTTAAGATTCTATTACATCTGCATATATGGCTATTGGTTCTTTTCCACAAGGACTCACTAACACGTACACGACATTTTAGTGTTACTGTTAATAATTACGTATGCCGACTCCCAGGTTATGTTTACCTTGTGTTCTTTGGCTGAAGAACAGTACGCTTATCAATTCGACCACATCGAATAAAATCTACGAAATTTCCACTTTAATGGACAGCTATTTGAAATAGTATATCTTACAAAAAACTTTCTGTAACTTTTTTCTTTATCTTCTAGAGATTTTTTTTCTTTTCTATTATGTAACATTTATTTAAGTATGGTATACATAATTATGCCTTTATTCTATGCATAGGTCGAGTTGTACACAAATTCAAAATTAGAACATACTCGATTCAATGTTAGTCGTGAACACAAAGTAAACATAGGAAGCGCAAGCCCAACACCTTTGCATGAGTCCATCTTTTAATTTAACTACTGGAATGGTCTCGTAGGTATCGCTGATGTCGTTCGGGTGCTTTGTGTTGGTAAACGATAAAGAAGTGCTGGACTCTGAAAGAGCTTTCGTAGCGTTGTCTCTTTTCAACATCCTACGTTTCCCTCTCTCAATGCTGCCTAACGTAATATCAAATGTTGTACAAGTAAGTTTTTTACAAAATTTATTGTGTAATGTCCAGCTTTACTTTAAAATTGGAACTAAAAAAAATTGGAGCAGTTGTACCATAGTAATTTTATAAAATTGTTTGGCATGAGTTTTTAATATTATAGAATGCCTCGCAGCTGCCTGTCTTGCTATAGATTGTATTAATTCCACAAGTCCATACCCATTCATTATTTAGAACTCTTTTAACACTCTTACAGTTTTGCAATTAATAAAATGCACGCTTTTGTTTTAATATAGTCTAAGCTTTGTGTGTTTTGGCGAGGAATAATATTATAATTTTATTAATATGTAATTGCAAAATTAAGCTGCCACTTATAATTAAGTAAGTATATTGTGAACGAAAATTGAATCTTATGTCGACGTACATGCTTACTTTTATTAAATTTATGACATTAATAATATTAAAAATTAAATATCGTAACATAATCATTATCTCACGTTCGTATAACTAATCTATGTTTCTGTTTATAGACATCTGTCGGTATAAAGAGATTGAACAAATTTATGAACTGTGACGAATTGGATGACTCTTCCGTAGAACACGACCCTAAAGAACGTAAGTTCAACCTTGAATACAAACTGTATCTAGTATTATTGTTGTAAATTGTAAAGCGAAGAAATATTAAGGTATTTTTTTATATTTAGCGTATAGTTTGTCATGATATTTTCTTACGACGTCGACATTATAAAGTATAGTTCGCCAAATGGTTTGAAAATAAAGTTCATTGACCTTTCGACCATTTTGGACCGCTTACTCAGGGGTTGTAAACATTGTTCACACTTTAGCGAAACCAACTGCTGAGCCTTTATGTATTTTTGTTTATTTTAGCCAATCCAATTGTGATTGAAAATGGTCAGTTCACGTGGGGAGATCAGAATGCTGAGCCAACACTAAAGAATATAAATTTGCAAATTCCGCGTGGCTCTCTCGTGGCCATCGTAGGCGCCGTCGGCTCTGGTAAGAGCTCGCTATTAGCTGCGTTACTGGGAGAAATGAACAAGATTTCTGGACGTGTTAACACTACTGGTATGTTTTTTTTTTTTACTTTAACCGTTAATTCCCATTTTTGTATCAAAGTAAAGTTGAGGAACAACTTCTTACGCAATTATAGTGAAAATCTACGCTTGCCACATGGTATGTGATCATCTTAATCGAAACCGGTGGACATAGTTTATATCAAAGGCACAATCCGGTGGCAGAATCACGTTTGAACACGTGATGCCCTACTACCGGTCACACTACGAAGGGAACCCACTCCTAATACGAACTATGTAGTTTAATTGGAAGGTTGAATAGTAATACCAGAAATTTCGGTTACTAATAGCTTTATCAAAAGAAGAAATTAACAAAAAATACCGTATCATTATCAATTTAAAAAAAAGTTTGCCACCAATGCAATGCCAAAAGTAGTTTAATAAACTCGAACTAAAAGCTCAAACCGTACAATAAATTATGTGTAAATATAGTTTAGAACAACATTTGATTACAATGAAATCAAAAATCATTTATTCTGCATAGACCATTAAATCGGAACTTACAAAACGTCAATATAAAATAAATATTAAATACTAGTTTAGCAAATATACCACTGGTTCGAAAAGCAGCCCAGACCTGAGAAGACACCGGCAAGAAACTCAGCGGGTATTTTTTTTTGTCTATTTACAAATATTTACTTAGTCTAATACTTATGGTCTAGATACAGTGCTTTGCTTAGCATAGCTGAGCGAACAGCTCACTCCCAAGCTTGTTTATCATCCAAAATATTCTTTATTAAAAGCCTTTATTATTTATACTATTGTTGTATACAAATCACAGGTAGTATAGCATACGTGCCGCAACAAGCATGGATCCAAAATGCGACGCTCCAAGACAATATTATTTTCGGCCAACCGCTTGACAAGCAGAAATACAACGACGTTATAAACGTGTGCGCACTCAAACCCGACTTTGAAGTGCTCCCTGGAGGCGACCAAACTGAAATTGGAGAGAAGGGTGTGTATCATGAATTCACGATTAGCAATTGTCGATGAAAATAAACCTATTATATTTATTTGAATTTTGTTCTAAAACATCTAATGAACAGTATAACAGTCAGTTCAGTTTATTTTGTACTTAATTGTAGCGTAAAGTTCCGTTCCAAAAAGTCACCTTAGAGCAAGTGTTTTGTAAACAATTAAGCAAACTGTGTCGTAGTGCCGTTTTAGTTTATCACGCCTAAATACTACATTACAATCTAATTATAGTACTTTTTATATCGAGTAAAAAACAAAACGGCCATTTTACACATAGATATTTCAAAAAAAATCGTTCTAGATATGTTTTGTGTACATTCAGGTATAAATTTGTCTGGTGGTCAGAAGCAACGCGTGTCTCTGGCGCGCGCCGTGTACTGTAACGCCGAAAATTATTTCCTGGACGATCCGCTTAGCGCTGTGGACTCACATGTCGGCAAACATATTTTCGATAAGGTACGGTATTCATTAGTTAATAGGCAATATACATGTATTTTTTACCATTTAATCGATAGCTGACATCGTCAGACTACACTAAAATTCTACCTTTTTAAAAAACGTTAGGTAAAAATAAACAAGGAAAATTAAGGCGCAAGTTGAAAACGTTTAGTTAACAGGAGAGGAATTTCCATAGATCCTTCATTTTACGTCAGAATATTACGAAAAAAATTACTTGTATCGGTAAGAAGACGTATTTTTTTTAACATATTTGTATTACGCCTTTATTTCCCTGGGAGTGCAACATGTTTGCTATCGAGACAGTAACAACACTCCTCTTAATGCATTACCAATTTGCACTGACTGACCTCCGTCCCCCATGAGCGCGGGCCTGGGGGTGACGGGTGGAGCCGCCTGTCACCCCAGCAGAAGCAGGCCACGGCTGCGGTGCCCCATTCCGGGGGCGAGTCGGGCACACCGTTGTCCCCCCTCCCGAGGAGGGCCAGACCATAAGGGATGGCCCAGGGTCAGCCGGAGTGCGAGGGATATGTTGAAGACAACCTCACCTCTGACCTAGCACCACGACCCACAGTCGGCGTGCGGTTTTAATCGATTCGAGTCCGATATAACCTCCCCTTCCGGCTCCGGCAGGGGAGGTATCCGAGGGGATTTCCGCACGAAAAAAAATTACCAATAGGCTATTTGACTATATTTTTTTTAGTTCCGAAAAATGACCACTTTCTTATAATATAATGAACTGTAAAAGTAAAATTTTCGTACGACAAATAGTTTTCAAGATATTTGATTTTGAAAAATTCAATTTATCGCGCCGCCCGAAAACAAAATCGCACGAAATTGTGACGTCACGCTTCGGTAGCGCGTAGTGCAAATGTATAGAGTGCAAAAGAATATCGCATTTATCTCGGTCTACGTTGTCTATACACGTATATAGTTCATAATAAAAGTTATTTAAAATGTAATGAGGTATCTAAAAAGTTATATATTTGAATTGAATTTGATTGTTTATATTTTTACTTTTTTTGGCAATTTCAACTAATGAAAAGTCATAGTTTCAATTTAGATATGCAATATTTTATTTTGCGAAGCATATTTTTTCAGAACAAGCTAACATATTAAGCAGTATTGGGAAGAATAGACGACTTAGTCAAATAGCCCATTTAAAAAAATCTTCAAGCGTTTATGATTTTCGATGTTTGTGCATAGGTGATAGGCCCCAACGGACTGCTGAAGGACACGACGCGTGTTTGGGTGACGCATAACGTTTCTTACCTGGCGCACACCGACCTGGTGCTGGTGCTGCGGGACGGCGGCGTGTCGGAGGCCGGCACCTACCAGCAGCTGCTCGAGAAGAAGGGCGCCTTCGCTGAGTTCCTGCTGCACCACTTGAGCGATGCTGAGAGGACGTCGCCTGAAGGTAATGCCAGCTGTGACGTATTATATGTATAGACAGGTCATGCAGGAATATGGCGGCTTTCAAAGATGGCGCAAACATTAAATATAAAAAATATATAATTAATATTATTATTCTTCTTCATCCCAGCGTTAATCCCTTTTCAAGTTTTCTTTTCACCCCGAGAGCGGATGCTTGTAGGAAATCGACAAACTATATCTCGCGGGCTTCAATTGATATTATGAACTAGCTTTTGCCCGCGGCTCCACCCGCGTGGATGTCGGTTCCCGGCAATTATTTGAATTTTTCTCTACGTACAAACCTTCCCTGGACTAATTATTTAATAATTCATGACCAAAATTAGCCAAATCGGTAAAGGCGTTGTTGAGTTATAACATTACAACGAAAAGTGGCATTGATTTTTATATAATTATATAGATGTGTTTTGTTCCTTTATTGTCAATTAACTCTTATGGATATTAGCGTCGTGGAAGAAACTGGTTGAACTTACATATAAATACCGCGAATATGTTTTCAGAACTGGATGAAATCAAGCAGGAACTGGAAAGTAAACTTGGATCTGAATTCCAAAACAAACTGCAGAGAGCGCGCTCCCTTTCTGAGAGTGCTTCAGAATCTGAACAACCCGCTGCAGGTATGACGTTTGGACTTGAATTAAATATACTTTAACGAAAAAAATATTAATGAAATGCTGGTGTTATTACTCTGCATTTTCCGAGATTTAATAGACGTAAATATGACGTAAATGTTAAATAACAAATTGCGTACAGGTGACCGCGCCGGCAGTGTAAAGAGAAAAACTCCTGATACAGTTAGTCCACAAGAATTGAAAGAGAAGAATAAACTCATTGAAAATGAAAAGACAGAGACTGGAAGTGTAAGTATTATAATAATATACAGGTGTATTTTTGAAACGCAACAGTAAGGATACCTTAATCGTAATTGTTACAGCAAAATGTTCTTAGGAGACCTTACCTAACTTATTGTGAAACACACACACACGAGGCACTACTATTGCTGCTGTATACAGTCCACTACAAATTAGTACCTTTACAGTGCTTTTTAAACCATTAAGGGCCGGTTCGACCAAACGCGAGTAAAGTTTATTCCTAAAATAAACAGCCAATATATGGGTGAGATTGCGTATATTGTAGGAATAAACTCACGTTTGGTCGATTGTACCCTTAAGGGCCGGCGCCCATTATCTGCATCGGCGAGCTTCAGGATTTTTTTGGCCAAGCATTATAGATCTTATCACTATCGTCATAAAATTTAAATTTCAATGACGATCGTCGACTATTGTCGGCATCGATCGGCATTCTGCAGCGTTATGGTTACCAATTAAAGTTCAACCTTATATCTATAATAATAAAATCTATTGTTATTCGACAAATACAATTCCTTATGCTTGCCGATGCCGGCACTGGCCGCCGGCCCTAAGTGTATCTGCTACATGTTGGTATCTTAAATACATAAAACAATCTGACTAACGAACAAACAGGATAATAACATGTTTTGTTTACAGGTGAAGTGGAGTGTGTACAAACACTACTTGATGAGCGTAGGTGTGCTGTCGTCGGTGGTAACAATTTTAATGAACCTTATTTTGCAAGTTTTTCAAGTTGGCTCCAACTATTGGCTCACAGCGTGGTCTAATGACGACAAAATGGTAAGATTTTTACACTTTTATGATAATTGTTGTGTTATAAATTAGTCTCTGCTAAGAATCATCTCTAATGCGGGTGGTATACCTTGTGAAAATGTAAACATCGAACACAGAACTTTAAGTTTTTGGAGTATACAAAAAGTAACTTAACATTTTTTAAAACAGTGTGAGAGAGTTCATTGCGCGATGCAGAATTATTTCGGTTGGATTTCGCTAGATGACTCTGTATATTATGTCGCACTCCCAGGGAAATAAAGGCGTAAGTTGGAAACGTGAATCTTTAGAAGGGCAAAAAAGTTGTTTCACCAGATATATCTACCTATTTTATTTTTGACTATAATATTTTGTTATATTTTAAAAAAGACAACGATATTAAATGTATTTATATCGGCTCATTGCCTTTTTGGCTGTAAAAAAATATTTCTACTTTGAAGAAACTCATTTTATTTCTGGTAGGTATAAATCCTTCATTGTACATTAGAAAATTACCAAAAATTTACCGTTATCTTTACTTGTACTATTCAAAACTGCGATAAAATTTACGTATTTGTACTTATGCCTTTATTTCCCTGGGAGTGCGATGTGTTTTCGCAACAGTTCATAACTGCTACATACAATAGTTTACATGGATTTAACAGATAATATGTGTGTTTGTATGGCAGATTGTCAACGGCACTGTGGACACGCAGCGACGCGACATGTACCTCGGCGTCTACGGAGGGCTCGGCGTCGGCCAAGGTAAATATATATTTCTTAATTTGTCTCACCTAACAACTATAATAACTAGCTGTAAACAGTATGACGGTCATGCCAAAAGGTATAACGTACTTATAATTGTTTTAAATTGATTTAATTTTCCTGGTTTGGCTTTTATTTGATTTGTCTAACTTTATTTTGAACCAAAACAATTTTATAGACAGGTTCCCTTTTTGACTGAATTTTTTATAGCATTTTTTATGCTAACTTTAAAGTTCGAAAAACATCGGAAAAAATGAAACGCTCAAGTGAGACTTGAACTCACGACCGTTCCCTTACAGGGGGAGTGCTCTTCCAACTGAGCTATTGAGCCACACCTGAATCATTACAATTTTTTTTTCTCCTTATATCCGTCTTTATGGGCGATGGTAGAGGTGAATTCTGAATTCACTCAGCAGTTCGTAAGAATGTTGGTAGATGGCACCACCGTGCCTCAATAGCTCAGTTGGAAGGGCATTCCCCCTGTAAGGGAACGGTCGTGAGTTCATGTCTCACTTGAGCGTTTCATTTTTTCCGATGTTTTTCGAACTTTAAAGTTAGCATAAAAATGCTATAAAAAATTCAGTCAAATATTCGGGCGGAGTCATCTAAATTCAATGTTTAAAAATGGTTGAAAAATCATTCATTGTTTCCAACAGTTCGTAAAAATGTTGGTAGATGGCACCACCGTCGCCCTTAAAGACGGATATAAGGAGAAGGAAAATTTGAAATGATTCAGGTGTGACTCAATAGCTCAGTTGGAAGAGCATTCCCCCTGTAAGGGAATCGGTCGTGAGTTCAAGTCTCACCTGAGCGTTTCATTTTTTCCGATGTTTTTGGAACAGGTTCCCTTTGTTACTATTACACTCAGACTTTACCAAAATAATACATTATTATACAGGTGAATTTCGTGTAATTACTTCACACCAGTTATACGATATGAAAGAAGTTTAAACAACGACTCGTAAACCGCTAAAAGCTATTCAAGGAAAGAAATCTCTCAATATGGAATATGCGAGTATTTTTCAGAATTCAAATTCTTGTTATATTATACAGTAGCTTTTGCCCGCGGCTCCGCCCCCGTGGATGTCGGTTATCGCGAACGTCCTTTCTCAAGGTCTAATCTACCTATACCAAATTTCATCAAAATCGGTTCAATGGTTTAGATGTGAAAGCGTAACATACAGACAGACAGACAGAGTTTCTTCCGCATTTATAATATTAGTATGGATTTATAGTCTGTCGAGTGAGCAATTTGCGAACTTACCTCAGTTTATTAGTAATTTTATTTCCACTTTGTGTTTCTTTTTACAATTTCTGTTGTATTCTTATCAAATAAAGCTATGTAATTTTTTAATTAATCTTTAACATCTATCAAGGGTTTGAAGTAATTACTTACACGAATTTAACACCAGGGTGGCTGGAATGATATGTATTTATAAGTATTCAAGTATATATAAAAATACAAAATTAGTTTTAGTATACTATAAGCCAAAAGTATGCAGAAACTAATATTGTATATTATGGAACATACATAACCGATTTCAAATTATATGTTTTAATGAAAATGGCATGAAAATAAATCATATAATTTAGAAAAACTTGTTTGAAGTCGGTTAAAAAATCACAAATGATAAATGTAACTTGGGAAAGGTAATACGGCGAAAACTTACAATAATGAATACATTTTTTACTTTCCGAAGAAATATTCGTAAATAAGGAATATAATTCTTTGTCAGTTTCATGTAATATTTCTACATATTCCCAATTGCATGGTTTGGTACATTTCGACGATGAGTTACTTACAGTATGCATGACATTTACAACAATAGATTCAATTTGATAGCTATAGTGACCGGCAAACATCTGGACAAACTCTTATGGTCAATTTTATTCGAATCACACGGAAAAATGTTCGAGCACTTTTAAGTATCAATTAAATATCAAACTTATTTCGTTTACACAAGGCTGATAATAGTATGCAGTTGTATAAGACTGTAGCGAGTCGTTGTATACTATTTTAAACTTTGTCATAAGTGAATAAGGTTGATATTAATTACTGCAGCTCAAGCGTTTTTTAGTTCTCTTTGGTGGTCATACGCACGAACATCTGCCCCTACGCCGACTTTTGTTCAAGATGTTTGCCGATGTTTCTACATCGGTCATGACGAGACAACAAATATTTTACTCGGAAAATCCAAAAACAGATAATACTTTATAATCTGCCTTTCGGTAGCTTCTTTCCATCGTTTCCATCAGAAGTACTAAGAAATATTCATTCAAAATTACAACAAAGTACTGAAACTTAACTTTTTTTTTTATAAAATTTACATTCACTTTGTATACAAGATGTTGGTTTCTGAAATATTCTGAGTCTGATATTGTCGAAGTTATGACTTGTGTATCAGTATTACACGTACATTAATATACTACTCCTATTCATGTACTAAACTGCATGCAATTTTATACAATAGTGAAGTGACACATTGAATAGTTCCAATGTGAGCATACCCAATCTTTTTTAGAAATATATAGACATATTAAAGGAATCTGAGCGCACTCGATACAAATATATTTGAATCACAAGTTTTAAAAAGTGAAATTCACTTTCAAGCAGCTTCCTTTAATATAAATATACATAAATGAAACTGCTCACTACTCGACCACATGCAACATTACCCAGTTTGAGACGATAAAAGGGCGGATCCAGCAATTCAAATGTATAAGATCGTACGACTCGATTACCTCGATTAAAGTATCTTCTAGGGTTTCAATATTGATAAAAATTATAACTACAAACTAAACTTTATATTACAATAATTGGTAGTCGTCACACGTACAGTCAGCATCATAAATATTTTAAGGACGAAGTCTTATAATGATCTTGAAACTCTCATATTAAGAACAAATCAAACTGTTTTATAGATTTATATAGTATTATTGCAAGAATTAGGGGTATGTAGGTATCAAATATCAGAACAATCGGTCAACTGGAAGGGGGTCAAAAAACGAAATTAAGATCATTCTGAGCACTCTGTTCATCAACATCTTTCTAATGCTGACTGTACGAGTCAGTCATTAGTAATTAACGCTATCAATTTTATATAGCAACATAATATATCATGGTTATTTATTGACTCAAGACGTGACCGTGGCGCATGCGCATTCACTTTGACAGCAAACTTAATCAGTCGGCGCCACGGTCAGGCGAGATCTTTTATGACCCCACCTGGATCCGCCCTTGGGGGTGTAAGGGTAGTGGGTGGTGTGGCTGTGGTCGGCGGCGCCACTGTAGCCGGGTGGGGCCCGCAGTGGTGTCGGTGTCGGTGTCGTCGCTGGCGCTGTACCTGGGCACGCTGGCGGCGGCGCGCGCGCTGCACGCGGCGCTGCTGGGCGGCGTGCTGCACGCGCCCTCCATCGGCTTCTTCGACTGCACGCCCGTCGGCCGCGTGCTCAACCGCTTCAGCAAGGACGTGGACGTGCTCGACAACACCCTGCCGATGACGCTCAGGGGCTGGACGTCCTGCTTCTTCGCGGTATGCGACGCTTCCATCCGCACTAACGCCGCGTTAAGGCGCTCTTCCATTCATTTCTAGTCTATAGCCCTTGCTACCTTACCGTGCATCACGAGCGATTCTATTGCGATTGACATTCAGTAGCGCAAGATAGAAACTGCTGTACAATTCTCTAAACCTTCAGCGTTGTGACTCAACACAGCGCTGTGACTGGCCTTGATGGAGATGGTCATTGGTTGAACTGGGTGACGTCACGGGAGGTCGACCAATGAGAATCTCTGTCAACGTCGATCACAGCGCTGCTCTCGACGCTGAATGCTTGGAAAGTTGCACAGCTGATTCGCAATTGATTTGATTAAGCGTTTCGTGGTAGGCCCGCAGTTCGTATTTAACCGATTAAAAAATCTAGGAATCAATGATAATGAAAAGAGCTATATCATAAGAGATTAATATATTGAAATATATCTTGATATATACAGATATCAAGATATATCCCTCTATCGCATTATTTATTTGTCCGTTCTTTTTAAACTTTACTGGAATAGCGCCTTAATATGTATAATGTGACGCAATATTAGACACTAAATCAGCTGCCTGACATTTTGTTTAGACAATCTTATCTCTAATTTAATTATTTCTTTAATTGATATTTTTCATTTGAACCGAGTGTTACATTATACAGTTGAATAGTGTTTTACTTATATTAAGATATTTTACAGAATATTAGATTAGATTTAATAATTCATTGTCTGGAAACAGGATCAAAAGTTTTCTAAATGAATAATTCAAAAAACGAATTACAGTAGAACAAAGGCGTAAAAGCCGATGAGAAATCTAGGAAACTGGGATCGCCGCGTTTCTTGGTTCTCTTTATTTTATTATTTGTTCTTATAATTTTGATACATATTGATTAGAAGAAATCCAATAATTTCTGGGAATAAGCTTCCAAAAATAATTTTGCAATATTTGCTATTCATTTTGTACAGTCAGTAACGAAAATAGCTTAACAGATTTATTAAGAATATATTTTAGCCCGCCAAGTTGTCATGTGTTAAACTCCATATAGAATTAGTTAGCCTGGTGTTGTAAAGGTACATGAACATAAAATATTTTAAATTGTTAGTATTGCAACCATCGTTAATGACTGTACGTACCACGTGACTTACCATTGCTAACTCGAATATTAATGGCGCTATCTTATGCTTTTCGAATTCCGAACGTATTTTCATGATATCTAAATTATTTTTTTAAATAGGTAGTATATTTTTAAGGGATCAGTTTGTAAAATAACAATAAATCGATGTTGCCTTTCTTTAATCACAAGCCAGCTTCTTACCTATTTAGATAACAGACGTGTGAAGAATCACACGCCGCATGTTACTAACCTTTCATGTCCTTAGCCTTAGCGTAGACACTATATAGCTTTTTTTCTTGTTGTAAATACGCACACTAGACCAATCCCTGACGATCATCAATGTGGATCCTGTTGCCTTTTGCCTCGTAGCTGTGGACATCGTAAACAATGTATTCATTATTATTAGTATCTGTCAGTGTCAATAAGTTGTTTCGAGCTAGCTACTAAAATACGTATCCGTCGTACGTTGTTACAGCAATAGGATCGTTTTTTGCCGACTTAATGCCCTACCTGGCGTGTTGGCGAGCGGCGAGGTACCTCCACCAGCTATTATTGGACCATGTGTTAAAAGCACCTTTGCAATTCTTCGAAGTGACGCCGGTGGGCAGAATACTCGCTAGATTTTCTAAAGACGTGGATATTTTGGACACGTCACTTCCTTCGCAGATTGCTGACTTGGTGTGGTGCGCCTTTGAGGTAATCTCACCCCCAGGGCGTGTGAGGGTTAAGTTTTATGTCTAGACTTGCGTGAATTTATTTTGCTGTCTTAACATAATTTATTTTTGGCTTTTATTTTCTTAAAAGGTGGGTTTTTTGTTTCTTATCGAGGGGAATATGCGTAATAGCTTCGTTTTCAGACAAATCCGTCAGTAGCTTCGGTTTGAAAATATGCAACAATGATAATTGAGTTATAAGCATATTGCCCTCATTTTGTTAATTAAGAAGCTTTTTGTGTCGTGTTATTGTGCCTATTAAGACCTGCGCTGCGTCGTACGTGTTCACGCATACGGGTGCCTGTTACGTGCAAATAATACTGAGCTACTTTCGTGCAGATAATTTGCACAAAATCGTGTAAAACAATTCATACGATTTGCACGACATGCGGGTGTTCGCTTGCATGACACATAAGGCAGCGGAGCCGATTATACATTTTATATTATGTTGTTCCTTTGTGTTTTATCAAAATAACACTTTTGTAAGATTTGTGAAAACATTTATTTTATGAACTGATCCCATTTTATATTCTGATGTAGTTAATTTAGTTTGTTATTAAGACGCGTCTAAAATATTCAAGTGAGCACACATGACTGAGATAAAGGGTGCAGTGTAGACGTTACCTCAAGTCAACATTTATAAAACGAAAGTAGTTTTTAAATAGGTAATTCTTGTTATTTTGTGAACTCCAATCTGGGTATAATTTACTAATGTTTTTTTTATGTTCCTTAGGTATTAGGCACGCTCTTCGTGATAAGTCTATCGACGCCCATATTCATGGCAGTGATTATACCCATTGGCATTCTCTACTACGTAATCCAGCGGTTTTACGTGGCCACGTCACGGCAGTTGAAGCGCCTCGAGTCCGTGTCACGCTCACCCATTTATTCGCACTTCGGTGAAAGTATCACTGGGGCATCTACTATTCGAGCTTATGGCGTCGCTCAGAGGTACGACCACAATTATAATATATAATTTGTATATATAATACTAGCTTTTGACCGCGGCTCCACCCGCTTGGACGACCTTGGCGACCAAACATAGCCTTTGTCGTTTGTCAAGGTTTATTCCTGTACCAAATATCATTAAAATCGGTTCAGTGGTTTAGGCGTGAAAGTGTAGCATACAGACAGACAGAGTTACTTTGGCATTTATAATATTAGAATAGATTTGAAATCACCACATCAGTATAGTAAATTTGTCAAATTTTGTTTTATTTTCTGAGCTTTACGGCTCGCCCCTATACCGAAAATCATAGTTGGCGTAATGTAGGTGTTAATACACCTCTGCCTACCCCTTCGGGGATTTACAGACGTGACGTCTATGTATTTTCTGATATCAGGTGAAATAACATCACTTCGTCCATTTAGTGTCACCATTGATTGTGTAACTGATTCGATTGATGATGAATGAAATGAAATATATTTAGAAATAAAATAGTTTAATTTTCTGATACTAATGACTTACTATATCGTTTACAGATTTATAAACGAGTCTGAGCGAGGAGTCGACCACAATCAATCCTGTTACTATCCAAGTTGCATTGCGAATAGATGGCTGGCAGTGCGACTTGAGATGATGGGGAATTTGATCATATTCTTTTCTGCCATGTTCGCAGTATTTAGTAGGGATACCATCAGTCCGGGTCTAGTGGGATTATCTGTCAGCTACGCTTTACAGGTATTTTCTTCCTTCAACTACTGGCTTCGATCTACCACAAATCAATAATTACTACTAGATCTTATCTTCAATTTCAGATCACGCAAACCTTGAATTGGCTCGTCAGAATGACATCAGAAGTAGAAACAAACATCGTGGCTGTCGAAAGAATAAAAGAATACGCAGAAACTAATCAGGTAAGGAAACTTAGCGCATGATACTGTGGAGGATTGGAGTATGTTCCAACGATAAGGTGATCATGCCTCGTAGGCTACGGCCGAATGGCGCACAGTGTGACCACAGTCTATCACTGTCACTTCGTACTACATACAGTCTGTCAACGAAGCCGTCTAGACAGAGCAATCGTGTGGGGGAGGGGAGTGGTGGGGACGGGGTATTACTCGGTACGCCCATACATTTTACTCGGTACTAAGGATTCAGGGCTGCCTCATTATTTGTAATCAGTGTAATCACACTAATCACGTTTTTAATATATATATATATATATCTCTATTTTTTTCTTTTCGTTTTATATATATAGCGACTCAAAATTTTCACTAAAATCGATATGGGTATCGCTTTCAGGGTTTTTGGGGTCGCTGATTGCAAATATACCATCCATTTAGCGATCCAAGATGGCGGACTCGAAATTTTCACAAAATTCGATATGGGTATCGTTTTCGGGGTCTTAGGGGTTGCCGATTACGAATTTATCATTCATTTCGCTATCCAAGATGGGGACTCGAAATTTTCACGAAAATCTATATTTGTATCGCTTTCAGGGTTTTTGGGGTTGCTGATTACGAATATATTTTTCACTAGCTTTTGCCCGCGGCTCCGCCCGCGTGGATGTCGGTTATCGCGACCAAACATAGCCTATGTTCTTTCTCATGGTCTAATCTACCCCTATACCAAATTTCATCAAAATCGGTTCAGTGGTTTAGGCGTGAAAGCGTAACATACAGACAGACAGACAGACAGACAGACAGACAGAGTTACTTTCGCATTTATAATATAAGTATGGATTAAGCGATCCAAAATGACTGGGTGGATTATATATTCGTAATTAGCAAACCAGAAAACCTCGAAAACGGTACCCTAATTACGTTTACGTTACCCTACTAATTGACTTAGTTGGAAATTTCAAGTCCGCCATCTGAGATCGCAAAATGGTTGATATATTTGTAATTAGCCACCCCGAAAACGTCGAAAGTGATACCCATATTGACTTTGTTGGAAATGTCACGTCCGCCATCTTGGGCTGCAAAATGGATTATATATTCTTAAGGTGCCCACCCACCATCAGTCCGCCTGCAGTTTCAGATCGCATTGGGCGGCCTGCAGTGCTAAGCCGACAGCACCCACATACGAAAACGATTTCATTTCTTTCGAGTTCAAATCCGAACCCGAATCAATATTCAAATTCAAATCCAAACCGAAATCGGAATCCACAAATCCAAATCCAAATTCAAAAACTGAGACTTAAAATATTACGTTTTTTGTTTGATCATCATAATTGGTTGAGTAGAACCGACGATATAACCAAAAGTCACAATAGCGGAGCCGCGGGCATCAGCAGTTGACGTGCCTTGACAAAACAAAGAGATCAAATAGGGCATATACGAAATTACGGAAAAATAAATTAGAAATAAAAACTGAAGTGACAACCCTGACAAAACTGCAAAAGGCGGCATTTCCGCAAACATCAAACGCGATGAACTACTGTAAGACCAATGTAACTGGATAAAAGCCGAACTGTTGGAACCAATGAATAGTTTTTCAAGCATGTTTTCGTCGCCTTTAAAGACGGATATAAAGAGAAGGGAAAGTTGAAGTGATTCAGGTGTGGCTCAATGGCTCTGTTGGAAGAGCATCCCGCTGTAAGTGAAGATCGTGGGTTCAAGTCCCACTTGAGCGTTTCTTTTTCCCGATGTATTATATTTCATCCAAATATCTATGTGAGTATTATTTTCTAAGAGTGTTAAAAAATGTCACCTAACGGCTCGGGGTTTCAATGGCACCTCAGCGGTAATCACCGACTTTACACACTTTTACCATAATGTACTTTTAACTGTTTCACAGGAAGCACCATGGGTTAAACCGCCGGGCCCCGGAGCCACGTGGCCGGAAACTGGAGCACTGCAGCTGGAGCAACTCACGCTGGCGTACCGACCGGGGGGCGAGCCGGCGCTGCGTGACGTCACGTGCACGGTGGCGCCGCGTGACAAACTTGGCATCGTCGGCCGCACCGGCGCCGGCAAGTCCACGCTCACGCTCGGACTGTTCCGGTACGCACATTACTGCTCACACCAGACTGCTCGCATACACTATCAAGTACTACACTACAACTACTTCACCAATCTACACACTTTTGACGTTTCTCTCTCTCTCGCAGGATCGTGGAGGCGGTCTCGGGCCGCATTCTCATCGATGGACTAGACATCTCTACCATCGGCCTCCACCAGCTGCGCTCGCGCATCACCATCATCCCGCAGGACCCGGTGCTGTTCTCCGGCACGCTGCGCATGAACCTCGATCCGTTCGGGACGTATTCTGATGACGACATCTGGCGCGCACTCACGCACGCGCATCTCAAGCCGTTCGTGCTTGGTGAGTGGCCGTTAGTGTGTTTATATAGTGATTGAAGTGTGTGTCAGTAGTTATACGAGTTTAATTGCGTTCGCAGGGCTACAAGCAGGATTACGTCACGAGGTATCGGAGGGTGGCGAGAACCTGTCAGTAGGACAGAGACAGCTCGTGTGCCTGGCGCGAGCGCTCCTGCGAAAGACCCCACTGCTCGTGCTGGACGAGGCTACCGCGGCCGTAGACTTGGAGACTGACGAGCTTATTCAGGTATAGCAAGTTGACAATTACTATCCTGCAGATTGTGTATAACCAATGTTTTCCACATTCTTAGCACGTGTCCCATGTTACAGAAAACCATTCGGTCCGAGTTCGCGGCTTGCACTGTACTCACTATTGCCCATCGACTCAACACCATCATGGACTCCACTAAGGTCATGGTTCTGGATAAGGGCCAACTAGTCGAGTACGCGCCGCCGGAACAGCTGCTACAGGACAGAAACTCCATATTCTTCAGTATGGCTAAAGACGCCGGACTGGTTAATTAAACTATTGCCCATGCAATGTACTCATCTTTTGTGAATATGTAGCGTTTTATAGACAGTGTCAGCCAAGCTGATTCGAAGAGGTTCATCCATTAATATTACTCTGAATATGAGCTCACTTGCTACTGTGCTATAAACATGTGCTTTTGGAACATAGTTTTATGTATGTGAGTTAATCGGATTTGTTACATTAAGATAGCTATTTGTATAAAATCTTCAATTAGGTTAATACTGTTTTAATCTGTAAGTATTGTTTACTGCAAGTTTTTCGAATATTATTAATAAGAGAAGCTATCATGCTCAACGATTAACAATCCGCTTTGGTTTTAGCAGTTCGAAATTATTTACATCACATTTTTATTGTTATAAAATATAGAATGTAAAATAGACATGGAAGCATTTACGACTCATCACAGTTTAAAAGTAAGGTGTTAAAATATTTAAATACATAGTACTTAAGATTCATGACAGGGTGAGATTTTTATGAGTTTCAGTAATAGGTATATTAGTTAGGTAAGCTCAAATAATGTCGCAACATAGAAAATCGATTGACAATGATTGACAACCATCATTTTAATTTGGCACTTTACCTCTTTACCTGTTACGTAATATTATTTATAAATATAAATGATCCAAGTTAAAATAATGGTACATCAATTAATTACGCATTTAAACGTAACAATTGTGCTAACGTTTATATAATATATAAAAACATATTTATCGATTAATAGCGTCCTATAAAAATACAGATTTTTGATGCAAACGCTATTTCGAAATTTAGACCGTAGCAGCACTAATCCGAGCTCACTTTGTGTCAGGGCTTGGACCGCTGCACATTCTTTGTAACGTCTACTTGGACAAACTAGATTTGATATTTACTCGCACGCTATTTAGACCATGGCAACACTGATTAAAATTAAAGCGCTGTTAGACGGTGGCATCAAAACGAAATTGACGCGATAGCTTGGAGAGTGTAAACTATAATAGTGTCAAAGTGAACTTTTGTCAGAACTATTATTAAATTTACTATGTCCAGGTAGACCTTGAACGTTCCAATGTGCCTTCTCTATCAAATCTTTCACATCACAACTACTGATCTACTTCTTTTCGCTAGTTTAATATCACGAAGGTATTTCTCAACTTTACATCTCAATTTTCATAGTAGGTGTAAGCGCGCGCTTCATAAAATCACTTCACAATTGCACCTGCTAATAAACAATTTGCTAATAAACAATATAGTAGTAATGGTACTGCGCCTGACGTGTAATATCCATCGTTATTTATCGAGGGCATTCATTAAGGCCTCACAAATTTGTAGACATTGAAAATATGTTTGTTTAGAAACATATTACGTAAATTTTCACTGCATACTTTTCTCTATATATTTATATGGAATTGAAAAAATGAATATATTGTCTGCAAACATTGCCTTATAGTTTTACAAATCAATTATTGTGCGTCGTGCTTCGAAGATATCTATTCGTATTTTCATAACTATATCTCAAGTTGAAAGTTTTTATAGCGTTACACATGTTACTTCTAAAAAGTATCCATACCTCCATTAAATAGGTTTTGGCAAACCTAAATCTTTCTTGCTAGATTTGAAACATACAATACACTTTATACCGATCTCATGCTGCAAAAATATATCATTATATTATTACAATTATTTTTTTAATGACAAGAGTTACTTAATTTTATATCCACATTTTTACACATTCAATTTAAAAGATTTATTACTTAAACCCCTATGTTATACATAATACGTATGAGAAATATAGCTAGACACTCGATGAGATCATTAAAGTGTACAAATACTTAATTATTGATACTTAATTTTATTATTTTATATTAATGTTAAAATATAATGATTACTTAGTTCAAGCTACTTAACAGACTTTATTTTGTGGGATTATTATTTATGTAGTTAATAATTAATGACACCCAAGCCCTATTATGAGCAAATAAGAATACAAATATTATTATTGTAATTGTGTTATTGATCTATAATTTAAAAGATGGTACTTTTTAAAGTTATGTGTTCATTTACAGTTATATTGCATACCCTTAAATATTTTATGTTGAATCGTATACTTATAATTAGTAGGAATGTTACACTTTTACTCGTCATTTATCTCTTTTTATTCTTGGGCAGATAGTAAGTGCCCATCTTTTCCACATTTCATTATTTACGAAGACATCATCTTCTTTTTGCACAAAGCTACATCAGGTTAATTTATTAATCTTATTTTATTTTAAGTGATTATATCAAATCTGTTAATCTATATCTTTAGTTGATTACTACAAAAGAAGAAGTACTTATGTAAAATAACGTACTTAATAAAGTTTGGAACATTTGGAAGTTTAACAACCTTAAAATAAAGTACACAACTTTACAATGTAAACCATTAAAACACGTTTTTAGCAAATAACTATAAATAGTACTCTGTAGAAAGACAAGATTCAACCTACTGCCATAGGATATTGGAACACATAGGATATGTTTATTTTTTGTTTTTGTATGAAAATGTAATACAGTATGGTCCAGAAAACTGCGGATAACTAGGTATGTTTGTATGTACGTGCGTCTGTGAATATAACATGTACTGTACATAAATGTCTACCATTTGTAAAAAAAAAAACGTTGTCCAAATTCAGTAAGCCACAATCTAGGAAATAACTAGTTTAGTCTTCACTTTTGTGCCTATTGACTAAGTTAAGAGAATTTTGTTTCATTGTGTATTAATATTAAAATTTAAATGTTTTACCAGTATGATAATATAGAGTTTCTAATTATGCTCTGATTAAAATAATAAAACACTCAATTCTTTTGAGGATTATTTGAACTTGCCTTTTTTTTTATACCACTTAGGTGGCAGACGAGCACACGGCCCACCTGATGGAAAGTGGTTACCGCGGCCTATGGACGTATGCAACACCAGGGGCGTTACACTCGCGCTGCCTACCCTATTACCTATTTATTTATGAAATTGTTATGTAGTTGCTTACACTTCTTACATTCAAAAAAGCTATTTATTGACAGGCAGAATATTATACAAGCTATTTAATGTACCTACAGGGTGGAAGATTTTCATGCCCCCTGGAGGGGAAGTACCTACTCGAAATACTGGAGATAGCTAATTTCACTCAAAGGAAACTTTCCTATAATTTTTAAAAGAAACAAAACTGCCTTCAATGATTTTCGAAAACTCTCTCTTGACACATCCGGTAATACAGTATTGTTATGACTTCAATCATAGACATAGTAAATATACTTCAATCGTTAAAGGCAATCATAAGGATCAAATCACTCTAACAAAAATGTGAAATTGAATGAAAGGAAATCCCTGAAATCTTAACTTTTATAGGCATATAATGCCAACAGAGACAGCACTTTTACTCAAAGAATCATTATTTACCTAATCAATAATAAAGTTATCTTTGAAACCACGGTTTGAAACCAAATATTTCTTAAAATGAGTACAAAAATGACTGAATTTTGTTTTTAATAAAGTCCCCACAACTTTACTAAGCCATCAATTATCATTCACCGTCATCATCATCATCAACTCATAATCATTAATATCATCCACAATCATTTCAATTAATAAAATAAATTATTTATTATAACTGATAAATAGGCAGCATGGTCATAATACCTTAGCCTGTTCCGAAAGGAACTACAAAAATAAAAAAAAAATGACACTGACATTATTGACATGACAACTTTAGAATGCTTTGCTTTAGGCGATTGGCACACTGCGACGCGCGACCACAGATTAGAAGATATGTACTACGTACAGATAAGACAGTCATTGAACAAAAACTGAATCGTAAGGAGCGGGTCCGCATCGCATACCATCATGTCATATTGACGTGACGATGACGTGACGTAGATTTAAAAAAAAAGTGAGCTGCGTGTAGGGCAGGCCATATTCATATTTTTACCTAATAACGATATCGATAATAGTGATGTCGTTAGTCGATAGCCCATTCTATGTTGGGGTGTTGTATGATTTATATTTTTATATTTGGTACTAGACACAGAATGAAACAATAGTTTATTTTTTATTAATTCTATATTTGGAGAAGAAACGGCGCAAGAAACACTAGCACTTTACAGACATCAATTTACAAAAAGTGATATCTTAACACTAAATATGGACGAATGTACATTTGTCTCGTGTTAAGATAATTAAAGTACCTATATAAAAAAACTAATAACAAAATAATTAACCTTAACAAAAAATAAAGACTAAGAAGTTCGCGTGCATAATTAAGCACTATGCCGTAATTACAGCAATTTATAATAATAATAATATAATAATATTAATATATTTTTATTTCAGAATTTCTTCCATAAATTTGTTAGTAAAAAACTTACAACTAATGTTAGTAGATAATAAAACAAAACAATGAAAATGTTACACAGTTTGGGTGCACCACCCCGAACCTGGGGCGGTATCAGACTTTATTGCATGCAATTGAATCCACCGCCCCAGGATCGGGGAGTCCCACCGATCAACCAACGCTTTAAGGATGGTATTGGGACTGCCGCGGGTACGGCGTAAAAGTGAGGCGCTTCTTATGCGCATGATCGCCGAAAAACTGTCCACGTTTGCCTCGGCAAACATGGCAGATGCGCTACAAAAACGCGGCAGTCCCATTTGCACCCGGAACGCGTTGTTGTATTGTATACACAGATCGTTGTATACCTTCTGGGTAAAGCTCACCCACAGGCCGCACGTATAAAAATACTGGCAGAAAGCCTTAAAAAGCTGACGCTTGACGTGCCTGTTACAGTGTGCAAACCTGTGGGCCAGCATGCCACATCGGATAGCCAAGGACCTGCGCTCCCGCTCAATGTCAGCGTTATCTTTTAAATCCTCCGAGACCCAGTGGCCCAAATACTTAAATTTAGCAACTCTTTTTAGCGGTGTACCACACAACATGACTGGTGGTATTCTGTTAAAACCTTTCGTACCTGCTTTGAAAAGCATGAACTCGCTCTTGAGTGCGTTATATTTGAGCCCATGAGCCTCGGCATAAGACTCACAAATTTTAATAAGTCTCCTGAGGGCACTAATCGAAGGGCTCAACAGCACCATATCATCAGCATAGCTTATATTATTGATACAAATACCAGTATGTATAAATATGAACTAATATATTATGACACCCGATACCAGTGCCGCTGAGCTCATCGATCAGACCGTTCATGTATAGGTTAAAAAGTGCGGGCGAGGTTAACCCTCCCTGCCTAACGCCGCACTCCAACCTGTACTCTGCTGAATAGAATTCAGCCCACCTTACACGATTTTGTTGGTTGTCATACCAATATCTAAACAATTGAATTATTTCCGGCGGTACACTTGTATCGCGTTCCCATTTAGCCCATAGCACATTATATGACACCAGGTCAAATGCCTTTGATAGGTCCAGGTAACAGGCGTACACAGGCGTATTTCTTGCTGTATAGTACTGCACAGTCTGCTTGAGACAAAGAATAGCGCTCTCTGTTGACAATCCGGGTCGAAACCCGAATTGAGCATCATTAATTATTAGATGTTTTTCTAGTTGGCCTTCAAGCAGACTGTCCAGCACCTTAGCAATCACAGTTGCCAACGAGATAGGCCTATAATTGGCTAACCTTGAAGAGTCACCGGTTTTATTTTTGACAATAGGTACCACAACAGTGCGCATTAATTCATCGGGTACGTATGAATGACCCATACATAAGTTAAAGAACATTGACAGAATGCGAGGCAAGTGTACCCCCGCATGCTGCAGGTGCTCGATGCTGAGACCGTCGTGTCCGGGCGACTTACCTCTCACCATGTTCTTTATTATGGTCCCGACTTGTTTCGCCGTAAACGTTACGCCGCGCTCGCCACAGACGGCCTCAGGACCAGGCACGGGCAACGGCTGAGAATTTAAAGGCGCCTGTATTTCAAAATGTTGGCGGAACAGGTCCCCTATCCCGCACGGATTGCACACACCCTCAACACTCACAGGTAGGCCCGGCCTGGGACACAATCTATTAGTAGATTTCTTGCGAAGTTACCATCTTATGGACTCCCTGAGGGGCTGTGTAACTGGATTTCCAGCTTTTTGTCCAACAGAAGCATCCAAGCCGTCGTGGACGGCAGTCGCTCGGACCGCATGGACATAAACGCTGGTGTCCCACAAGGTTCCGTGTTGTCTCCGACCCTGTTTCTGCTGCATATTAATGACATGCTGTCGGATGACTTCATTCATTGCTATGCGGACGACAGTACTGGAGACGCATGTTACACGGGCCGTGCAGGCATCCCCCAGTCCGAGGTGGAGGGGAGTCGCGAACAACTTGTGTCAGAAATCGAGACTACTCTCTCGGGAGTATCCGATTGGGGTCGACTAAACCTGGTCCAGTTCAACCCCACCAAGACACAAGTATGTGTATTCACCGCTAAGAAAACCCCATTTATTGTAGCGCCGCAATTCCTGGGCACACGGCTTACCATTGCCCCGAGTATCGGGATCTTAGGCGTCGACATTTCGAGTGACGTCCAGTACCGCAGTCATTTAGAGGACAAGGTCAAGCTGGCAACAAAGAAACTTGGAGTTCTTAATAGGGCGAAGCAGTACTTCACTGCGGGGCAGCGACTCCTTCTTTATAAGGCACAGGTTCGGCCCCACATGGAGTACTGCTGTCATCTTTTTGCCGGAGCGCCCGCACGCCAGCTTAACCCTTTCGACTCGGTGCAAAGACGTGCGTTGAGGCTCGTTGACAGTCCCATACTCGCAGGCGATGTGGAACCTCTCAGCCTCAGAAGGGATTTTGCCTCACTGTGTGTTTTCTACCGCCTATATAATGGTTTGTGCTCAGATGAATTATTTGACATGATGCCCACAGCTACATTCTATCATCGCACCGCTCGCCATAGACAGGGAATTCATCCCCACACATTGCATCCGAATATGGTGCGTACCGTGCGGTATGAAAGGAACTTCATCCCACGTACGCTCAAGCTGTGGAATGAACTCCCTGCCATGGTTTTCCCAAGCGACTACAATATGGGGTTCTTCAAGAGGGGCATTAGAAGGTTTCTTCAGGGTAGGCAGCGCGAGTGTAACGCCCCTGGTGTTGCACACGTCCATAGGCCGCGGTAACCACTTTCCATCAGGTGGGCCGTGTGCTTGTCTGCCACCTAAGTGGTATAAAAAAAAAAAAAAAATGACCATTTTTATTTGGTTTTGATGAGCTTGGCACCATTTCAACTTTGACTTGAATATTTTTCTGGATTCAGTCATACCCGTAAAAGCTGCGCCTTGTGTAGGCTTACCGTTCAGTATCCAGGTTTTGTATGCAAGCCGGGCCCGCCCGTGTGCGTTGCGAACGTACCTATTCCACCCGATAACATGTTTATGTTTACGCCGTCCAATCGCTTTGTCATAATAACTGCACTCAGCCGCCTTCACTAGTACACTTACAATATTATTATACATTTCATCTAGTAGTTTCAAATGGCTAGCATTAGTACACATTCTATCACAACATTTATTAAATTCTACATGAAAGTCAATTTGTTTAAAATGTAAATGACAATAACTGTGATATTTATCAATTTGAATAACATCCCGTTCACCCCAAATAGTGGTCTGCTGCCAGGGCCTGCACCATGCTCAACCCAGACATTTCTTCATTTTTTTCAATAATCTGCCTTTTGGGGACAAACATTTAATACTGCTTGTCAAACGCACTCTTCTAGACTTCACAGCTGAAAAAAAGTTTAGCTTTAGTAATATAATATTTCACCACACTTTAATGACTCAATTGGTGGCCTTATCACACTAGGCAATCTCTTGGAATATCTTTCACAACATGGGACGGGACGGAGATTAGTAGGTAGAGATATATAATTATTACCCTTAAGCAGTGCAGTAAGATAACATGTAATAGAAGATTAACAAGTTATAATAAAAACAATCAAAATTTATGAAAATCTCATGTCAGTAATATTATGTACTTTGATAAATGTAGTACAAATATTGCACAAATTATAAACAATTTATTCTATTTGATTTTACTTATGTTCCAAGACATTCTATCATTGTTCTGCTTTTGATAACTCATTAATTTAGGGAGGTTATAGGAGAAATTGCTTTACAATATCCATGTAAAGCAATTTCTCCATTCAGCTTTTTAATGTTATTTTAATTACAATACATCCATATCGTAATTGTTAAACTGAAGATAAATAAATATCAAGAATCTTTGGCTGTAGTAACCACTTTACCTACAGCCTCCGTGACGTGGCGGTAGTGAACGCGGCCGCTACGCAGGAGGCGCGGGTTCGATCCTCGCTCAGTGCAAATATTTGTATGCTTATATTTGACTATTTGCATTGGTCTAGTCGTGCCTCGGAAAGCACGTTAAGCCGTCGGTCCCGGTCGCCATACGAACATGTATAATGGTAGTAGTAGTAACAACTTTACCTATGGTACAGGTAGCGGCACGTAAGTCTAGCGGTGAAAAAATGTGGAAGGGATGTTTGCGCATAGGTACAGTCGCGTACTTAATTGTTAGGTATCTACTATTACAATATCTTAATAATAAAGGAAGTGTTTTTGTTTGTCATTTTTCTATGTCTAAGCTAGTAGGTATCTTATGTATAACAGATATTTATATACTTATATATACCGATATATATACCGATTTTCATGAAATTTTGTGTACTGATACAGTTTTGCATTTTAAGTTCATCTGTGCAGTGAATTTTCTGTAAAAATATAATTAAAATAACATTGAAAATAATGTTTGATAATTTTTATTTAATAATAATCATGCAGAGTCTGATGACGATGACGTTAGCACGCCTTTCATTAAATTGCCGTCTATCTCACTTTTAATCTGTTTTAATGAATCAATTAATCTACTAATTTCTGTATTTAAAAAAAATGCACATCATATCATCACTTTAGTTGATGTATTCACCAAGTACGGTCAAGCCTACCATTTACGAGATGGAACTGCCATAAGTATTTTACAAGCATTCCTTCAATTCTGCACACACCACGGAATTCCCATGACTATCGTCACCGATAATGGTCCAGAATTCACGAACCAAATATTTTCTGAATTTACTCGTATTCATCAAATTACTCACCACAAAATATTACCACATAGTCCCAACGATAACGGCAATATAGAACGCCTCCATTCTACTCTTTTAGAGCATATTAGGATTCTAAAATTACAGCATAAAGATGAACCAGTGGTTAATCTCGTACCATACGCCATCATAGCATACAACAGTTCTATTCACAGTTTCACCAAGTGCAGGCCATATGACTTATTGAATGGCCACTTTGACCCAAGAGACCCCATCAATATAGACTTTACAGAACATATTCTACAGCAATACGCGCAGAATCATAGAGATCAAATGAAACAGGTGTATGATCTTATTAACGAAACGTCTCTTGCAAACCGGACAGCTCTAATAAAAAATAGAAATAAATCTCGTGAACCTGAAGTAGAATACGTACCCCAGCAGCAAGTTTTCATTAAAAATCCACTCGCCAGTCGTCAGAAAATTGCACCTCGATATACGCAGGATACGGTTCTAGCTGACCTACCCATCCATATTTATACTTCTAAAAAACGTGGCCCAATTGCTAAAGCTCGGTTGAAACGAGTACCTAAAGAAAACCAATTGTTACAGGATTCTACTACTTCTGACAATACCGGCAACGCGCCCTCAAGACATTAGACTTGAGACATTAGCTGACGGACCAGGACTGTTACCATATAAACTAGGACCAACCAGATTGACAACGCATTACCATTCTTTCATACAATTTATACAGCTGACAGACTTCGAGGACCAAATAGAATCTGTACAAACTCAACTTGGGATGTTCAAAACTAAACTTAATCAAGGAACATACACTATCTATGAGCATCAAATCGAATATCTTGATAATAAGCTTAATAAAGTGTTAGATATAATAAAATCATTGGAACCTGTTAGAGTCAAAAGAGGATTAATAGATAGTTTAGGGTCGGTAATAAAGAGTGTTACTGGCAATTTAGATTATCAGGATGCTTTGAAATATGACGAGGCTATCAGAACATTTGAGAAAAATGACAATAAACTAGTCTCTGAATTCAATAATCATCTGAGTTTGTGTAAGGAATGGATGGTACAGCATCAAACTGTTTTAGAACAATTAGCATTAAATCAGGCTAAAATCAATGCTTCTTTAGAGTTACTTTTAGAAAAAGATGCCCTTAAGGATTATAATTTAGTAAGGTTTACGAAATGTGCTCAAACCTTGAACATAATTACTAATAATGTAGAAGACATAACGTTAGAAATAATTAGAATAGAAAATATTTTAGCTTTCATACATGCATCAAGTACGCACCATTCCATGATAGACCTAGAAGTCTTAAAATCCATGATTAACAGATTAAGGTCCATCTATAATCCAGATCAGATAATAAACTTAGAGTTAAGAGAATACTATGATTTAATAAAGCCAGGCTCATATTTTGTTGATAAGAAAATAGTAATAATTTATAATTTTCCTATTGTTTCTCTAGAGATGTACGATCTATATAAGTTATCCATTGTTCCTAACGAAAACCAACTTGCCCTTATACCTCCTACTCCCTACATAGCAACGACTGAAAAAGCATTCGTGTACATAGAGGCTGAATGCCCGAAGTACAGCAGCACATATCTCTGCGAAAAGAAGATAAGCCATCAAGTCCGGACCGAGGCCGACTGTATTCAAGAACTCATCATCCACCAAAATCTGAAAAGTACCTGCCAAATGACAAGGATCTCCTTGACCACTGAAGCAATCGAGAAATTGGACGACCAACACTACGTAATTTCGTTACCAAAACCTACTAAAGTACGATTGACCTGTGGGAGAACGAACTTCAATACGCTACAAGGAAGTTATCTCGTCACGATCCCGATGGATTGCTATATCCAAACACCAGAATTTACTATAGTCAACGATGGGAACGAGATCAAAGGGCAACCGCTGAAGTTAACTAAGATTCCCTACGATGAACTAAACAAGACTGATGTGCTGGCGCACGTTGGATCCAGATCATTAAATTTAGAAGAACTCCACAGTATCCAGAACAAAATTTTATTGGAAAAACCCATAGAAATAGAACAAGCTCAGTCATCTATATTATATCACACTACGATACCACTGTACACTCTCGTAGTATGTGGAACTATCATTGTCATATTCTTCGCTAGCCGCAGATACAAATGCTGGAATGTGAATTCAGAAAACAAAGAGAAACAGCAACCCCTTAAAATCCATAGCTATGAAGAGGTGTCCAAGAAGCAAAAGGAGGCTCCAGCAACATTTTCCCTTAACCTGACAAAATAGTTGCTGTTCTACGGGTGGACGTGTTAAGTACGGAACCCTAATGGATATCGACGACGCAGCAAACACGCCAATAAGTGCAACAATAGCGAAATCGCCGGCTCAGCAATACTGCAGCTGCACCGATGACGTCCGAGCAACATCCGATCGCCAACGCAGCGAATCGATTTAATTGATTTTTAATATAAAATTGTCATTCCATATTCCCACTTCGAATAGGTTTCATTAGCTTAAATTAGTATATAATTTATTGTAATTTCTTTTAATAAATTAATTAATAAGTAATTTGGTTTTTTTTCGGACCTCCGGCCGCAGCTTACGTAATTCATATTCACTGTCTCAAATCAACGCAAATACATAAAAATAAACAATAACAGTCAATAAAAAACAAACTGAAACTTAATAGAAAACCACAACAATTAACAGTACCTAATTATTGTAATGAATAACAATACAATACAATTTACGCGACTGTACACAAGACGAGAACGGTGCGTCGTATCGGCGCGCGGGACGAAGTACGGCCGGGAAGCCAATAAGCGCTCGCGCACGCCCACCCGCGCCCTTTGTCTCCCCCGGGGTACCTTATTTTCGACTTCTGCGCATAAACTGTCACCGCTAGACTTACGTGCCGCTACCTATAGACCATAGATATGCTGATAAGATGAAGATGCCATCCATATCATATCAGGCAGTCAAGCTGAGTGTCACCACTGTTAACATGGTACATGTTTACGATAGTGACCCTTTTTTCCAGACTTTGCATGTAGCTTAATGAGGTAACGACGTAACGAAAAATTAACCAAAACCTTTTTTTTTATACTGGACACGTCAATTTGACTTCACCTCGCCTGATGTTAAGCTAAAGGCAAAGTCTCGGAATACATTCATATATTTATATATAATAACGACAAGAAGTGAATAGAGCATACATACTGATGTAGAGGGCAAGGTACAGTCTTGTTCTGAAACATTTGTTATTTTGGGAATTTTTGCAGGTTGTGGGTAAGAATCACTCGATGACGGCCTCTTGCAATATGTGTGATCTAACATTGTTGACATTTTCACACAAGTGTGATCAGTTTCAACTGAAATTTAACAATTATAACAATCAGTGCTTTACTTTGTGACAAGCCAACAATACAAAAATTGTAAAAAGTATTATTACAAGAGTTAGGTTAGTACCTATTTAACTCTAGTGAGTTGTATAGGTTATTCAAACAACTAACCTGGCATGTCTAGCATTATAAAGTCTTTTCTTGCCAATGAGACATTTTGGTTCAAATTGTCTTGAACAAATCTTCCTTTCTCTAAGTCAACTGTACAAGTCCTGGGCAATATGGTGCGAGCTGATTGAGCCACTTGCGTTGTAAGGTTTCGTTTCGAGGTAATCGATACAAAGTTTCATCGTACTTGGTCTTCCGACACGACGGTACACAACATTCAATGAACGGCATTTTCAAAGTAAAAATTGCAGAGCAAACAGGCAGATACAATTTAGAGAGCGTATAAGCACAGTTTGAGATATTGAGAGGATAAGCGGAACGGAAATTATTGGTAAAATATATAGGTAATAATTAAATTCAAACAATACTGAACGTCAACTGAACGCTGAGTGACAATTTTACTGTCAAACTATGCTGTCAAATCAAATGTCAGTTGGCACCCTACCTCACTATCGGCCTCTGCAGGCGTTTCGTGCGAACCCAAACTCCTAATGCCTTTTGACATTCTATGAGCTGTCAATGCCGTGCGCGCGACGCGGCGTCGAGCGTTGTTGCGTCGACGCGGCGTCGCGCTCGTCGCCTCTACGGAGCTCATTTTGTATAGAACAACGCGGGGTCCCACACACTGACAACGCAATCACGTGCGTTGCTGCAGATTACGCGCGTACAAGCAGAAAACGCGAGGTATGGCACACTGAAATCTGCCATCACGCGCGTGTTTTTCGAGGGATATTTAGTCCGAGAGCTGTTAGAAATTTCTGTGTAGGTATTTGAGACGAATTTTAAATTAATATTATTGCAATGCAACATGACTATTTAAGGGCAAATTTAGAGCGCTTTCACATCAACTGACGTCCGATATCCAATATCCGACATCCGAGATCGGAGGAAGTCAAATATCGATGCCCAATATCGGGTATTGGAGCCGACACCACTGTTTTGGCTCGTTACCGGAACATGCAGAGACTGCAAGCGACTTTCAACCTAAATGGCATTTTCTTAGTTACGTCTCTTTTCGCGTTAATAGATGACGCTGATCACGAATATAAGAAAAAAAATTAGTTACTATGTCATGTCAATAAGTCGAAAATAGCTTGCACTTCTAATCATCTCTAGCGTTCTTAATATAGTCTGGGCTATCAAGCTAATGGTTGGATGGCTTTACTTTACTTTTCTCAAAATTTTAGATTATTTCACACACCTACGTACCAAAAAAGTTCTAATATCTCTCGGACTATACTAGCTCTCTCGCGTCCACGCGCGTCGACGCTCGACGCCGCGTCGAGCGTTGCAGTGTGCCAATCGCCTATGAACATATTTTTGTTTGTCGACTAACTTGCTCGTCCGATCAATGTTGTATATAAAAATAAGGAGTTGCACTCAATTACTTTGCTGTAGAAATCCACCATAAGCCATATAAATAGGAACAAGAACAACACTTTTTTATGGAAAGCACCAAATTGTTAAGCTAATCGAATATGTACTAAAACCAACGCAGAAGATAAAGTCTTCGTATTCGAATAGCAAACACAATGGATATCGTATTTAAAATTGAACCTTTTGATAAGTTTGAAAATGTAAGTACCTACTAACCTATACAACTAATAGCAAAAATTTCTAGGTTTAGCATTAGTATGTAATGCAGATCCAACCTGCTTTTTGTTTCTGATTACTTTCAACCTTTGTCTACCACTATCCTTTAATAAAACACTGAAATCTCCCACTAAAAGAAATGGCACTACTACTGTTGTTTGTTTCAGTGGTCCACTGTTTTCGTGGATTTCTACATTTTTTATGCATGTTGAACTTTAATTCAATAAACAAATTTCATGTTTATGACAATTACATATTATGCCTTTAAAGGTTTTTACTTCCATTATTATGGTACCTAATATAAAGAGAAAGGAAGTGTTTGGCATTTACATGACTTACCAAAACTAAACTTCCAAAACTTGTCATAGCTCTGTGCTAAACATCCTTAATATTTAGTAAAAAGACTTTAGTCTTATGTATTTACTAGTAAGTAAGTACTAGTAAGTAAGTCTTGTAACATTTTCTATAAAACCTTCATTTACTTTGTTTCAGGCTTCACAAGAAATATTATCAAGCTTATACTATTTAGACAATGGTACAAACACCCATCTCGAACCAAACATCTATGAAAAAGCAAAACAAGACATTAGGACTATTATTTCTGACTGTGATTTCAATATACAAAATGTAATCAACTCTGTTAACACTAAGGGTTGGGACCAACAGAAGGCAACCTGCTTTGCTAATTTAATTGAAAAAAGCTGGTCTGAACTTATTGGTGCAGCACTTAATCATTATAGTAGTAATTATGGTGAAACTGTGACTAATGTTGATTGGCTTGTCAAATATGTTATTGGAACTAGCGAACTAAAAACATTAAAATATCCATTGTTGCAATTGCAAGTTGCTACGGTAAACAAAGTTGGTCAACGGAATAGACTTTCATATGATATTAATAAAGATATGTTATTAAAAATGATAGATACCTTAGAAAATATAGATTTATAAAAGCTTACTTCCTTTCATTTACACAATAATGTCTTTCCTGATAATTATTATGTTCTGATTGTAGTCTGCTGATATCTAGAATACTACTCAGCCACTTCAATCAAATAATTGCATGGAGATATTCTGTAGAACTTCTATATTTCACATATGGTTCTTAAAAAATGAGTGATAGATCAATTAGACATATTTATTGCATACAAATATTTATACCAAGCCGAAATTGAACCCAATTGAGGGTTCAATTTCGGCTTTGTATAAATAATGCCTAAAACCTGATTACAGCGCCACCTAGTCAATAGGGTATTTGACTTGATGCGGTTTTTTATTGTTTTATTTATAGTTCATCATACTAGTTAACTACAATAAAATGCTAACTACAATATATGCTAACTAAATGTACAATATATACAAATATGAGAAAAAAAAGGGGTGGAAGAGTTACACTTTAGGCATCGTAGAATTCCTCCCCATCGACCTCTACCGGTACCGTGCCCAAAAGGCTGGCGTTACCCCGCTATGGCGGTGAATGAATCTGTTAACAGGTTAATAAGTGTTCAACGAAATGGCTACGTTGCCAAACTTACCATTCTTATATTATCGAAGGTTAGAGGTGTTGGGAGTAAGTTCGGTGAGGCCAGGAAAGAATGTGTTGAAACGCGGGAAGCGTATATGAGCTCCTGTGCTACAGGGGAAGACTTGTACTTGGTTGGATTCACCCCCAAGCCCAGCCTCTCAAGGCATGGGATCACAACCTCAAGGTCTCGGGCGACCACGCCGGGCTCAGCACCTATAGCATTATTAATTTATACATATATTTATATATTTTTATTGGAATGGAACGTTTATGTAAATTTATTTATCTAACAAAATAACATTTCGCAAAAATGTTCCGGTACCAATTTTCCTTTATTACAACAGATATACTGAATATATAAGAAAAAATATACATAATTACATAATAATTACATATTTCTACAATAAATTCGAAAGCATTCATTTTTGTTTTTACATGTTTAGAACATGTGAAAACAAAAAGTTTACCACTAAAACACAAAATTGCGTTTATCTCGAAATGCAATTATGTGGAATGGAACGTTTCTGTTTAATGACGTCCAATTGATTTTCAACTTTTTGTAGATGTTTTTTGTGACGGGGGTTTTTTAAGTTTTTTGATTAAATTTTTAGGGATAATTAATATAATTTAATATAATAAGAGGTAGGTAGTTGTGCTATGGGGAATTAGAGTATTTTTCGAGTTCCCAACCACTCAATCAGTTAGGCATAGTAGTTGTGCCGTGGGTCCGGGTTGAGTTGTCGGTATCTTAGTTGAGTAGAAGGGAATCGAAAGTACCCACGGCACAACCAGAGATTCGAGTTATCGTGAGTTGGGCTACAGTTACCTTTTATTTCCCAACAGACCAATCAGTTGAGTATAAGGGAATCGAAAGTACCCACGGCACAACTAGTTGAGCATAGTAGGTAATTGCCTTGGGTAAAGAAGGGTTGCGCCGTGGGTCCGGGTTGAGCTGTCGATATCTTAGTTGAGTAGAAGGGAATCGAAAGTAATATAGGCACAACCAGTTGAGCTTAGTAATTGAGCCTTGGGTAAAGAAGGGCTGTTTGGTCGCGATAACTGACATCCACGCGGGCGGAGCCGCGGGCAAAAGCTAGTATAACATAAACCCAAATCTGGCACCGTCGACTCGTGCGCGTCATATCGAGCTCTACCTAAGTGTAAATAGAAGTACCTAATGGGTTCGTACCTACTTTTTCGATTCATTAAATTATTCTGGAAAAGTCCTTACGGAAAGTGGTTACCGTGGCCTATGGACGTATTTTGTTTCAACATGACATAAACCTTAAAGTAGATTAATGAAAACAGATGATGACGTTAATTTCAAAATAACTGTACCGGCGGCGGACGGACGCAGGTGATCACCGGACACGGGTGCTTCGGGACCAGTGTTACACTCGTGCTGCCTACCCTCAAGAAACCTTCTGATGCCCTTCTTGAAAAACCCCATTATTTCATTTTATGTAGACGCTTCCCCACAACTAACAACTTTTGACAGCCTCTGTGGCGTGGCGGTAGTGATCGCGACTACTACGCAGGAGGTGCGGGTTCGATCCCTGCTCAGTGCAAATATTTGTATGCATGAATATGGTTAGAAACACCCAGACCAATGTCTGGGTGTTTCTATGTATAATATACATACATATATTACAAAAAAAGTATTTAAGTATTTGAATGAATTTTTTATAGCATTTATATATTATGCAACTGTTAAGTTCGAAAACATCGCCTCCACCGTCGCCCTTAAAGACGGATATAAAGAGAAGGAAAATTTTAAAGGTATTTAAGTATGTTTATCCGCATTCTAAATTCCATAACACAAGCTAATTATGCTTACCATGGGTCTGGATAGCGTTGTGTAGAATGTTGTGAAAATTAAAAAGTAAAAGTGGAAACTTTATATACCATTATTCTTTCTATCATCTAATCTACCAATTCCAATAGGTCTCCGCGACGGTCGCTCATTTGCTGTGTGGTCTCCCTACCTAATATAACTGAGTATGAAAAATGTACCTAGCTATATGTAGTAATGTCAGTTGTTATGGTTATGATCTATATTTATATAGATCGGTACCTATATTATAATATTAGCATAGCGGTAGTGAACGCGGCCACAACGCAAGAGGCGGGTTCGATCCCAGCTCAGTGCAAATATTTGTATCCATTTGTATTTGTAAGCTTAGTGCATTTACATTGGTCTGTTCGTGCCTCGGAAGCCATCGGTCCCGGGCGTCGATTCTACTCAAGCCAAACCACAGTCGTGCCACCGCCACTATAAGAAACGGCATTAAACAATAGACTTTAAAGCGATGCCATTAAAGTTCAAAATTAAATAACGTTTTATAGAGTAAATGAAATAGTGTAATGAAACGTTTTTCATTTCATTTTGGACTTTAGCTATATAGAAATAAAGTCTAAAATTTAATGACATTGAAGTGCAGCTTTACTAGAATCGAGGGCCCGGTTGTACGAACTACGAACACCTATCGCAGATGGCAGTCGTTACGATTAGTTGGTCTAGTTGCATGCTTCGTTATCGCCTTTGGTTTGTGGAGGTCAGATTGCAGTCACTTCACGGAAAATATCGAAGTTCGGTCAAATCCGTAGTTAGACTGGTAAAACGGACCCCAGACTCCGAGGATACGAGGCCTACGCGGCAGCGGCGCCGGTCATAAAATTCGGCGTGTTTAATAAATAACTAGATTAAGTAGAAGAACTCGATGCAACAGTAACCTAACAAAGTACCTACCTAATTCGTGTCGCGTCGACATGTTGTTGCCATTCTGTGCAAGTACATAAATTATAACGTTATAATGATATTTCTGTTAATACCTGTAACCGTTATTAACACATATGAACCCTAAACACTTTCAATCTGTTACAGATTCGTTTCGGTTACAGTTAGGGCCGGCGCCCACTGCCGGCACGGCATGGCAAAGGATGCCGTGGCGGGCTGTGGCATGCCGCGACGGGCTGTGGCATGCCGCGGTATGCCACGGCCAAGCCCCGCTATCTACTCTAGCATCAGGAGGAATGAAATAAATAAATATTGTAGGTTGTAGGACAATCTACACAACGCTATCTAGACCCAAAGTAAGCATAGCGTAACTAGCTTGTGTTATTGATTCTAGAACTCCTTTAAACATACTTCTCACATTTTTTTTTTGTAAATACATAATATTATACAACCACGTTGCCCGCGGATCCGCCCGCGTTGAAGTCTGATCCCGTTCATCTCTGATAATAATATAGCCTATGTGTATTATTTTGATGTATAAGCTATAAGTATTATTGTAAAGTTTCATTTAAATCCATTCAGTAGTTTTTACGTGAAAGAGTAATAAACATCCTCGCATACTTACAAACTATCGCCTTTATAATATTAGTAGGATAGAAACACCCAGACCAATGCAAATATTCATATTCATGCATACAAATACATATTTGCACCGAGCGGGGATCGAACCCGCGCGGAACCCGATCGTTGCGGTCTGTGGCACGTCGCATCGCGCCGCGGCATGCCGAAGCCTGCCGCGGCATCGTTTGACGAAATAAAGTAAAATGAATTCTAAAGTCACTGGAATAAGATTCAAAATAACTTGATTAGTAAAAAAACCTTTGCCATGCCGTGCCCAGGCGCGGATCCAGGGGGGGGGGGGTCATGGGGGTCATGACCCCCCCCCTGGGCAGATCGTCTTTTGATTATTTTCTTAATCTCATATAGGTCAGTAATGCATAAATTAACCAAAATAAAATAATGTATTTAAGTACCTATAAGTAAAAGAATTTTATCTAAGCTCAAGCATATTTAACGAATGACACGCATACCTAATACCTACTTATGACTATCACACTCTCCATATATCCAGCCCGCGCCCCTCGCGTGAACTGCGTTCAAACCGTTCGAAAAATGAACGAAATTCCTACCCGCGACGCACCCGAACTGTGCCAAAACGACGAGCTTCGAGCTGATCATTGCATTGCAACTCATGCGGTTCTAGCGGTCTGACGTAAGACGTAACTATCGTGAACGCAAAATTTAGTGAGGGCGTAATTAATTATAATACAGGGTGTAAGAGGAACGCCCCCGAAGCTGAAAGCTCCTAGTAGTACTCCAGGTCACGGCGGCGCGCTGAAAAGCGCGCCTCCCCATTCCGGGGGCGAGTTGGGGACACCATTGTCCCGCCTCCTGAGGAGGGCCAGACCGTAAGGGATGGCCCTGGGTCAGCCGGGGTGCGAGGGATATGTCGATGACAACCTCACCTCCGGCCTAGCACCACGACCCACAGTCGGCGTGCGGTTTTAGTCGGTTCCAGTCCGACATAACCTCCCCTTCCGGCTCCGGTAGGGGAAGTACCCAAGGGGATTTCCGCATGGAAAAAAAAGTAGTACTCCAGGTACATAACACATTGGCATAAAAAAAATAATTTGGACAATTTGTTATCTTTTTTTTCAGTATTTTTTTTATTATTTATATTTTGCATTATTTACTCTCCATTGTGTTAAGAAAGCTGTCTGAGAAACCCCACCTTGACCGATTCTCCTTGCTTCGACCGACCTGTGTCCGAAGTCTGTTTAGGGACTTCCACCTGATCCAGAAGATGTCGTGCTCAGGGGGCAAACTCTCCGACAGCGGAATGAAAGGGAATGATAGCGAGCTCCGCGCTCTCCATAGGTCCACCCTGGCCGGGGAGGGACAGCCATCGGCGGATGCAACGCATGCCCAGAAACTCTTTCGGCTTTTCAGCCTTTTTGGCACGTGATGGTGGCCGTGCATGGGGTGTCGCTGATCCCGTTCCAGCTTGCCCCTCTCCATGGATGACGCTACGTCTCTGCGTACGCTTGGAGGTGCTATGCCGGCTAAAGGATACAGCATCTATTACGGAGTCGGTTTGAGACAACCTGTTATTGTAGGTCTCATTTAGTGCTACATCCACTAGCCCAGCATGTGCAGAACGACCCCATACGGGACACGCATATTCACCCACAGAATAACACAAAGTTAGCCCTGTTGTTCGCAGCACCTGCGGTGCCGCCCCCCCAGGTTGTGCTCGTCAGCCTTTTTAAGAGGTTGTTGCGTGCCGAGACCTTCTGTTTGAGGATATTGCGGTTCTTTTTCAAGGTCAGGGACCTGTCCAGGTATTTGGGGTGTGAGCAGTGTTCAATTTCAACTTCGCGCCACTGTATTTTCAGCTCTCGCTTTGCCAGCCCTGAGGTGGAAGGCGCACGACTGCGTTTTTGCTGGTTTGGGCTTCAGGGCATTACTGATATAGTAGCGGCTTAGCTCCTCGAGTGCGTCTTCAGGTTTTCCTCTACCTTCTCAAAGGATCCCTGTGACGTGAGAGCCAAGTCGTCAGCGTAAAGGAAACCTGTCGTGCGTGGGCTAAGGGGTTGGTCGTTGGTGTAGACGTTGAAGAGCAACAGAGCCAGAACACTACCTTGAGGTAGGCCATTCCTCAGCACTCTCCAGCAGCATTTTTCGGCAATTGCACCTGATAGCGTCGGTTCCGGAGGAGTTCACCCAAGATTGCCGCAAGTTTGCGATCTCCAGTGATTCTTTCCATCTTCCAGAGCAAACGTTTGATGTTCACAGTGTCGTAGGCAGAAGACAAGTCAACAAAAACTGCGCCAGTCACTTTGCGTGTCTCAAAGCCATTCACGATGTTTTGCGTGAGGTTGAGGAGCCAGTCTGCTCTGGGATCAGCTTGGGGTCTATGATGTTAGCTAGACGATTAAGAAGCACCCTCTCGAAGAGATTCAAGGTTTGGCACAGGAGAAAAATCGGTTTGAAACTTTTGGGGTCGTCCATAGGATTCCCCGGCGGCTTCGGTATGGCGATTACTTTGGCCTTACTCCAGAGACGTGGGACCCTAACAGAAGCAATGCAGTCATTGAAGAGAGTTAGGAGCCATGACACGGCAGCAGGGACGAGGTGTTGTACTTGCTCCACTGAAATATTGTCTCTTTGCGATTGTATTCCGGACGAAGTCGGGTCCCAGGCCGCATGTTGCTTGTACATATAACATATAACGTATTTTTCAAAGTAAGTATCGTTTCAAAATATTAATTAACTTTAACTTTACCTATATATATATATATATATATATATGTATATATATATTTTATTTAAAGTACATATTGTAAATGAATTCGAGTCTTGACCTCGACTATGACCCCCCCTGGCTGGAAAGCTGGATCCGCCCCTGGCCGTGCCGGCAGTGGGCGCCGGCCCTTATAAAGAGTTTTCTTTTTAAACAGTTTCAAAAAAACAGTGTTAAAACACTTTGTAGCGGTTACAGTTTGGGTCCCTGGTTACGAGACCACGGCTGCCAACATTAAATGCTGAAAGGCACATTCGTGAGTGCTTAGAACCTCACGTGATGCCATACGTGGACCACGTGGGCCCAAATTTCCTTTTTACGCATGTTAATGCAAGAGCCCATACGGCCGGCATCTTAAGGGAATATCTTCGGGATAGGAACATCACAGTTATGGACTGGCCAGCCAGAAGCCCAGACATAAACCCGATTGAGCACATGTGGGATGAGCTAAAAAGACGTGTTAGGGCTCGTCAGCCAGTTGACCAGACGATGCCGGAGTTGAAAACTGCCATAGAAGAGGAATGGGAGATGATCCCTCAAAATTTCATAGCACGGTTAATAAACTATGCCTAATGTACGAGAGCTGTCGTGTCGTGGATGCCCATGGCACACGCGTTATTAAATTAAACCTTTATTTGATAAAACATGTTTTTTATTCAAAAATCAACTGCCTTCATCAAGGCGTAACGCTTGGAGCGTCGTGTGGTACCTATTCTGAATTCAAATTTAAAACAATACGATCGAAAAAGATGGTAAAATGTATCAGGTTTAAAACTGCATTAATAGTTTTTGTTCAATCTAGCAATCATATTTAGGTAGGTTGGGGCCATCGAAACCTAATTTGGGCCAATAGATGTGTCCACAAGTGTATTAGTATGGATTGTATGAAACGTTTAGAGCTAAAGTGAACAATAAATTATGTGGTACGTATGGTACCTATGTGGTACGAATCCACAGTATATTAAAGTGGTTACATTTTACCCACGAGGGAACAGAGACGAAATATGCGTTTTGGGTGAGTTCGTGCATGTTGTCATTTTGCTTCAAAACTACTAGTCCGATTTTAACGGGGGCGCTGCAGCAGAAATTATTTCACGTTATTTAGCAATAAAAACCACAATCATATTTTCAAAATTTATTGATTAGAGACATTCACACATCAACATTAAGTTTCAATAATTGGAATAACATAATTACCTATTTTAATTATCATACAAATTCCACGCTGCATAATGAGCAAATAAGTTAATTTCCATGAATTATAAAAAACTCAGTCAATTTCGGGTTACCATTCTATTACAATTAGATTATAAGATGTCTTAAACATTACATACCAACTATTGGACAAGCAATGGTAGATTTCACAAATTGATATGAAGTACCTACAATATTATAAACACCCTTTAATATGACTACAATTTATATATGTATACAAACCCAAATGGTAACCGTCTTAAAAATTACAGTATCAGTTCTGGTGAGAAATGTATTTACACGGTTTCTACGTGTACATTATGTGAGGACACTAAATATCTATAGCTTTGTATCTCGTTGCTTTCTGATGAACTTACTGTATACACTTGACAATAGCATATCAGATAGCATAGCAATTAGAGTATACATACAATGCATAGTTTTAGACAGAAGTTTGAACTTGATATGGAATGTCTCACTCACTTTAACTGCTTCTATATTGGAATATATTTCCAATCGTGGAGTGTGTCACATTAAATTTCATAAAAATTGTATAAAATTACAAAACTGATCTGAAACTCATTATGGTTACTGGACACAGATTATATGTAGAAAATTACCTTAATGTTGTATAGTAATATCAAACCTTAAAGTCTTCTAATTGTATCATTATGAATGAGGTGGAAAACAATATACTAATGGCAGCAGATAATAACCTTGCCACCCTCACTAACTTGTTACACGTTACTACATTCTAAATAGTATAATAATGTCTGTATAAGTTTATAAATTGTATAGTATAATCACAAACTTGGCCACTGAATATCAATTTCAAATATATAATCAAAATCCATCCTCATCCATTAAATTTTGATTCAACAACCACACACCACAAAGAATGCCTAAATGTTCAACCTTACTGCAATCTCACTTGACACACAGAGCAACTGTCCAACACTATTTCAATTTCATGAGTTTGCATTACAGAGAGCTGCTGACACACTAATTTTATACAACTTAATATAAAGACTACGAATAAAACATAGTGGATATAGAATACACCAATGAGATAATAAAGAAATTCATATTCCCTCATACTTAACAATTTACAAAGTAATTTCAAACTTCAATTTGACAATTAACAGATTAAGCAGGTATACGAGTAAATGAAACCTGTATTCATATATACATAATAAAATGTTTCAAATTATATTTATTACAAGTGGCGACATTATTTTCCTACCTTATGTCTCATACTCGACAAAATATAAAAACTGTAATTATTTTTTAAATACAGACCATAGAAACAAATGTCTTTTACATTTGGAAATATAGTAATCCATATAGGACGTGATTATCCTCCAAAGTACATTATGATGTTTATTTAATTAATTCATATCAATACTTAAGGATGTTTTTAATTTTAGATAGCTAGATACAGTTCGGTGTATATTTTATAGCGAATACGAAAACCACAAGCCACCGAATGTTTAAAGTTTATATCTAGTCACAGCTAACGAGCTTGGGTTAGAAATGAACAAAACATTTTTAAATAATATATGAGACAGAATAACGAAAATGTCCTGCTGAGCGGCTTAAAATGAGAAAGAAATAATAATTTGTCTTTATTCAATTTAATAAACTGTTATTGAAAAAACACACGACTTGCGTGAACTTGGAGCGAGCGACACGTGACAACGTCAAACTAATACCCCTGTAATAATGGCACCAACTTATCGCACCGTATACTGTCTATATAACTTTGTTAATGTAATATAATTATAAAAACTCGATTCTAGCGAATAAAATGTATAAAATCTTAATTTTATAGAAGCAAAGCACGCTAAACTTATAGTATAATCATTCTATATGAACGTCACATTTGAAATTGAAAACCGCATTTTGATAATGCAAATTATTGACCGAACTTAGTTCGACAATAATACACCACAGTACTAAATCGAAATAAATTAAAGGCTCATTTTTGACACGGTCCGTGTCGTGGACGATGGGTTGCGGTTACGTGTGATGTGGTGCTTAGTTGGCCACCGCCGCGTCGCTCGTCGTCACCTGCAACTGAACGCAGGACATCAATATATCACATCGCTGTTTAAATTAATAAATAAGCATATAAGTAATATTAATAAGCGTCTTATATGCTCTTTAGCTGGGTAAAACTTACCGTTTCTATTTTTAGATCTGGCACTTCAGGGACCTCGGATATCAAATCTGCCAGTTTGTCGCTTATGGGGAGAGGTTCCTGTAAAATACACAATATATTAATGTGACAGGTAATTTCAAAGTTTTATGTATAATTTACAGTATGTACAGTTATTTGTTTATACATAGCTTTATATAATATATTTGTCTATAGATTTACAGCGCATTAAATTATTATGATATAGTTAAGACATTAGTAGCACTAACTTTACATGATAATATAATTCTATTTACATAAGACCGTCGTTTACATCTTTTTTGTATTTCATTATTTTAAATAGACTGACTAAATATATTTTCATTCTAATCTTTTCGGCACTAGTCTCCTTGTTGACCCAAATAAACCACATAATAGAGTAGGTTCATGTGAGTTGATAGCTTAACTATAATCGAAAAAAAAAAAAAATATACAAGCTATTGAGAACTATAAAATTAATTAAAAAATTCCATAGACTGTCGGAACTTTCAAAACACCTTATTACAATCCCACCCTAAACCTAAAAATAGTCTTATTTCCGTCTATTCAATGACAAACCGCGTGTTTTTAAATTTTGTACTTAGCGTGCAGTAGTTTTTAATTTTACTGCAATTATACACAAATTAAATTGACATGAGTCAGAAATTATTTGACTACTAATATAAAAAAAAAACAGAGGCAGGTGGATGATGTGAAGGAACTCCTAGTAACTACTGACGTGACCCATCCACGTTTAGTTCAGCACTAACGATGATACTAGCAATATTGTGTATTAGCTTTAAAAAAATAAAATGGTGTTAATCACCATATTGGTCCCCACCAAGTACCTATATACATAATAGGTCCAGTCCAGAGTCCAGACCGATATGAATGCCTACAAGAATGTGAACAATAAGAGATTTATAATATAATATTACAATAACTTATAAACAGTATCTCTGACGTCTGTCGATATTTACAGAGGCTCTGTTGCGACCCAGACGACGGCGGTGAATAAATTGTGATGTAAAAATGTGTTAAACATTTCAAAACAATTTAAATATAACGGCGAAATCGCACCAGTTTATTCGTAAAATTATCCTTTGTGCGTCATCTGAATTCATCGCATGGTTAAAGACAAGTGTATACATGAAATAGTAAACCATACTCTATGAGTGAACGATTAAACGTAAAATCGATTATTACCTAATATCGGAAAGTGGATTATAGTAGTTACCTATTTGAGTCTAATAGATATGTATGATAGAGATACGTAATTTAATAAGTTGTTTGGAATATCTCACAATTTTTATAATAAGGAAGACTACTTGATATCAATAATAACAAACAATGGATGCCATATAGTCTGTAGTCTACTGTTACAAAACGATTGTTAATTGCCTTTGTTATAAATGCACTCCGGTATTTTTTTCTGATAGCGAATTTTCCAATAATTTGGATTGCAAATGACGCATGCATCAAATGGAACTTCGGGGCACTACAATAATAACATTGGTATGGTAGTCACATTGTGGGATTAATACTGAGTATACCTGTTTATTCATATCTTTTAAAGAATATCTACTTTGTTTGAGAATTAGTTATTAGAACCGAAATTACTAATATTCCCTCTAACCCCCTCCAACTAAGCTAAATAGCTTGTGCTAAGAGTGGGTTCACGTCGGTAGTATGATGGCCACGATTCGAACCCGAGACCTTTCCATCGTAAAGCAGACTCCTTAACCATTAATCTACTGACGCTTTATATTAGGAGAGACCTATGTCCAGCACTGGATTGTGATTGGTAATTGACTGATAGGTCAACAATTCCGTGGATTTATTTTCTGCAAGCAACCGATACAGTATTAAATTCGGTTTAGCCGTTTCAGAACTCAGTGAGTCACTCGTATTGAATATGCGGTAAGTTAATAACAGGGTGGACTTGGGCCAGGCATGTCCAAACGAAAACATATCGCTGTTATATTTTAATTGAGTGGGATCATACGGGCATCTATGGAATGTCACATAATTGTTACTCTTATTTAAATGGGCGACATACGGCTCAGACAGTGGAAAGTTTATGTATGCATAACACATGAATCATCGTCAATCGTCCTAGTTTCAATATTATTGTTGACACTTGATTCACTGCTTTTGTTCATTTGCCCTAATCCTAATATATAATTAATAGCTTTTGCCCGCGGCTCCGCCCGCGTGGATGTCGGTTATCGCGACCAAGCATAGCCTATGTCCTTTCTCATGTTCTAATCTACCCCTATGCCAAATTTCATCCAAATCGGTTCAGTGGTTGAGGCGTGAAAGCGTAACATACAGACAGACAGACAGACAGACAGACAGACAGACAGACAGAGTTACTTTCGCATTTATAATATTAGTATGGATTAATTCATTCAAATATAATAAAAATCAAATAACATTACTTCAATTCAGCTGTAATTTTTTTAGCTACATAATTACATCTGATTGATATGGGTCGCTCGAGATGCACCCCATTAATTTTGAGCCATTGTTTTAAACATTAAATAATGTGATTTTTCTTCAGTCTTCATTATTAGTCATATGTTTTTCACTTCTATAATTAAATTACGAATCTCTTTACATATATTTTAGATAAGCATGTACTTAATGTACTATGCAATTAGGTGTACATGATAATACAATGAATAAGATGTAATGAAAAAAGTAGATGTAGGGTGGTTAAAAAATAATATTACTTGATGTATACATTATGATAAGATTAATTAGATGTATGAATATAATGTATAAGATCAAAATGTGTTAGCACCAAAGCATAAAATCACCATGCTAGCATAATCAATCATGTAACTATACTCAGTTTCAAGCCAGGAAAGGAAAGGATGGGATTTCAGCCACGGGCTGTATTTAATGATTTTACTGTGTCGATTCGATCACACTCATGACTCTTCTGGTTATTGACGGTCCATACATGCTGGTAAAGAAATGCACATGAATCTAAATACGAGAACTGTTAACGGGATGTCAAACGCTTCTGAAAATACAGTACTAATTCCACTACAAGAGCAAGATGTTCCGGACGGTATTCACCTGTGGGGCGGCACACAGCTCGCTGGGCGGAGACGGCAGCGCCTCGCCGTCGCCCGCGGCCGACGCCTCAACCTCCGCCGGCGGCGACGGCAGCGGCGACTCCGCGGGAGACGCCGGCCTGTCTGATTCTAAGTTCACGATATCTTTAACGGCTGCCGATGTCAATTCCTCTGATTCCTTTGTCAAACTCTGCGATGTTAATTCGTCAATCTCATTTTTAATGTTACCGTTGCACTCGACTATCTCGTTTACATTTCCTAGAGACTCTTTTGATTTTTTTATTGATATTTTATCAAGGTTCTCATCATTATTCTTGTGTTCCACTTCTTGGTGGTTTATTTCTTCAGTGTCAGATACATTATTAGAATTAACTATAACAGTCGTCACATCATTTGTGATTGCACTATTTTCTGGGACGCTGTTATTCTCCAAAACGCTGATAGCTTCATCATGTATTGGTGGTGGCGGATCCGGTAAATTTTCTACGGTATTTGGCTCGTCAGGGACCACGAAAACCTGTGGTGGAGGAGCAGGCATATCTGAACTCGAAATATCTTCATTTTCGACTTCCCTTTCAATCACTGGTTCTTCAACTGGAGAGACAGTTGGTTCAATTTCAGAATGTTCTAATACCTTTTCCGTTTCTATTTCTTCAATTAATTCTGGAGGGGGAGGAAGCACTTCTGTTTCGACATGTTCTAATGATTCGACGTTTACTTCTTCAGTCAATTCTACTGCTGGTATTTCTGGTTGAAACTCTTTGTTTGAAGACAAGGCGCTTTCATCCTCTACTATTTCCGGTGGAGAAGGCACTTTGGGTAAGATATTATCTGATACCGTTTCTTTTTCCACAAGTGGTTTCTCAATTATTTCAGTTTCATTTTTAACATTGTCTACTGTAGCAAGCTCGATACATTCTATAGGACCAGTGGTGTCTTTAGTATGCTCTACTCCATTTTCAGTTGCTAGTTCCGAAGTAATTTCACTAACTTTTTTAACAGGGGAGGAAAGCTCATTACTGACAGTTTGGGTGACTGTTAAATTGATTTCGGGTTTGGAGACGGTTTCATCAAGTTTATCTTTTACAATTAGGTCAGAGGGTGGTGATGGTGGTGGGAGAATTGCGTTATCAGCAGTGTTAACTAGCGAAGCATCTGACAATTCTGGTGCCATAGTGGTGGCAGCAAAGGATGCCACAGAAGAAGGAGGAGGATTCGCGGGGAGTGGTGGAGGCTTGGAATCTATCAAAGGCATTTGTTCAACACAAACCTCTTTTTTGACGGGAATTTCAGGTACAATTTCAGCCGTTTCAGCGGTGGGTTCTTCTTTGCTGTCCTCATTTTTTCCATTTTCAGTTGTTTCCTTAATAGGTTCTTCTAAGGAAAGCCCGTTTACTGGTAACTGCTCAGGTTCGACTTCCGTTTTAGGTGTTTCCTTTTCAGAACTCGGTGCTGCAGGTTCTTCAACGACAGGCGTCTCAACCTTAGGCGTTTCTGGGGTAGAGCTTCCATTGGTGATGGGTTCTGTGACCGGGGTTTCTGGTGTTTTATCTTCTTTAACTTCCGTTGGAGTCTTTGCTTCTTCAGCAGTTTCGGTTACCGCCGGCACCTCAGAAGCGATTTCGGCCGTCTAAAAAAAGAAAACACTATTTTGTAATTCTTAAATTTTCTTAACTTACTTATTTAATATGGGATTTCTGTTTGCGTTCACAAATAATAAGCATTGTGAGCAGAAATAATACCTTGTCATCGGCCATGACTACTAAAACCTTAGATGCAGAAGTCGAACCTAAGAAATCTGATCAGAGACTGAAGGGAGATTAAAATGCGCAATATAATTTATAGGGCTGATTTTTTGTAACGGACGGTTGGCATCCATTTTTAGATAAGTAGTTACCCTTCAGTGCTCATGAACATATTATGTTGCAAACCAACTAGGGTTGCTACATTTGTTGTTTTACAAATACTATGGAAACTTTTTTAACAATAACCAATTAAATTAACTAAATGATAGCAAAGACAAATGGTTTATAATTATAACCGAATATTCTAATAACAGTAACAAAACACAAGGGCTTAGGGGTTAGGGGGGGAGGAGTTGGTGGTACCGCCTCCTCCGAGCCCCTGTTCTCTTGCGGCGCTGTGGGAAGGAAAGTGGGTCACATTCCCTCTCCCTCTCCGCTGCCTCCTTCTGAGAGATAACCGTCTCGCAGAAGGTCTGAACCGCTGCCCACGCCTCATCGCCGCCGTCGACCATAGACAGAACTACGGCCGGCAGCGAGAGGTCCGTCCCCACTTCGGCGATGAGAGCACTGCGCTCCCTAGCCCACGCGGGGCACTCCTCTAGGGTGTGCTGCGCCGTGTCATCATCGCCGCCACAGTGGTGGCACCCACTGGTCGGCTCTCGTCCCACCCGGCACAGGTAGCTTCCGAAGCATCCATGCCCCGAAAGGACCTGCGCCATGCGGAATGTTACCGACCCCCGCGATCTGTCCATCCAGTCTCTGAGGACAGGAAGGATCGCCTCGACGGTCCTTCTGCCAGCCGCCTCTCCCACTCCAGGAGCATGGACCGTCTCACCAGGAGCCTCCGCTCTCCCACCTCCGAAGGTGCCGGGAACTCGCCCCGGCTCCGGGCCTCCTCGCGCCATGATACACTAACGCGAGGACCCCGGGCTCCAGCTCCCACGGAGGAGAGCCCGCCATTACGCAAGCCGCCTCGAATGAGATGGTGCGGTATCCTCTTACCGCCCCGACGGCCATCACCCTCTGCGGACGTCGCAAGAGGGCGATGTTGCGTATCGTCATCGTCAGGGCGTCGACCCACACAGGGGTCCCGTATAGGGCCATCGACCGCACCACTCCCAAGTACAGCAGGCGGCTGCTCGTCTGGGGTCCCCCTAGGTTCGGCATCAGCCGCCGAAGGGCAGCAGCCGTGCCGATCAGACGGGGAACCAGGCGGTTAAAATGAGCGCGGAAACTCCATCGTGGATCGAGGACAAGCCCAAGGTACCTCATTTCAGACCTGACCTCGATCCGGGTGCCACTCACTACGATGCGGGAGTCCGCCGGTGGCGTTCGCCGAGGGCCATGGAAACAAATGGCCTCCGACTTGTTGAGCGCCACCCCGAGTCCCAGCATCGTTATTCGCCGCACGACCATGGCCACCGACGCTGTGATGATGCGCGGCGTCCCCATAATGTTAAACAGCCCTATCCCTTAGTCGCCTTGTACGACACCGCATGTTAAGAGATGGGGTGGCCCAAATTCTACTCTGCCGGGAACCACACGGGTAATTAATGTCTGAATTAATTTCTCTTTTATTATTAAATAAGAACATCTTCTACATTGTCTATTTTTATAGCAAATGATTATTTAATTTATATTAATGAGGATATTTTATTTCATATTCTAGACACAATCGACCGCAGGGTTGTGGCAAATAATAAAACGATACTAGTACGCAAGGCCGTCTTTGTTTACTGAAGTAGAAAGACATACTTGGGTGTAGGACTTGCTTTATTCATCGTATTGATTTGCCATTTTCCAGTCCTGTTTTATATTACGTCGTAGAAAATAGTCGTTTTATTAATTAAGTTTCGATTTACCAGTTGTTTTCATCACTTTCTTTGATTTAAATCAATCCAACTAATATTCAGTTCATGTGTCGTTATATTATATTTTTATAATCATTCATGAAAATATGTTACGAAAATGTTTTCTTTGTTCGGCGAGTAATATCAACGAGGAAGATATTATGTTTATTATACACATCGTAGTAGTAAATAGTAATACAATTGTAAAAGTGTTTAGGTATGTAAGATTTATTGCTCTTGTTATTATCTTCTCTATATTATTGCACATCATCATCATAATTACAGCGACCCCTGGTCGTGTTCAAAGCTTGTACTTTGGGAGTGGAGAAGCCTGTTAGCCTCTCTCCTACTTTCAGAACAATTTTTTCTTTGGAATTGGGAGTTTCTGCCCTCTGGACCGAACCCCTAGACTAGGGCCTAGAGGAAAGAGTGCGCTGGTTTCGTTCGTCTAACGGGAGGACTTGCAGGTGAGGTTGGTTCCTGACCCGAAAATCTTGGTGGGCCCCCCTATATGGGGTTTTTATTTATGTCAACTATAAAACAACATTGGAAGCGAACTATGATGGCTATAGAATATAAATCCAAGAGGAAGTGTCTTTAAACCTCGTTAGTATGAAACTAGTGTTGTCAAACAAAAGATAAGTGCAAAATATTTCTTGTCTGGTGTCATTGACCTCTGAGGCGCAGTGGTCGAGTGCTCAACTGCTAAGTCAAAGGTCGTGGGTTCGATTCGCGCCCAGTGCGCTACCTCGACTTGTCAGTTGAACATTTGTAAGCATGAATGTATTTGTGGCTGAAATATTCTCAATGTTGGGTCTTTACTAAGTATGTTCACAAAATGATAGAATTTTTATGTTTTGCTTGGTACTCGTACAAAAACAACTCTATCTAGTGCAACATGTTGTGTAATTAATTATGTAGTGATTAATGTTAACCAAGTGAGGCCATTGCCTGTAATAAGTATTGCCGCTTGTTTATTATAGATTTAATTGTGAACTGATTGTTAGGAGCAAGGAGCATTGACCCGAGACCACGAACCTTGTGAGCGTTTCATGCATGATGCATGTTTAAAAGTATTGTTATAAATATTACTACAAATCTATTATATCTCTATGGATATACATATTAAATGCCTGTAAATGAGTATGATGGTAGGTTTAACATAAAAGTAAATACATGTATGTATGGAATTGTACAATTCGTGATTTAAAAGCTAATAACAGCGCAGCACTAAACACTACTGATACAAAAACACGATCGTCGTCCGTAACGAACGGAACATGAACAATGGTTTTCACTTCGGCGTCGACCCGGCCCCGGGAAGTTAACGGTTTATATTCAAACAGGATCGAATGAATGACTACCATTATCATTATAAATAATCGCGGATCATTTATCTATATTTTAAACAGTACCCGTGTGTATGCATAGTTTATTAACTACAATTTTATAGAATTTTGTACAAAATGGGGTGCTGTTAGATATAGAACTTGTGTTACTCCCATAAACTGTGTAGTTTTTAAGCGAAATGAGCCACAAGCTAGTAGTTATCGGTTTTCTATCAATTAAACAAAACTGATAGCGCAACAGTATTTTTCAAAACCACAGTTTTGTACAAAGTCTAGATGACTTTGTAAAACAACCTAAATTCATTCCAAAACAAATTTCTGAGACGAAAGGGAACATAATGAATGAATGACACAATAAAGGAACCGCTAGTCAGGTAGGCAGGGTACGGTTTACTCTAGACAGAGGTACGCTTCATTCAACCATTTTATTTATTTTTAATACTTATGCTATTATCAGATATCATAACGATTTTATGATAAACAATCATCATCATTTGAACGTTCAATAGTAAACGTAACAATAGTAAGTAAATAAAAAATATAATAATTTAAAAATAAAAAAATAAACAAAAATAAAAAAAAATATATATATTTTTTATATTTAGTTAGTCAATTGACTGCACCCCGCTAGACGGCAATAAAGCTGACGTGCAGTCCGGAAGATACAGACCAACATTCTCGGTGTCATTAGATGTAAAATGGTGGTCCCTAACTTGACGGCCTTGATAGATGCCTTTTCACGCCCTTCTTGAAGAAGCCGGGACTGTAAGAAGAGGGAAACACGTATGCGGGCAGAGCATTCCAGCTCTTTATCGTGCGGCAGAGGAACGAGCCCTCAAATAGTTTAGTGCGAGATGGTAATATAATATTTTTGTCTTCTCTTCCTGCGTAGATGCCTTCTCGGGTGCCATTTCACTAATCTTTCGGCTAGGATTGACGGGGATAACTACTTATGTCAGAATCGAAACGGCTAATGTTCCGTCACGAGACCGTATTGCGGAGGTCCCGGATAAGTCCTGGGTGTCCCCTCCCAGGAGATTGAGTGAAGGCTGGGGTAAGTGTTGTATTTTGTTACCAAATTACGTTTGTGGCTGTACGATTTATCAAATAATTAACGGTAAAATATGCGACAGCAGACGTGACTCACCATACACCACACAATACCATGGATGTCTGACTATGGTAATGACTTTCCGCTCTAAAACGTTACTCGTGATATACCTACCTACGTTAAAAATTCCTTGAAATTTAGTGAATTTGATCCCACTTACCGAATTGCAACTATTGCAAGGCAAGCATTTGAATGTTTCTCGTTGCTGAAAGTTTTATTTTTTAAATATGGCATGAGAGGACCAAAATTGAACACTGTGATATCGTGTTTACTATTACTCACTTACACAGTGTCAAATGCCTTAGAGATCTCAGAACAGTATTAGGCATCGTGTGACCGGCAGACGGGTGTAATTTGCATGAATAATAAATAACCGAAGAGATAGCATCGCGCACGGTACGTACCTACCTATCCTATAATAATAATGTTGATGCACTAGTGCCGTAATATAACGACTCATACTCATGATGCGTACTTGCTATCAGAGGTTGAATGTCCTGTCTTGACATCGATTGTTAATAGTTTCATGTTACTCGCACAACAATTAATTACATTTTGCAAATATACATTGTAATAATAATGAGCAAATACGTTTATAAATGTAGTGTGTATTTTTACTGTACTTCCAGATAAAATAAACATAACAGTAGAGTCCATTTGCCGTTTACTATTTATTTTATCTGCAAGTGTATACCAAGATACAAATGAAAAACTATATATCCTAGCTTGTCATCACGAAATTTTTCACACAATACCGTGTCAGTAGAGGAAACTGAGCCCTCCTTGTTATGTCAATGCACTATTGAGCCGTCTTATTATGAAAATACAGCGGATAAATACGATGGAGCGTCGTGGACAACTCGCTGCCGCCTTCGCCAACGTCATTTAATAAACATGCAATCTGAGCTGTATGTGTTCATCGTGGTTTCCTTTAGTTCGTTTTGTTACCTACACGCATGCACCCGGAGTACGACGTATTGTTCATGCAATGGAGCATCACGTAACGTAATTTGACGGACGAAACACAAACAATCTATGGAAATCGCCACTAACTTACATAATTATATCTACTTTACCAATAGTGTTAAGATTTACATGGCGATCGAAACATTATGTATTTATATAAGATATATGAATATATTTAGAAAATTATCAGCTGAACATAGTTTAGAAGTTGATGGGTGTACAATCGTTGGTCACGATGTTTTACACGCTGGCTTAATTCATTTTATGCCAAATTTATTCATAGTGTCTGTTGTTGCTAACATTTATCTATAAGAGAAACACTTCGCAGGCCTTTATTACATGCGTACAAGGAGCGCGGTTGTGGAAAGAAAAGCGGTTTACCGACCTCCTACGTCTCAGGCTCGCAACCCGTCCGGGCTCAGGACCCACCCGCCCACGAGTAGCGTGGCAAAACCTGCCAAGGACTGCTAATTTTATTTTGCACTTCACAAACTTGTTTCCTAATGCCAGTAGTCCTTGCGTCATCGTTTCGCCAATGCTATTTTACTCCAAACAAACTGCACCTCATCCAACTATTTTAATGGTAAGCCTCACAGCTGTAACATCGGCGTATTAACAGAATTGGTTTTACTTAAAAAAACGTATATGAACAATTGTATAAGACAATACTCGATGGACCGTAACGAATTAACACGCCACGCTAAAAAAACATCATTGTAGACATCTGTTCGATAGCATATCGACAGTCGACACGGTGTAATTTTAGGGTTTTATATACAATCGTTACATATTTAGATGTACTAACAAAGTACAAATATTGCTGCTGTTTAATGAAAATAATAATAAAATATTATGTTACTGCTAGTTTAAATGCATGCACACGTTCGTGAATGTATTTTGCGACCGACTGACTGGATTTAGATAAATTTAGCACAAATAGACTATAATAGTCTGGAATAGCACATAATTGTACTTTATAAGACATCAATTTGTAATTTTTAAGTTTTTACACATGAGCGAAACCCGGGAATCCAGCTAGTTTCCTATAATTCAATGTGAATAATGACTAATCGCGAGAAACTCATGTGACACATTCCAACTTTTAATTAGTGTGACTAACAGTGATTCAACTCAACCCTCACCACTAACTCCATAAGAACGCCTGGAAAGAATACGTCAATTGGAAACCTTGTAAACTATGGCGACATGACCCATATTGTCACCATAATGACAATAGTTCGGCAGTTCCTCTACCAATTTCCCTGACTCCAACTGTTGCCATTTCAGCGGGTCTTCCTTACCCTCTCTACCTAATCTCAAGGGAGACGAATGTACTCGTAGCTCCACAGGAAAATAATAAATCTTAGAATATTTACTGCTATTAAATTTATTTCATGAACACTGATTAGTAGATAGATAGATAGTAGAGAGTAAAATTTGGTTAATATCAATTTAACGAGCGCTCGACAAAATATAGTCAACATGCAGAACTAACACTGATGGTCTTCATATATTTTTTTTTAAATTGGAATATTCTTTTTTTTTTTTTTTTTTTATATACACAGGACACGTCAATTTGACTTCACCTCGCCTGATGTTAAGCTAAAGGCAAAGTCTCGGAAAGAGGGTCACCATCGTAAACATTTACCATGTTAACAGTGGTGGCACTCAGCTTGACGGCCTCATTAGATGCCTTTTGACGCCCCGCTTAAAGGACCCGGGACTGTAGGAAGAAGGAAACACGTGAGCTGGCAGGGAATTCCAGGTCTTAGTGGTGCGGCATAGGAATGAATCACTGAAACGCTTGGTTCTAGCAGGTATACTCTGCACCGTAAATGGATGACATCTTAGCCCTGCACGTGTCGTCCTGTGAAGGAAAGGGGAGGGTGGGACTAAAGTGCCTTAGCACAATTTGGCAAAAAACAACAGGATAATCAGATGGCTGAATGAACACCATTTGAATACTTTTTAGTGATTTCATGATTTGGCACTATGCAGCAGGAAGTGAGCTGTTCTCTCCTCCGTGTTTGGCCCTACGCCTACGATGTGAAAGGCAAGTACCTACTTGTCTTTAACGGAATGATGATAAGACTGCTTAATTTGACTTAACTTTATACTATCTAGAAAAAAATATTATTGTCTTTTTTATACGTAACTTTCGTTGTGGGAGGTTGAATGCCAATGACCTCAAATCAACAAACGATGGGAGCGCGGCTATGCCGGCTATATGTATACCCCACAAAGTGTTTTGAATTATGCTAACTAGTAGTCGCCCTCTGGTCGAAATTCCATTGTTATACTTATCTTTCTACACTTCTTTCCTATATACCTAAACTTGATATCAAATCCTTTTTCCTGCATACACAGGATAATACTTTATTCTTAGTTTTAGAAGATAACTGAGAACGTCAACAGATTTAAAATTCACTGCCATTTTTGAATACGAAAAACTATGCAATATTCGAAAATGTGTAAACTGCACATTGAAATAGAACTATTTTTATTAGATTCTATAGCTATCTAAAGAAGTCTTCCAGTGACTATGACTGCTGAAATGTCGGAATCAGTTATAATTCAATGTGTAACACCAGAATGAGACAGCGTCACACTTTCAACCGTCAGTGAATTAAAGTGTCACTAGTAGGACGATATCGTCAATGACAATGGTAGCTCACGTTGGTTAGCACGGATATAGCACCACTTTGAATTATAATGCGTATTGTCCCTCGCGCTGCGCCGGTTCGGGTGCATTGCACTACGTCGCAATACTTGTAATAGAAATCATCGATTTCATCTATTAAATCCGACTACAAGGTCGCAACGTAGAACAATCAGTTAATCAGGTAATAAACAGCGGCTATGTAGTTTTACTATCAGCAAAAATATGGCATCCTTCCACAGTTCATGAATCCTTAACACATCAAAACTGAAGTTTCAATAATGTCTGTGGGAAACGATTACGAACTTATAATAAAACAATATTGTAACTATTACCGTTGCGATAATTATCTTTCAGTGAAGTTAAAGTATTGTCGAATTGGCACTGGTAATATTGTTATCAATGTAACGTAAGTCAACATCAGTAGAAGTAAAGATAAGTCATGTAGAAGTGAGGATCAGCGGTATTTTGCATATTAGACGTTCGTTCCGTCCACACACATGTGCGCGATTTCACATGTCCTCAACTTTTCACAAAGCCGGGGGCAATGACTTTTTATTAGTTTTAAATAATTACCATTCTCATACTTAGGCATGGTTAAAATATCAACAGATGAGTTGGTACAAAGAAAGAATATGGTGAGTAATTTAAACGTCAGGAAGACATATTTTTCTACAATGTTAAATAATTTAGAATGTATTTTCAATAATCCTCATTTTCAATTGTTAATTTCTAAGAATTGTTGAACAATACAACTATTATAACTTTAAAAGGTTGATGCTTACCAATTTATTAACATTTGATGATATTCCATTCCACAAGGTTGCTTCTCATTAATTTAATCTACATAATAATATATAAACTAGAACTTACCTCTTCAGGTACCTTCTCAGATTCGCCATTTGTTTTGGGTTCTTCATCTTTCGACTTTTTCTCCTGTTTGGGTTTGTCTTTTCTGCTAAAACTGATCGATCTGAGCGACCATTTCTTCTTGACCTGCCCATGACATGCTTGTGTTAATAACATGAATAATAAAATCGGCACACTCATGCGATAATCAACACGCGTTAGATGTTGTTAACTATACTAAATAAAACAGCTGTTTTTAATTATACACACCTTCTCCTTCTTAGGTTTTTTGCCTTCTTCTGGCGTGGGAGTAGATTCTCCATTCTCCACTTTTTGCTCACTTTCTCCATTTGTTAAAGGAGCGACTTCCTTTTCTTCCTCTTGCTGTTTCGTTTCTTTCTCAGTAGTAGCATCTTTTTCATTTTCGGGGGTCCCACTATCAATATCCTTTTGTTTATCTTCCTATTAACAGTAGAAAACGGTTACATTATAATTATGGATGTCGTAATAAAAAATAATCTTGGTCATAGAGTCTAATCTAAATACCCTCTACAAAATAATGTGTTTTCCCGGTATAGGTACTTAGTGCATTTATTTTCCCAGTCACGTTGTCTAGAGTTTGCGTGTCGTTGGAAAATCGATAGCGGCTTAGTCATCCCCTTGTATTAAATTACCGGAGTACGGGTAAAGTGTGTAACAACGATATTTATAAATAAAGTACCGAGCACCATAACATACCTACCTACCTACCTAATGATATTTAGTAAAACCAAAGAAACATTAAGAATTAAACTTTGTGGAATATTTATATACGTATTAATTGTATGATTTGTGATCGACATGGTCATATACATTGATAGTATAACACTCGCCGGGATACATCCGTGATCATGGCGCTTGAAACAGTGCCGAAATATCGGATCCTTGAAAATTATAAGAAAAATGGTACATATCCCGGCGAGTGTTTTACTATCAATACATATTAATTATTCTACATAACTATTTTGCTTTCATCTTAATAGGTTGACGATAAATTGCTTGGGCACTTATCTGTTTGGTAACTATAAAGCGAGAAATGTAAACAAAGAACTCGTTAAACAGTAAATCGTTAATTAATCAATAAAGTCAAACATAAGATCCTCTGGAACGAATCCTATCCTGCTCTGTAGTTATCATTTGTATTATGTGTCATTCCTTAAGAATTTGATCATTAAGATTAAGTATCCGGAATACCAGATAAAAAGACCATAAAGTTATGTATGATATAAACACCGAAATTCTGCTACGTCTGGAGTTACGATAAAGATATGACTTAGTTATACACAACATCATATCTTAACTAGAAGCTTTATCGTTACAGGAAATTGTGGGAAGCAATTCTGCAATTGTCTCGTCATAAGAAATTCCTGTTAATTGTTTCAATGTGGAATGTTGGAATGATAAACGCGTCATACTCGAATAACAATGTTCTATTCTAACAATTAGTGACATAACTTATTAATTCTTCCACTATACTCCGTCCATTATATTATTGTATTTTAGACAGCTCACTGACAGTGGTCGATATAACTTTGTTCTAGCGTCAACACCTGAAAATTGTAACAAAAATTAGACGCCAATACGTCATTTTTCATTGACATCGTCACGTCAGCCAGAAAGCAATTTTAGGGATGTAGTTAGTCAATCGACAGTGTTTTTATTATAATAACTTGAAAATGTCAGAATTGATATCGACTACAGAAAATATATTTTTTAAAATATTACATAACTGCCGATTTTTAATAGATTTCTGAACAACAAATTCGGATGTTTGATTTGTATGATTTTTACGGAAAAATGATTTTTGTAACTCCGCCATTTGTGGACGGATTGTCAAAATTCTTTTTTTGTTTGAAAGAGGTTTATTCCAAATGGTCCCATTTAAATTTCATAAAGATCTGATGATGGATTTCAGAGACAGGCCACGGAACTCTTCAATAAATACCAGGAAATCAGCATGCTGGAATATTCTTCTAGAAGTCAATTGTTTTGTTTTGGAGATTAGCGTATGCGTTATGGCCCACAATCGTTTTATATTACATTTGTAAACTGTACAGACACGAAATATCTAAGTAGGTACTACTTTATTATTACGTTTAGAAAGATAATAGATTTTAGTTCCACATGAAATCATTTATAACATTTATCATAATATTTTCATATATCGTTTTTTTTATCGAGGTTCTTAACTTTGTCGATATTTTAAATTTTCATGCAATCACTACTTTCATCTGTCTAAAATACAATAATATGATGGACGGGGTATAATTGTTAGTCTGTCTAGCCTAGAGAACGAGAAATTTAACTTTTGATTTCCTAGGATGAAAAATCTCTGGGATTTAGTGTACATCTTCCGATGAAATTTTGGAATATTAAGATTACTAGTCGGTCGTCTAAAACACCTCAATCATGTGAGTAATCAGTTAAAAAACCGTCTACTGCTCTTTACTAAAATTGAACCGTACCCAAACAACAATTATATTATAAAGTTTGTTACAATAAGCAAACCATGAGTGCCATGACGTAGAACGTTTGTAAGAACCGGTACGTTCTTGCTCTTGAATACAAATAACTGTCTGTTGAATGGAGTATGTCTGTCAAAATGCGTGAGTACATTACCGTGTCGTGTATGTGAGCATCGCCGTTGAGCTGTGGTTTCAACGCGTCGGCGTCGGCCAGTGGCTCCACGCGACCCTCGCCACCCGCAATCGACGCCGCCACTTCACCGGCACTCTCCGCCTCCTTGCCGCTTATGTCGACCGAGCGTTTGCTCTGCTTAGCACCCATGCTTTTTGTTGGCCTGTAAATTAGGTTAATTTTTATAAATAAATAAAAGAGACTTAATTCTAGATGGACTGACAACCTAAAAGAGGTAGACGATCGGCAGAAATGGCGCACATTGGGAGAGGCCTATGTCCAGGCAGAGGACTGCAATAGGCTAATTGATAGATTCTGATTATAATATGGAAACGATCGAGTTCAGAAATAGAAATACCATGACAACGTACGCCACTCAACAGTTCTAATTTTATATTCTACAAATACTACTATCCACGGTTATCCATTTCCGTTCGTCTGTTTGTCTATCAATTTTAGAATAGCGTACGTGACTTTAAATACTAACTATCCATAAACGTAAGTTTTTATAATAACAACTTGAAGGCGCCTTGAATTGTTTCTTTTTTATTATCATTTCTACCTCCTCTGTTTAGTCTTCCGTTTCTCCTTAGTAGATTTACGAAACTATTTGCAAAACTTCTGCAGTTATGTACATATTTATCATAAAAATCATTATCTAAAAAGTAAAATAATTGTTTATCTTTTCTTTAGTTAGTTGAATTACCTCCCTACTTCCTTTAAGATATGTATTATTTTGTTGAAGTTTAAGAAGTTGTATCACCAAAACGACAATTAGTCAACAAGTTTATAGTGAGGTGTTCGGGTTGAGCTCGGGGGGTGTAGAATCAAGGTAATTATTATTCTATCGATGAGGCACGTCTCATCTGCTGTCTTATACTTGTATTATGTAAAACTCCAAATATATAATTATCGATCAGTCGGATCGGAATTGGTCTGACTACAGAACTCGATGTCGCAAGCCAGTAAGTATGTCGATAAGGTTAGATAGCAGTATTTTAATGAAAATCTAGATGTTTATTACCGCGACCAAACGTCATGACATAGCATAATGTCCTTTCCTATAACCTAACCGATATTTTCTTTACTTATCAAGGTGGCCGCGCATATTCAAACTTACGTATATCCGTAGTGAATATCAAAATAAACAAAAAATATTATATTATGTCATACATAATACATGATGTGACATTAAGTGACATGTTTCGCTGATATGTGGAGTTTTGGACTGACATGCGAATTGCTTTGCCCAGTATGGTAAGGATAGCTCCCATTAAAGAAAAGACAGGCACATGTGTGTCAATTTTATACCGTTTGGAGCTAAACACGAACCGAAAGAAAAGATATAGTTGACCAATTGCTGAAATTGTTCTGATAGTATTATCATAGGGTAATGTATTCATCTCTTATCTTTTTCATAATAAATCTATACAAATAAATAAAATTGGAGTGTCTGTTTGTAATATTAAAATAACCGCTTTCTACTACATGCATATGAATATACGGTACACATACCAAAATATATATTTTTAAATTTTTTGTCTGTCTGTCTGTCTGTCTGTCTGTTTGTTTTGGCTAATCTCTGGAACGGCTGGACCGATTTGGACGGGACTTTCACTGGCAGATAGCTTATGTAATAAGGAGTAACTTAGGCTAAAAAAAAACTGATTTTTTTATTAAGTACATTCCACGCGGACGAAGTCGCGGGCACAGCTAGTATTAAATAAATACCTCGAGAACCATATCCTAAGATTAGCGCGTCCCAACCCAACGAGCACTACAGATTTATATTATTTTATAGCAAATTACATTATCTACATGTTTAGTATACAAAATGTTATAATTAGCACTTAACAGAGTAATAACACTATCACTTTACTTGTTTTCTGGCCATTCCTTGAAGATATCGCAATTCTTCATGTTCCTCAATTAACATAAATTGTGTGTTAGTTTTTATAACGTACATTATTATGTTTTACTGAAAATTACAAACTACCTAATTTAAATTTCATTACGTTTTATTACAATTTTTTATTTACTTTGCTATGTTGTATTGCAGGTTTGTATGTATGTTCAAGTCAAATATTGCAATAAAGCACTAGGTTCTCGTAACGATTCGTTGTCATTGACCTTGCAGTTCCTTAATTATTAAAATGTGACATTTATACAATCGTTTTGATACAAAATACGCTCCTAAATAACTCATTCGATGGCAGTTAAAAATAAATAATTCAGGTACGAAGAACCAAATTGGAATACAAAGCACGTCAGTGGGTCACGGTGCTGGTAACACGCCCGAAATAAATGTTAACTGCCGCTCAAAATAGTATCTCAACGAAAGTGCAACACGATGCATTGCTAGTCTTTTTAGTTAGGTACAAGGTGTTGACTCATACCGTTAATACAAATTACGCAGCACATACTACCTACAATTCTGCTAATAATATCTCGAATGAACAATAAAACTTAACACAACACTGATGATTCACTGAAATCTGCTAACCAGCTCGTCATAATTATGTTAACTTAACAAAAAGAACTGTTTCATGAGTATTAACGAATGGTACAGTCACGTCCTATTTTTAATTAACGCATAACATAATTTAACTCACAATACTCACAGATAACAGGAAACGAACTACTACTACAACGTATAAAACGAAACTGAGAGTGAAACAAACCACGTATGGTTATTGTATTGTTCACATTGGTCATTAGCAGTGAACTGAATTCCTAGCGCTTCGTTGCTTTTATCGTTCGTTATCCCATTAATTACATTCAACAAATATATTTAAATAGTATTATCATTAGTCACACAGGACTAGGACCCTTTATCTTAAGAGCAGACACTGAAACAACAAAATAATGGCAGTGCCATACAATTAGCAAGATATTCTTATCTATGCCATTACCAGTAACGATAATATAGTTCAAACTTATCGTACCATTATGGTATTCCTTACAAGATTTAGTTGTGTATTGAGATATTATAACAGAATTGGTAACAAAATTTTTAAATCTACGGCCTCAAGATCGATATCTAATATCGATCTTGAGGCCGTATAAAATTGTATTAAAATTGTCTTAGCGTAGTCTCTGTTAACTGGCTATCTATTATGTTTTATAGAATAACAATTACACATACCAACATATCCTTTGTCCTTGATTGTATAGAGAACGTTGCGCAGAGAGCGTTCATCATGTCATGATGGGAAGTTATTTTAAATTGGTTTACGCGTTGAGGTTAATGACCTCCGTATAGTTCCCCCTCTCTCTTACATTCGAGTTTTTTTGGGCTCAACCAGTCAACCCAAACTGATTATTGTCGTCGATACAATAGGAGGCACTTTTAAGTAGGGCTGTTTCGTTTTTGAAGAGCTGAGGTGTATCGATGACCTTGATTTGGGTGCGCTCAAGGTCGACGGCTTCGCCAGTAGAACCACCAGTGTAAATGAAAATTTGTAACGTGTCTGGCGCATTATTGGATGGCCGGCAAAAGTGACATAACATGATAAAGCCCAAAGAAATGTAGAACGAAAATAGCATCTAGCCTCAGGGCTTTTCAAAGTAACAGGTGAAAGTGTGCCCCCTGAAAGGTTAACGATGGGTTCATATTGTCCAATCTGTTCATCAAACCAATATCTAACATCTATTAGTTATAAAGCCTGCCATTTATCGTAGAAGAGACATCAAAGTAGCCCCTTCAAAAGAGGTTAAGCCTCATTGCCAGAAAACAAAAAAAAAACCAACAAACCCCGTTCGGATTGTGCTGAAAGCATTTTTTCAGAGGATACAAAACTTAGGTAAATCATACCCAGTAGTGAAACTATGTATTGTAGAATGATAAATAACTTGAGAAGAATCAATTCTTGCTATAATACAAATGCGACATTCCTACCACTAAATTTGTATTCCTATTACGCAGTGTGTTATATAAAATCCCAATAGATGTTTACCATACATTAATGGAGTGTGGTACGCCCGCATCGAATCTACAACGAAGCACTTCGGTTTTGAATCTAAGTCGGACATTGAATGTGCCTATTAGTTCATTGTTGGTTCATCCCTAAATGTAGGAAAATAAATAAAATGCTACTGAAACACTCAGCTGCTATTATCATGGATCAATCCTTGAAAATATCATCTCGTTCGTTATTCATGGTGCTGAGCGATGCTTCAACTTGACCTTCCAATAGGAACACGAATATCTTATTAGAACCGCCAAACCGCGCGTCCAATAGAAAATCAACCGCTGACACTTCAGGAATTACCGCTGGCTGTCAGTATCGTACAGTATTTGAATAACATGATAATTACGCCAATAATCTTCGAAGATTCGCGTTTCTTTATTGGCTTATTCGAAAGCTAAGCAGGTTTTTCGTAACTGCCGGTCATTTGCATTTGGCCATGTGGCCATTTATTCTATTTATAATATATAGTAGATAAAGCCTTTTTTTATTATGTATATGTGTTAGATAACTTATATGTATGGGGCCCCGTCAATATCTTCGAGGCTCAAGCCAATCTCCCATGATGAATACGCTTGCCGATTGATAAAATAGATTTGCTGGAATGTGAATGGAACAAAAGGCCCAAACATAACAGTCGGGGCTTCCCGGTATGTAAAACAAGCGTTAAATACGTCAATCCGCAATAGATAGGTACCACAACTACCACATAAAATAAAATGTACAACATACAAGTAAGATACTATGAACTTGAAACAATAATTGCGAGTTATAGACCAAAGCTGTACATTCACAAATATCATCAGTAATCAGTCAACAACACTAGGGTTAACTATACTGTTAAAACAGTATAATACTGTTTTTCACTATATTTATACTGTTGAAAAAAAATAGAGTATCTAAAATACTGTTTTAGCTATATAAAAAGCCCCTTAGAGTAGTATCAACTTTATTTTAATCAATTATATTTCTGCATGCAAAAGAGAATTGTCGAAAAATATAGAGCCTGCTTAAAAGAGTTTTATGAAATAAAAGTACAAACGGGTACTCATTGTGTATCTCTTCTACGGGCAGTAGACACAATAATTATTCATTCAATCATATATTCATTCAAAAAAAAAATTACTAGTTACAGATTAGTGTTGGTTTTTTTGGATGTTGATTGTCCAATGATAAAAAATCTTCCTAATTTTCTATTTGCCAGTAACATATAGTACAAGAAAAAGGCCCAGGAAGGGTTCCGTAGCAGCAAGTAACAAAACAATATAAAAATGTTTTATTTTAAATTATTTTTGACTTAATTGAATGAAAAACGAAATTGCTTGATATTTTCTGAAGTTTACGCGAATGTCACTCATTGAAATAAAACCACTTTTTACGGATTCTATCGCGATATATTTGTTATTATTACTTTTAAACCCGACGTTTCGGCTGCTTTGCAGCAGCCATTTTCGCGGTGTAAAAAGTGGTTTTATTTCAATGAACGAAATAGCTGTTTATGACGTATTGCGCGCAAACCATTCAGTTTAGAAAAAAAATAATGTTAGAAACCTCAATAGAGTTTTTGAAGACCTATCTATAGAAACTGATACTATCTATAGGGTTTGATGAAAAAAATATTTTGGTTTTCGGTTGTATGGGGGACCCCCAAAATTTATTGCATTTTTCTATTTTTGTATGAAATTCACAGAATACATCTACTACTAAGTTTCAACAGAATAGGCCTTAGGTATAGTTTCGGAGAAATGTGGCTGTGACATACGGACAGACAGACGGCAGACAGACAGACGTACATGGCGAATCTATAAGGGTTCCGTTTTTTGCCATTTGGCTAAAATTAGCACCAAGAGGACTCAAAATTAATAAGTTCTGCGAGAAGTTTAAAATACTGTTCATTTTCCTAAAATACTGTTTAATATACATCTCAGACCTAAATATATACTTTTTTCTTGAAAAGGAATAAAGATCATTATTTTAATACAATTATATTGAAGCAGTGCATACATACATGTGTGCGAGGGGCGCAGCACGTGCACCGAGAGTGGAAAATCGATAGCAGCGGCCAGTTGCGGATTTAAACCACAAGTAACACAGTACCCTGTCATATGAGCAACGGGAAAAATTATGTTACAACTTATTATTCTATGAAATACTATTAGTTTAAGACAGTTAAACTCCAAGAGTAACATTTGGCATTACTGAGTAGGTAAATCAATGTTTGGTATAATTTTTTTATGAGAAAGTGAAGGAAGCTTTCACACAGAAAATAAAAACAGTTTCTTTTATATTCACACTGTTATTGTCAATTATTTACAACCAAAACAAAGCCTCTTTGATAAAATAACATCAATCATAATACCTATTATAAATGAGAAAGTTTGTGGGGATGGATATTGCATGTGTGGATATTTGTTTTGTTTCTCGCAAAAACGAGATATTGATGGCATTTTGTACACATCCATGTGCAATTATAAAAAATGCTTGTCAAACTGCAAACTTCGTAATGTGAAGTCTATTGACAAATGGAAGATCATGACCGGAACCGGACCATGGCTACACAGCTGCCATTTATAAAAATAACAGGTTAACGCACTAGCAGCCTCGGCATCCTCATATCGACAAACACGTTTTTTGCATTTTCTGCAGTTTTGACAAAATATCGGAAGCATTTAAACGTACATGGCCATAGCTTTTATCTTCTCCTGGGAATCGATTAAATTACAGAATAATAGCGAAACATGTCGCCATTATGAACTGATTAAAGTAACACATACGAAAGATAACTTCTTTTATTGGTCAATTGCTCACTTAAGCTAACTATTGATTCCGTAGTAGAACCATTGTTAATCGTTTAGTGGGGTCCCACGGTTCATATATGATGAAGTGGTAATAGTTCGGTTCATTGATGTTTTTAGTAGAATGAATACGTCTGTCTACCCTTCGAAATACGGAGTCTAAATCTTGTTTGATAACTGGCAAAATATACCAATCCGAATCAAGCAAACTACTTTGACAATATTCTGCAACATCATAGTCTGTTCAATTTGATAGTATTGTAGATTATGTCCAAGAGAGTATGATGATTCTGAGGTGGAACAAGCCTGAAACCGGCGGAAGAGATAAATTACGGAGATAAGTTGCTGATGTCTTAAAAATAGCCGTCCACCTGCTTATACTCTTTTTTTGTTCTTTTTTTATAAATGCGAAACCTTCCGGGCACCAAATCGTGACAAACCGGTTCTGTTGAAATAGCATCAACTATAACCGCATTGTATCCAAAACTAGATCTATTGCCAATTTGCTTCACGGGCATCGGGCATACCAGACGCCCGTGAAGCAAAATGGACACTGACTTCTAGATCCTGGCTTAGCCACTACTATTAACGACCGTTTCTTTTCAGGACAGCAAGATTCCTTATGTCTACAGAGAAGCTTGCTCGTGATAGGAGAATGGCAGGCTGCTACTGACTTGACTGCCAATATTTATAGAGGTTTGCAAGAGTAAGAAGCCACTCCAGTCTCTTATGTTGATCAGAGTTGCTGCTTGATAGAGTAGAAAATTGCACCATCCAATTGTCATTCCAGTCGTGCCGTGATGGCTATGGTAACCGCTTACCATCAGGGGACGCACCAATTATTTTAGGACTACACTATTTTGGGATATGTAAAAAATTATAAAAATATTCTTCATGCATGACACAGAATGGAATATAGGTACATATCTGGTTATTTAGAAGACGCGCAACCAAAACCTGTACCTAACAACTTTTGCGGTCAAGGAACTTAAAACATTTGATACCTAGGACGTAATGAAAACATGGTGTTTAAATTCTATATAGGTAGCTACGTATACTGTAAAATACAGGATACGAAACCTTATAAAAAATAAGGCAACACTTGTGCTATGGATCTTTTAAATGACAATGTTAGACGAAAAGGTATAACAATATTTATAATAATAAATGAAGCTTGTTGGGATAGGTACGATAGGTATACCTCGGGACACGTATCTTGGAACTAAATCGTGAGACAAATGAGGCCATTGTTGGTGCACTGTTTGCATAAGCTATGATTGGTGAATTTGAGCTCGACCACCGCCGCACCATCCCGTTCTATCCTCAAAAGACACCCGAGACATGTGTACTGCGCGTAAAGAGCTCGTTTTGAGCACATTTTAGGTCCAAGATATTATATATCCCAAGCAATAGTTTAAATAAGCGTGCAAAAAAAAAAACTACGCGAATACTCCCGCAGGGCATTTTGTCCTTCGTAAGTACGATGGAAAGGAATGTGCAGCAATATGAAGTTAATGGAAGATACGGTAATTTTTTACAAGTTAATGAATCTGATGATAAAATTTGACTTTAAACATGGAAATAGTAAGTAGCGCCTTCATATTTTACAGAAAAAATATACTTTCGCGTGCGGTGGGATACAATGTTAATTTCTGGGTACGTACTAGGTAAAGGTAGTAAACAAGTACACAATCACTCTGATGTTGTAGTGATTATCGTAACACAAATGTTAGCAGCGCGGTTTTATCTGCCTAGAGTCGAGAGGAAGGGAGGGCGATTTATGAAAATGGGAGAAAGGTAGGTAATATAGGAAGGGGAGTAGGGTAAATCACATGGCATTGACGAACCGTGCAAAACAGCAGTCTGCAACCGTTTATTTTTCGTTCAGTGTGGTGCTTCCCCATAAGTCGGGATAGCCCACTCGTAGAGGGATAAATTCAATTTGTTAAATCCATCACGTTTTTAACTTATTGGCCTTTTTTCTAAACACTGTGCCTACCTAGTAAATAGCAAGAAAATAGTTAAATTGAAATACTTAAACGCTATTTGCAATTACGTTTTATGAGGTTTTTAGAGACAAAAAATATAATAAGGCACGTCTCTAAACGTAAATGAGAACTGATTGTTAAGGAAGTCTTCAGTATTTTAGAAATGCCTAATCAAGGATTTATCCAGCTTGGTATTGATTTGGTTAGTTACGAAATTAATTGATGATTGAAAGGTTGTAAAAATAGAGCATATGGGTAGGTATCTACCTACCTAAACTTTTCATTTCAAGTTCAAATTTAATTTCGATTAGGTACTTATCACATTATAGTACGGATCTCACACATCCTATTCCTCAATCACAGAAAAGGAACTTATAAACGTTACAAAATACTTAACGTCAGTTATGTATTACGGATTCATAAATTTGATTTAGATCCAATTTATAAGAATCCCGTAATGCTTGCTATCTAACCCTCGGCGCAAAGGAAATCAACAAGAAGTAATGCACTAAAGGATACAAACTATAGTTAGTATCTGATACACAAAAGGGTGTGTTGTTATGTTGAAGTTTCACAAGTTTCCATGCTTAAATTAATTTGATTCGTTTGTCATTGTTTAACCAGTAGGTAACGCCCGAATATATATTAGGAAATTTACGTGGTACTTATTTCATCAATCACGTCTACATTAGTTTAAATCTAGCTTGAAATTATAAACTCACTGCAAATTGAAACATCTAAGCACGACACACCTAGGGCACCCTTGTACTGCAGATTACTGTCTCCCCCAGTCAGTTACTCAAACGATGAATCATCGTTCCGATGTTAATCACAAAGAACTTATTTGCCGGAATAATATTGTAGTGCTTAGGGTACCTATCACCCCCAATAAAAAATACACAATAACTTCATTGAGACAGTAGCTTTAGTGTAAACCTTCATTAAATTATTTAATTGACCCTTTGTAAGTAGGTAGGAGATAATCCAAAACTTGATGTGGTGTACCTCCACAAATATGACAATTCTGAAGAGATGCACTCTACGAGATAAAAGGGTAAATGCCCCAATACATAAAAGATGCAGATCTAAGTTATTCCAAGTTTATTATTCTGAGAAGGAACAATTTGGAATGCAAATAGGTACCTATACCTCGTACTTAGGTGCTTGCCGATGCTGGAATAATTTGTGCACCCGGCTTGTTATCTCGTCCCAATGAAACTAAAAAGTAGTGAAGATAGTTATGACAAAAACTAGTACTAAATTACTGCTTACCTTAAGGCTTTTCAGTCCGAAAATTAATGTCAAAGAATTTACACTCAAATACGTAAAATATTCACTTCCAGCACTCACAGCTCAACACAATATGGCGGCACAGGACGACGAAATCCCCACCTAGAAAATAATTCAAAATTTAACTTGCCTGTGATTGGCGCTTTTAACCAAGACGCTTCAATGCTACCAATCTTAAAAGTTGGTACCAACGTTAGTGAGTAAACATTGTTCGATACATTATTTTTTTCGTTGAGGTTGAATAGGTTGAAGCTAGGAATGCTAGGATTAGGATTGAAGAATAATCTGTGGGTTAACTTAAGTATTTTATTTATGTCTATGGTATTTCCAGATTCAGGAACACAAGTTTACCAAGTAGTTGGATTTTTTTTTTTTTTTTTTTTTTTTTTTTTTTCTATCGTATTTATTTATTTAATTAATAATTTTACAATTAGTTACATAACATTAATTTATCCTAAAATTATAATAATAGTAGTCAAGTAGCCAGCCATGCTTTTGTCACGTAAATAACCCACCCCGGGTCGTGTCTGGTGCAAAGGAGCCCAGAACACTGGCCGCATTTCCGCGTTGGATCGCAATAGCTAGCCTTTGCACCAGGTACGATCCGGAGCGGGAGTCACCAGTCTTTTCTCTTAATCGCTGACCTATGTCAGCCACCAGTTTTTTCGCTTCTATGCCCCAACTGCCCATGGTCTCAAACGCGACCGGTACCACGATATATTGGGTTGGTTAGTTGGTTAAAAATAGTTGGATTAAAAAAAATTAAATGAGTATAATAAAATCTAAAAAATGTAAAAGATAGTTTCCAAAAAATTGCATTTTTATTTTTATCATTTCAATTGATGTTGACAGATCAAGAATCGAGACTGAATTTTGAACAGATTTACCGCTTTATCATATATACACTTTTCCTTCAACATAGGCATTTTATCGACAGTGTTGACTTTTGGGTACTTTACTTTTTTTGGCGTCAATAGTAAACATGTTCAAAGTATATCAATAACTTACATAATTGTAACATTTACACCTATTAAACCTAATAAAAATCGGTAACCTCAAGAAAAATCTTAAGAAGCAACACGACCGTATTTACCGGCCTACATTATTTTTGCTTTCAACTGTCACCAATTCACAATTGCTTTGGATAATGTTGCGAATTGTCCCACATGTGTTAAACATGACATTAGGCATCTTTTAAGTCAATAGGCGTGGAAATAAAATGGTTACTTTTCTAAAACTAAAGGGATCTTTTCAAAAGTGTCTACTATTGAGTCAGTGTCTACTATTGGTGCTTTTACCTTACATGTTTTTCGCAACAATTCTTCATAGTCTAAATATATACAGGGTGTAATCAGGGTGTGTCCAGGTCATTATTTCGTGACTATTACAGATATCAAAAAACTTTAAACTGATATTGAAAGTACGTTACCTAATGAGTAAAATGACATCTAAACTTTTTAAAAACCAAACGAGAGGTATCTAAAATTTTGACATTAAACACTCCCATAGATTTAGTATGAGATTAGTAGAAAGGTCTTAATGTCCTTATTTTAATAGAATATTTTAGCTTAGTACTGATATTAAAAATAATATATATGTTGCGTGAGATCCGGGGATCTGGCAGGCCAAGGGGTTGCACTGTTATTGGCTATTAAACCATCAAAATTGACGTCGCTTCGAACATCTGCTTTGAATACAATTAATTAAAATATAGTTTTATTACTCTGTTAGGTTAATAAACAGTTTCCTTTAATATCAGTTCTAAACTAAAATATTCTTTTAAAATAAGGACACTAAAACTTTTCTACTAATCTCATACTAAATGCATGGGAGTGTTTATAATCAGCTCGGCGAACCTTGATCCCTATGACAGTTCATACTAGTGACGGGTCGTGTCGATATATCGCAACTTTTTATAGGCAAAGGCGTGACTTGCATTCAGCCACATCGATAAACATGTTTTTAAAATATAATCTACATTACTATAATTATAATGCTTGTTATATTTACAAGTATCCGTGTATTTGTATATGGGGTTGCCAATATTCCGATGCAGAGGTAACATGGTCGGACTGTATAATTTTAATGTGAATTAAAATTTTAGTTATAGCAACACTATCTGATCTGTCACTACGCTAGTACTGTCAGTTCGCTACGCCAGTACGAGTGCTAACGCCTTGTATGCGCCACGTGTTTTGTTGTGTCAACGGAATTCTTTGTTTATTACTATTGTTGTTTTCTGTTTTTGTTATTGTTGCTGTTTTGTTTTTGTTGGTGTTTCAAAATGCCGAAAAGACTGAGAAAAACTGTACTCAACAGTGAAACGCGGGAGTTTGTTGTACGCTTGCGTGACTATTTTGCTCGCGAACTACAAAATGGCGGACCTTTGTTGCCACTTGACAACGTACGCGACCGTGTTGCTGATGCTTTGGGAATTGGCAAAGCTACCGTTTCCCGAATTACAAAGGAGAAGTTCGGCGAATCGTCGATGGAGGAGAACAAATTATCAACTCCAAAGAAGAAAAAACATAATAGGGCACGACCCGTAACTAACCCCGATGATTTCGACATGGCAGCGATACGAAACCATATTTACGGCTATTATTTTCGAGGTGAACTGCCGACTTGCACAAAATTATTAGCGTCGCTGAAATCGGCTGATTTATTTAAAGGTGGATTCACTTCTCTCAGACAGGTTATAAAAAAATGTGGATTTCGTTATGGGAAGTGTGACAAAAGAAAAGTGATAATGGAGCGGAAGGACATTGGATTGATGAGGTGTGATTTTCTACGACAAATAAAAAACATCGAGAACTGGGACAAGGTGGTTTATCTGGACGAAACGTGGCTCAACGCCAATCACTCAGTCTCCAAAACATGGACAGACGACACAGAGAAATCCTGTACCAAAGCACCAGAAGGCAAGGGCCAGCGTTTGATTATCTGCCACGCTGGCACAGCCAAAGGTTTTGTACCTAACTGCTTGTGGGCCTTCAAATACGTGAAAACAAGTGATTATCACGAAGAGATGAATTTTGAGAATTTCAAGAAATGGTTCACAAAACTATTAGACAATTTAAACGAGCCCCACTACATTTTAATGGACAACGCCCCATACCACTCTGTGCAAATTAATAAAGCGCCTACCGCGAACAACAATAAAGGCGAAATAATAGAGTGGCTGCAAAACAATGGTGTGGCAGCTAATACTCAAATGCTGAAAAAGGAATTAGTTAGATTGTTGAACCTTCATAAACAGCAAACAAAGAAGAAATATTTCTTGGATGAGATGGCAAAATCAAAAGGGCACACCGTGATTCGGCTACCGCCCTACCACTGCCAATATAATGCAATCGAAATGATATGGGCGCAGATCAAAGGTGGGATGATTTGTATTTATTTTAACATGTTTTTATTTAGGTCACTGGTGACTGTCTAGTCGGCTAGTACTATTTAAAGCTATTTTATTTCACTAGCAAATTGCATTTTTATTTTTATCCATGTGCTTATATCAATTACACACTTTTAACGTACAAAATTATGTACTTATAATGTACTTACCCCGATCTCGCTCTTTGACTTTGCATCATTTTCAATCTAAACCATTATTGTTTCAGGTTGTGCAGCCAGGCTTAACACCACTCCACCATTCACAGCTAATAAAATGCTTACGTTGCTACAAGAGGCATGTAGTCAAGTGATTACGGACAATTGGAGGAAAGTGGTTGAAAAGACGAAAAAACTATGCTTAGATGATTGGAATCGAGACGTGCGATACGACAATATAGTAGACCAGCCGTTTTTAATAAACATAGGAGAAAGCAGCTGCAGTTCGGATTCCGAGTCTGAGACGCAATCGGTGACACCATTGTCAGATTCAGATTAATGTATATTAAAAAATCATAAATAAACCGCTTTTGTTTTATTTGAGTAGGTATATACAATAAATTTGTTAAATCTCCTTTATTTTATTATCGCAAACAACTTAAATGATTATAAATCTGACACTAAGAGCGTAGGTGCTCTATTGATGTATTTTGTACACTCGTTTCCATTTTCGATATTTGTTTATCGATACTTTTCCGCACTAGTCGATATCTTCCAAACGGAGTAACTTTTGCAGGACGTCAACGTAAAGTCTGATTGAGATAATTTCTTGTAAGTGTTAATAATTATTATAATTCCAACGGGATATTATTGTAATTGCATATATCTGCCTAAAATTAATAAATATCATTTTTAGACACCGCCAATTCGATTATAATATAACGGTGACGCTACTACAAGGTTGTGTCGTGGGAATAACTGTCAGTGTCATAGGGATCAAGGTTCGCCGAGCTGATTATAATGTCAAAATGTTAGATACCTCTCGTTTGATTTATAAAAAGTTATTGATGTAATTTTACTCATTAGGTAACGTGCTTTCGATATCATTTTAAAGTTTTATAATATCTGTAATGATTACGGAATAATCGCCTGGATACACTTAACGATTACACCCTGTACATATAACTCAAAGGTGACTGACTGACTGACTGACATAGTGATATATCAACGCACAGCCCCAACCACTGGATGGATTGGGCTGAAATTTGGCATGCAGGTAAATGTTAGGATGTAGACATCCACTATGATAGGATTTTTGGAAATTCTACTACTAAAGGGGTAAATAAGGGATGGAATTTGGTATGAAAGTACGTCATTTTCAGAGCTAGATGCTCTAAATTTCATAAACCTGTGCCTTTTAAGAATTAAATGATCGCGTGAATCAGCGTTTTTTCAAAATTTTATATATACTAAGAGGGTAAAATAGGTGATAAACTTTTGTATGGAAAATTCGTCATTGTTAAAGTTAGAAGCATGAAACATCGTACCTACGTCTTCTGAGAATTTTTTTTGTAGCGATAACCGACATCCACGCGGGCGAAGCCACGAGCTAAAGCTAGTATATAATAAAACCATAATAAAACATGGCAATCTCAACATTTCTATGGGTTTTTCCTTTATGGCAAGTTTATGACCGTGTTCATCGGCCATAAACTTGCCATTGGATCAACGTTGGTACAACGTTGGTCCGGCCATCAGGGGGCCAACCACAAGCTTTTATAGCAGTATTATTTCAATCTTACTTCTCTTACCTCGATTCTACTAGAGCCTTATTAAATAATTTAAAACGACGTGCGTAAAGTTCAAAATTAAATGAATTTTTGCAGAGGGAATTAAAAAGTGTAATGAAACATTTTTAATTTAATTTTGGACCTTATAGCTTATAGCGTATAGAAATAAAATCTGAAATTTAATGCCCTTTTTTGCGGTGACTGTGTGACACCACAGTGGCCTAGCCTTAGTAGAATTGAGGGCCAGATAGCTGGTGCAGCGTGCTAAGATCATTTGATGTGTGCATGAAAAACCGACACTGTTCGGCAAGCTCGCCAGTGTTGGCGCAAACTACCAACATGCCGTAAGTACAGCTATAGTATGCTGTAGGTACACGTTGGTCGAACGTGCTGGCCCATTACATTGGCCGAATGTGTACATCCGCCTTTAAACATTTAGTTTTTTTCTCCCGACTGCGTCAGTAGGTAGGGTTAATGTGTTCATCAAAATCCGTCTTGATCGCGAAAATTCATAAATAAGTTTTCGATAATTTTCATCTTGAATTATTTATTTTTAATACTGCTTATTTGTATAATTAATGTTTATCAACGGGCAGGATTTATTTTTAAATATGGGCATTGAGTACCTTATCTACCTGGTACAGTGGGACGTTCAAAGGTCCGTATATGCTGTTATTAATAGAGTCCAGCCTGGTGATTGCTAATTATTCACCACTAAAAACTGTAGTGATCATGAATTTCTAAAAAAAATACAAGTATATAAAATGTTTCTATTTATGAGTTGAAACAAACACGTCTACTAGCGCTGCGCTGCAAAACATGTCATTAGTACTATATAGGCTAGATTTCATGCATACCTTAGAGAAAAAAATAGTATCAACTCCGTTATGTATTTCGATGTATAGTCAGTATTGCAACCTGTTGATTTTTCAAATTTGGCGCCTTTTTTGTACCAGTTTTCGTTGGCTAGACTCTATTGGTGTTTAAGACCAAGTGTGTAATAAAGTTATTTAAAGTAAAAGTATGAAACTTTTTGAAGATTTTCTCTGCAAAGTTTATGTCTGAATGTTGTTGAAGCAGTTAAAAAAGGATGTAATGACCACTCAGTCATCAATATATGTATATATATGATACCTATTATGATTTTGTTAGATTGAAGATTGATTTGCCCTTAAAGTGTCTACCATTTAATTTTTGAACACTTTCTTATAGATACCAATAGGCTTCTTCTAAGTCGATAATCTTGTAAACCAAATGGTGACTTTTCATAAAATAAAGGTTTCTTTTCGAAAGTGTCAACTATTGGTGCTTTTACCTTACCATGCTAAAAAAAGTCCGACGCGAACTGTACGTTTGCCCACGCGGAGCAGCTGATTCATTTCATAAATTAAATGGCTTAGCTATGGTCACTTACTATTTTTCAATGTGGTAACTGGTAGTAATAAAAAAAAAACAAAATGTCTATGGTATAATATGCATTGATGTCGCGTTGCCCTTGACTCTATCTATATAATTACTGTTTTTAAAAGTTATTTGACGAAAAATTCGAGAAATAGTTTGGCTAGACTTTGTTTAATACATAATAAATGTTATAAACCGTGTGTGCAGTGGTTCTTTAACTGGTGTGTTCTTTATTTTGTGTAGCGTCACCTGACTGAACTCATTGTCATTTCCCGCCATTGTGGCCTGTGGATTTATCATTACGGTGATTTTAAGTGTGTTCCTCCAATTTTAGATGAGGAATAAATAATTAGTGGACATAAGTGATGTCATTACACGGTAATGACGTTTGTTTGCTAGAAGTAGAAGATTACAACTTGTACGAAGAGGAGGCATCGGATCACGCTCTTACCAGGTATGAATAACCGGCGTGGTCACCGAATCCGTGCTTATTTGAGCTTGTTAATCCATTATATTTGTATGAACGGATTCTTTCTCATTTCATATTGATAATTTGCCTACATAACTAATAATTGATGTTTGCGCGGGCCATATGATGACGCTCACGCCCCGTGCCGGTTCGTAGTCAGCTGTTGGTCCGCCATGTTTGGTCAAATCGAATAGGCGTAGTAGGCGCCCCTACATACCGCAAATGTACTATCGAACATATGTACGCTCTAGCGTAAATAAAGCCATTCATGTTTTTTATGGCAAATTTCACTGTAAATATATACTATTTAAAATTCAATTAAATATTTATTTAAGCCCTTCTGTGTTTCACTATCATAATGTACACAATTCACTCAACATTAAGTGCAAATTTTAATGATTTAATTGATTTCTACAATAACATGTATTTTACTGTAGTGTAATATATTAGTGTATTAGTGTAGTAAAGTTACTATAATTACCTTAGACATAGATTCAGATATAGCAATCTTATTAGAATTGACTAAAGTATTTTGTCACTCAACAGTGAGAAACATTCAAGTTCTGGGAGTAAGACAATGGAGGCAGAGAAGAGGATTCGAAGAGAGATTGCAAACAGCAATGAGAGAAGACGTATGCAGAGCATCAATGCTGGTTTTCAAGCGTTACGCACACTGTTGCCTCGCCATGAGGGAGAAAAGCTAAGCAAAGTATGTATTTGATTGCATTACTAATAATTGGTAGGCATTAGTCCCAATTTCCAACAAGGAATCAATTAATATACAGTAAAACAGTATTTTCATTAAGTTTTACAAAGTTGGAAGACGACTTTCTATGTGCTAAATATAAAGCATATTTATTTAATAAAAGAAAAAAAATGACACGAGTATAAACCATAATTTTATGATAATATAATGAGATCTATAATTACATATTTTTGTGCCTATGATTAACTTAATATTTATGTTATTTACAGGCTGCCATATTACAACAGACAGCTGAATATATATATAATTTGGAGCAAGAGAAAACCAGACTACTATCTCAAAATTGTCAACTCAAAAGGTTACTCAACCAACATGAAGGTGGAGAAATTCCTTTGAAGAAGAGAAAAGGTGAAATTATTAGTCATGTTCCAGCAATTATACCTGATTCTACAGAAGATACAATTACTAATTCTCGATCGCCTGAACCTGTACCTGTGATATCTGTCACTAGTGCACCACAGAAAAAGGATACAGAGGGCAATGAATTGCGTATTCAGTTAGATCGTGAACGGCGACTCCGGCGCCACCTTGAAGAGCGTTTACATACCCTTGAAGGACAAATGTATCCCAATACTGCACATGAACTGGCTCGTCCAGTAATACATTTTGAGCAGACCGATGTGGCTGAATGTAAACTTGAAAGTGAGGAGGTTGAAGCACCACTTGTAGTAGCTGAAACTCCAGCTCCAGTGGTAGCTGCCCCATTATTGGAAGCAGCTATCAAAGCTGAGCCTCGCGTTGAAGTGGAAGTGCTACCAGATGCCTCTCATGATGGACCATCACGCTTGTATCTAGCAAGCACAAGTCGGCAGAACTTAGAAACTATTGTGGAGGCCATTCGTCATCTTGAGGGCGATCACCTATTTCGCGAAGAAGTAGGTGATGCGCCCCTGGCGCTTACTAAGAAGGCAGACCATGCACCGCCACCAAGACCAGGTGTTATTGTGGTGAAGCACTCGTGATCGCGTTAAACGCGTTTGAACTCTCGGCTCGTAAAATTGCTTCTGCTTAGCGAGCACACCTGACCCTCCTCGAATATAGTTTTAAATTTTAGTTGTTTAATTATCTTTTCCAAAGTGACGAATCGATAAGTCTGCGTCTTTGTTTATTTTTTTTTACGCATTGATGTCGAATCGATAAGTGATAGAATTAGCTGGATGCGTTGGCGCGTATGCCGATCGGCGCTGTGCTTAGTTTAGTCTCAAATGTAATTATAATAATGTAATTTTTTTTTATTAATTTGGCTTTGCAGAAGATTTTGTTGATGGAAAGAGTATTGACTGACTTATGTAAGCTAAGACGAAGGATAAGCAATACATGCATGCCGCATGCCAATTTTATTTCACCTCATGATACAATCTCAGTAAATGTAATCACCAGGAAGAGGAGGTATTGAATCAAAACATCATGATCAATACACAGGATAAAAAATGTGATCATTAGTTACAGAAAGAAGGTTGTGTACATGAGGTGGATAAAGGTTTAGTAAATAAAAATGTGTGACAAAAATGTGGTTTAAGTAGTAAATTAACTCTGCCTTCAACTGTTTGACATTTTTCAACAAAGCATAGTATTTACTCTTAACATTTTTTTGTGAATTGCAGGGTATGTAGGCATGCGGCTATAAGACGTCTTTTACTTACTCAGTTGTTAGTTAATTAATTCCACACTAAGCAATATAAATTGGTGTATGATAAAGTCACATAAAATAAATTTAGCTCATTAGGTGCATAATTTAACAATGGCGTATCAGAGTCACCAAATTTTCGTCACCAACGCATTTAGTGTGCCATTTATATTTACACAAAATATTGTTTGAAATACCCAGTAATGATGGTGACAAATCTTTAAAAAATAATTAAAAGGTTGATATAGGATCTATAGTATAATCTATGAAGTAATATTTATCCAGTGTTGCTGCTTTTTTCGTTCAGAATAAGATACCCAGTGTAATGCATATTTTATATGTGACCTTAGTAAATTATTATAGGCGCTTTACGCCGCCATCCCTAAAATATAGACAGAAAGTTTAGAGCATTCCATGTTGTTGAATACTCCTGAAGAGTTATTCTGCATATGAGACGTAGTTGATTGGAGCATAAGTTAATAATGTAATGTATTCAATTTAACTGATTAGTGTAATTATGTATTGCTTCATATAAGCATTCTTTATTTGAAACTTCTACTTTAAGGTCATAAATCAGTTAGGATTTATATAGGTAGTGTAGTGGCAACAACTGATATGTGTTGAATCCCATTATAAGAGAACTGTTGATTTAATCCCAATTTACATGAAAAACGTTTTACATCATGTGACAAGTTAGAATGAATAATTTGAACTTGAAAGCACTGTTTACACTACTCAAGTATTTGTAAAACACAATATTGAGGAAAAGGAACACTTCTTATAAATCAAGTAACATTGGAATAATCAGATGATAATGCTTTATGTCAAGTAATTAATCAACCTTTGGAATCTAACAGTGAACAATCATGTTTCACTATTTTACTTTGTAAGCAATAAGATTCATAGTTCTTACATTTTCTGTGACTTAGGTAATGTATTTCTATATGACGATTAAACTAAGGTTTGCTTTAATATGCTGACATTTTTGTTATAAAATATGTAATATGCCGTGCTCTTTTGTTAATATGTTTCTTGTAAGTTTTGAATGTATTTTAAGTTTGACTCAGCAACAGAGTGGATCAACAAGTACAACGCATTGCAGGCATGATGCTATGGTCCTGTTGACAGGACCATATGAATTTTTAAGACTGATCATTTATTCATTATTAAGTTACGCTAGTTCAAGTCACCATATTAATAGAATAATGTGTGTGCGTGTGTGTGTTACGTTTATGTAGCTATTTATATGTATGTTGTGATAATATAGTCCAAAATTGTGTTGTTTAACCTGACAGTCTTACACAGATCCATACTCTGTTAACATAGCAATAAATATGTCAATCATACTTTACTGTACTTATGGCTAGTAAAATTATATGTGTAGGCAAGTTCCATTACAAGAATTAAATTATATTTATATACTATCGATCTCTCTAATTCTGTTGGGTGAATAGTGTAGTTGTGTGATGCAAGTGTTTTGTGTATGTGTTTAATGGGACTTTGTCAATTTGACAATACTGGAGACAGGGCTCTGTACTCGAAATGTATTTTTTAATATATTTAGCATTCATGTGTTGTGGTGATCAACTACATTTCATCAGCTCAATACATGAACATCCAAATTTTAAATAAAAAATTGTATTCTATAATATTTGATGTAACAAGCAATATTAATAAAATAATATTTACTGTTAGCATATATTTCATGTTAAGCAGCCCTGAAGTCTTACAATCTGTTCTCGACGCTTATTTCGCACTCTGTTTCTGAGTCCGTAGTGATAAGGAGTTGTCTGCCTACCGCCTTTACATTATGTCAGTATAGCATAATTAACAATGTAACATAACGGACTTGGTTATACTATTAGTGTAGTCAAAAATAGTAATAAGAGATTTTAAGTCAAAGAAGCAAGTTAAATTGTTTAAAATGTGTTATTATTTATGTCTTAAAGTATTAAAATGGTTATTTCTTATTAATTAGTTTGTAAATGATGATCGCCTCTATATTTAATCGACTTACTTTCTTTGTATATTTAGCTAAAAACCAATAAAACATAAAAACCCATACCCATACCTTCATTTTCATAGTTACTGCCAAACTACTGAGATACGTTCTTACTATGTGTATAGTTTTAGATATTAAATATTTTAACTTTAAAATATTCTTTAAATTATTTTTATAGCAATAGCATTTAAATTATTTCAGTGATTTTAATTTCGAGTAGACACAGTTTTTTTTGAGGCCACTAACAATAGCATTAGTTTCGTTTGGTGTGTATAAATTTGTCTGACAGTATATTGTGTGAAGTAGATTTATGTAATTCCTAAAGTAAATTTCAGGTCCATCATGGAGTAGTTTGTTCTTAGTGTTAGTTGTCTAAACTCGAGAGTTTGGGCAATCTACAATATGCCTTTAGGTTTTATTGGAATATGTAGTATGTTAAACCAATACAAAAACTCAATTGTATTAAAATAATGTTTTATTGGTTTTAAGCTCATTCAATAAATTTCCATTTTCTACACTCTATCGCATTTATATTGCTCTGTAACAATAAATAAATCTGATAAAAATATAATTATTATATCTGGTAAATAATATTTCTAAATTTAAAAAAAAGCCCATAATGCCCTCGATTAATGATAAGAGTTGTAAAGCTTTTGAATGGCAGTAATTTAGTGAGGGGGTGAAATAGTTTTGTAAAGTACATTCACTTCCCTTTGGTCGTTAGTAATAAACCCTTACGTTAGAAACGTATTTAAAATGTTGATGTGAATATGATGTACATTGTTATTATTTCCATGTGCAGTTATTTTTTTCTCATAGGCGTTCTATCGTTCTATTAAAATTCTATTAATAAAAACTACCGAAATAATATTTAACCCTGTCAATGACGTTGACTTATACTCATGTTCCTATGCAGATAATTATGGCATAACATTTCGTACATAATTCTTTGATAAAGTGTAGAAAATAATGCATGGATGTTTCCATTTTGATATGAAATTGATAAAAATATTTCCTCTGATTTTAAATGTACCACATTTGACCTATATTTACCAACATTTATAAAATATTGATATTATAGCGTTTCATTTATTATACCCGTATTGAATTCAATCTGTATCGAGAGGATAACGCGATCACCGCGAGCAGTATGACGCAGTATCTATCACATTATTCCAGTCCAGTAATTCAACGAAGCGATCCTCTTGTGGACTGGTTTGAATTGCAGTTCCAGTGCTTTAAATGCGCTTGAACTGGTAATAATCTAGTGAATACTGGATTACTAACAGCAATGGACACATTCTCTAATCCAGTGAGGTTCACATTATGCCAGTAGCATTCCAGCACTGGATTCGCTGGACTGGAATAATGTGAAACGGCCATTAGTTTAAGTTCAAAGTTACAAAGGCAAAGTGATGGTGTTCATAATGTGCTTCTTCAAAGCGAACAGTAAGTACAAAAATTATACCATGAAAGCTAGGTAAATCTAGTTCGTACCGAAGATAAAATCACCTGCCAATCAACAAATGCTGGCAGCAGCAGGAAGTATGGTGAGAACACTCAGACTAAAAGAATAATTTGAGGGTGAGAACTGATTCTTTATCGAACGTAAGTGATATTCGTTTGAATTAAGCTGTCGCTACCATATGGAGAGAATTAGGCCAAAAGGCCCAGCCTGCGTATGTTCCGCAGTTACTTGAATATCTCACGCACGCAGTAAGTAGGTATGTATAATAAATGTCACAGAATAACCTGGTTACGTTAACTATGGAGTTCTTCAGGGTAGTGTCCTCGGTCCTATTCGGTTCCTGATTCGCCCCGGGCCTTACGACCAAACTACTACCCTAACTACAGTATACTATACTGAGGCCTAGTAAATGAGTGAATATGGGACACTACAACTTATAACTCAATTAAATAGGTACTTATACGGCACTAGCTTTTGCCCGCGGCTCCGCTCGCGTGGATGTCAGTTCCCGGCAATTATTCGAATTTTTCTCAACGTACCTTCCCTGGACTTCCACAAATAATTCAAGACCAAAATTAGCCAAATCGGTTCGTGCGTTCTGGAGTTACAGCGTCAGGAAGGAAAACCAGACTTATTTTTATATAGTAGACTAGCTTTTGCCCGCGGCTCCGCCCGCGTGGATGTCGGTTCCCGGCAATTATTCGAATTTTTCTCGCCGTAAAAACCTTCCCTGGACTTCCACGAATAATTCAAGACCAAAATAAGCCAAATCGGTAAAGGCGTTCTGGAGTTATATCGTCAGGAAGGAAAACCCGACTTATTTTTATATAGTAGATAAGACATTTATTATTGGGAATCCTGAGGTCACAAACACCCTCGAGCCTCGAACCTTTGCAGATGCGTGGAGATGTTGCGTCTTTGGCAGTATTTTACCGTCTCTACCATGGTGAATGTTCTGACGAGCTCTTCCAATTAGTCCCACCCTCTCCTTTCCTTCACAGGACGACACGTGCAGGGCTAAGATGCCATCCATATACGGTGCAGAGTATACCTGCTAGAACCAAGCGTTTCAGTGACTCATTCCTATGCCGCACCACTACGACCTGGAACTGACGTGTCCTGTATAAAAATAAAAAAGTTGCGTAGGATCTGTTCCGCAGTTACTTATAGGTATGTCTGATAAATCGCACGCAGTAAGTAGGTATATGTATAATAAATGTCCTCCATTTCCTTTGACACTACTGCGTGGCACTACTAGTAGTGTCATGGGAGATTTTTATTTCCCGTGACACTACTATTCTCATTGGCTGGTTTAAAAACTCCCCGTAGACCACATGAGCATTGTGTCCGCGTCGTACCCGTGTCACAACCACATAGCACAATTGGACTTGAAGATACTAGCTTTTGCCCGCGGCTCCGCCCGCGTGGATGTCAGTTATCGCGACAAAACATAGCCTATGTCCTTTCTCAAGGTCTAATCTATCCCTATACCAAATTTCATCAAAATCGGTTCAGTGGTTTAGGCGTGAAAGCGTAACATACAGACAGACAGAGTTACTTTCGCATTTATAATATTAGTATGGATTAGGTACACTGCACTGCTTTACCTCTATTACCCGAAAGCATGATTTTAGAGGGTTGCCTACATCCTTGAAGAGTATCGATACTATTATGCAGTCATATTTATAATAAAGGATAGATAACCTAGTGGTGTCAAGGGAGATAACATTTCCAGTGGCACTACTTGCGAAAGAGTAGTGTCACGGGACATGCAGTTTTACCCATGGCACTAGGTACTGGTAGTGTCACGGGAAATATAAATCTCCCATGACGCTACTAGTAGTGTCAAGGGAAAAGTGTCACAGTCTTCTGTCGAGAACCTAGTGTTGTCGTTAACTATGGAGTTCTTCAGGGTAGTGTCCTCGGACCTATTCAGTTCCTGATTTACCTACCTAAACCCTCTGTGTGAATTATCGAATTATCCCTTCCCAATGCAATTTTTATGGTAGGTAAAACCTATTAAGCGTCTGCGGTAGCCTAGTGGTATGGGTAATGGACTGCTGAGACGAGGTCTCGGGTTCGATTCCAGGTTTACCATGGCACACACCAATGACTTGTGTATGTGTGTATTTATCACAGGTTTATAAGTGCCCGGTTAATGGCAATAGGCTCGCCACCTATTACATTGGGACCTAAACATAAACTGGCGAAATGTGGGTGCTAGCACCTCTGCCTACCCCTTCGGGGAATACAGGCGTGAGTTTATGTTATGTTAAGGAAAATCTATTCGGAGTATTTGAATGAAATCTTATAGCATTTATTATCCATGGGAAAAATTAAATAGGTACTCAATTCCCTTTATGGGATAGATCATGGGTTCAAGCCCCACCTGAGTAATTATTCATTTTTCCTGATGTAATCGAACTATTCGGATACTAGTATAACCCACACTGCTATTAGTGCTTATATAACAATTTTTTTTGTAGGTAGGTACTTAATAATTTCACTTGCACTTAAATCAATATAAATTCGATTTATTATATTAATTTGTCTATAATCGATTGTGCGGTATTCTTGCAAGACGCTCCACTACGACAAGTGGGCGGATCCCGTCTCTGTGGTGTAAGATACGACGCAGACCGAGTACGATAACTTTTAGTGGTACCTACCTCGATGGTCCTCACACCCGAAAGGAGCCAATCGCCACAGACGGCGTGCGTTTTACCACGGGTACCTATACCCACGGGAATTTTGCGCACGATAAAAAAATATGTTCATATTGTGCAAAAACTAAACACTTCATTTTTAGAGTTCCGTAGCGAAATGGCAAAAACCGGAACCCTTATAGATTCGTCGTGTCTGTCTGTTCTTCCGTATTTCACAGCAACATTTTTCCGAAACTATAAGGCCTATTCTGTTGAAACTTGGTAAGTAGATGTATTCTGTGAACCGCATTCAAATTTAACCGAATTTCACACATAAATAGAAAAAAAAAGAAAAAATTTGGGGGGTCCCCATACTTAGAACTTAGTCAAAAAAATTTTTTTCATCACTACTACTACATATGGGGTATGTATAGATAGGTCTTCAAAAATGCTATTGAGATTACTAACATATTTTTTTTCTAAAGTGATGGTTTGCGTGAGAGACACTTGCAAAGTAGAAAATGTGTGTCCCCCTCCTCTAACTTCTAAAATAAGAAAACGATAAATCTAAAAAAAATATGATGTATATTGCCATGCAAACTTTCACCTAAAATTGGTTTGAACGAGATCTAGTAAGTAGTTTTTTTTAATACGTCATAAACCGCAATTTTTGCCTATAAATTAACTCAAAAATAATAAAAAAAAACACATGAACTACAAGAACTTTCATATTATGTTGTATAATATGTATAATATGTTTTATTGTGTATAATATGTTTTATACTTGCTGCTACGGAACCCTTCAAGGGACAATTCGACTCGCACTTGGCCGGTTTTATTTTATTTCTTTGAATTCAAAAATTAATAATATAAAGAAGTTAGGTATGTAGGTCTGTACAACATAATTTTTTGAAAGCAACTTACCTAAGTAACTATGTGATTATTTGTTGTCTTCTCTTTATCAAGTCAAATCAAAGCGGAACAAGATAATATATACCCACCCAAGTGCTACTGTGTATTAAAGGTTCTGGGGGTCGTATTACACTTCTACTAGTTTTTTCTGTTGTGTTCTGGGGGCAATCTGTTGTAGGTATGTGCATGGGGTATGAACTCAAAGAAAATACAGTTGTTGTATCCTTGTATCCTTCTTTAATTTAAAAATAATAATTACATCCTATCTGTCTGTGGTACGTATGAGGAAGTCGCGGTGAAGAGTCGGCGCTCGCTCATACCACTCATACTTCCAGGAGCTAAGTATGAGTGGTTTTGGTTTGTGGTTTGGATAAAATGTAATAGGTATATACGACCTAGGCGTAGCGGTAGAGGAGCGTTCGACTGCGTCAGTAGTAGCGGATACGATTCTCGCTCAATGAAAAACATGAATACCGGCTTTTTTCTAGGTAATGTACTTATTAATCTGTAGATATGTATGTATTTATAAGTGACAAGTAGGTACACTAAATAAAATCCGTTAAAATTCTGCTTATCTGCGCATATTTATTTGCTTTCATTAATTATATATGCTACTTTAGCTATTTAGCTTTGCCTACTTTGGGTGGAGATAACATTGCCATTTCGTGTTCATTTTTTGCAGCGCGACCCTGATGATGTTGGTTGACTTCGGTAGACTGCATTTGTGAATCTAAAATTCTAAATGGTGCAGCAGCTCTGAGTTGTAGTAATTAGGTAAGAAGGTAGGTACCTAATAAATCAGACACATTACTCATTTATTATTGGCGTGTCATTCAATTCATAAATAGGAATTGGAAATACCAAAACCTATTTCTCTATACTTGACACACGACAAAAGATTTCACTGGAATTTTAAAGAGTTCCCCAATTTGTTAATAAACATTAAAGCCTGGCAGCATAAGCATGAATAGGCATGCTTTTGTTTAGTAGCTATGAACAGTAAAGTGATTCACTTTTGTCCTACAAAACAAACCCGTATACAAAACGGTAGTGTAGTCGCTATACTATACCATCTCTATACATTGTGTTGTGTTGTGAAGGTTAGTCGCCGAGAGATTCGATCTGACGAGCAGACGTGTTCATGTGAGTTTTTTACAATCAATGGAATTACGCCAGCAACTATAAATTAATTAGGTAAGTAAATATCCATAATATTCGATTAACTCGATAAATAATAACAATTAATGACAATAAGCTTATAAATAACTTTATTAAGACGCATTTCGCGTTTTTTTCATTGAATATTTATTTCCTTAAAGACGCCAGAAAGTCGTTTACATTTAGCATTGAAATATTAACAAAAGTTTTAATCCTAATAGTTTATGCTTAATGGTTTCAAAAGCACATTAATAAGAACAATTAGTAAAGGCTACTTCAGTGATTTTTGACTCGATTGATAACCCGACATTGAACACGACCTTCTTATTACCGATAAGCTAAAATATGAGCAGGAAGCCAAAACAAGCTGATCAGGGTTATTTTTTAATAAAACCTATGCAAGTGTCAATTGGTCGAGCATTGAATTATGATTAGGTATGAATTTTGCAATGTGATGGTGATGATAATAAACAAAAAAAGAAAATGCTTGTTTTCTACCTATCTACTTAGTAGGTGCCTATTTTCGCAATTTGGCTATACTAAAATCAGAAAGTAAATGTATAAGGTAATAAAATAAATATGCATATACATCCTGTGCATTTTATGCAATGCAAATCGTTTGTTTACAAAAAACGCACACGCTACCGAGTGGGACGGATACAATGATCGGTGAAATGTGGGTCTACCTAACCCTCCTGGGTGTGGCAAATCTTCGTGGTTATTTTTTTTCTAACCTAATCTATCCAAGTTAAATTGCGTAGTGTGGTCTGTGGACACTGCGCCCCGACCTGGATATATTATAGGTTAGAAGACTGAAGCGAAAGCGAAGCTCCAGCATTAGCCTAAGTGGTTGCATTTTTTATAACCACCATCAATATTCTTTGATACCATTTCATACATTACCTGCTGCGCACTCGGCATTGTATAGAATGCCTAGGCATTGTATAGAATACCGGATTATTCACATTTCCGGTAACATATGCATGTAGGAATGTACGCGACAGGTTCGGACTTTTCCTATCCTCCGACACAAAAAGTGGGTGGTGTTGTTTCTCTCCAGTCTGTCTGTGATCGGCTGACAATTTACATGTAGACACAGAATAAAAATAATAGAATTATGTAAATTTAATACGAGAGTTTTAAGATCATTTTGAGACTTCGTCGTCAAGACATTTATGACGCTGACTGTACATAGGTACAAGATGATCGACTCTTAAGGTCTCAGTACACGATGGCCCATAATGACAAACGGGAAGTCATTCTTGTGCACGTGTATATGGGGCGAAGTGTCGGGCGGATTTGTCGGTATTTTGGTATTTTTGGCGTATGTGTAAGTACACAAAATTGTCCATTGTTTAGTTCTTCATCGATTACTGATAGGATAGCGTAACGTGGGTAGTAGGTACATACTTTAGTCTGAAATAACACATAGGCTTTTTATCACTGAAACTTGTTCCGACGGGTTTAGGATCAGAATTCGACACCAGCAGCGGAGCCGCGGGCAAATACCTAGTTCTATCATATTTTGAGAGTAGCTATCCTAGTTAAGGAATCTTTGTTTCCAGAAAAATGGAGCTCAAGCTGTGGATTTGTTATGCTATCACGTCATTGTATATCGGACTTTCTGGGCAGTCGACAATGGATATAGATTTGTCAAGGTGCGTATGACGACTATACATACATATAAGTAGTTAAGTCCTAACATTTTTCAAACAACTTACTATCAGCTTGTGTAGGAGGTACCTATACTATCCTATGATCTGGCCCTTGATTCTACTAAAGCTAATACACTGTGGTGCCGCAGTCACTGCAAAAAATGACATTATATTTTAGACTTTATTTCTATACGCCTAATGATCAAAATGAAATAAAAACAGTTTCATTACACTTTTTAATTACTCTCCAAAAAGTCATTCAATTTTGAACTTTAACCACACTGCTTTGAAGTCAATTATTTAATGCCGTTTTTTGCAGTGGCCACTGTGGTTTGACTTTAGCAGAATCGAGGCCCTGATCTGTCGGTTAACTATGAGATGTGGTGTATCGTCGTTGTCAAACCAAAATCTGCTATGTGCACTCTCTTCACTTAGCAGATTTTATTTGACAATATTTCTAGCTGCTCCACATAGCATATTTGAACAAGTTGTCATAGTGCGTCGTATAGTACTTATAAGCACATAGCCTTTTATGCAATAAATTGGTTCATTTACCAGTCGCAATTGTCAAAATCCAATCGCAATTTTCAACATGTTAAAATTATAAAAAATGCACATAGCAGATTTTGGTTTGACAACGACGGTATGTAGATATAGCTTTACAGAGTAGAGGTACCTAATTTCGTAAGATAATAATTCTCTTCTATTGTGCTTTTCTAATAGCAGTGAAGGCACTTTCAACGCTGTAAATTCGATAGGTCAGTTAGACTTTTTTTTTCTGAAAGTGTTGTATTTTTTGTTTTGATTTAAGTATTTAGTTAGGTATACTTTAAATGGAGAAAATCTGGCTGTTTTATAGAGCATTTAACCTTGCCAAAATTAAAGTCATAATCTTTATTGCCCTCAGGTTTATAATAAAGTTAATTAATTTAGAATTTCAACTTGAAGGAAAATTATTTTAATTATAATTCAACGTACCTCTTTAAAATTATTATGTACATAAACATTATTTTAGTTAACGCGTACATAACACCTTTGTTGAAATAAAACAGTATTTTTACAGATTCTATCCAGTTTTCCCTTTGTGTTAACATATATTTAGGTAGGCTGACCTCAAAATTTCGTTTACTTTTCGGAGAAAATGGTTAAATGGTAGTTAGAATCTCATGTTTTGAACGGTAGGGCACTTCTACACGATGGCCCATGTTGGCCCCTGGGAAAACACTATAAAATTGTAGTTAGCTTTTAAATAATTTCAAAATAGGAAGACAAATAGGTAGGTACTGAGCCTTCCTACAATCCCGGTAAACAAAAAATAAGTACCTACTTTGGTTTGGTACTTAAATAATTATAAATAAGTGTGAAGAGGATGTCTTCTTAGGTATCTCAGCTTATTTATTTTATACTTAGGTAGTTATTTTTCTTTTGTTTGACATTTTATGTGCCTATTTTGTGTTTTGGTACCTAGTTCAATTATTCGCTCTCGTATAGGTACGTTTCAGGTAGCAAACAAGCACGTCACCCGCCCCACCTGATGAGAAGTGGTTAAGTACCACTAATGATGTAGGTAGACTTGTGTAACACCATGGACATTAGGTACACTCGCGCTGCCAACTCTCTAACATCTTCTAATGCTTTTCTTGAAGAATCCATATAAGTTTTACCTTTTACCCTACTTCCTGCTAGTCTTGTGTACCTAATCCAGAACTTTTTTTTTAAATTGTAGCACCACAGTCACCAGTACTCTGCCGACGGCACTGCCCGATAAATCTAATAATGATATTGCGGCAACCCTCAACAACTTTGGTTACAAATTATTATTGAAAATGATGAGCGAAAGGAGAAATGAAAATATTGTCATATCACCTACTGGTATTGCAGGTAAAGTATCTTTGATTATTCAGCGGCACAAATTAGTGTTACTTACTAAAATTATATGGCCAAAATAAATAGTTGTCAACGTACAGTCGACAAAGAAGATACGGTTGCAACTTTACATACAACTTTATATGAAAACTAGCTGATCAGGCGAACATCGTACCACCGATTTTTTTACGCCCGCGTTGCGTCATATCCCGTTCCCGCTGCACCCACTATATGAAGCATGTATTATACATATAAACCTTCCTGTTATATTACTCTATCCATTACAAAAACCGCATCAAAATCATTTCTTTATTTATTTATTATAACTGTTTATTGTATGGTACACAGATGAGACATAATCCTTTGTGTGGGTGTGGATACTCTGGGTGCGTAGGTAAACTGGGAAATCGCTATGGGAATGATGATGATAGAGAGGTTGAATTCAGTAGCAGCATAAGGAAACAGATATACGATACGGTATACGTATACCTATAGTAGGTATAACAAGCTCCTAATTTCTAGGTGAAAACATGTTAAACAACCTCAACCATGAACCAACAAACACTTTGTTACAGGCTTGTTAGCGATGACGCTATTGGGGAGTGTTGGAAGAACTTATGACGAGATTGCCGAGGCGCTTGGTTTTTCTCAAGGTAAGAGTAGCACCTAGTAGCAGTAGTGTTAAGATTACATCATTAAATCATATTGATATTTGCTTACTACGAGATGTAAGATGTAAGCAGTACCTATTGACACTTTACCTACCTCAAGGCACAAAATAGATAGAACACTGTATAAAAGTAAATTCCATCGCGAAAAAAGTTGATGCGCGTGTGTACTGTTGACACTGTGGTCACAGACCTGTGCCGCGGTGCACCCCGATTATGCCCCCGGTAACGGAGACGGCAAATTCCGGCCGAAGCGAAAGCGGTCCTGTAGAGGGCTACATACGAGGCTTTCCATTGTGTACATCTAACTTGCAGAGGGCACAATGGCAGTAAAGGGCAGACAAGGGGCGGGTATGGCTCATGAGGTACATAATAACCAAAATAATTTATCCATTTCTTTGAATTAAAAACACGATAATAATATAATGGTAGGTAATAATAGAGCATCACATTAATATACTGACATTTTAATTAATGTTCACACGGTCGTAGTCGCAGCGCAATGATGTCCCAGTGACTATTGTTCTACTGGAATTAAGTTGGTGCTTGGATAGATATCTAGTTATAAAGTATAATGTAGGCCTTTTGTTCTGTCAGGGACATTTTTGTACAAAAATAACAACACAAAATTTCACAGAGATATTACCACAATATAACCTTCAATCAAACCTTTGAACGGATATTGCATAAAGTGGGTACAATCAGTACAGTGAAAATGTCGTTAGGTACCTAATCTGCCGTGTTAAGGGGTTTTTCCCTCCTCTTTCTGGGGCAAGGCCCAGGAGCCACCGCTAGGATTCACCTCAGCGTTTCCAACGCCGAGCGTCAGCGAGTGCGGCCCCGTGCCCTCGCTCCCATCACAGTGATGACAGTCAACATTGGCTCTTTCCGGATCTGATGCAGTTACGAGCGATTACTGCCGGAAATACTTGAGCCCGGTGATCATCTGCGTCATCCGTTATGGCAAGAACAAGTGGCTGTGGAGGAGCTGTGTCAAAGCTCAAAGGTAAAAACACCGTGCCAGGACCCGACGGCTTTCCAGACTCTAACGAAAAGCTCTCGGATCTCGATAAGAAGGGTTCTTTAGCACATGCCACGCAGAGGCAGTTTCAAAATATACGATAAACGGAGAAAATGGTTCTCATCTGCAAAGAGTGGTGGCCTGCAGCCTTACCATCCACCAGTTGGCACTTGGTATTGCTCGACCAGGAATACAAGTACTTTTAACGGATTATAGCGAAGCACTTTTAAACTGTAAAAAATCAATTCGATTATCGTCGGTGTCCACGACGACGATAGCGACGAATTGATATTGATAGTATTGTTCACGCTCGAGAACACGGTAGCACAGAATAGATAAGGACAGAAGTTGCACTCCTTTGATGTTGAAGAAAGCCGCCGTTATAATAACCTACAAAAATTCGTAGGTATCGCCCTTTGTTCGGAACAAACAACGCCGCCAACTTGAGAGTTAGGGTTGTCATTTAGTCAATGAAAATAAAACGTGAATTACTATTTATTTTTAAACCCCGACACTAAAAAGACGGTGTTTTATAATAATAATAATAGGTATATATTTGTATATTATCACTTAAAACAAGCTCTGCGTGTACATTATTTGATTACTGCGATTCATTATTTTATTTCCATATTAGGTGGCTAACCTAGTGTATCTGCACACATAAACAATGGTAACTACTGATCTCACAAGATCGGCCACAATATTGTTTAGGTATACCTACGCAAGTCCCGTCACGCGTGTGCTCGCTAGCGCGGGCCGGCCCCGACTGCGCTAGCAGCCTGCGGGTGAGGCGCACGGTAGGTACTTATCGCCGTAGTTTGGGCGAGTGACGGACGCCTGACGGTAGGTACTACCATGGGCGAAAATCTTCCAATCTCTTGGCTCAGAAGGTAATATCAGAGGGCGGATCAATTGAAGCGGATATACCCAAATAGCGTCGGGGTGGAGCAGGTGGCGTATGGTATGCTGACCGGGATTTTGTATGATACAAAAATGCCTATAGAAACAAAGGCTAAGGTCTATAAAACAGCTGTTAAACCGGCACTTCTGTATGGCAGCGAAACTTGGCCAGTAAGAAAACGCATGAGCAAAAATTTCACACAACAGAAATGCGTATGCCACGATGGACGGGAGGGGTTACTCTTTAAGACAAGGTCCGTAATGAACACATTACGGGAAGCTTCAAGGTCGCACAAATAGCTGAAAAGATGCAAGAATCCAGATTGAGATGGTACGGTCATATACTCCGAAGACCAGATAACCATGTCGTGAGGAAATGCCTTTCCATGGCTATGAAGAAGAGGGGAAGAGGAAGATCTCTGACCAGCTGGATGACGAATGTCCAAGGGGACATGAGGGAATTGGGGCTTGAGGAGGACGACGACGACGTACCTATAGGAGAGAACGAAATGGCCTAAAATGATTGGGAAACCGACCCCGCGTAACAGGGACAAGGCGAGGCCAAGATAACAACTCTCTCAGTGCAAAGTAACGTGTTGAAGGCGTTGGCAATGAATAAAATACAATATTTTATTCATTGCCAACGCCTTCAACACTTTGCACTGAGAGAGTTGTTATGTATCTTTTTTCGTCATAATACCCACAGCTATATTCTATCATCGCACCGCTCGCCATTTCACACACACACACACACACACACACACACACACAGGCAATTCACCCCCACACACTGCGATCGGAAACAGTGATTTTTTTTTTATAAATATTCCACAACATTCTACACAACGCTATCTAGACCCATGGTAAGCTTAATTAGCTTGTGTTATGGAATCTAGAATGCGGATGAACATACTTAAATACTTTTTTTTTTGTAAATACATACATATTAGGTATACATAGGAGACACCCAGCCCAGTGCTCTCTCATGCATACAAATATTTGCACTGAGCGGGAATCGAATCCGCGCCTCCTGCGTGGCAGTCGCGTTCACTACCGCCGCGCCACGGAGCTGAGGCTGTTTTTTTCTTTTACTCCCCTTCAGATAATTTCAAGTTATTTTCTGTATTCCTCGAAATAAGTACCACATCATTGTTTAATTAATACTTCACAGATATATTTGCAAACCGCAAAAGCCACGAACAACTTGGTGAACTATTGCAAAGTATGAACTCGAGTGATACTTCGAATTCGAAAACCGTTTACGCAGATGCGATATTTGTAGACGCACAGACGCCTCTACGTCAATTGTACCGCAATTACCTTCATGACGTTTACCGCGGTGAAGTCCTCAGCACAGATTTCAAGCAAAGTGAAGATGCCAAAAACTTAATAAACGAGTAAGTTAGATAACCATTGATAATAATATTGTTACTAAAGTAAATAACTATTGTTTCTTATTTGAGATTAAAGAGAATTTTATGTATAATCTACTAAACGAATATGGATGAAATTTGGCAGAGAGGTGGATTTATAGTCTGGATTTGGAATAAAACATAGCCGACACTTGGTGATATAACAGCAAATTCATTATACGACATACCTACTTATTATCCCGAGAATAAGTTCCTGTGGGTTGTGGGAAGGGATCAGTATTTAACATATTTTGATGTTTTTACAGATGGGTCAAAATCCATACAGAAGGTCAAATAGAAAACTTCCTGCAGCGCACTCTTCCAACCTCTACCAAAGTCGCGTTGCTGAGTGCGCTCTATTTCAGGGGTCAGTGGGAACAGCCGTTTATACCGGAACATACGATGAAGTAAGTATCAAGCGGAGCCATGCGTCTCGGTCTCGATTGACAATAAGACCCTTACACCAAAGTCCACCTTTGTGGTAAGGTAGGCTATACCACTGTGCTTACAGGCATACACAGGCTATATTTTTTGGCACGTACATTTATAAGAAATTGCCTGACCAGATGAAACTGACGCACATAAATACTTAATTCCATTCGGTTAGGTATTATAAATGCGAAAGTAACTCTGTCTGTCTGTATGTTATGAGTTCACGCCTAAACCACTGAACCGATTTTGATGAAATTTGGTATAAGGGTAGATTAGACCATGAGAAAGGACATAGGCTATGTTTGGTCTCGATAACCGACATCCACGCGGGCGGAGCCGCGGGCAAAAGCTAGTAAAATATAACTATTAAAAATACGTATCACGTACTCCATTCAAGTATTACAACAACATAAATAATCTATTTATGTTGTTGTAATACTTGAATGGAGTTTATGGAGTATAGGTAATTATATTATTAATTATTATTATCATGTTACATTGTACACAATGAATAGGAATCATTGAGAAAATGGGGAAACCCAGTTTAGTTGAACTTGAACATTACCTTTAACAATTGCTTACTTAGTAGATACTACGAAGTAGTCGAACATCGTTGGTCGTAGAGGCTCAGAATAAATAATAGTAGGTACTACGAGTACGTACAGTCAGTCAGCGTCATAAATATCTTGACGACTAAGTCTCAAAATGATCTGAAATCTCTCGCATTAAGAGCAAATCAAACTGTTTTATTGATTTATTGTATGGTACTAGGTTTTGCCCGCGGCTCCGCCTGCGTGGTTGTCGGTTATCGCGACCAAACATAGCCTATGTCCTTCCTCATGGTCTAATCTACACCTATACCAAATTTCATCAAAATCGGTTCAGTGGTTTAGGCGTGAAAGCGTAACATACAGACAGACAGACAGAGAGACAGACAGACAGACAGAGTTACTTTCGCATTTATAATATTAGTATGGAGCATGGATGGACTAGCTTTTGCCCGCGGCGCCGCCCGCGTGGTTGTCGGTTATCGCGACCAAACATAGCCTATGTCCTTCCTCATGGTCTAATCTACACCTATACCTACCAAATTTCATCAAAATCGGTTCAGTGGTTTAGGCGTGAAAGCGTAACATACAGACATACAGACAGAGTATGGATTATTGTCCGAACTAAAGGTGTGTACCAAACATCAATACAATCGATTAACTAGAAGGGGGTAAAAACACGAATTATGATCATTTTGAGTACTTTGTTCGTCAACATCTTTCTGATGCTGACCGTACTAATACTAGTACTACTGAATATTGAAATGAATACGAATTATTGTTGAACTAAATCCTGATCTAATTTAACAATGTTTATCAAAGTTTGCGGGTACGGTTTTTAGTAACGACAGCACAGAGCGAAGTTCTGTATTTTTATCGATTTGCCTCTAATTGAGCCCGTAATAATTATCATCGCCTTTTGATGTTTTTATTTCCTTCCTATTGAAAATAGCCCAGTCTACAGTTAAGTAAACCGTAGCCATTGTATTGTCTTGTGCAGGAAATTATTAGAACGATTACTTGTTGTCCTATACCTACCTATAATGTATTGATAATCATGTGTTTTTAGTTAATAAGTATTATGTTTAGTTTGCATGCGAAAAATCAAACTTTTAGATTAGGTTCATCATATCAGAACATTTTTAACCGACTTCAAAAAGGAGGAGGTTCTCATATTTTAAAATAAGTAATTTTTTTTTGTTCGACCGGTTCACAAATCTGTTACGTGTTACGACACTCGCCACAGGCCGTTGCACTGATCAGACAATTCAAAGGTTAACGAAAAGCGAACTTTTTAGAGTAGGTATTATATAGTTAGTAAAATTACACTTTGGACATTAACGAGATAACGTATTTTCTTCGTTCTAAAATGTATTATTGTTATTACAGGCTACCATTCAAGAAGGAAAACAGTGAAGTTATGGCTGATCTCATGTTAAACTTCGGAAGTTTTCCATTCACAATTTCTGAAACTTATGGTAAATATTTTCCTAAATATTTAATTTATTGGTTTGCAGAAAACCTATCCATAGCTTTGAATGAATTTTATAGCTTTGAGTAGGTATGATTTCGACTATCCACAGCTTATCTGTAACTGCACTTATCCCTAAGCAGGAAGTGAATTTGATAGGTATTGCGATCCCGAATTTCTCAAAATCGGTGAGTTAGTTTTCGTCTCTAGAAAAGGAAATTGGCTTTTTTTACGTGGCGAGCGTGAGAACTCTCACTCCCAGGGCGGCCACCAGCTCCCGTCTCGGCGGCGTCTCCAAAGCCAGACACTCGATGAGCATGCATGTGCAGCCCCGAGTCCGTCCGGCGTCGCAGTGATGGCACCCGTGCGCGATGATGATCTGTATCGGCCGGTACGAGAGGCAGCCGTGTGGCCTCTTTAGCCACTCCTCCATGATGGGTCTTACAGCCGCACCGCGCCGCTTGAATGAAATTGGCTTGTGGCAGTCGACCATTAAGTTAATTCCTGTAGTCTAGTTTGCCTTTGTCAGTTACTTTTGGCGGCTACCTGAATCCATTCTCTATCTTTTCATTAAGCATCTGATTTACATAGACAAATTTTTAGATTTCGTCATGATTTTGTAAAAGTGAAATCTACTCTACGTTCCATATGTCACCCATTATTAGGTACCTGCTTATTAAACTAAACCCCAAAACTTTACAAAGGACCCATTTCAGTATTCAAGTGTCAAGGCATCTTAAGTACCTAATACTTAACACTGTTGCTAAGATATTAAATTACTATTTTTGCTTGAAACACGATATGTAAAGTGGTGGTTCAAAGTTCTAAATCTTAATAACTGTTTTATTTGCAGACTTAATTATGATAGCGATGCCTTACAACGACAGTGAAACCGTTATGTACGCTTTAAAACCTCGATTACCGAAAAAAATGACTCTCTCGGAAATAATGGAAAAAATAGACTACAACATTATTGACAACGTGATGAATGAAATGGCAATAAAAAAATGCGTAGTGCGTTTCCCGAAAATGGAACTTAAGAGTACCATTAGTTTGGAGAATTCCTTAAAAGCTATTGGCCTGCGCGATATGTTCAGGCCCGGCGTAGCAAATTTCGCTCTAATGGTAAATGGAAATAATATTGTAAACAAAACAGAAGAGGAATTAATTACAAGAATAGAAAGCAAGGAGGACGATCACGAAGAGTCAAGACGGGTAAAAGATATGTTGGACCGACTACCAAATCCAGGAATATACGTGGATTCAGTAACGCATGATGTTAAAATGACTATAAATGGTAAGTAAATTTGTGTATATGGTTTGTAGGGATAAATCCATATTCAAAAAAAGTTATTTATCAAGACTTACCTTGCGTCTTGCTTCTGAGAGCAGCCATAAAATTTTCCGCCAAGAAATTTCCTATAGAATAACTTCTGTATTCGAATTGACATCAGTTATTTATTTATTACTGCTCACGTGCAAACTGTAGGACGAATACTATAAAAAACTTAATTTTTTTAATCAATCAAGTCATTCCACATTAAGTAAATATCAATAAAAGAGATATAAGTGCCCGGTTGATGGCAATAGGCTCGCCACCTATTACATTGGGACCTAAACATAAACTGGCGAAATGTGGGTGCTAGCACCTCTGCCTACCCCTTCGGGGAATACAGGCGTGAGTTTATGTTATATATGTTATGTTATGTTATGTTATAAGTAATCTTACCGAAGCCTATATTGCGCCATCAGCCTATACAACGTACATGATTGGTTCATTCTATAGGGCTAGTCGTCAAGTCGATCGGGGTCGACTTCAATTGATGATCAGTTTAAAACACTTGAATAAGTATGTATGAAAGATCTAAGTACCTACTGATGTTGTTACTGCCCCAGAGTGAGAAATGTGAGAAAAACTAACTTATATCAACTTATATAATGTGAACTATTACTTATATCAAGAAACTAAATCACAGTATTTTTATTTCAGAATATGGAACTGAAGCCGTGGCTGCCACAAGCGCCATTCTTGCCCGTACAGCTGAACAATTTTACGCTGACTCCCCGTTTTACATTTTCATAAGAAATAGTAGGACTAAACTTGTGACTTTCAGCGCTGTAATTTATGACCCCACAGTTTGATAACTGTTTCAGTCAGTGAAATAGATGTTATCACAAAGTGCTACAACATTAGAGATGATTAAACACCAAAGAATTAAGCAGGTTCGTTTAGGAGTGGCAGAAATAGAGAGAGCACGTCGATTGTGCACTAAAATGATGCAATTTATTGTTTCAAAATATAGTTCCGTAAACATTGAAATTCGTTTTGTATTTCAATAATATGATTTTATTCCATAAGTATAGATAATATTTATAAGCAGCGGAATTGTAAGACTTTACAGTTTTATTTTTCTAATAAAGTTTGAAAAGCAATTGTTATACATTTATACATATTTTATCTATTACTTTTCATTTTTTCTATCCTGTCTTTGAGAGTCTGTTTCCATTGTTCTTCATTAACACTTTGAGCCCATTCTGGTATTGAATTTTGTGGTAGCGCAAAATTAGCCATTGCACGCATTACCTAAAACAAAATACATAAATTAAAATTAGAAAATCAGAAGTGTGTAACGAAGTGGTTTTTCTTGTCTTGAATCGACTCAAAGTCACTCGATATTTTGTTTCTGATTTGTCGCTAGTCAGGAAATCTCAAAGTGTGTCGAAAAATAAAGTCTGGAATCCAACCTTCAGAATGGTTCGGATTTAAGTAGTGTCTACTAATGCCGAATTCATACTTGGCATTGGTCTGGTTGCGATTACTTAAATTTATGTAGGCCTTTTTTCTTCTATCTACTTAGCTCACGTCGGTATTGGATTAGATTAGTGTAATTCTATTTCATAATAAAAACCAGACCTCTGAAAGAAAGCACCTTTCACTGTTGAGTGAAGGTGTGTGTGCCGCCACAGGGATATATTCTGGGTCCTTACGTGTTTTTTTAAATTTCAAGTATTACCTTGTCCCGCCGCCACCTTCTTTTCGTGACTTAAAATGTAAAACAGCCGCCTTGTTTTGCAAGAGAGTCATGCGCTCTAAAGGGGCGGTGAGAAAGACGCACAACTAACCTAACCTAACAGTCTCCTGTGCTGAAGAAGGTACAAAAACGTAATCGAGTCCAACATACGCAGCCCATCGTTAGTTCCGGTGAGATTAAGCCCGAGGGGATTTTCTCACGCACATAAAAAGGCTACACTAGAAGTGTGTTTAAACTTCAACCACGGATGTAAACATCTAATATTTACAAAATGATTCTTTACAATGACGCAAATATAAGCTATTCTAGTGTTTGTTTTTATAAACGCTATTTGAGTACAGTCTGCCATGAACTATAACCGCAAGGTTGCCCAATGACGTTATACCATCGCGCTATTTTTTTATTGTAAACGGTGGCTCATGCATACAGCAAGATCGACGCACGGAATACGAAATTTCTAAAAACTTCTGTAAAAAATTCCTTAGCACAGATGTACTTAAAACTATATTAAAGAATTATATCAGAAAAAAAAATTTCAGGTAAGTGGTAAACCACATTTCAGCGCTCTTCACGATCATTTTTAGTACAAAGGTTTGGCCGTCGTCGGCGGACGCTGCTCTTTCAATGGGGTTGACCCTTAAGAACACGAAGGGATGAACATAGACATACCATGGCCCACCATATTTTTGATGTTCCCAATGCTCAAATTTAGACAAGCAACATATTATTTCTATATTCTTAATATGCTACATTAATGCCCGCTTTGGTATTGTTGTCGAGTTCCGCAACTTGAATCGCGACAACGCAGCTCGAGTGTCGGGTTTCGCGAAACTGGTCGCGGTAACCCGGTTTCCTAGCCCACTAACTTCTTCCACTGGTGGGTGCAAGGGGAATTTCTGTTTACCCATACACCCACTGCATCATGGCGGGAAAAGTATCGATATCAATTCAATCTACCACCCCTGCACAAACTGGCCACTTCGTTATTATAGAAATAATAATAATGTTTGTGAAAGCTGGAACGTCGGTATTAATAAAAAAAAATGTAACGGTAGCTTAACTTTTGACAAAAAAATACTTAACGCAAATTCTAAATTAAATGATTCACGAGACGTAAATTAAAAGTTAAGAGACTATCAGATACTCCAAGCACAATTGCAACTTTTGCACAAAGAAATAAACATTGGCCATTTCTTGGAAAAGTTGCGTTAAGAATCTATTTAATACGAAATTAAGAGTAGTTTATATTATTTATAATTGTAAGAATTTTGTCGTGTAATCATTTATCATATATTATCGATATTTACTTTTCCCACCCTATAAAGGTGCAGGTTAACCCAAATTCCCCATGTAACCACCAGTGTGAGAAGCTGGTGGGTGAATGGGTTGCGGGTCTGAGTCACCATTCAAGCATACCTATGTGAGAATATCTTTGACAATATCGAGGCAACGCTAGTTTGTGACTCGTGTCCCCTTTAACCTGCCTGATGTAAAATGGGACCTGTTTAACCGACTTCCAAAAAGAAGGAGGTTCTCAATTAATTTTTTTTTTTTATGTATGTTCACCAATTACTCTGAGATTTATGATCCGATTTATGTGAATTTTTGTTAGTTCGATGCAGAATAGCTACCATAATTTTACATAGTTTGACTAAGCAATTTTAATTTTATTAACATATTTGTATTATTTTAATTAAATAATGTAACCAACTTATTTATGTTGTCCCATATTCCATTGTTTATATATGAACCCATTTAAACATTTTTTTTGCATTGTGTCGCAACTTAATGGTTGTTCCATTATGAATTTCATGGGTTTGGACCTTGGACTCTGAAGACACACCAGAGAACTCTTCAAAGTCAAATAGGAAAATTATTGTTTTTTTTGCACCCTTGCAGTGTGCTAGCCTACTCAATACACACATTGGATGCGACCAGGATTAATATCTTGATATTTCGTATATGTTATTTACATACACACATATTTACATACTGTAATAATAAAAAATATATACACATGTGTGTTTTGTTGTTTGAGATAAAGTTAACAAGTGTGTTCTCCTGTAAATTAACAAAATAGATAGGTACATTACCTTAAAGATTCGGGCGCCTTGGAGAAGCACATGCCTAAGATAGTCAATCAAGTAGGTTGAAGACTTTTAATCTGCCGGAGGTAAGCTAAATAAAACCACCGCACTGAGGTTTAAGGTTTTATTCTCTAGCGCTCCAGTGTGCTTATTATAGTAAGGATTTTATGCTAGTAGATTAAAATTTAAGAACTACATGACATATTAATCTTGTCACCAATGCAATTTTTTAAGGTTTTTAAAGTTAAATTTTAATTAAAAGTAAACGAAAGCTCACGGCATCCCTCGGCGAGTGTGTGAAGGTTCACCTCAACCAGCGAAGCATAATATTCCGCTCAACAAGCCATTATTCCAAGATATTGCACATGCTCGTTCGTATGGTTGAGAAATCCATCAAACCATCAGAGACAAGGCCCAATGAAGGAAAAGCCAAAGTTAAACAAAGAAAAAGGAAAAGGAGAAGGCGGCTCCAATGGAGACCTGAAATAAAATTTTAGGTTATTAGACCAAATTCCTATGAGAATACACGAAGTCCTAATTTTTGAGAAAACGTGTGACTTACCGCCATAATTAGTTGGTTAAATGCCAAACACACGATAAATCATGGTATTTTTGAAACAAATACTGAAACAACAGAATTTAAAATATTATTTTTCAATCAGAAAAAAATACGTCGAAATGAATCTTTTGAGAAAATGTCAACTCACCAGAAATATGGGATAATCCTATATTACCATCATAGCGGGGACATTTTATAATATCATCCGGACAAGAATAACTTTAATCCATGACAATGGATTCAGATTATTGAAAATTATAAGATAATATCGACCATCTTGCTCGGTCGTAAGGAAGAAAGGTGACGTCCTCGCCAACGCAGTGTTGCCAGTCGCCTCCAATGTTCGGAAATTAGCGAAATTTCGACTAAAAACCGTTAAAGACCACCGATGTAACGAGATTCACAAACGCGACGTTACATTACATCCCTCCCCAAAAAAGAAAAAGGTATTCCTTTTTATTTTTAAAGAAAACAATGAGATTCAAAGACCAAAATCCAAAAACCTCAAAAGAAAATAAAATGTCTTGCAACATTCTACAAAAAAAATAAAATGCAAAAGCATCATGCAAACATATTGCAAAAACAATCTACAAAAAAAAGTAAAAGAATGTGAAAACATTCAAAAATAAAATTTAAGTTCGGAAACCAACTTCCAAATACAAAGGAAATCAAAGATATTTTCCAACTCAATGGAATAAACCAAAAGCAAAACAAATACTCCGAAAAGAGTGAAGAGTAATCTGAAAAATAAAGTATTCAGAGAAAATGAAACAAATCCCAATTCAATTCCAATTCCAGATATCGATTAGGCAACCAACGCCATCGAATCTAATCCTAGATCTTAACCAGCCTTCCAGCATCAATACAAAAGTGCGGTTGAGCTCCTACGCCACCGACTCTATACCAGCAATTCCTAAATAAATATCAAACGAAGAAGATATCGGTTAAGCACCAACGCTGCCGAATCTGAAACAAAATTGGCAAAAACAAAGAAGTTTTCCCATTATCGGTTAGGTGTAAAACCGCCGACTTCAATTCAAATCCAAACTCCAAAATCCAAACGTCAAAACAAAATCACAACAAAAGTGTGAGGTTAATATATTTATAAGCATTGTGATCGGCATAACACCACCAACTTTCCGAGCACAAGCAAAATATAAAGAAAATATGACAATTGTGACCAGTACAACACCACTGACTTTCTGAGCACAACCGCATAAAAAAAAATATGACATTTGCGACCGGCTCAACACCACCGACATTCCGGGCGCAAAGCATAAAAAAGTTACTATGTGTATAGAAACACAATAGTACAAAAAAGAAAAACGACAATTGCGACCGGTACATCACCACTGGCTTTCCGTGCGCACTGCGTAAAAAGGCGTGACTATGTGTATGAAACACAATAGCACAAAAATGTAAAGTCCAGAAAATCCCAGGTTTCCCAAAAATGGTATAACAAGGTATAAGGTAAGTGCATATAGAATGCGTCCAATCCGAGAATCCTAATATTAAGACAATAACTCAGAACTGTACAAAAAACTAAGTTCAAGAAACTTAAATTTCCATTCCAAAAGTGAGTGGAAATAAGTCAAGTGAATTTAACACAGAAAATGAATATTAGATTTCACTCCTAAACTAGAGCAGAAACTAAATTCCCAAATTTGTACAAAATATACAATTTTACAAAAATGTAAACAAATATATATACAGGACAATAATCCTATTATACAAAAACAAATAAAAATATAAGATCTTTTGACGTGGAACAATTTGTCAATATGGAGAAGTGAGTATAAGAAACAAGACCTAAAATGACCTAAGTAATTTTTAATGTATCTAAAATTGAAATTAATAAATTGATGTGAAGTTCCTAGCATACATCTCCTTTCAAGACCCTAAAACTTTTCAAACATCACCATTCAATAGGGTCATACTTCAACCAAAGTACAAAAAACAAAGATAGATATTGGTAAAACCAGTAAACAATTTAATATTTAATAATGTCTTTAATGTGATAACGACCTGTATAGTTTTTGTTAAGGTCTTTCAAGACATAAACATTAGGGGAAACTTTATCTAATATTTCACATTTAATAAACTTAGGTGCTAACTTAGCCGAAAAGAATGCAGGAGCATTAGACTGCACAAAACTTCTCCTCCATACTATATCTCCCACTTCAAAAGAAATGACCTTTCTCCCAATATTATAATAACGCGCATTACGCTTATAAGCTTTAAGCAATGAAGCTTGAACTTTAACAAAAATTTCACTAAGAAATTTTAGTGAAAAAGCAAAAGAAGACCTATCAACAACATCAAGTTGATCAAGGTTATCAAAAGAATTACTAAAGCGGTGCAATGAAGCATCAAAAATAAGTTCTCTACCGAACATGAGAAAATTAGGAGTGAAATCTGTGGCTAGATTCACACTATTATTCAAAGCTAATTGAACATGAGGCAAATATTTTGACCAAGTTCTATGATCATCCTTAACAAAACAAGAAATACATGTTTCGACCGTTTTGTTATATCTCTCTACAGGGTTATTTTGAGGGGTATATAAAGTATTATAAAATATTTTATTAATATTATAACTTTTCAGAAAATCAACGAACTGCTTCGCTGTAAACTGGCTTCCATTATCACAAACTAAAATTTTAGGCGTTCCAAACCTAAGAAATATCTCTTTTTCAAGAATCTTACAAATTACTTTAGTAGTAGCACTAATCATAGGAAATATCCAACAATATTTTGTAAAAACATCTACAATTGAAAGTATATACTTGTGTCCAGAATAAGCTTTTGGAAGAATTCCAATAATATCAATAGAAAGCATTAACATTGGTTTATCAACTTTTTTAGGATTAACCATAATTCCATGAGGTGGATTAGTAGAAGATTTATAAGCTTTACAAGTATCACAAGAAGAAATGTATTTTTGAACATCAATAAACATACCTTTCCAAAAATAATGTACTTTTAATTTATTTAAAGTTTTATGAATTCCTAAATGTCCTGAATTAACATCATCATGATTAGATCTAATTGTGTCTAAGATGTGTTCTTTAGGTATGACAATTTTCCAATTTAAAAGATTATTAGGATTATATTTATCTTTACAAAATCTATACAAAGTATCACTTTCAACTTTGAAATTTTTATATTTTCTAGGAAACTTTTGACAATTTATAAATATTTTTCTATACCAAGGATCAACGATATCCTCGTCTGGCAAAACATATATTATTATTTAAAGGAACATTAATAGCAGAAATTTCTATTCTAGATAGACAATCTGGAACTAAATGTAAAGAACCTTTTTTATATTTAACATCAAAAGTAAATTGAGAAATTCTAGCAGCCCAACGTGCAAGACGACCACTAGGATTACTAAGTTTTAGAAGCCAAGTTAAACTAGCATGATCAGTGATAACTGTAAATTTCATTCCTTCAATATAAGGTCTGAAATGTTCAATAGAATCTAATATTGACAACAACTCTCTTTCAGTTGTGCTATAATTACGTTCACATTTATTAAGCGATCTAGAATAATAAGCTACAGGATGTTGATCTCCATTATCATCATCTTGGCTCAGGACACTACCAATTCCAACGGAACTAGCATCGCAATGTAAAAAGAATGGTTTCTCAAAATTTGGGCAATGTAAAACAGGTGCAGAAATCAATGCAAGTTTTAAATTATTAAAAGCGACTTCAGCTTCTTCATTCCAGGAAAGAGATTTTTTAGAATTCTTGCTTCCAGCCGTTAATTTTGTTAATGGCGAAGCAATATCAGCAAATTTATCAATGAATCTACGGTAATAAGAACATAACCCAAGAAAACTTCTTAATTGTCTAACGCTTTCTGGGCGTGGGAAACTTTCAATTGACTCTAATTTAGCAGGGTCTGTATGTAAACCATTACTATCAACAATATAACCGAGGTAACGAAGTTTATCTTTACAAAAATTACACTTTTTTAAATTAATAGTTAACCCAGCATCTTTAAGAATTTTATAAATTTTATTTAAATAATATAGGTGATCAGAGAAACTAGAATTTACCAATATAAGATCATCTAAGTAACAGAATGCTACATTATCAAATTCAGGCCCAAACAACTTATCTACTAGCCTTTGCAACTCAGCTGGAGCATTGGTCAAACCATACACCATACGGGTAAAATGAAACAAACCTTTCCCAGGAACAACGAAAGCAGTCTTCTCTCTAGAAGATTCTTCTAAAGCGATTTGCAAAAATGCCTTAGACAAATCAATAGTAGTTATATAATTAGCACCTCGAAGGTTATCTAAAATTCTAGAAGGATAAGGCAAAGGGTAAGAATCTTTAATAGTTACTGAATTTAATTTTCTAGAATCCAAACATAATCTTGTTCCACCATCGCGTTTTTCAACGGCTAACACTGGAGAACACCAAGGAGATTTGGAAGGTTCAATAATATTTTCCTTTAATAAAACTTCTACTTCATCATAAAGTTCTTTTTGTTTAGCAGGACTAAGTGGCCAATAACGTTGTTTAAAAGGTTCACCAGTAACATTAATTTTATGTTTAACTAAATGAGTGAGACCCAAGCCTCTCTTTTCATAAGAAATATCTTCAAAAAGTGAAATAATTTTATTAAGTTCCTGTTTCTCAGACGGAGAAAGTTCAGAAACAGAAGTAACCGCATTAACACAAGTTGTGGATTCATTTTCAAAAGTAATTTTATTTAATAAGTCTTTAGCAAGGTTAAATTTCAACCAAAAGTCGAATCCCAAAATAATGGAAGGTTTAAAAGAAGGTATTATCAAAAAATCTACATTTTTAGTTATATTATCACAAGTGATAGGTAAAACCATAGTTCCAATAACCTTGTGTGGAGAACCATCAGCAGTAACAGCATTACCTTGGTGAGGTTCAAGTTTAAATCCTAATTGTAAAAATGTTTGATGAATATTAGAACCGAGTACACAACTACAAGCTCCGCTATCTAACAAACCAGAATAAAGTTTATTATTAATATTAAATTTTAAATAGGGTCTAGTGTCTTTATTTTTAACAAACAAAACAGGGGCAGCCCTGATATTACTAAAGAAAACTTTCAAATAATCTAACCAGTCACTAAATTCTTTTTTACAAGTGGCATCATCCGGTGCATTGCTAAATTTTTTCAACATCGAGTCACCTGAGGTTTTATCAAAAACTAGGGCTCGATGGGGCCTGATACGTTTTTTGACTGTTCAGTATTACAAACTTCGCAGGTCTTCGTAGTGACACCAGCTTTGTGACACTTAAAACAAATTATGCCAGGAAACTTAGGGCAATTTTTATAAGAATGTCCAGAGGACTTACATTTTAAACATATTAATTCATCTGCTTTAACAGCATTAACGTGAGCAGAAGGTTTTTCTTTTTTAATACTTCTATTCTCACTTAAGTTCTTTCTAGACACAAAATTTTCTAATTCTCTGCTGAGGTTAATGAACTCTTCAATAGTAGAAATAGTTTTACCAAACACAAAAGGTGTGTAAATATTTAACATATTATGTTTAATAATAGTTATGAGGGTAGCATCACAAATAGGCATAGACAAACGGCTTGACATATCCATTATATCTGTAATAAAGTCTGGTAAGGACTCAGTTATCTTTTGTTTACGAGTGCGGAGTTCATGTTCTAAATGATAGTCGAATTCAATCCTATCAAAACGTTTCAACAACGCAGCCTTTAATTCCTGCCAAGAAGCAATACGAATACGCACACTACGAAACCATTTAAGCGCTGTGCCTGACAAAAGATCAGCAAATGAACTAACTAAAAAATGTTCATTAAAATTTTTAAACAAGAAATATTCTTCCACTTCAGTAATAAATTCCCTAACACACGATTTACCATCATACAAAAGCTTACAACGTTTCAAATCGGGTAACTTTGTAACAGAAGGCAAGTTTTTCTTCAAGTCTTCATTCAATAAAACATTCATCATATTAAACGAAGATGCAGCTCTCGGACTATAATCACCAGCTCCCCGACTATGTGAAAACGGATCAACAACTTCAGTCAGATCAGCCATGACATGGGGCATCTCATGAGTAGATGTACCAACCGGGACAGTATTATCAATAACTGCAAACAATAATGGCGGGGCCTGAGTTTCCTTGTCCATTTTTGAAAACAATGTGAAATCTAAAAATAGTTGTATAAAATGCACTAAGAACTTCCAATGAATGCAATGAATGCAGCTATAAAAGTTAGAAAAGTAAATAAGTTATGAATGCAACTTAATTGTTATTGTTGAAAAATGCTAACCTCAAAAGTAGGTCAAACAAAAGAAATGAATGTTATTGTTAAGTTATTTAGGTCAAATGCCTTTAAGTAATGATAAAAAAGTGCATCAGTGATTCACAAAATAAAGTATTTCTGTTTACTTGAGGTAAACATCAAAGATTCAAATATTACTATACTTTCACATATTAGTTTGAAGTTTATAAACTTTTCATTATATATTACTATGTAGATAATGTAACTTGTTATAAATTAAGGTTATACAAGATAAAACAATGATAACAATAACTGTGAATGTTATACAAATTGAAATATTCACCTGTAATTAAGAGATATAAACAACAGTGTACCAACCTGTAGTAAGATTAGTTTTGTAAAGTAAACAAACAATAATATTTACTGAAACACAGAGTTATGCAGTAATATACATGAAAGAAACATTGTTCTAAACATGTTAAATTAAATTAATAATGCAAAGGTGACAAGGATATATATATATTTGCACACTGTCAAGTCCCTGTTCGCGAGCGACAATTGTAATAATAAAAAATATATACACATGTGTGTTTTGTTGTTTGAGATAAAGTTAACAAGTGTGTTCTCCTGTAAATTAACAAAATAGATAGGTACATTACCTTAAAGATTCGGGCGCCTTGGAGAAGCACATGCCTAAGATAGTCAATCAAGTAGGTTGAAGACTTTTAATCTGCCGGAGGTAAGCTAAATAAAACCACCGCACTGAGGTTTAAGGTTTTATTCTCTAGCGCTCCAGTGTGCTTATTATAGTAAGGATTTTATGCTAGTAGATTAAAATTTAAGAACTACATGACATATTAATCTTGTCACCAATGCAATTTTTTAAGGTTTTTAAAGTTAAATTTTAATTAAAAGTAAACGAAAGCTCACGGCATCCCTCGGCGAGTGTGTGAAGGTTCACCTCAACCAGCGAAGCATAATATTCCGCTCAACAAGCCATTATTCCAAGATATTGCACATGCTCGTTCGTATGGTTGAGAAATCCATCAAACCATCAGAGACAAGGCCCAATGAAGGAAAAGCCAAAGTTAAACAAAGAAAAAGGAAAAGGAGAAGGCGGCTCCAATGGAGACCTGAAATAAAATTTTAGGTTATTAGACCAAATTCCTATGAGAATACACGAAGTCCTAATTTTTGAGAAAACGTGTGACTTACCGCCATAATTAGTTGGTTAAATGCCAAACACACGATAAATCATGGTATTTTTGAAACAAATACTGAAACAACAGAATTTAAAATATTATTTTTCAATCAGAAAAAAATACGTCGAAATGAATCTTTTGAGAAAATGTCTACTCACCAGAAATATGGGATAATCCTATATTACCATCATAGCGGGGACATTTTATAATATCATCCGGACAAGAATAACTTTAATCCATGACAATGGATTCAGATTATTGAAAATTATAAGATAATATCGACCATCTTGCTCGGTCGTAAGGAAGAAAGGTGACGTCCTCGCCAACGCAGTGTTGCCAGTCGCCTCCAATGTTCGGAAATTAGCGAAATTTCGACTAAAAACCGTTAAAGACCACCGATGTAACGAGATTCACAAACGCGACGTTACAATACATACACATAGTATTCATTATAAGATGATATTATTTACAGTTCGTAAGAAAATCGGTAGATGACGCCACGTCGCCTTAAAGACGTATAAGATGGGAAATTTGAATCATATCGGGCATGTCTCGGTAGCCGAATTGGTCAGGCATTCTCCTTGTAAGGGAAAGACTGCGGGTTCGAGTTCCGCCCGAGAAGATTCTTTTTCCCTATGTATTCGATTATTTACCTGTTGCTCCCGTTCACTATCCATCTGTATGGGATCAACGTCACGTGCTGCATTCCAAACATCTCTAGTTAATGTGGTGTCCATTGTTTCGATATTTGGTACATCTCCTGAGGGCAAGCTATCACCACTCTGCAACGAAACATCAAATTTAATGGCACACTCAGGTCCATTAAATACGACATAAAAACACTGTGTTGTTCTTTCCCATTTACGGCAGTAAGAAAATCAACCATAAAACTTAAATTTTAAAACTGCTATAACTAAAATTATTCGTTAAATTATAAAACAAATAAAGCCTGTTGTTTAAACTCATATTTGAGGAAGTTAAGAAATTATTGTTGGGATGTTTTTTAAATGGCGGTCTTTTTGAAAATATATTGAACATTTTAAATGGATAGGTACAATAACAAAATTTCAAATATATATATTTTGCAGTGGAATGCACAGAGTTTACTACCCAAACTTGTGGAATTTGAGGCATTGCTAAGTCAGGAAAAAATACTCATTGCTTTAATATCAGAGACATGGTTATCACCAGAATCATCTTTGAATATAAGTGGGTACAATGTGTTTAGAAATGATAGAGTGCAATCCTATGGGGGAGTTGCATTGATAATTCATAAATGCTTTAAAGTACAATTAGTCCAATTAAATATAAATAACTCTGGTATTGAAGTAGTATGTATTGAACTCTTAAATTGTGATAAGATTAAAAATATAATTTTAATATATTGTGCCCCCACAGTGAGCACAACTCAGGCGGAATGGGATTTCATATTTTCAAGGTTTGCTAATAAATGTATTATAGCAGGTGATTTTAATGCACACCATCTTAATTGGTCGTCTAAGGCTAATACAAGGGGACGAATGTTATTTGATGCGGCACTAGATAGTGGGTACATTTATCTTAATAATGGAGACCATACTAGGGTTAAAATGGTCAATAATATTATGCAAAAGACGTCACCTGATGTGACATTTGTATCTTCCGACCTAACTTTACATTTTGAATGGTGTGTTATGAAAGAAAATTTTAACAGTGACCATCTTGTTTTAAAAATAAAAAGTAGAGTCAAGAGCCCCATTAGTCTTAAAAAGTTACGGAATTTTAAATTAGCTAACTGGAAGGGATATGAGGACAGAATAGAGAGTAATTTATTGTTACATTTAGATATAGAACAAGATGGAGTTCAAAATAAATATGATCAATTAATCAACTTAATAAATAATGCAGCTGATGAAAACATACCTTTTATAAGAAGGTGTGAACGACCTAAGTTTCAACCTAAGTCATGGTGGAGCCCACTTCTGTCCAAATTGGTAGGAGAACGTAGATTAGCATTGCGGAACTTTAGAAAAAATCCAACACCGAACCATTTAAGCATATATGAGAATAAATGTTTACAAGCGAAAAAGGCTATTAGGAAAGCGAAAAGAGACGACTGGTATAAATATTGTAATAGTATAGATGAATCAATGACATCTTCAGATATGTGGAATCGTATGCGCTGGATGAAAGGGTACAATACTTTAAAATTACATCCGTCTTGGGAACAATCGAATTTACTCTTACGTAGTCTGACCCCCGATTATGTTATAGGGAGGCCGCCAGAACTGAACTGTGTAAATACTAGTCTAGAAGTTCCTTTTACCATAGAGGAACTAAATACATGCCTAAAGAAAAAAGATACCGCACCTGGAGAGGATGGCATCACTTATTCTATGATATTTAATCTACCACTAAATGCCAAAACATACTTAATAAACCTATATTATGATATTTTCAATACTGGTGTTATCCCCTCACAATGGAGAAATATAGCAGTGATGCCGATACCAAAAGCAGATAGCCCTACCTCTACACATAGCACACCAAAGCTTCGACCCATATGTTTGATGTCTTGCATCTGTAAAATTTTACATTTTATGATCACAAGACGATTAGAGTGGTATATAGAGAAAAATAACATTTTATCTCCCTTCACATCAGGTTTCCGTAGAGGGCAATCTTGCCAAGACTGCTTAACCAGATTGGTGACACAAATACAAATGGGGTTCTCAAAGAAAATCTGTACATTGGCATGTTTTATAGACATTGAAAATGCATACAATAACGTGTTGATTAAAGAACTGATTAAAGTTTTAAATGAAATTAACGCTGGGCAAAAAATATGTTGGTATCTATGGAACTTTTTAACGGAAAGACACCTAAAAATTAGGGACAGTGAAAATCGTACGAGGATAAGATACACTGATCTAGGCTTAGCGCAGGGAGACCCTATTTCCCCTATCTTATTCAATATTGTAACATCAAAACTATTTACATATATAGATAATATTCAGATGTGCCAATATGCAGACGATTTTGTAATTTATAGTACCTGTAAGCATCTTACAGAGAGTACATACAGAGTACAAAGCGCATTGGATACATTTGTGAGTTTTTTAAATAATCTAGGTTTAAATGTATCAAGAAATAAAACTAAATTTTGTGTATTTGGTAGGGGAAACAGGAAACAGGATGTTCAACTTAACTTAAACGATAATCCATTGAGTTCAGTAGATAACTATAAATACCTGGGGGTATGGCTAGACAAAGGTTTACTGTGGGGAAAACATATAAATGAAATGGTACAAAAAACACAAAAGAAGCTTAATTTATTGAAGGTGTTAGCTGGTACTTCATGGGGTTTACATCCGGTGCATTTATAAATAAAATAAAAATAAAAAAGCCTTTTATTTCTGGTTTAGATAAGTACATATTTGCTTAATTTAGGTATTTGCTATTTTCACCAGAACCCTCTCATGAGGTATAGGCCTCTTCCAGAGACTGCCAGTTATCACGGTCTTGGGCCCTCCAAGCCCAGTTTGGCCCAACTACGTTGATGATGTCATCTGTCCAGCGTGCCAATGGTCGACCTCTCCTCCTTTTGCCCGTTGGACCCTTCCATGTTGTGACTCGGGTTGTCCATCTTTCATCCTGGAGTCTGGCGACATGGCCAGCCCATTTCCATTTTAGTTTCTGTGCCTGGCTGAGTGCATCTATGACTCCAGTTCTCTTTCTAATTATGGAGTGGTTTATCTTATGTATCTTTTTTATTCCTAACATACTCCTTTCCATGCCTCTTTGGCAGGTAACTATTTTTGTTTTAGCCTTGAGTGAAAAATTCCATGTTTGGCATCCATAGGTCAATGTGGGGAGTAGGCATGTGTCCATGACCTTCTTTTTGAGTTGAACAGGTAAGTCGCTTTTTAGGGTTTCTTTTAAGCTCCAGTATTTGTTCCAGGTGTTTTTTGTTCTTCTCTCTATCTCTTGTTCATTTGAGTCTGGGTTGAAGCTTATTTGTTTCCCAAGGTATATGTATTGGTCTACATACTCAATGTGTTCATTGTCTATTTTTATTGGCTTTTTGTTGCTATTGGTCATAAGTTTAGTTTTGCTGTAATTTATTTCTAGACCTACTTTTTTGCTCTCTTCATTTAATGATGTCATCATATGTGCCAGGTTTGAACTGCTATTTGCAAATAGGGCCAGATCGTCCGCAAATCTTAAGTGGGTCAGGTTTCTTCCTCCTATATCTATGCCTCGAGATTTCCAGTTTAAGTTTCTGAAAACTGATTCCAGTACAGCTATAAAAATTCTCGGGGATAGCGGATCGCCCTGTCTTACCCCCCTTTTAATAGGAAATGCTGGCCCAATGGTTTCCAGTTGTATTTTGCAGGTACTATTCTTATATATATTTGTTAATAATTTTAAGTAAGCTTGTTGCACTCCTTGTTCTTCTAGTGTTTTCCATATAGCCGAATGTAGTATCGTGTCGAAAGCCTTTTTATAATCAATATAAGCTATGTATAGTGGAGTCCTGAATTCTTGGTGTTTCTCTATGATCTGCTCGATCGTATGTAAGTGGTCTACCGTCGAGAATCCCCTTCTGAATCCCGCTTGTTCTAATGGTTGGTGACTATCTAGTGTGCTACTTATTCTTTTTTCTATTATTGACGCAAATAGTTTGTACAAGTTGGACATTAGGTTTATGGGTCTATAGTTACCTATGTCTTTTGGATCTCCTTTTTTGTATAGTAAGATGATATTTGATTCTGACCACTGTCTTGGTATCTCGGCTGTGTTTAAGATTAAGTTGAATAAGTATGTCAGTGGGCCTTTCAGTAGGGAGTCTGCGGCTTTGATGGCTTCATTATTTAGCTTGTCTGGGCCCGGGCTTTTATCAACTTTCAGACGTTGGATGGCATTGATAACTTCTTTTTCTGTAATACTTCTTATCTCTTCGTCTTGTGCTACTTTTTTATGTTGTTGCAGAGCATTTACTTGGCCCGGTCCAGTGTTTATATTCTCTCCTTTTGAACTGTATAGATCTCTGTAGAAAGTTGTCACTATTTCAAGGGCTTCTTTGCGGTTGTTCGCGACTTTGTTTTGATTTTTAATGTTTTTGATCCAGGTTTTATGTGTTTGTAGTTCTCTGTATGCCTTTTTTACGCTGCCTGTATGGTTAAGGTGTTTCTCTATTGTTCGAAGTCTAAAGTTGCTGTAGTCTTTTTTTATGTATTTGTTTGTTAATTTATATAAAGCTTTTAGCTCGTTTTTCATAGGTCGAGATTTGGGTTTCCTTCTTTGCAGCTGTTGTCTGCGGGTTAGCAATGCTTTTGTTCGGTCCGACAGTATTGGATTTTCTCCAGCTTTATGGCTTGTGGTTGGTATTTGTTGTAAGCTTGAGGTTATCGCAGATGTCAGGCTATCATAGTACTGCTGGACCGTGGTGCTTTCTTTTTGTTCTAACAGGTCAGGTACATATTTTGATAAATTAAATTTGTAACTCTCTATACTAAGTGTATTGCACAAAGTTTTGGTGTTTAATGTGTTATATTGAGACCTGCTTTTTTTTGGTTTGTCAATTATAATTGTTGATCTGACCATTCTATGGTCTGATGGGTAATTTATATTGAGGACCTCTACATTTCGAAACTTTTCTGGTTGATTAGTTAGTATGAAGTCTATCTCGTTCTTTATTTTGCCATTTGGTGAGAGCCAGGTCCATTTGCGGCTTGGTCTCCTTTTATAATATGTGTTCATAATTGATAGCTTGTTCTCGAATGCAAATTCTACCAGTTTCTCGCCTCTTTCGTTCCTTGTGCCATACCCATGGCTTTTTATTATCATTTTCTCTTCTGGGAGTCCTTGTCCAATCTTGGCGTTAAAATCTCCTATTATTATAAGATTTTTGTGAGCCATTTCCATCGCCGTGTTCAAGGTGTCGTAGAATTTTTGTATTTCTTCGTCGCTTGCTGCTTCGATTGGAGCATGTACTTGGATTATGGATAGTAGATAGTTATCAAAGTTTAAGTTTATTGTAGCTACTCGCTCGGATAGGCCGTTAAAGTTTTCTATGTTATGTTTCAATTGTTTTTTAAGAAGGAAGCCTACTCCAAGCTGGCCCGGTGTTTCTCCTTTGTAGCATAATATGTAGTCTTGGTATTCGTCTATAGATTCTCCTTGTCTCCTTATCTCGGCTAGTCCTATGATATCATATTTAATTTTTCCTATTGCTCTTGTAAATTCTATTAATTTGGCGTGGTTGCTTAACGTTCTTGTATTGTATGTTGCTATATAAAGTTTCTGTTTTTCTTGTTTGTGTAATTTGGACTTCTGTTTGCTAAAGTCTGGAAGGTTACGGTCGTTTTTCCCCACGGTGACCGCATTCCGGCTTGGGGAAGAAGATTTCGTTGTTTTAATATTTACGGGTGTTGCTTTTGTCTGGTTTGTGTTCCGGGTTCTGGTGTGTGCTAATTGTTATTGTTTATTCTTTTCCGATATCGAGTTTTTCCTGGGACGGCTTGTGAATTCAAGTGAGTTGATCTTGTTTATTTTGTGTGAGGTCGTTTGGCTTGGCTCTGCTGATCCTACTGCGTTGTGATGAATATGTTTTGGTGATTTTGATGGAGAGCGTTTTCGTTTTTCGTGGCCTTTCTCTTGGTTTGTGTTTTCCCTTATTATGAGTTTATCGTATCTGATCATAGCAACGTTTCCTTTCTTGATTTCTTCATTTTTTCGTATGATTAGTTCTTTTCTTTTTTGTATTATGTCCTTGGGGTAGTCTTCAGTAACATAGATATTTGAAGGTAGGTTTTTACCCTTCTTTAATACTTGCAGTCTTCTCCAAGCTAGTGTCAATTTCACGAGTATTGGTCTAGATTTTTTACCATTATTTTTTCCTAGCCGGCGAATGTCACTTATTTCCCATTTGTCGAAGGACTCCATTTCTCCCTCTTTCGCCACTTTATTTAGGGTACTCAGAACCAATTCTAGTAGCTCGGCCTCATTTTTTTCGGATTCTTGTATGCCATGTAGTATTAAATTATTTTTTCTCACTTCCCTCTCAAGATTTTGCACTTTGTTTTTGAGCATTGTTATTTCGCCTTTAAATTTTAGGTTTTGTTCCACTAATGGTGCCAATTTTTCTTCTATAGTCGTTGACATGCATGAATTTAAGTTTTCTGTTAGAGAAATAGTATTTTTCTTGAAGTCCTCTCTCAGTTCATCCATCTTTTCATTTATTTTTATCAACATCGTTGCCATTAAACTTTCAGTTGACATTTTTTACTATTTCTACTAACTTTGTAAATAATTTTTCTTCTGGTATCCCTTTTCTTGGATTTGTATTGCTACTTTGTGTGGAACGGAACGTTTTTGTTCTTAAGTTTAGTAATGTTGGTATTACCCAAACAATGGCTATCTGTCAAGTATCGCAGCTAACTTCGTTGTTTACAACTTGTTTAAAGTAATTTTCGGAAAAAAAGAGGGTATGCAGAAAAAAATGTCTTCTAACCTTCCAGCGGACCGAACTCTTGGACTCGACTTTTTTGTGATTTGCTTGCCCTTGCAGTGTGCACAGTGAAGAATTCTTTGTTTTCACACTTCCCCTCCGTAATCCTGCGCAGTTGAAGGCTTGTTTTCGCAAAAATTCACTGTTTCACGATTAAAAAACTCGGAGCACTTTTACGTATGTTGTTGTCGCTTTGACAGCCGGAACCGGAACATTGGCATGTTTTATAGACATTGAAAATGCATACAATAACGTGTTGATTAAAGAACTGATTAAAGTTTTAAATGAAATTAACGCTGGGCAAAAAATATGTTGGTATCTATGGAACTTTTTAACGGAAAGACACCTAAAAATTAGGGACAGTGAAAATCGTACGAGGATAAGATACACTGATCTAGGCTTAGCGCAGGGAGACCCTATTTCCCCTATCTTATTCAATATTGTAACATCAAAACTATTTACATATATAGATAATATTCAGATGTGCCAATATGCAGACGATTTTGTAATTTATAGTACCTGTAAGCATCTTACAGAGAGTACATACAGAGTACAAAGCGCATTGGATACATTTGTGAGTTTTTTAAATAATCTAGGTTTAAATGTATCAAGAAATAAAACTAAATTTTGTGTATTTGGTAGGGGAAACAGGAAACAGGATGTTCAACTTAACTTAAACGATAATCCATTGAGTTCAGTAGATAACTATAAATACCTGGGGGTATGGCTAGACAAAGGTTTACTGTGGGGAAAACATATAAATGAAATGGTACAAAAAACACAAAAGAAGCTTAATTTATTGAAGGTGTTAGCTGGTACTTCATGGGGTTTACATCCGGTGCATTTACGGAGACTTTACATAGCGCTCATAAGGAGTCGCATAGATTTTTCATGCTTTTTATATGATTCAAGTGCTAATAGCCATCTATACAAGCTAGATAAAATACAAAATGCGGCATTAAGAGTAGTAGGAGGTTTCATAAAAACAACTCCTATTCATGTTATGGAGAGTGAGCTCTGTGTTATTCCACTACGCCTAAGAAGGAGATTTTTGGCCTATAAGTATTACCTTAAATGTTTGTCTTGGACAGATAATGTGACTTTTCAACTGTTACAAGATCTGAGTGCTCTTTGCTACAACAGTTACTGGACACGTAAAAAGCTCCCATTAATAGTCAGTGTTTATAGAGAGTTAAAAGACACAAATGTGGCGTCATCAGCACCTTTGGAAATGTTTACATTGCGAACCTGGATGAGTAACTTTGGATTGTCTCAAATAATTAATGTTAATTTAGATAGTATTAAGCAGGCAAAAGAGAGATATGAAATTAATAGATTAAAATTTTCGGTTATACAAGAACTTAGGGAAAAATATGACACCACTTGGAGGTTTATATATACTGATGGATCAAAGAGTACTACAGGTTGTGGAGCCGCCTTTTATGTAGAAGCTTCACCTAACCTAACACATAGAGGTTTGAAAATACAGGGGAAAATTAGTATTATGGCGTTGGAGCTCATTGCGATCTCAGAGGCTCTTTCTTTTATTAGTAGATCTACGGATTTCACAAAAGTGATTATTTGTTCTGATAGTAAAAGTGCACTATTTCATATTGCTCGATGTGCCTCTAGCCATAGAGGTACACCGATAGCATATGAAATAGTAGCTAAAATAGACAATGTGACACAACAAGGTGTATCTCTGAGATTGCAATGGGTTCCATCCCACATAGGTATATATGGTAACGAGGAGGCTGACAAACTGGCTAAACAAGCATGTATAAGTGGCGAAGAAATCATTGTAACATCTTACTACTCAGAAATGATACCTACCTACAGGAGGAAATGCTATAACATGTGGAAAGAATATTTCAATCAAATATCTCTAGAGAAGGGCATATGGTATAAGACCATACAATGTCAACCTCCTCCGATTCCCTGGTTTGTTAATAATAAGTTACCTAGGAAATATATAGTCATAGCACATAGAATTAGAAGTGGTCATGTTTTATCAAATAAATTTAGATATTTAATGCGTATAACAACCTCTCCAAATTGCGAAACTTGTGGAGTAATGGATGACGTACAACACATCCTCATGGAATGCGCGCGCTACCAGACTGGAAGAGACCAACTGATGGTAGACTTAGAGGTGAACAAGTCAGACATAGGTGCCTTCCACAGAATACTGACCACTCCTAATTCGGAAGAAGCATTCTATTTATATAGAATGCTTTCTATAGTACCTACTTAATGTTTTAGTTTTTAATACTTGTTTTGTAGAGATAATACAATATGTACTAGCAGGGCGACATATACTTATTGTATAAAGTCCTTAAATAAAGAAAAAAAAAAAAAAAAAAACAAATAAGCTAGAATACCTCTCCTTCATCGTCACTGTCGTGATCCGAATGAGCTACCTCAGGGCCCTGAGCCAGTGGCTCGTATCCGAAATATTCGTGTTCCTCATCACTTTCGTCACCATTGCCATTCATCACGAGTTCATGTCTAGGGGGCGGAACGAGTTCCTGTGGATTATTCTCAGGGGGATCCGGACCGTCACAAACCATGATTATTGTGTTATCAAAATATTACATTTTAAGAACTTGGCACTTGGCCGTATGTAATAAACTTATTTTGCTTTAAAACAAGTAGCAAACAAGTTTGAAAAAGTTGTTGATTTTATTTTATTTCGTTGCTTTCATAATTTGATTGATACAATATAACAATTTTATTTTTTTTAGACGAAGTTTGATAGGAACTTGACATGACATGAACTTGATAGTTTTTGGTTTTGACAGCTCATATTTCGTCGTAAATTATAGTGTTTATCATAGGATTACAGTGTTCTGTTTTTGTAATATTTATTTCAGTTCAATTTGGTACAGTTGAGTACAAAGTACTGCTTATAATTAACAAAGAGTATAATAATTAATATCGTTATTTAATTGATGGTAAATACAAAATAGGATTTGACGTAAAGTCTTAGTTACCACTTCATAAAAATCTCAAATCTCTTTCAATTATACTCCGTCCATTATATTATTTATATGTTATTGTATTTTAGACAGCTCACTGACAGTGGTCGGTATAACATTGTTTTAGCTAGTACTATAATTCTGTGGTTTTAGCGTCAACACCTGAAAATCTTAACAAAAATTAGGCGCCAATACATAATTTTTCCTTTGATTATTTATATATCTAGATGGAGTGTCAAATGCGTACAAACGTCTCAAAAAATATCAGCTTGTTCAATCTCATAATACTTACGCGCAGCTCAGTGACGTTCGCGTCGGCTCGGTGTCACAACGTAAAACCCGCGAAAAACTTTAAATAAAAACTGTCGAAATATGGCGACTAGCACTATCAAAGTTTGCCGGAATTAAAAAGGACGCCTAAATACTACTACACACATTACCTTTTATGAATAAAGTAACCAAAATACAAGTTAAATTGATATTTTTTTTCATCACAACAATTTATGTCATTTATCACGCGCCATATTTGTAAGTGTTGCCAGTTTTTTAAATTCATGGTTTGGTTCGATTGGGGGAGTCTTGTACCGATTGGGGGAGCCAATGTCCGTCCTTTTTATTGATTTGGGTTAGAACATTATTTCCGAAATCCGAAATCCGAAATCGAAATCGAAATCGAAATCGGAATCGAAATCGAAATCGAAATCGAAATTAGTCTTATGTACACAAACAAATATATGCACTAGGCGAGAATCGAACCCGTGCCCCTTGCATACCATTCTCATTTACTACTGTCACGTTACAGAGGCTGTCAAAAAAAAAACAATTTAATTATACCTAGGTGATTTTTTTGGGAAATTTTCCTTGTAGCTGGTATCATATTTACGCACACAGAAGCACGAATGCAACGTGTAAAACACGGGCCGCACGCACACATGTTTGCACAGGTTGACTCGTTTTATTTCCGTTGACAGTAGGACGAGGCTCTATCTAGACATTATATAGGTAATCCATAGACATAAATATAAGGTAATCAAAGAATTTTTCATTGACAACGTCACGTCAACCAGAAAGCAATTTTAGGGATGTAGTTAGTCCAGTCCATCGACTGTTTTTATTATAATAACTTGAAAATGTCACAATCGATATCGACTACAGAAATTAATTCTTCTAAAAAATATTACAAAACTGGTGGTAATTTACCGATTTCTAAACACCAATTCGGTGGTTTATAATTTTTAATATTTGTATGATTTTTACGGAAAAATGATTTTTGTCACTCCGTCATATTATGTAGACAGATTGTCAAAATTCTTTTAGATTTGAAAGAGGTTTATTCCAAAATGGTCCCATTTAAATTGTATAAAGATATAATGATGGGTTTCAGAGACAGATTACGGAAGTCTTCAATAAATACCAGAAAATCAGCATGTTGGAATATTCTTCTAGAAGTCGGGTGTTTTATTTTGGAGATTAGCGTGTGCGTTATGGCCCACAATCGTTTTACAATACATTTGTAAATCGTAGGTATAGACACGAAATATCTACTGCTTTATTATTACGTACAGAAAGATAATAGATTATAATTCCACATGAAATCATATATTTATCATAATATTTTCATTTATCGATTAATTATTTTTTTAATGGAGTTTTTTAACTTTGTCGATATTTTAAATTTTCATGCAATCACTACTTCCATCTGTCTAAAATACAATAATATGATGGACGGGATTTAGGTGTGCATCTGGACTGAGGGCCAAACTCGTCAAACGAAATAAGACTTATGTGGGCATTTAGTAAAAAATTAGTAAAACTTAATACAAGCAATCATAAATTTCTAAAACGTAAGATAAAACTGTTATGATCAAATAACTGTGGCCCTCAGTCCAGACGTTTGCATAAAATGAAATAGCCCATAGCTCAAAAAGTACTAACCCTAGGTTAATAATTTTTATTTTAGAAAATAGGTCTGAATTTCTAAAATGTTTTACTAAATTCCCATATTTCTATTGGTTATAGTTAAGGAGAAAATCAATATTGAATTTTACCAAAATGTCTGAACTGAGGGCCCAAGATTTTCTGACTTACTGCCCAGGCTTAACCTTGTAGAATAACGCAAATTGTATTAAGATTTAGTAAAAAAATTTACTAAAATATGAGATATCTCCCGTTCCCCTAAGTACCATACTTTAAGAGAAAATCGATTTTTTACTTTTCCATAGAAAGAAATTTGGTAGGGTGCATATGATTTTGTTACTTTTTTTTTAATACATATTTTGTTATTTATGAACAGATCAGTATGTACTCTCATCTTCTACTTCATTCTAGCGTTAATCCTGCTCGCATCCGAAGCTGTTACCTCGCAGTGCACTTTCTCCAGTTTTAACTGTGCTTTTAGCGGAATTTCGATATTTTCCATGAAGCGACTGGGATCTGACCTCTCCTTTGGCGATATCGAAGTTACAGTTAGACCTTAGAGCTTTTTTGCCAATTAACATGGACTTGATTAAAATTTTCGGATTTACCAGCCTCGAAGATGCAATTTGCATTGGGGATGAGAATAAAGTACTTATGTAAATTATGTGCATATCCAGAAAGTTCAAAATATCATCTCTCTAATTTAATTTCTGTAGATTTGAACGGGACAGACAAAGTAATGTTAAATGAACTACCCAAAACAATAAATTTAAAAGGAAAATGTTTCAAAATATTAGGTGTAACGGAATATGTACCCTCGGCTGGTCTTGGCCACTACAAGGGGCATGGCTTTGTAAACGGTCGCATGGTCTGTTATGATGATTTAATACCTAGTTTTCATGATAGTAGTACTGCCTATTTATTTACACAGTGCGACATACGGTTTGGTTGATCCTATTACTGAAGAATAGACACAATGTTCTAAGATCCAATTGAAGTCAAGTAAATTGTACCGCCTTTTAAATCGTACCATACATACCTACATACATATAATCATGCCTTTATCCCCGGAGGGTTAGGCAGAGGTGAATTAACACACACATTTCACCAGTCAATGTGTTCGGTCCCATGTATTAGGGGGCGAGCCAAGTTTATTTAAAAATAATTTGTAAAAACTGTAGGCCTAAGTTCCCGAACATCGGGAAAGGTTTATGTCACGCAGTGGACTGCAAATAGGTTTATTGATTGATTGATTGTTATCAAAGAATCATCATACTATCTGATTAGGTAGTAGCATCTGGTTTAGTAGTTTAATTGGGAGCAATACTTGTAGATTAAGGGTTAATTATCATTGATCGGTTGCTGACGACGACGTAAAAAATTCATCCAAGTCAATCTCCAATTGTTGACGACATTACAATCTTATCTCATCTAAATTTTTGATGCCTTTTTGTCGTATTCAATATGTTCGTCCTATAGCCTGTAGCTTCAATCCACTTCTGCCGTAAATTCGTATTTTCTGGGAAACTATAATACAATTACGAACATTACTAAACATAACATAACATACATAACATAAACGCCTATATTCCACGAAGGAGTAGGCAGAGGTGCTAGCACCCACATTTCGCCAGTTTATGTTTAGGTCCCAATGTAATAGGTGGCGAGCCTATTGCCATTAACTGGGCACTTATAAACCTGCGATAAATACACACATAATTTCGAAAAGCATCGAAATGTTATTGGTGTGTGCCATGGTGAACCTGGGATCGAACCCGAGATCTCGTCTCAGCACCCATACCACTAGGCTACCGCAGATCTTACTAAATACATAAAAATATTTAATTATATTTACAAGAAGTATAATTAGTAGCTACCCATAATTACGGGCAAATAAATATTCAAAACTTGACAACATCGAACAATATTTACTTCGTAGATTATGTTTATTTGATGTTTGGGACTATTTTATCTATAAAATATACTTCATACGAAATAATATTATTTATTTACTTAGAATATAAGTTTGCATGGGTATGAAATAGTTATTATCTTTAAAAAAGTCTAATACTTACGTGTGAAAATATACGTTCGGCAGTTTCCTTTCACTACCAATTTTACAACTGAAAACACTACACCGTCCCATATTTCCATGTATGTATCTGTTCACTAACTGTTACAAAACAAAATTGAGAATATTACTTCACGTTTGAAAACAATTTTCACTTTTTCTAAACATATAAATAACAGTAAGCTGAACATCTGTAATTTTTTTTTAATTTCGTGCAATCGTTTGTTTAGTGAACTAGTTCGCGGACATTTGAAAACCGGCACGAGAGAGGAGACAGAAAATTTAGTCACTCTATCTCATTTCTTTACATGCCATACATCCCTAATGACGTACATATCTATAAAATATCACAACATTGGACCTATACGATACGTTCCGAATTAAATTTATGGTCACCCTACCAAAAAAACATTTCAATGAAAAGTGAAAGTATCAATTTTCTCTTAAAGTATAGTAGTTAGGACAACGGGAGATATCTCATATTTTAGTAAAAATTTTTACTAAAACTTAATACAATTTGCGTTATTCTACAAGGTTAAGCCTAGGCAGTAAGTCAGAAAATCTTGGGCCCTCAGTTCAGACATTTTGGTAAAATTCAATATTGATTTTCTCCTTAACTATAACCAATAGAAATATGGGAATTTAGTAAAACATTTTAGAAATTCAGACCTATTTTCTAAAATAAAAATGATCAACCCAGGGTTAGTACTTTTTGAGCTATGGGCTATTTCATTTTATGCAAACGTCTGGACTGAGGGCCACAGTTATTTGATCATAACAGTTTTATCTTACGTTTTAGAAATTTATGATTGCCTGCATTAAGTTTTACTAATTTTTTACTAAATGCCCACATAAGTCTTATTTCATTTGAGAATGATATAAAAATGGCCCTCAGTTCAGACGTTTTGGTAAAATTCAATATTGATTTTCTCCTTAACTATAACCGATAGAAATATGGGAATTTAGTAAAACATTTTAGAAATTCAGACCTATTTTCTAAAATAGAAATGATCAACCTAGAGTTAGTACTTTTTGAGCTATAGGCTATATCATTTTATGCAAACGTCTGGACTGAGGGCCACAGTTATTTGATCATAACAGTTTTATCTTACGTTTTAGAAATTTATGATTGCTTGCATTAAGTTTTACTAATTTTTTACTAAATGCCCTATAAGTCTCAATTCGTTTGACAAGTTTGGCCCTCAGTCCAGATGCACACGGATTTAGGATGATATAATAGACATTAGAAAAACCCTAAGGAAAAACCAACAGATTGTTTTTTTTTATTTTGCATTATTTACTCTCTATCGTGTTAGCAAAGCTGGTAAATAAAGCTAAATGAAACGGAAATTTCATAAAAATACACCAATACAAAAAGTACGCGCTTGGCGCTAGTTCTTTGTCTTTTTTTGCAGTGATGTTCTTTTTATGAAATTACATGTATGCATGCCATAGGCAAGGCATATGCATAATTATCTAAAATAATTAATAGCAATTAAATCATTCGGATAAAAGTTATTTGCGTTTATTTCTTTTCAGTTCAGAAATATGAGCTAAGTATATTTATTTATTATATACTTTATTGTACACCATAGAAAATACAGAATAAAATAAAAATATATGTCTACGGAAACAGTACAAGGGCGGCCTTATCGCTTTAAGCGATTTCTACCAGGCAACCTTTGGATGGTCATTATGTATGGTTGTAGGAAATTTAATGGTAGTTGTTTTAGCGTACTGCAATAGCTCAAAATACCCCTATAATACATCTAATTTACATACAATACATACACAAATAAATATATATATTTACATATATATAAATAATACAATAATTTATATACTCAAAAACATAGATATACTAAGCATGTATACATAATAAATATTTACTTACATAATAATATATAAAATACATATCCATATAATAATATGCAAGACATATATGTAGGTAATATATATCGCTAACAGACAGATGAAATATATATAGAAGAACGTAAACTTTATAGCAAAGAGCATTTTCAAAGTGTTAGGTAGTGCTCCTTGACCATAGATTTGAAAATGTTCAAATTCTGAGCCTTTCTTATATTTACTGGTAGCCCATTCCAAAGACGGATAGCCGTAACTGTGAAGGAGTTGTCGTAAAAAGTTGATTTATGTGACGGCATCCTTAGTCTTGAATTATCTGATGACCTTAAATATTTCGTATGAGTATCGTGAAGAAACTCAAAACGATCTTTGAGATAGGATGGAGTTGACGGTTTAAATAGTATGTTGTACGGGTGTCGTATGGGAAGCCACTTAAGCTCGGTTCGAAACTGCGAAACATGATCATACTGCGTATTTACTATAAACAAACATTAAAACAGTATCAAATAAAGATATTTTATGTATGAATAAACTATAATGTTATTAGTAACGAAAATAACCAGCTTCTTTTTGTGTCATCATCATCATCTGTTATCAACGTAATCAAAAAGACGACAAAAAAGAATCAAGAATGTCTTTAATATAATAATTACTGCGACTGCAAAATCAGCTCAGTAAAGAGAAAAAATAAATACTTTAGGAATTAGGTACATCATCATCATCTTAACGCAGTTAAGATGATGATGATGTACCTAATTCATAAAATGATCATTATATAGACCTATGGACTTTTTATACTTATTGTGTTAAATTGATTTAGATGTACCTACTCCAATATCAAATCCTCTGCCTGTCTCACTAGCTGGTACAGTAGTAAATGTTTTATTTGACTATAAAAACGCAATAAAAATAAAACAAATACTCGGTTAGACGATTGTACTCATATGGAATAATTTACATTCAGTACCTTACTTACTATTAAAAAATTGTTAGTTAGTTTTGTTTGTACATTGAAAAAAAAATATTTGGAGATATTCACGATTTAGTTTTATTGAATTCTTTATAGGTAAACGATGGACACAAAACTGCTATATAGATTTGGATGCTGCTTTTTTACTGGAAATCCAACGTGTTGGGATGATCGCAATTGGTTGAGTAGAACCAGAGAAATGAATTATATTTATTACATACCCATAATACCTGCTTACCATCCCTATTATTACACGTGTGTACTATGCTATGTAATCATTTCAATTGATATGACTAATTTTGAAGCTTATTGTGTTTCACGTGCTTCAGACAAGAAGTGAAAGAGAGAAAGTGACATTTTGACTAATTTTCTATTAAACAATCACTATGGAAACAATGATCGTTACCATTGAAACGTCTACATTTGTATTCATAACTGCCTTCTTCCACCTTATAAGAACGTGTGAAAAGTATCTGAAATTGGCTTTTATTTTCCAGATGAGATACATAACAAAACCTAATATACTGTAATATTGGTGTGAACCTAATTTTTATGAATTAAAATTATTATCAACGTATAATATTTCCTAACAGCTATCTTTCGCACCATGATTTTAACAAGATTGATAATGATAGTGGTAGGACGTGTAAATAATCCTACCAATTGGTGTGTTTGCACACAAAGCGTTTAAGAACCTCTGACCTGGCGTTTGGTTGTAAGAAAGGAAATACTCATGTGACCGCTTCTATGAATGAAAACGTAAGAAAATCGGCACTGACCTGTGTTCCACCTCGTGAGGATTCAGCTGCAGACAGGCGTGGTTCCTGGCACGTGTTGGTGGGTAGGTATATTTCGACCGGCCGGTGACTTTCTTGAATTTGTCGTTTTCTTCCGATCCACTTCACTTATACTGACTTGAGAATGTGGCCAAAGGAACTTATAGAATTACACAGAAAGAAACGAGGAGTTGAATTAATCAAACTTCCGTTTTATGCGTTAGCGGAGTCAAAAAAGGACACCTTTCGGCGCTGGCGGCGTGTTAGTGACTGATTAAAAAATGCGAGCGGGTAGATGATCCGCCGTGGTGCTTGAGAGTCTCGCTCATAGAAACTTCGTTCTCAAAATATAGTTCGAACAGATCCATTCACAGCGCCATTCATTGGCCTCCTCCAACACTAAGTGGTCAACAAATGAGCGCCAATATTCAAACATTATTCGATACATAGAAGCGGTTTCTTAAATTACAAATTGAAACACAATTAAATTATGTGGGAAATAATTAAGAAAATACATAAGCGCTCCACCATGCACCCGGCTTTGGAACGTCGCAAGACGTTACGAAACAAACAAGCGAACACTGGCTGATTAGAGCCCATAGTGAATTTGTATAACATAATAATACACATAGCGAAAATAACAACTTAGACTAACAATATTCTATCTAAAGTATGTTTAAAGTTTGAGTTAAAAATTAAAGTTTAAGATTCTATTTAGCGTTATAAGTTATTGCGTTGGGATAGGATACAATTTGGTTACAGCGCGTTTGTAAGTACCAGTACGCGTTTTATATATTATGATAGACATGAGGAGTCCAGGTCCAGTATGACAATTGATAACGTGAAAATGCTGAATTATTAGATCAACAACGTGATCGCGTTTAGAGAGAAGGACAGGATGTAATCCTGATACAGAATGAGGTTCGATCTTAAATTTAAATCGTGCGAATTTTAAAACGTATGTAATGATACGTAGTAGTTTCTGCCAAGAAGAAACACGTTGTGCTAATGTACATAACAATGGCGACTCTGTGTGTTTTGTTGTCACACTCAACACATTTGCCTCATGCTCAGGTAAGTCAGAACAGTTGGCGGGAGAGAATGACTTAATAGGCCATTCATCAGGGGGGCCGCGGATCCATGCTGGACCGTTCCACCACAAATCATAAGCTAAAAGTTGCGAGGGGAGCATACCGCGTGATAGACAATCACTCGGATTAATGTCTCCGGCGACGTGATAAAAATGTTTAGCGTTCAAGTTTTCTTGACACTGAGCGACCCGGTTGCTAACAAAATTCGACCACCGATGTGGTGACGAGTGAACCCATGATAAGGCAATCGTGGAATCAGAAAAGGCGTAAATGTCAGTAATGGGAATGCGTAATGCATACGAATCACGTACAGTTCTTATTAACTTTGACATAAGCAAAATAGCACATAACTCTAATCGAGCAAGCGTAGTAATCTTTGTCGGAGTGACCTTTGATTTCGCACACAAAATGCGAGTTTGAATGCCAGATGGGTAGGTACAATGTGCATAAATAACACATCCCATGCCATTCAGGCTGGCATCACAAAATGCGACAAGACGTGATTCGCAATCAACTTCGACACCTATATATCGCGGAATTTTTAATGTGTCAAGCAATTTTAATTCTTGAACGAGAGCGGAAAAGCGTGAGCGTATATGCTCTGGAGCAGGGTCATCCCAATCACTCTTACTAAGCCAAAGTTCCTTGAACCTGAATAAGATGCGCAGGTATTTACGATGGTCAACAGGTACGCCAATACGTAAATAATGTTGTTTTATGTCAGCGTTCATTGCGATAGGAAATAGCCTAAAATTTAATAATAATAAAAACAGGTCTGCCTGTAAATTGGGACCAATATGTAAAATATCATTGAGCGAACGACAAGTGTGGGTTTTAGCGCTCGCGTCTAACACAATACGCGGCATCGGTTCGTCATGTCGAACCACTGCGCGATGTGGTATATAATAACCATCCATAGACAAATTAGAGTCATCAACGAGACCAAGACAACCGTTATCCAAACAATCCCGAATAACCTTATTGTAATTTTCGCGTACGGTTGGTGATTGACGAAGTTTACGCTCGAGCGACAAAAACCGGCGGTGAGCTACGCCGCGCGAGTTCCCTAGTTCAGAGGGATCCTTGCAGAACGGCAGCGCAACCGTATAACGACCTACGTCATCGCGAGTCACAGTAGATGTGAAAATATTCTCGCACTTGGTTTCTTCTGGAGACAATAGGCGCTTCACAGGAACTTCCTCAAGTTCCCAAAAATTTTGCACTAAATCATTTAGTGCTAGCGCAGAAAAGGATGCGGTTGTAGGCACAACAACTTTACGTGGGTAATCACCCATAAGTACATACCCAAACGCGGTTGATAGTACACAAGGGGCACTGGGACCACACTCGACTCTATTTCCTAAGTAGATATACGGGAAGAGCTGTGCACCTAATACTATATCAATGTTTCCTGGAATGTTCCAGCTTAAGTCAGCAAGCGGTAAATCGCGAAGATTTAACTCGCGATCACACTTAATTAATTGCGAGGGCAATTGATCCGTAAGGCTATTCATAACTAACGCATGTATAGTATACTTATGATCTGCATAAATACGAGATTCAATGTCCAAATACACATAGCCTATTATCGTGTGCGAAGTGGAGCCAACACCTTTGACAACAGAATTACTCATTGGTATTATTGGTAAATTTAATAAACGACAACAGGACAATGAGATTAAGTTATTCTGTGAGCCATTATCAATTAGACATCTGACTACAGATTTATTTCCAGTGCTACCTTTAGGGCGAGCATACACCTGAGCGGTTGCCAAAAGAATATCACCCTTATGGCTAGAGGCATACGAATGCACAGTGCTTGAAGCGAGCGGTGACTCAGGAGTGGGAGTAACATTGTCGCACTGGGGCGGCGAGAGAGGGACAGCACTCGTCGCGTGCGAGTGCGAATTATTTACATTATTATCAAAATGCAATAATTTATGATGTTTTTTCTGACAGAAACAAACTGACGTACTTTTACAGCGCGGGAGATTATGTAATGTGCTTAGACAATTCACGCAACCACGCTTAGATTTAATAAACTCATATCTAGCCTTTGCATTTTGCATATTTTTAAACTGAGCGCAGTTATACAGGTGTCGGTGGTCGCGGCCGCCACATAAACAACAGGGCGCGTTACCTGCGGCGGGCGCATTCGACTTATTATTAATCGGATCACTGACAACAAACGACTTAGAATTACGCTGTACACGCCTATCATTGGACTGTGGCGTCCCAGCGGTGGACGACTTCGCATATGACGAAGACCGCGGGTTTGACCGTTCAATCATCTTAGCATAATCTTGTACAAAGTCGATCAGCTGTTGCGTCGTAGGTATATCGACACCTCGAACAGAAAGTTCGAAGGCTTGGATGGTTAGCGTGTCCATTTTCCTCAAGGCACATTGTAGAAACATGAAGTCCATTAAATCATTTATACCTAACTCTTTAAGCGCGGCGATAGAGGAGGAATATATACCTATAAATGAATCAAGTGAGTTCACACTAGGTGAACAATTCTTTAAGTCTAATATATTATTAAGATAATATGAACCTAATGAGCGTTTATCTTGGTATTTCTTGACCAAGGCGTCCCACACTATACTGTAGGTCTCACTTGACGGAACAATACCGGCAGTGAACTTTAATGCGTCTTTGGTTAATTTTGAGAATAGGTATTGCACACGTTGCGAATCAGACAATTGTGTGTTTGAATGAATATTGGCCTTAAAGGACTGATAAAATGTATTCCAGTTTTCAGGGCGTCCGTCAAAACTCGGAATAACAAGCATTTCCAATTTCACTACAGACGCGTTTGAATTATTCGACCCGTGTGAGGCGACCTCCCTGACCTTGAGCGTAGATAATTTATTTCTAATGCGTTTTATTCTCGAATACAATTCATCAAATGAGTCAAGGCAAGAATAGTCGGACTCCACAGGGGGTTCTAATGATAAATTTAAGCTATTTATTTGATCTACAATCGACTCGAACTTATCGCGAACGACATCGATGTTCTCGGTCTCAGACAGAAAATCTTCATTCGCTCGCGTCGTTATGTCAAAACACACAACTGATTTCGACGATTTATACCAACGATTAATGCGTGCAAACAATAATTCCTTTTTTTGATTCAACAGAATAAGCTTCGTCTCGAGATCTGACGACATGTTTGCAAATTAACGATAGGTAGGAACTACCTATTGAAATATAACAAGAAGATTATCTGTAAGGTACCTACTATAATATAATAGTAATTCAACACAGACAGTTTAGATATACCTACTTTTTATTGAAAATTGTACTACGGCTTATTATATAATAGCGCAAGTAGCACAGCGGAGCGAGAATGTAACTATGTACTTACGTACCTAGATAGGTACCTACCTACAAAGTTACGCGTATGTGAATAGAATGATGAGTATTTACCAATTAATACGTAAATCATCAACTATTATAAATATCTACCAATTATTACGTAGATTTAGCGTTTTAAATGCAGAATTTACCAAATAATTTACGTAAATCTGTTAGCGAAAGAAAGTAATGAAACTAAGATGGCGGAAAGAATTCACCAAAATTACGTGAATCTTTTAATTAAATGAATAGGAAAGAAATATTATTCACCAATAATTACGTGAATATGTTATTTACTGGCCTATCCGACTCGTAAGGACCATAAATTGTGGTAGGACGTGTATATAGTCCTACCGAGTGGTGTGTTTGCACACAAAGCGTTTAAGAACCTCTGACCTGGCGTTTGGTTGTAAGAAAGGAAATACTCATGTGACCGCTTCTATGAATGAAAACGTAAGAAAATCGGCACTGACCTGTGTTCCACCTCGTGAGGATTCAGCTGCAGACAGGCGTGGTTCCTGGCACGTGTTGGTGGGTAGGTATATTTCGACCGGCCGGTGACTTTCTTGAATTTGTCGTTTTCTTCCGATCCACTTCACTTATACTGACTTGAGAATGTGGCCAAAGGAACTTATAGAATTACACAGAAAGAAACGAGGAGTTGAATTAATCAAACTTCCGTTTTATGCGTTAGCGGAGTCAAAAAAGGACACCTTTCGGCGCTGGCGGCGTGTTAGTGACTGATTAAAAAATGCGAGCGGGTAGATGATCCGCCGTGGTGCTTGAGAGTCTCGCTCATAGAAACTTCGTTCTCAAAATATAGTTCGAACAGATCCATTCACAGCGCCATTCATTGGCCTCCTCCAACACTAAGTGGTCAACAAATGAGCGCCAATATTCAAACATTATTCGATACATAGAAGCGGTTTCTTAAATTACAAATTGAAACACAATTAAATTATGTGGGAAATAATTAAGAAAATACATAAGCGCTCCACCAGATAGCTTTGGGTGAGTACATGGTACAGTAGCTTATAAATACACTGGTTATTATTTTCTCAATTCTGTGGATTATTTTTAAATTTTCATTAGTTTTCATTGTCACTTAACGAGATCATTAGTGCAGTCTTTCGTGATTCCTTCAGCCTCTGCAACCAGGCTACTATTTTTTATGCCTGTGTACATTCCGTAGTACACAGCAGTTGCTTACGTCTTGTGACATTTTTAATAAAACCAATTAAATTCGTACTTGTTATCACAGCTTGTAACGGTATAATTTTTGGTTATGATGACTTATGTATGAGTTAAGAAAAAATATTGATATTTCAAAATATGGATGTTTTTTAATAAGATAATACATTTGAAAAGTATCGATATATTTTATCCCTTTGTCCACCCCTAGCCTGTGGCTAATCAGGGCTACCAACACAATAGCAAAAAACTAAGTCTTAAATTCATCAAAAGTAACATTAGCTTAAAAGTCTTAGTTACCATGTCTCGTATTCCTAAAAAAAATCAACTGTGCCAAAAGTAAACTGTCAAAATTGACAAAAATCAAATAGAATGAAATTAGAAAGTCTAGAAACTATAAGAAAAAAATAACAAACGGAAATTAAAGAGGAATAACTTTTTTCTGAACATTGTTAAGAACCAAATAAAAATAGGGTATTCATGGCGTAATTTTTCCGTAGGTGTAATAATCATCGCTTTTGTAGCTATGGCTTGGAGAAGTCATGGAGTAAACAATGCAGACATGATAAACAATTTACGAAGTAAGTAGTATTTTTCACCTTTTTTGTCTGAAATACTTTGAAAATGTTCATCAAATAGTTATATTACTAAACAAGTGTTTTTTGGCTTATCTACTAGAATATCCTGTAACAAGCTTTACTCGATAAAATATTTTTTTTGCATGTTTATTATTAGGTAGGTACAGTCAACGCCTTATGTTGATTAACACTAAAATATTTTACAAATCTTTTTATAATGGAATGCACCTGTCTATAGTAAATGTAGTGTTATGATCTAGAAGACAAACTTAATTTACATATTTAATGTTTTTTTTTTCACAATTTTATGTAAGGTTTAGGGGCCACAGTGTTCAATAAATTAGAATTTGTTAAGCTACTTTTGTAGTTGACTGTACATCACGTACCTACTAACTGTAAATGGTGTAATATTAATTATACTTAACTTTTTTTTTTTACCAGAAAATGGAATTATTAAAAGTGATAATGTAGCAAGAGCTATGATGGCAGTTGACCGAAAAAATTATTGTCCCTATGCACCCTATCATGATTCGCCACAATCCATCGGATTTTCAGCCACAATCAGCGCACCACACATGGTAACATTTATGATTTATTAGACTACTCAATTACACTCCACACCTCCATCACTCCACCTCCACACTTTGTTCTTGTCAGCCAAAATACCATCAGCACTGCAATTCACTAAGTGAGCACAACGATGCAAGTCGCAACATTGTGCTCGATAGTGATTGTCATTGGTTGGATTGTATCATGTCACTGGAGATCGACCAATGACAATCTCTGTCGAGCACAACGTTGCGGCTCGCATCGTTCTGCTTGCTTAGTGAATTGCACAGCTGATTTGTCTCTTAGAATATCTGATTGCCATCTTTAGTGGCCGGGACAATATTTCCTCATATTTCCATTATATCTAAATGACAAATATCACAGTCATTACTAGCATAACCAAATGCCAATAATTGAAATACAATTTGAAAACAAAGTTTAAAACATAATTTGATGGGTCATGATGACTATAAAATGGTTGAGGTTGGACCACTCCTGATCATACCTATGTACTTACTAACTACTTCTATACAAATATAATACTTAAAAAAATGTGGTAAAAATATTCCCGAATGCATAAAAAATATTACTGTGAATTGAGGGCCTTTTATTGCGAATTAAAATATCTGCTCTAGTTTTTAGATTACATTGGTTACCCCCTATACTTGTAGATTATTATTAATGTATATTTACTATTTTGCTTTTTTCTAGCATGCACATGCACTAGAAAGATTGAAAACACAGCTTGTTCCTGGTGAAAAAGCGTTAGACGTTGGATCTGGTTCTGGTTACTTGACAGCATGTATGGCTATAATGGTGGGTGACACTGGGCGGGTGGTAGGCATTGAACATATACCAGAACTTGTAACACTTGCCCAGAAAAATATTGAAAATGACCAGAGATCGCTACTTTCTTCTGAAAGGATCAAGTTGATTGGTAAGTAGGTATTGTTTTAATATTTTACATTGTTATGGTAGCCTCTACATAAATTCATTCTTGAAAAATCAGTAAAAAGGAGACATTGTGAGAAGGATGTCATGTTATTTTCATTTTCCACATCGAAAATGACATGACAGAGTTGTGGTATGGATGTCAAGCCTTGTTTGTTGTCACACTTTTTATGACAGAACATTGTTTCTGTGGACTGTGACACTTTTATCTCAAGCAATGGACATGTGTTTTCCTTTATTCAGCAGTACACAGCTTCATCTTTGTTTTCAAATTCATAATTTATGCAAAACTGTATAGAGCTCATCATTTCCTTTTGGTAGATACATAATATAAAAATAATGTTTGTCTTTTTCTACCCTTTAGCTGGCGATGGGCGTTTAGGATACCCATCTGAAGCACCATATAATGCAATTCATGTTGGAGCTGCTGCCCCTACATTGCCGCAAGCAGTGAGTAGTTATTGCCTAGCTATGCAGTAAAACTCAACATCCCTACCTCAGCCTAATGAGGGGCTGTCTTTAATTGACTGTATACCTGAAAATTTTACTTGATTGCGCATGCCATGTCATGCAACTAATACTGAGCTACTTTCGTGCACAGTAACGCAAACAAATCTTTATGATTTACATGATGTGCAGGCGTCCATAGACATGACAGCAAGAGGCAGTAAGTGTGCCTATCCATCTAAAATAATCAAAATGATCTTTACTGTTATTTCTGTTCATTTAAAGCTAGTGGAACAACTAAAGCCCGGAGGAAGACTTATTGTACCTGTGGGTCCTGAGGGTGGAGAACAACATTTAACACAGGTATTTAAATTGATCTTAGGTCTTTTAAAATGTAGTTTGGACGGATGGATGATTGTTGCCCACCTCTTTTTTTTGTGCAGAAATGCATCTGGATTTTCATAAAATTATTTTTATGTTCAAGGTTGATAAGGCTGCTGACGGTACAACAACTGTCAAGAAATTAATGAGTGTAATCTATGTACCACTAACGGACAAGGATCACCAATACCGTGAGTGACTGAGCTGATATTTACTTTTCAATTTGTCACATTACTTTGTGATGGATGACATAAACAATCCACATTAAATTGTACATGCACAGTCATTGTTAAATTATTCATACAATATTGTACAAGACCCTTCTTAAATACTTAATTTATTTTATAATAATTGATAATATTAACGGTTACAAGTTGCATGCTTGCATTTATGCAAGCAAGGCCTGATTTGATAAGAAAATAGTGAATAGTATTTAGTATATATTATATACATTGATTTTCATTCAAAACCGTTTGCCACATGCTGCTACGTATAGTTCGGTCAGAGTCACTAGTGTCACTACACTCCACAGTAATAGTTTGAATTTCTAAAATAAAACTTGCTGTATTTAAGTGTCATATGTTTTAGAAACCTTTATGTCTGTGTATATATAATATTTTTATTTTGTTACAAAATACAATTCTTTTTAGGAATAAGAAAATGAGCTGTCCTTTGCAGGAAAGTGCTGTATATTCTAATCAACCAAAAATATCAAAGATTGATTTGGGTTGCGGCATAGGTAGAGTATCTCTTCAGCTTATTAAGGCGACTAATGTGGAAGTCAATGTCTATTTTGTTCTAGGTTCTTGGCGTTAATATAATCCAGTGTGACATGTACCCTCTATTTTGCATTACATATTACTGTATGTATAATTGACAATTGTTAATAATACGATGTTTTCATCAAGAAATATTAATAATTTATTATAGGTCTCCATTATTTATGAGAATAAAACCCGTTTTCTTTTTAAATTATTATATGAAATTATTAAAAAAAATATCTTGACAAAATTTGTGTTATTTTTTACTCCGAAATAGTTTGCCCGTTAATTTCCTTTTGCCGAAGGGTTTTTCGTCTTTATTGGCATCAATTGGCTGGGGTTTAATATGTAATATGGAATATAGAGTTTCCGCCTCGTGCTTGTTTTCCATCATTGTTTGTAGTTCTTCCTGTGAAAAGCATATAGAAAATATAATATCGATATGTTAATACGTAAACCTTGTAACCCAAGTCCATTCGACCGCGACGAGAGTTTCGAAATTTGCCTATTGTGGTCTCTACATGATTTTGACAGTGGTTAAAAGATTATACGACGTCCGCATGCGTGTACAAATTGTACAAAATAAGATTGCGCGCGTTAAATTCACACAATATATTTGTACGATATTCACACCATATTACATATTAGCATGAATTTCACAATTTTATTTGCACGTAATTCATGTCTTATTTGCATAAATTTCTCATTTTTTTATCCATCACACATGAGGCAGCAAATAATCTTAGAATCAAGATTGTGTAGAACGTACCCGTGTCAGTGTTATTAAATGATCCAAAGAAAGGCCTCTATTCATGATCCTCGCGAGGTTTTTAGAGGTAACCCCAGGCAATTTCTGAACGAAGTCGTGAACCAATATATTATATCGCTCATAATTCATGTCATCCGCTGTATTATCGCCACTCAGAGCTAGAGCCTCTTCAACGTTGGGATTTTTTCGGCCTTGCTGAAAATATGATTGGGAAATCAAATAAATTAATGGTAGAGTTAGTTTAGCAGGATTAGATGACAACCGTCGAAATATTTTAAATTTTATTTTCGAATATAAATCCCAAACGGTATTAACTAGTTTTACAGGTGTGTGGGAATCCACCAAGATCTTAGAAGCCCAAGGCACCTGGCTCTGGTGCAGACTTTCCTCTCAGTATTCCTCTCAGCCAAACAATATAAAGCAACATTGGCTCTTATCGTTCCCGTTTTTTTCCGTTTTTACAGATTTTAATTTCGCTAGATTTTGTTTTCGTCGGATTTTCATTTTGCCAGATTTTTGTTCTGACAGCGTGTCACTTTGTTATGTCAAACGTAGAGGTAAGTGCAAAATAAAATACATAAAAATATAATAATAAATTATATTGATGTATGACACCTGTTATGGGCAATCTACTGACCAAATACATTATCTAGCATGTTCAAGCATTCTATTGCAGTAATTAACTTTTCATTTGAGTCATGGATTATGTTTTCAAATTTCACGTCTATTGCAACAACAAATTTATCTCTTTTTATGGACAAATTGTGATACTAAGCATTTCTTTTTTTTTTCTTGAAAAAAGGCTTCCATTTTGAGCAAAAAGAAATAAAATACAAGAGAGATGTTTTTTTAGAGAATCTGTTATTTACTCGCATAAAATGAAAGTGCATACAAAATTTACCCATCTCTTCTTAACATGTTTCTTGGCGATTGTATTTTTATTGTCGATACAAAAATCTGACGAAACAATATCTGATGAAACGAAAATCCGACGAAACCAAAATCTGGCTAAATTAAAATATGTCAAAATGGAAATAACCCTATCGTTCGCACCAGGTTAAGCAGCCGCTGATAGCTGCGAGTATCTAGCAAAACTAGTGGTAATAAAACAATTTTTTAAATGAATACCAACTTTGAGTTCATAAAACAACTCGGCCGTAGCATAAGGGCTAGGCGACCAAACCAATTTCAATCTAGGGAAGTGAATGGTGAGAAGCTGTAATTTCTGTTGTATATCTGCTCCAGAGACATCGCTGGCAACGACAAAGTGGCCCTGGAAGTAAGTGATAACTGTCAAATATAGAAATTACATTAAATTATTGTTTTTAGGATTCCATACCCCAAATGGTAAAAACGTAGCCCTATTACTAAGATTTTGTACACGATGTTTATCAACAGACCGTATCTCGTGAACCATGATAGGTAAACAATTGAAATCTTCAGAGATGATGTATGTATTAGGTACTGTTGCCGATATTACATCGCATATTAAAAGCAGAATAATTTGGCATACGGGTAGGAGACTCCCTTACATGATACGGAACACTTATTGCGTGAGTCCACTCGCACTTGGCCGGTTTTATTATTGCTATATGTGGACTATAGTGAATTGGACTTTTGCCATGGTGAGTTTTATAAATTCCATATTACTATATACTTATTTAATAGATATATTTAGGATTACCTGCAAATTGAATGGTTTGTTTTGATCGAATTCAATTAAGAGAATAGGTCGACTATAATTTCGGCACATCTGTGTGCATTGTGTATATAGACGACCAGAGTTAAGTGAGCCGATCAAATCTGATATCGACTTTCTTTCCACACAAATCTCAGAAGTCAGAATGTAGTCGCCTATCTGAAAAATAATGGCATTATTATTTTTGATACTATAAATTTTATATGGCGTAGTGGTAGTCGTCATTATTATATTAGTCGCTAATTCTGAGGTCGTGGTGTGGTGGTTGGATAATAAGTGTCTTAAGTGGGACGAATAGGGTGTGAAATATGTATGTAGAAATGTTATTTAATAAGGCATAGAAAAGATGTGGCACGGATGAGGTGCGATTTTGCTTTACGCTCTTTCTGTACGCGTGAACTAACGCCTAGAACAATCTTTACAGTTCGAAATATAAAATATTAATACTAACCGCTATGGTAACAGGTTCGATATGAATTCCTTTCTTGTGTAGAAGTGCCGGCAGGTCTGACCGAAACTCTCTCATGTCCACGATAACTATTGACTTCTCTTTCTGCTGATTTTGACCACCTAAAAAAATACATTATAGAAATGTTTCAGATGTGAAGACCGTGACCGTAATGGAATGGAAGATTTTAAACTTACCTGGAGGGGAAGTAGGTACCCTAAATTATTATATTAATACTATAATAATTTAGAGAGAACCTTACTCAAAAGAAATATTTATTTATTTTCAAAAAGAACCAACACTATAAATATAAATATTTCCCAACATTCTACACAACGCTATCTAGACCCATGGTAAGCATAGCTTAACTAGCTTGTGTTATGGAATCTAGAATGCGGATAAACATCTTAAATACATTTTTTTTTGTAAATACATACATATTATACATAGAAACACCCAGACCAATGCAAATAGCCATATATGCATGACATACAAATATTTGCACTGAGCGGGAATCGAACCCGCGCCTCCTGCGTGGCAGTCGCGTTCACTACCACCACGCCACGGAGGCTGTCACTGCATTTAGTAATTCTCGAAAACTTGCTTGACACACCCGATAATCGAACCGACTAAAACTCGATAAAATAACATCGTATTTTTATGGCATCAATCGATAGTGTCAATCATAAGGATCAAATCTCCCTTAGAAACATGGTAAATTAAATGGAAGGCAATATGTATATGTATCTGAAATCTAAACTTATAAATTCAATATTATTTTTCAGGGTTAGTACCTAACATGGGGTTGTTACCAAAACGATGAGTAGGAAAACGTCTTTCTGTGTCTTTGTGTGTGTCAAAAGATTACCTACCTGCTTTTCGAGTATCCACGGAGGTGTCATCGTGTTCCACATTTAAATTAAAATATTCGTCTGACTTTCCATCTTGATACGATGGTACTACCATTACCTGTAAATTCAGTTTCATTACCATTAACGCCTATTTACGACTGATACGAAATCACCAGGGAAGAGAGCATGGATTGTAGGTGAAGTTGATTATAAAAGTCAAAGCGTTTTGCGTCAAAGCAATTCACAGAATGAAAATTAATTTCGGGGTGGCGTCATGTGATGCGCGACACTCTTTCCGGGGGTAAGATAGGGACACCGTGTTTCCCACACTTGAGGGGGCCACGGCTATCTCGAAACCGGTGGTGGCCTTGGATTAGCCGAGGTGGGTAAGAAACTCCCTATGGGCTATCTAATACCCCAGTATCTGAAGAACGGACAGGGCGTGCGGTTTTAGTCGGCTCGAGTCCGATGTAACCGCGCCCTCGTTCGGCGACGGGCTGGTATCCGAGAGGTATTTCTGCACAAAAACATACTTACACTCGGAAAGGTCGTGAGTTCGAGTCTCACTTGAGCATTTCATTTTTTCCGATGTTTTTCGAACTTGAAAGTTAGCATAGTAAATGCTATAAAAAAATTCATTCAAACATACTCACACTTTTTGTTTGAATCAACAATTCGAATGCTAGTTTTTCCCGCTTAAGTGACGTAAGGTAAGCTTGTTCTTCCACGGTTTTATCGTAAATCAAAAAATATACTTTAGTTATCGTCTCTTCAGGTTTTTTCCGACATTCAAACAGTTCGATCTGCCTAACTGCAGCTATGTCAGAATGATACAAAATAACATATTCTGGTCGTAACACCTCCAATGTTTTCTCTAGCGAAAAGTTACACCCGTTTTCTTTAAAAGTTTGAATACATATAACAGGTTTCTCGATTTCCAATTGAGTGATATCTAAGTTATCCATCTGAAAATTAAGTTACATATCTAAAACGGTAATACATAGTATAAGTATTTGTAATCACTTTTTACACTCATACTAAATCTCATAGACACCACATGTAATAGAAAAAAATACTAACTTGTGATATAGGTTCAAACATACTTTCATCTTGCTCACCCTTCTTTTTATCACTTGTTGCCGACTGTGTTAAAGTTAATAAATAATTTGACTTAGTGTCATCTATATTTAATTGTTCGTCGTGATTAGTATCACCATCATCAGCATCAATATTCATTGTCTTCTTATCCTTTTGTTTCTGAGTATTACTTGTTGCTATTGTTTTTTTCAATTGAGTATACTTAGATGATACTGCGTTTATAGTAAGATCTCCTCTGAACGCTGTATAAAATAAGTATTTGTTAGCCCCCATTGTAAGGAAATGGTTTAATTGTGAACACGTTCTACTATCCTGGCAGAGAATTAATATTTTACTATTGTTAATATTGCCGCCATTCTTCTTTATTTCATCGGGTATTTCTTGCAGCAATAAATCGCTGAGACATTTCCATTTGGGGCAGGGTTCAGGATCGAATTCTGGAATGCATAAAAATAAAGTGATAGTAATAATACGTATCGAGAGAACAGAGCATTGCGATTGGCTGGCTACACACATACACAGGTTCACAATAGGCATTCGTTCGCAATGCTCCGTTCTCTCGCTACTTTTATTTTATTTAACTTGGACAACCTGTATTAATTTAAACAAATTTTCTAGCAACATTCTTTCCGCTCATCAACAATGTTGATCAAATGTTGCTAAACAAATGTTTACCATGAATACGGGACTTTAGAAGCATGAAATTGCAAATAATTGCGTTTCCACAAATAAATGAATACTACTATCAGCTGTTTTGAAAGTTTCACTACTATAGAGGCAAAATAGAAGAATTTATTACCGGGTGCAGTCGGGCCATGGGTATATTAATGTTGTATCTAATTACGTACCTTGCTTGTGATTAAACACGCGCCCACGTGCTAACCGGAACAGTTGCTCTGCTGAGTCCAACAGAATCCATCCAGAATTAATTTTCGCATATTCTGGCGTTCTATATTTACTTACTAAGGAATAAAACGAGACTGCATCATTGTGGATTAAATTTCTGGAAAATAAAACTATTATTTTTATTGTAATCTAAATAAATATGAACTGCAACTCTGAGCCGCAATTATATTATTACATTTTGAAGAGTTTAGCAAAATCAGTCATATTTTGTAAATCCATCTTCCTACATTTTTATTTTATCAAAAAACTATTGAATGCATAGTATGACAGAGATGTTAATTTTGTATTGTTAAACTAACTAAAATACGCTAAAAATCTCTAAAATGGTATTATACACCCAGATTGTATAGTCGTTTCGTAAAAAATATTCCGGGCACAGTTTCGATAGCAAAACCGTTACGTGGGCCGAGCCGAGTCTTAGCTACAGAAAAACGATTTTCGACCTTAATAGCATTTTCTTAATTACATGTCATTTCGCATAAATACATGCCGCTGATCACGAAATGAATATTACGAAAAAGAAAACTCTGTTCTATCTGATGTCAATAAGGTCGAAAATTGCTTGCACTAGTCGGCCGGCTACCTGCTAATTGTGTGTTCATTTGCCTCACGGCTATAGACTGTCCGGCCAAAATCTGTCGGCGCTGACCGGAATCGGCCACACAGAAACGAAGACTTTGGAGTTCTGAGTAATAATTTTTAAGTTTACTACTACTACTACTACTGCCAGTGGGGACGTCGTTTGACCGCACGGGTGATAAGCCCTTCTATGGGGGGCCATTTCATCCAATTCACCCTATAACGACTGTCATACATATTCGTATAACAACCGGGATCGACAGCTTAACGTGCTCACCGAGGCACGACCAGACCAATGCAAATACTTATATTCATGCATAAAAAAATTGTTTTTAGTTTAGTAGATTAATTCATATTGTGTACAGTCAGAATCAGAAAGATGCTGAGGAAGAAAGTGCTTAAAATGATTTTAAGGGTCGATCCCCACTGAAAGAGCTGCTCTTTCAGTGGGAATTGACACTTAGGCTGGCGCGGCGGCCCGACTTTTGAATTAGAAAAGACCGCGAGGAGGCGCCAGCGCGCGCGGCCTCTCCTTCGTCTGCATTTGACTGTTATCTTTTTCTCACTTAAATAAGGTTTGTTATGTTTTTCCCCAAAATGTCATGTGTCAAGGTGCCGCTGCCGCTGCTCTCTGTGGGGATTGACCCTAATTTCTTAGTTTTCCTCATTCCTGTTGACGGATTGTTGTGATATTGGGTCAATAAAACTATATGATTTACTCTCAATACCTTAGTTTTAAGATAATTTTTAGAAGTCAAGATATTTCTGACGCTGAAAGACTGTACAAAAATATTTAGTCCACTTAGGTTTAAAACGTAAAAGTAGAGTCTTTTTGTAAATACTCACACAGTCATACTTCTGAGCACTTTAAGATCTTGGATGTATTCTTTAGTTCTGGTACTCAACTGATGCCAAACACTATCTAGTTGTGACTGAAGGATCTTGTGAAACTTCTTTGTTATACAATTTTCAGTGGTGATTTCCTAAAATCCATAAAGCTAAGATAATTACTCTCACATTTGGATACAATTTTTTGTGCCCCTTATTGATCAGACAGAGCCTTCATTACGTGCTCTAGAAGATCATTGGCTAAAATTTCACATGGGCAGAATAAAAAACATATCACCCACCTGCATGTCTAATGTTCTATTAGTGCTCTTAAGTTGCTTTACAGTATAATTGATAATATCAAGTAAGCATGTTTGAATATAGCTCATATTTGTGGTCAGAGGCACATGAAGTTCTTCCACTTGTGCTTCCCTGCTTTTCAGACTTTTGATAACTGTACCATGGAATCTAGAAAACAGAAAAAACATGCAATAGTGTTGTAGCTTCCGAACAGAATGGTATTTATACAAAAATACACCTGTATTTTAGAAACGGGGCAGTGAGATAACTAAAAAGGTTAGGGAAGGTCTCCCAGGAACATTTTGCTGTAACTGCAACAGTTAGGTATCTGCCTTTAGTGCCCTGTTTCAAAAATACATCCTGTATATTATAATACAGTTGTCTTTATAAACATCTTGAACTGAACTGTTAAACACACAATGACCATGGTTTGCCACAGGGCCAATTTTAAAACTGTAGACGGCCCCAAAATCCATGGAGTTCTATTTATGGTTTTTTGAGTAACAAACATTTATTTGTCCATTATCAATCTATCCAAACTCACACATTTATTATAAAAAAGTACAATGTGATATTACTGGGGGATCGAAATAGGGGATTTAAACGGAATACCCGAAATTGAAAAGCTTACCTTGGCCACAAGAATAGTTCTGTTACAAAGAGAGCTCTCATAACTTTTTCTACATGATAGAATCCAAATGTGAAAGAAATAGGAGAGTTAGAAAATGCCTTCACAAAGCCAGTCTGTAACAAACAAAACAGTATATTAATATGTTAGTTCTCATCAAGATTGATTAAAAGATTATTTATAAATTCTAAAAAAAAAAACAATTCAAGATATACTTTTTAGCCGATTGCCCCTAATGTTATGCACATAATTATGTATGTATGTATGCAGTTTTTTTTGTTCCCCTCTACAGGCCTAACAGCTGGACAGATTTCAATAAGTGGGGTCTCAAATGAAAGGCACCTCCCGAGTGTAATAGGATACATAAAATGTGTACATTGAATTTTTGGCACCAAAATATATGCAATAGAAAAGATTCTTCAAACTTATCGAATAGGGTATCAAAATGAAGAGAATCAGAAGGCGATTACAAAAATATATATATATATGTCATATCATAACTCAAAAGTTTAAAATAAAATATATTATTAAAAAATTTCAAAAATCAACTGCTATTAATTTCAAATATCGAAACAAGTTTAATAGCAGGTGGTAGCCATTATTTTTCGTGTAGTTCATGATTGGCAAATGGGTACCACTTACTATCAAACTTGTTTCGATCTTTTAAACAGCAGTTGGAGTTTTTTTTATTTTTTTAATAAGCATGTTTTTTGTACCTTATTATTTTGCCGGTACAATCTTAAGGCAAATGCTTCCTGACAAGATTCTAAAACGGTGTGTGCCCGTAAAACAATGATACCAGTAATATGTGATATCGGTACCCTGTTCTTCAAGAGATCCACAACTAATATACGAGTAGACACAAAGTGAACACCACCTTCTAAATAAGATTTTTCTCTGAAACAATATTTGTGATGGTTAAGACTTTATTCAGAGATTAAATACAAGGTTTTTTATAAATATAAGATTAAAACTAACTTAGTTAACTAAAATATTTACAAGAATATAAAAGAAGTGGAAAAAAGGGTGGAAGGGGAGTACCAGATTGAAATTTTTCATTTCCATACTGACACTATAGATGAATATGAAAGATAGATATATGTACCTACTTGTAAACTAGTAAAGTGGAACCCATACCCCGTGGTGCTTTATATATGATTGGAATTAATACTAAGATGAAGAAGATGTACTGTAGATATTATGCTGTCTTACCTGTCTGCTCCTAAATTAGGTAACGGAGTTAGATTAAATCTTTCAGTAAAATATTTTTCTTCATGATCACTGCTGTTAATGACCAGAACTAAATTACCAGGATCCTTATATATCCATAATAAATTTGATATTATGTTATTGTAATTAATTCCTCTGCAATTTTAAAATGACGATTATTTGTTATTTCTATGAATACAAAAGAAAATAGGTTCTGTGGTTACAACATACTTTGCAATAATAACAAGAGCCTCTTTTTCAAAAGCATCAATAAATATCTGTTTCTCAAAAGACAACAAGGGGTACTTCATATCAGTTAGCACCTGTGCTTCCTCATTTTCACCGGTAACATCAGGTGTAATTGGTTCATTTTTATTTGCCATTGTTTATCAATTATTAGCTGTGAGGTACTGCTCTTAAGACTAGTAGATATGCAAAAACATCAACATCAACACAGCAACACAACATCAAAGTATATAATTTTATTTTGACTTGACCTCTAGTACCATAGACATAAATATACAGACGTGAAGCTACTACGAAATTCATTCATAAAATCATATTAGGAAAACGCCAATTCTCCATCTTGCTTTCCAACGTAGTGTGGATGTAGTAGCACCTGATTGGTCAAATAAAATTGCTAGTGATGCGGTGATAGAATTTTAATTATCGATATTTTCCCAAATATTTAAAGAACGAAGACCACTTTCCATACATAGTGAATGACTTTTGAAATGCCGTTGACTTTTTATTATTCTATCGCATAATGGTACTGGTATTACTGATGAATAGATACTAAAACATTTTTTACAAAAAAAAAAAACAAAAATATTAAATTAAAATTCGATTTTTTTTGTCCAAATCGATTTTATTTTTGTGCCAATGTGTTATGTACCTGGAGTACTACTAAATATATATATATATATATATATATATATATATATATATATATCGTTACTCAAAGACTGTAAAGAATCTTTGTAGATTCTACGTCCTTCTGGGCGAATTATTCGAAACTCCGGCTATCACAAGGAAAGTCTGACAGAAAGCCCTAAGCACACTGCAACCTGAGAATACAAATAATCGGCATCCACTTAAGCTAATTACTTAATTTTTTCTTTCAAATGTATAAATTTTTACATAATTACGTGGGTAGCTTAAGTGGATGCCGATTATTTTTGTGTTCTCAGGTTGCAGTGTGCTTAGGGCTTCGGAATTAAAATCAAGGAGAATTGTATAAAACCATACTTTTAATTTAAAAATGGAAGTAATTTCTTATTATCTAAATTTATATTTATCAATTTAATAGCTCTATCACCAGGCAATATTATTATCCTACTTATATTATAAACGTGAAAGTTTGCAAGTATTGAAGGTGGGTGGATGTATGTATGTTACTCTTTCACGTAAAAAGTACTCAATGGATTTTAATGAAATTTGCTATGGAGTTAGCTGACTCCCTGGATTAACACATAGGCTGTTTGGTCACGATAACCGATATCCACGTGAGCGGAGCTGCGGTTGAGTCACAAAAAAAAATATTTAAAAAACGTGATTACAAATGAGACAGCCCTGAATCCTTAGTACCGAGTGAAATGTATGGCTGTACCAAATAACACCCCGTCCGCACCATTCCCCTCTCCCCGCACGATTTCTCTGTCAAGACCGCTTCGTCGACAAACTGTATATAGTATGAATCGTTAGATTGTGGTATAGTACTTTAAGTACTCTAAGGCTGAACTAACTTTTAAACTTGCATGCCGAAATTGGTAGTACATGTATGGCTCTAACATCATAAACACCTTAGATGTATAATTTAATATGTTACATGTTCAGCAATAAAATGATTTGATTTGATTTTATTTAAACTCTCGCGTTCCATGATATACAATAACACTAACGGGAATTAACGCGATCATGATATAGGTACCTTTGATTTGCCTGACGTTTCGACCAGGCTACACCGACCGTGGTCACATGCTGACTGGCTCCGTAGTGCACGCCCGCCGTCTTCGAGTCCGTGAGATAGTAGGTTCTTCATCTACCCGCACATTCTAGATATTTTGTTTTCGCCATGTACCGTCACATACCACACTCACAGTGTCCCTATATTCTGTAAGCAAACTGTTCGGTGTTTATCCGACTGCACAGAAAAGCGAGGTTGCATGTTTTTTATCACTGGATTCCATGTTGCAGATAATTTAAACCCATCTTCCCGATTGAATTTTTTATGTTTCTTGATTTCAATCGCTTCACGTACAGTTCTTGAATAGAAATGACGTTCGGTGGAGAGGACTTGCGTATGGTGGAACTCAATCCAAAAGGCAAATCAAAGGTATGTATGTACTTATACAATGATCGCGTTAATTCCCGTTAGTGTTATTGTATACTCTAAGGCTGGCCTACCATTGTAGAAGGTGATATTCCAAATAAACATTTTCTTCTTCAACTATTTATATCATATTGATTTTGTAGTTTTATAGATGTAAAAAATGTTTTAGTATCTATTAACCAGTACCTAATACCAGTACCATTATGCGATAGAATAATAAAAAGTCAATGGCATTTCAAAAGTCATTCACTATGTATGGAAAGTGGTCTTCGTTCTTTAAGCATTTGAGAAAATATCGATAATTAAAATTCTATCACCGCATCACTAGCAATTTTATTTGACCAATCAGGTGCTACTACATCCCTACTACGTTTGAACCATAGAGTATAGTGTTTGAACGCAATATGGAGGTAGGCGTTTTCCCTTATATGATTTTATGAATGAATTTCATAGTAGCTTCAAGTCTTTATATTTACTATGTTTATGGGACAGACTCATAGACTTGACACTGACGTAACTGACACTGACAAATGACTTTTTTTATTGAATTTTTTTGTTTCTTTAGAAACAGGCTAAGGTACTATAACCATGCTGCCTTGCCCACTTTATGAATGGAATGATTATTTAATGGATCTATTATAATTTTTATGAGCTTAAATATAAAAATATTTTTTTTAAAAGGTTACAATAATACTTACTAACAAACCCTATAAACACGATATTGACAACGGCTTTCAGTGTGACCAATGTTGGTAGCCAACTTTAAAGGGCTCCTAAACTTCGAGAAACGAAACCCTAGGGCCTAACCGGCCCTCCAGACGTCACATATCACATTGCTGTTCGTGTTGCCGGAAATATTCGCGCGATTAATGCCCTAGCCTCCACACGCTCGTCGGATCGATCTATTATCACTGACACGACTATTGTCGCCAATAAGCCCGATATAGTGGTAATAGATCGATTAGAGCGCCTTGCAATGATTGTTAATGTCACCATTTCTCATGACAAAAACCTCATGAAAGCCGAAAAACATAAACAAATGAAGTATTTGGACCTGGGTCATGAGGTTGTTGACATGTGGATTGTTGATTCCGCAATCATTGTCCCAATCGTAGTCGTATCAGTCCATGGGCTGATTGCTAAGAGCCTCGACCAACACCGTAAGAGGCTCGCGCTGGGCAGCTGGATCAATGGCCTGATGCAGAAGGCAGTACTCCTCGACACGGCGTGCATAGTGAGGAAGTCCCTCTCTCGAGCCCTAACCACCATAACCACCACCTAACTTGGTCCCTGTACTTGATCACGGTGGGATACTATTTTTTATATTCTTAAATATATGAATGAATTTTTTATAGCATTTATTATGCTAACTTTAACAGTCCCCCTGTAAGGGAAAGGTCGTGAGTTCGAGTCTCACTTAGGCATTTCATTTTTTCCAATGTTTTTTTTTAAATATATTTTGTATTTTTTTAGGATATGTTTAAAAATGTAATTTAAAAGTGATATACTCAACTAAAGCAAATAATAATTCTGTGTCTACGGTTCATCGCGTTTGTGCGCGCTCCTTTTACTCGGCCGTGAAGCCGACATTCGCGGCATGACGAATATGTTATCCACACGAAGCGACGACGACGTCCCTGCCCACTTCATTCGCCATTTCTCTCGCTATTCGTGGTGGCGTGTGGACGCAACATAACACGCTCGGTTTTCAGGTTCAGAATCTTAAGATTCTATTTTTATACACTTAGGTCCAAAATTAAATGACAAAAGTTTCATTACACTCTTTTATTCATTCTGCTAACAGGTATTTAATATTGAACTTTACGTGCATCGCTTTAAAGTCTATAATGTATTGTTGCCGCTTTTTGCAATCTCTGTGGTTTGCTTTAGTAGAATCGAGGCCCTGAATGCATAAGTTTTCTTGTGTGTGAAATAAATATACAAAATGTTTAGGTCTCTGGCGCACATGACCTTACTATTTTTGAACGGAAAAGGGTGTTTCTTCGAAATTTCATTCTTCAACTGATTCATCTGGCCGAAATTAAATTTCACTATCAGCTTTGTAACACATGTTCATATGAAAATATGGATTCTAAAGAACATATATTTGAATGAGGGACTCATTTTTATACAGCAGTTTTCAAGATATCGACATTCAAATATTTTGTGCCCAGATGAATCAGAATTGGTGACTTATAAATCAGAAACAAAAATTTAAATTAAACAACTTTAATACTTAATCAAATAGACAAACCTTTTACAATTAAAAAATCACAGTACTATACTACGTATGTCAAACACTCCATATAATTAACTACTTTAATTATAAGGAATGTTTGACACCAATCGTATTTCCAACTATCAAAACAAACGTACACAAGTAAGTCAAGTATAAGTTAATAAAATTACTAAAGGAAATATTTTCTTGACTTTTTTCTGCTTTCAATTTCCTCAAAGAGCTTTTCCTGAATTTTTGGATTTTTCTTATGTTTTCCATCTGTAGGTATACGCTCAACCAGTGTCTTTTTCTTCTTCTTTTTATCTTCAGGTTGTGGCATTGTTGTAAACTACAATATTTAAAAAAAATAGAGATATTTAAAGATAAATAACTTTTCATGAATAAATGAAATGAAAATGAAAAATATATATTAGTGAAAATTAATCTTAAAATTGCCATTTTATCAATTTGCGTGATAGTATACATTACAGTACAATGTAAAAAAAATGCAATGAAATATTTAAACTAAATACATATTATGATAGTATGTATAGCAGCTATATACTTGTAGCAGCTATACTTTAATATGTATGTTACAAATAAAAGCAAATTTGCGCTATATAACCGTTCTTTTCTAATCCATATGGTGTTTTGACCATATGAAGCAGGCACAGATGAATAAGGATTTTGCCTATAATTATGCATAACTCCATATTCATACAGGCTTCAGTATTCAAAGTTTTCCACATTAAAATATTACCTAAAAGCATCACAGCAAACGCAAATTGAGGTTTTAAAACAATAAAATAAATATTATAAAGTAGGCTTTGTAATCAGAATGCTACCTGAACCAAGCACAGATGAATCATATATTTACCTTCGTAACACCAGGTTCTCTGGCTACCAGCCGCATGTCCACCTCCTAGCTTGTTCGTTGCACGACTGATTCCCTCCACGCGAAAAATCAGTATCCTAACTGTATTACCCGGTCAACTATGGTCAAGCGCAGCTTACACCATATTAATCAGTATTATACGCCGGACACATAAGTATTACTTATTTATAAAAAAAGTATTTGTAGTTATAACTACCACGCATTATTTTGTAAAAGGATAAGTCATTACCTTTCAATAAAATTATTATTTATATGCATTTATCAAAAGAAAAACGCCCCATCAAACATTTTCTTTCGGAAAATGGCAAACGGACGCGTTATATGAATCAGAAGAACATACTTCAAATATTTTTATTTTGTACCTAGACAGCAATTATTTCAAAAATATCATTTGACCAAGTTAGGGACAAAGCTAAAGTATCCAAAACAAAAAATTACAGGCAATTATGTTAGCTGGTTACAGAAATATACCCTTAGAAATAGAAAATTTTGTCTTCGAAGAACTACCCAAAAATAAACCGACTCCCCTTTCGTCTCAGAACTCAATTCGGGTTGTCGGAATAGAAAAAAATCGAATGTCGTTACATCGAACGCAGTCCTCATATACATTTCGTATCTTTCGCCGCACACAAACGAAAATTTGCATCTCCATTCGAAACTGACTGTATAAATTCCTAATTCCTAATATAAAATGGACGCCAAATTCTGAATTCCGGATTAGGAAATCAAGCGTGTGTGCTCAGCTTTATTGATGGTCGCACAACCGGAAACAGTGACCTCAATTTATTAACCACAGAGTTCTCTTCTATTTTCTCTATAACAGGCGGAAACGACGCCATATTGAGATTGACTACGCCGACATTTTATTCCTCTTTCACTCATTTACGGTTACGCGAGTGACTTGTGTCGTGCATAATTTTGTGAAAGTGCCTATATTTCCTAAAATATTTAGGACAAATTAATTATATTATTACATATTTATATAGGTAAGAAGATATTGTGTTTTATCTCTTGTACAAGTGAATAAAATACCATGCATGCTCAGTAATTTTCTATCATTTGTTCTAGCATGCAAATGCAAGGTATGAATCAATACGGGAATCACCGAGGCTTCGGTGGACCTCCACAGCCGCAGAGACAAGGCCGCCGTGGCAACAACAGAGGAGGAGGAGGTTTTCGTAATTCTAGATTTGACAATAATCAGAGGAATTCGAATCACGGCCACGGAGGTCAACGTCCTAACAATGAGGTGAGAACGATAGCATAGTGCGATAGATGTAAATCCACGTCTGAAAATTAATATTTCCGTTCGAAGGAATTATAAATACTTGAGATGTAGTCTTTCAAGCCTGTGTAGAGGAAAATTGGGAATAGTTACATCGCCGCCATTTTGTGTTGGCTTGGGGTGTCTGCGTCGTGGGATTATCGATTTACCGTTAGCTGAGAAAGTGAAAACTCATCATACGAGTTTAACAACTACGCCTTGACAATCCTTTTAAGTTTTTTTAGCCAAATTATTGATAATTACACGCAATAAATAAACAACACGCACATATTTATTTTTTCAAACTTTATCCTATTTATTTTACTGATTGCATTATGGCTTCGTCTCTAGCTATATATTCCTACAATTTATTTACTTCATTCAATTGATCTATGTCTAGCAGTGGACTGCTGTGAAACAATCGATTGATTTGAACTTTTATAAAATTTGTTGACATTTACGATCGCTCCAACCCACTGACTGACCACATGAGAAAATGACCACTTCCCAAAATGAGCACATCTGAAACTCAGGCTAAAAGAATAAAAGAATGTATATAATAGCAAGTGAAGCCACAAAAATGAATACTAATACTAAAGTAGTGCCATCTCACTCTCACTCGTTCATGCTCACAAAGAGTGTAAACAAGATAGCACTACCTTTTTATTATAGTTTGAGATCTCAAATTGACAACATCACAAAATGACCACATTCTTTAAAAGTAGTCCAAAGTTTGTGCTGCTTTGTCTTTCTGCACTGATGGCATAGAAACTGTGTATAGGTACAGGGTTGGCAGCACTCCCCTGGTTTTGCATATATCCATTGGCCATGGTAACTACTTTTCATCAGGTGAGCCGAGTGCTTGTCTGCCACCGAAGTGCTAATGCAGGAGCGGAGCACCCACATTAGCATTTGTGGAATTTTTTTATAACCATACAGAAATAAGTCATTTGCCTAGCTGCTTGATTAAATGGCTAGGCAACTAATTAAACGTATATCATTGACCCAAGCCATTTGCCTAGCTTTGTTGAATTGAATCTTACAAATTAATATTTTTTTACATTATTAGTTTTATTATTACAATACAATACATGAACTGTAATGATTCACTGCCATGTTTGGTTCAGATCTGTATTGCTAGTATTCACAATTCTAAAATGGGTGTAACTACACAAGATTTTCAATATAGGATATATTTAACAGGTTGGAATATCAATATTGCATGTCTAAATCAAATTACCTACATAATATGCAATCTCTGCAATATCCTCTTTGGAAAGTGATAATGACTGTATGAATGTATGATATTTACTTTTTCTGTAATGTCACAGAATGTACTGCCTCATATTTCCTATCACTATAGGTTGTATCGTAAACAAAAAATATGGTGTTTCATTAGGAAATCAAGACTCATTTTGATCGATATTTCGCAAGAAAATTCACAATAGTAACTATGGAGAATATTCTTGCAAAAGATCCCAACTTTATATGTAGGTGGATTTAGTATTTATTTCTTATTGCTTGATAGATAGGTACTTTTAGTCACTATTGCGTCCAAGTTATACACATTTTAATTCTTCCTTTCCTCACCCTGATATTGTATATGACCAAGTTATGAACCTATACTTTGACAAAAATAGGATGATAATTTTGACAGGTCCAAGTAGGGTAAATAATTGATAGTTACAAAAACAAACTTATTTTTTTTCATTATTATTATGTTACGATATTTATGTATGTACTATAAGCTAATAATATTACAAATTTTTTGTAGATACCTACTTAATCATTTTTCTTGCATTTAAATTTATATAAAATTGATTTATTTGATTAATTTGTCTATGTTGATTATGCCATATTCTTGCAAGACTCTCCACTACAATAAGTGGGTGGGGTTCGTCTCTGTGGCACAATAAGTTTTAGTGGTATTTAGTATGTAAAGCAATATGATGCTTTTATAGAAGTGTCATCTGTCATAATTATCATCTTAAATTAGAGAGAGTACAGTTGTAGCTCAATCTTCATCCCTTAGCTTGGTTAGGAGGCGAACATGAAGTCTCATATATTTTTTTATGTTCACTAGCCAATGCAAGTTCAATCTGAGGAGAAACCTCAGCAGCAACAAAATAATAAGCCTCTGCAACAACAACCACCGCAACAAAAGACTGAGGTGCAGCCTGCAGCTCAACAACAGGGTCAGCAGCAGAAACAGCAGTCCCCTCAACAACAAAAGCCGCAGCCACAAACACAGAAAACACCACAACAGCAGCAGCAACAACCAAAACCGGCTCAACCGCAGCAACAGCAAAAACCGGCTCAACAGCAACAACAACAACCAAAGCCTGTTCAGCCACAGCAACAACAGAAGCCGCAACAACAACAACAACAGAAGCCTCCACAGCAACAACAGAAACCTCAACAACCCCAACAGCAGAAGCCTGCTCCTACTCCCCTGATGAATACTGAAGATCAGGTTGATAAGTCAATTAATGTTGAAGAAAAGAATCAAAATCAGCAATTTAATCAAAATCAGCAATTTAATCAAAATCAACAATTTAATCAAAACCAACAATTCAATCAAAATCAAAGGGTAAGTTCTTTACTAAGCAGACATGCATGTTAAAATATTGATTAGTAAATTTTCTAATAATATGTGTTTTTATTTAGAACTTGAATGGAAACTTTGGTGGTAACAAACAGGGTGGGTCATGGAGTCAAGGAGGGCCTGGTAATAAATCTGGTGGCAATTTCAATCAAGGCAATAAGCAATTTGGTCCTAAGTCTGGAGGAGGCCCCGGTGGAGGCCCAGCAAGAAATCAACAGCGCAATAATAACCGTGGCCCTCAACAAGATGGAGGAAAACCTGTCCAAAGAGAAGTAAGCTTCTGAAATCACAACATAACTGTTTGTATTCGGAAAACATTTATCTAAATTTTGTTTTTGTATCATTTTAGGAACAAATGCTTGCAAATAAGCTTAAGGACTTAGTGGGGCCTTTGACAGACTTGCCTGCAATTGAGCAGCCTGAAGTGAAGTTCAATGGAAGGAGTCGCTTATATATTGGCAATCTCACTAGTGATGTTACTGAGGAAGAGATCCTTAACCTGTTTGCACCATTTGGTGAAACTGCAGAGCTATTTGTTAATAAGGAGAAAAACTTTGGATTTATTAAGATGGTAATTATTTAAATAATTGAGATTAATATATATATATATATATATATTTATATTGAGATTAGATATACTTATTTGTTACAAAGTATTGATTTGTGTTTTAAATTTTAGGACTACAGAGTGAATGCAGAAAGAGCAAAGAGAGAATTAGATGGTAAGATGAGAAATGGAAGAACACTGAGAGTCAGATTTGCTCCACATAACAGTGCTGTGCGTGTGAAGAATTTACCACCATTTGTGTCAAATGAACTTCTATACCGTGCTTTTGAGATTTTCGGTAAAATTGAGAGAGCTTATGTGAAGGTAGACGAAAGGGGGAAAACTCTTGGAGAAGGAGTTGTAGAATTCGCACGTAAACCTAGTGCATTGGCTGCAATTCGTAATTGTACTGAAAAGTGTTTCTTCCTCACGTCGTAAGTATATTTTAAATGTATAAACTAAAAAAAAAAAAATGTTTGTAATTGACAATAATTATTATTAATTCTGGTTGTAATTGTTTTAGATCACTTCGTCCAGTGATTGTAGAAAGTTTTGAAGAGCCAGATGAATTTGATGGATACCCAGAAAAGAATTTGCCTAAAAAGCATCCCGAGTTTCTCCGTGCAAGGGAACTTGGCCCAAGATTCTCAGAATTAAGTAGCTTCGAGCATGAATATGGCACCAGGTGGAAGCAGCTACATGAGCTTCACAGGCAAAAAGAGGAGGCTCTCAAAAAGGAACTATCTGCAGAGGAAGAGAAATTGGAAGCACAAATGGAATATGCCAAGTATGATTTGTTTATTTTCAGTAATAATACCATCAAATTTTTTTGAACATAGTTTATTATTACTATTACAAAACATCCACATCCCTGGTTCCTCGCTTGTTTCGCGATTTAGGTCCAATGTAGTCCTTCCAAGTGATGTTCCAACTAGTAACGTGTGACAGGTACGAGCACGAGACGGAGCTGCTGCGCGAGCAGCTGCGCCAGCGCGAGCAGGACCGCGAGCGGCAGAAGCGCAGCTGGGAGATGGCCGAGCGCGCCGCCGACGAGCGCCGCGAGACGGAGCGCCAGCAGCTGCTGCGCCAGGAGGAGGAGCTGTCGCAGCGCATGCGCCACCAGGACGACGAGCTGCGCCGCCGCCAGCAGGAGAACACGCTCTTCGTGCAGGTCAGTCGCACTCGCTGTCTGTGACGAGTTGTGCTAGTAGGTTGTCTTCGACATATCCCTCGCATACTTGGCTTTTGTGGCGTAGCGGTACAACGGTCGACTGCTACGCAGGGGCCACGGGTCCGATTCCCGCTCAGTGCAAATACTTGTATGTATTAATGTGTATTAGGATTTGTCTGGGGTTTTCTATGTACAATATGATAGTATTTAGAAAAAAAAAACTACCTATGTTTTTCTACATTCTAGATTCCATAACATACATTCCATACAATGGGTGTAGATAGCGTTATGTAAAATAGCATTATATTTAAATTTTGTTCACAGGCACAACGCCTGAACTCAATGTTGGACCGCCAGGAACAGGGCATGTTTGAACAGCAGCAACCTATGGTGAGTTATTCATTTCATTCAATATTGTGTCATTGTACTTTGTGACGATAATGTTATCGTATGAGTCCAATGATACAAATAATTTATATGACTTCTTTTATGTATGACAGGTGTAAATGCATTCTGCCCTTGGTTCTTATTGCTATCTACATCAATTTATTTTAGACTATAACAAATTGGGAAAACTTATCATTACTGAACTAATTATTATCATAAAATTGAATACTTTATGCAACAAAAAAAGAAACTTATTTACTTGGTTTTGCATTGAAAGACTTTAAAACTTTGATCTCTACTTATAACCTTTTCATAATGCCTACATATGGAACACCATGTTATTGAAATGAAATTTATATTACAATATAGCCACTTGTCTTGATAATCTTTTACCCTTGATATAATTATAATGTGACATATTTTATGAATTCTTCTAAGCTAAATTATTAAGCCAAACTATGACATAAACATATTCTTGATTAACATATTCTTATCCAACATATATTTACTAGGGTACAAATGTTTTGGCGAAGGTGGTCCTTTCACAGTTACATACTATTCAAGTGTCAATATTTTCCATTATAAGTACATTTTATCTATGTTTGAGTTCTCTTCTTCCCCAAGTTGAAGAACTTTCTAGAAAATATTTAAAGTAAAATAAATGTATAATACCTGAATAAAGGTGGACCTGAATATTGAAATATTATTCCTGGTTACATACAATTTACAAAGTTACCATGATGCCAAGGGAAAACATTTAGTCTCCAAACACAATGTATTCACACCAAACTCTCTTTGTGAGACCACCTGACCATACTTATTTTTTTTTTAATGTTTGCTTGGTAAAATTACAATGTTGCAATTTGCAAGGGGGGCTAATTGTATATTTCTGCACTGACCCACAATAGATGTAACTATGAAAGGATTCGCCTTGTATGCCATACAAAACCTGAGATGGTATCATTTGCCAAGTTGCATGTTGATTCTTGTCTCTCGCTGAATCTAGTGAGCACAAAAAACTGAGCTGTGGATAATACCTGCTAAAATACGAGATTACGTTTTAGGTTTCTTGAAAATGAGAACATACATGCCTCAATGAACAATGATTATTTAAAAACAGGTGCAACATAGCTATTAAGTCATCCGACTCTGGGCAAAGACGAGGTGGTAGAGCAATTGTTAAAGGCTTGCGTTCAGACTAGCGACTTCGAAAGGTTTCAAGTTCCCTATACAGTTCATTACACCACGTTTAACATAAGGTTAACAAAATTAACTCAAAGACTACTTTAAAATGGTCTATTTAATAGACCAGTTTATACTCTTTTAAACACGAAAAACTGATGAATCTTCGTCTAATACGTTCTTTATAAGTACTCTATGTTCGTACAGATACGATCATACGTTATTTTTACATCAGTCGATGCACATGGGCATTTAAGAAGTTTCGTATTTCAAGGGACACGGTAATGTTTGCATTATGGATGTGCCGGATTGGTAAAATAAAAAATTATGGTCATAAATTAATATTTAAAGGACATTTTGCACTCTATTCTATACCCAAAACAAGCAAAACTTAGCTTTCCATGGGTTCTTGATTGCGGTTAAATACCTATATACAATATCTAAAAAAAAACCTTTTTATACACATACCATATTATACATATTAGGTAGAAACATTAGACAGCCTGTGTGGCGTGGCCGTAGTGAACGCGACTGCTACGCAAAAGGCGCGGTTTCTATTTCCGCTCTGTGCAAATATTGGTGAATATTGAATGTGTGGGGCATGAATTTTATGTATTTGCATTGGTCTGGTCGGGCCTCGGAGAGCACGTTAAGCCGTCCGTCCTGGTTGCTATAGGAACTTGTATGACAGTAGTTATACAGGAATAATGGCCCGTATGGAAGGGCTGATCGCCCGTCCGGCCAACACGGCGCCCCACAGGCAACATCAAGACCGATGCCAATTATACCCTTACATTTATGCATACAAATATTTGCATTGAGCTAGAATAGAACCCGCGACATCTGACTTAGCAGGCGATCGATCTACTGTTTTGTTACATAGGTCGTCAAATGGCGCACAGATATGGAAAATTCTCTTACACATACAACAGTTAACAAATTGACAGCGTTTACAAATTATGTACTTATAAATTATTGTGCCTTCGGTCCACGCGGGATTTTTAGTTTTTAATATTCGAAGGGATAAGCAGAGTGGTATCGTGTCCATGTCTTCTATGCTTTCGTCAACTCCCCGATGTAGAGGTCTATTACCTTCAACCTCACACTTTCACTTGCCAGGCTGCTACTGAGAATTTCCTAATAGATAAATGAAAGTGTGGTTTAATATGAAAGCATTTAGCGTTAGAAAATAAAGAACGTTGTTTAGCAATGATGTCTTCGAAATAAACGTCCCCACGTTCGTAGAAAATTTTCTTTAAAGAATTTTGTTAAAGAATTTTCGGCAGATAACAGGCTATTGATTATTCTTGAATGAAGTATAAAAAACATTACAAAGTTACCTCTCAATTAAGTTTAGTAGGTATGTAGTTGGTTATTTTTAAAATGCAGTAGGTGTATTTATAGTAAAGATCGTCAGATTCGTCAACTAAAAAGTAACGGATACGAATATGGAATTTTTTTGTTCCAGACGGATAGCCGCGGATATGGATACGGATATCCGGCACATCTTTAATATACATATATAATACGTAAACATATTTCGGTTAACGAAATACTATATGATGGGACGACGAAAAAGGTCGTTTGGTAGGTCTTTGAAAAGGGGCAATATGGTTGATACTGTTAAGTTTTATTTGTATTACTGCTCGTAAGTTACATGTTCGCCAGCGATTTAGACTACTTACAGTATGTCAAGTATTCGAACCTTAGTCCAATCGTCTATTGCCGTAATAGTGTCTTCATTGTTAATAATTATTATGAATATACACCGCCCCAAGGGCACTCTACAACACATCTGTTAAAAAAAATAAAAACAAAGGTAATTAATAACAATATTTTTGTAATGATTATAATGAAGAGCACTATTGTATAATAACAAGTGTTAGATAATGGTGATATCTGTGAACCCTATGTCTACCTAAGGCTCTAGCAAACTTGTATGCCTAAGCAAACGTTGAATTTTGAATTGGACTTGGCTTCAATTTTTCAAACTAATTCAACACATTGTAAGACGGGGTTCATTGGGGTACTTCGTTGAGGTGGACCATGTGCTTGTTGAGATGGGTTACTAATTATAATCAGGTTGACCTTTTGCTTGTCTGCCACCATTCTGTGTGGCGAAATGAGTACCTTTGTGAAAGGAAGGGTAATCTGAACCCAAATATATTGTCTGATACCTACGGCTTTAAATCAAAATTAAGAAAATATGTCAATAGAATACGCTTATGTACACGACAAGCACACAATGTAGTGCTTATTTTTCAATAATATTAAGCTAATTTAGGACTTGATAAATATATAAAACACGGGAAATGTGTAGCGACATTTATGAATTCTGGGTATTGAGGAAAGTAAGGTTCTCGTATTATGTTCTATGATGCACATACATATACATCATCGCTAGAATGTTTGATCCCTAGTGAATATAATTGAATATGTTCAAGAAAATACTTTTTAATGATTATAATATAACCTGCTGAAAATGTTCATGACTTTAAGGTTATTAAAATATATATAAACGTAAGCTATAAGTTAACCATACCTACTTATGTAAATAAGCACGAGCTCTATAATGACGTAAGATTTTTATACTTAAGCATTACCAAGTAATCGCATTTTTCCTTCAAAATTGACATTATATTAGAAAGTATTATGATTGCTCACATAGGATGGAGGCTACAGAGACCAGTACGACATGCCACGAGGGGGCTATGACGACATGCCGCAGAACCGCGGTTGGGACGGACCGCGCCAAATGGACGATTACCCTAACAAACGTCGTCGATTCTAAACCAGCTCTCGTAGAGCGTATAGTTTGTAATTATTAATGCTCCTTATTGTGGAGCCTTCCGCTCTTTTAGCCGATGGTTAGGTGCAAATAAGGGCACTGCTATGACTTAATTACTGTATATTATTATATTTCAGGATGTACGGTAAATAACTTTCAGGATGATGTCTCTATATGGTTATTAAAAGCAAGAATATACATACTTGGTCGTACACCCATTATCTGTCCTAACCAAAGGCATTTGGCAATTTGCCATAGTTGTATAACATAAAATAAATATTCTTATCACTATAGATATAATTATTATAAACAGTTGATAGCATCCCAATGACCATTTTGGGAGCTACGTTAATACGTAAATACTAAAATGCACATTCAAAAATATTTATATAGATCATAGAAATTTGCTTTGCAAATAAATAATTTCTTAACTGTAAAAAACCTAGTGCAAGTAGATTTTTGTCATTTATTGGGTTGGAAGATTTTTTAATGCAAGTAGAAATGCACCTTACTTTCAATTAAGAATTACTTTTTTTTGCTGATCAATTATAATAATGGTAGGTCAAATAATGAAGTGTGCGAAAATGAGTAGATTATTATTATATTAGACACGTAGAGGAAGTCAAGTTAAAGTTAATCTCATACTAGCGCGTGTGAAAACATAAGCACTCGACAACCAAAATAATTGCAAAGGATTAAATTTCTACCTTTCTACTATTACGTTCAAGCACTTTCATGCGCGTTATTTTCTTACATCTTGACTTAAAACTGCTACTAACTAGATCGTATTTGATAATTATCTATTGGGATTATCAGAATAATGTTATTCACATAGTCTGATAATCTCAGCTCCTAATATGTAATTGAAATTCTTTCTTTATTTAGGTTAAGAAATTATTTATTTTAAAAATATTCAAAGAGGGACCTGCCATTTAGCGTACCATTTTTTGTTCTTTTAACCATATCTAGTTTTGAACATAGGGCACTTGACGACTTATAATATTGATCAAAATATAAATTGAAGTTGTACTGGCCAATCTTCTGGGGGGAATATATTGTGTTCTTTTTAGATAAGACACTGATCAACAATGCTTCGTCAGATTCATCACTTCCACATTCGATCAATTCTTATTTGCTAAACTATAATTTTGTCTGTTATACGACACAACGGTTCGACAGACTAGTTGGAAATTAACTTTAATATCCACCAAATCTGTGCGATTTTTCAGTTTGGGTTTGATCCATTATCTATAAGTTATGGTCACCCAGATAAATATTTCTTATAAACTTAAGACTTCATTGAACTACCATTTTTACCTGACTGCCAGGAAAGGGTTATTACTAATTTTAATAATATCTACTAAGTAACTTATTTATTATAAAACAGAAATAAACTTGTTTCTGATAATTTTAACGCTTCCGTTTTGAGTTTATGGCATGGTTAGGTATGGTATAATGTGCAAAATAGGATAGGTCATGTATGTTAGAAGCCGATTTGTGTAATACGTGTTCGATTTAGCTCTGCATAGTGAATTGAATGTTGAAATTAATTCATATATCCTAAATTAGTATTTTTACTAAGTAAATAAAAATTAGATATAAATTAAATTTTGATTCTCATTTCTCGCTTTCCTGTTTGTATTTCATAAATTTTGCAAGTTTACACTACTAATTAAAATATTTTTAAATTATATTTATATATAAACGTGAATAATTGCTGTAAGTACATTTTGCTACATACACGCTTAGCAAAGTAGCTAACGGTATTATATATGTATATTATTTATTATGTATCTATCTATAACTTTATGATCATTTTTAAAATGTTTACAAGTTAGTTTGACTAATATTTTCTTTAATTGGTCTCCTTAAATTAAATTATCAATGTGCCCTTTCCACTTCAAGGAGAGAGCTTCGACAGTGCAAAACAGAAAATATAACATGTAAGTGCATAGGCTACGGAACTAAAACAAGCTTGCGTGAAAAGTGTTGATGTATATATATTATACTAGCTTTTGCCCGCGACTTCGTCCGCGTTAAGTTCGAAATAGAAAGGTTTAAGACACACTGCACCTGTTACCGCCACCCAGATAAAGTTCCTTAAAATTTCTGTGAGCCTGGTACTTCATGCCAATGTACCAGGGTCACAGAAATACTGATCCCGTGACCGCGACCCACACAACCTATATCTTGCGTTTGTTTGATTGCAACCAAACAAACGTAAGATTTTAAGTCTGATCCAAGACCTTTTTAATAAAAAAAACCACATCAAAATCCGTTCAGTAGTTTTTGCGTCCATCGCAAACAAACATTTCCAATTTACAATTAATATATTATATATATGTATGTATATTTATATATAATGATTTCTGAATTAAATGTACGTCTAAGTAGACATACATATTTAATTCAGACGTCCGGAAATATACGCCTAGTCAGTAACGAAATATTGTACAATAGAACGCAATATTATCGAGGTTCTACATCTTACAGATTATCATGCGAAATCATTGCACCAGTAAAATTAGATGGAAATTTGACTATGCATAGAAAGTAGGGATAACCTAACTTATACTCTGTCTATTATATTAATAATCTTTAGACACCTCACAGTGGTCGATATAACTTTGTTCTAGCGTCAATAACTAAAAATCCGAACAAAAATTAGGCGTTAATACGTTATTTTTCATTGACAACGTCAGCCAGAAAGCAATTTTAGGGATGTAGTTAATCGATCGACTGTGTTTTTATTATAATAACTTGATAATGTCACAATCGACATCAACTACAGAACATAACAATTTTAAAAATATATTACTTATCTGGCGGTTTTTATCCGATTTCTAAACAAGGAGGAGGTTCTCAACTCGGTTATTTATATATTTGTTCGTGGAAAATAGATTTTATTATCTCCGTCATAATATATGTAGACGGATTTATAATAAAATTTCTTGTATATTTTTGTTCTATTTGAAGGAGGTATATTCCGAAATGGTACCATGTAAATTTCATAAAGACAGAACTCTTCATTATATACCAGGAAATCAGCTGTTCTTCTAGAAGTCAGTTGTTTTGTTTTAGAGATTAGCGTGTACGTTATGGCCCACAATCGTTTTATAATACATTTATAAATTGTACAGACAGGAAATATATACTGCTTTATTATATTGTTTAGATAGATAATAAATTATAATTCCACATGAAATCATATATTTATCATATAATTTCATTTACCGATTAATGATTTTTGTAATCGAGGGTTTCAACTTAGTCGATATTTTAAATTTTCATGCAATCACTACTTCCATCAGTCAAAAAACTAATAATATATTGGACAGAGTATAGATAATATTTATTTTTTTGTTGCTTATTCTTCGGAATACAATGGAGAACGAAAGAATTTTTTTTTGCTAAAATAATTCAATGTTACTTTCAACAAACATACCACACTCATTTTGTATAAAAATTTTGTACTCTTTTTAAATCTAATTTTACTGGGTTCACCAGTTGACCGAATTTCAAACCGAAGTATACACACGCATGCTAATACTGCTTTTTACACTAATAACATGAGAATTATAGCAAAAATCCATATATTGCTTGCCCCAAAACCAACAGTGCCCAAAATATTTAACGTATCACTTAAAATAAGTCGACTAAAACATACATATTATTTCTTTTCTTTTATTTCTTTAATTGAATTTCTATGTGACTACAAAACTAAAAATTCTCACCAATCGCTATTTAACAAAAGTATCAAAGGAATAAAAAATGCAAAATACGAAATAATTATAGATGATGTAACAAAAATAAGATGACTATATTTCGAAAATCTGCGCTGTGGATAGTAACTCATGAAAATAAAACCAATATTTGAAATGAAATGCCAAAATCTTTTCCTTCTAAGGCGTCATTTCGGCGGTGCCAGTTCGATAACGTCGTATTCAATAATCATTACCAATAATCGCCCTACAAATATTATCGTATCAAAATGACGCTTAGACGAAGCAACTTCTTCCCCTCCTTTCGAGAATCGTATATTCGAGGCAATAAACTCGCCTCGTCTAAATGACGCTTAATTCACTTTCTTTAACTTATTAATGACGTATGTAAAGTACTTACTTACTTGGATTATATTATTGCAAGCCTGGTACTATTTGATTGAGCATCTTAGATTCTTCATATTGGCATGCAAATTGCAATCTGGATTCTGGATGTAAGCTGTCAAACGTATAGCCTATGTCTGCGGAACATCGCAATATCTCGGTTTGATACAGATTCTATCTACAAAGTGTATTGAAATGTAGTCGACAAAGTTGATACGGTTGCACCTTTGCATACAATTTTATATGAAAAAGCGCAACCGTATCTCCTTTGTCAATTGTACTTAAATTGTTGGTCTTGGGGCAATTTTCGTTTTTGCCATAACTAGGTATATTTTCTTTATATTCAGGAACCAAGGCAAGCAGCGACTTCGATATTCCGTATGTATAGTTTGTAAGTGATCCTAGTAGTGATAAAGAAGCTTGTATAGTATTCATGCTACACAGTTCTTACAATCTAAAGGCTCGAGTACACCATGGCCCACGCTCGGCCTCTGCAGGCCATCGCCATTGTGTAAACGGGTCAATTGTATACAGTGGTGTATAATTGGATACCGTGGCGCGCAATTGGATTGTTGTCAGTCTCATAATACAAGTTCACACAATGGCCCATGACGTGTCAATCAAATGACCCAGGCTGTCCCCTCAGGTTTAGGTGGTCAGACAGCAGTCGCTCTTTTATATGCCATATAAGCCAATACAAGAGGAAAAACTGTAAGCGGATCCAAAATGAAAACGTTGAATGAAACTGTGAGCAACACCAAGTTGGTGATGTATTATAGCAAGTTGAAGATGATTGCTAAATTACTTTCGCTTTGGAGTAATGTCTCCATAGCGTATTTTTATAATATTGTACAAGATCGGACTCGAGTTTAATTTTCGGTTCGGACCCGGCGAGACATCATTTTGTGAAAATGTCTAAAATGCCCCGCGTACATAACCTTAGATAGATAGATAGATAGATACCTTCACAACCAATTAAGCTAGTCTTGATATGGAAATTTGCAATGCATTCACGAAAAAGGTCCCTTTCTCCTGCGTGACGTTTCATGAAGTAGATAGCTATGATACTATTTGTACTATTAATTGATGGCACTTGGTGGAATTCATTGTTACACAGCATGAGAACACTAAACTTGTACTTTTTCCACAGTATTTATTCTATTGAACCTGAGCGGTTTCGCCTTACGGCAAGGTTTTGGATGTTCTAATTCCTAAAAACTACGATATTTAAAATATACCAGTTATAAAATTTAGTTTCCCAGTAACAATTTTTTTCCCCAAAATGTGGGGAATAAATTATGAGCATGGCCAAAAAATATATTTTATAAAATGATTCATAATATATAATTATCTGGTATGTATATAAAATAAAATTGCATTTGAATTACAATGTCATGAAATAATTATAGATATCAAATTAATAATGGCATATCAAATAATAATGTCAGATTAAAAAATTATAATGTCAAATGCAAATAAATGATGTCAAATGAAAATAATATCAAATTAGATTAGAATTATAAGAAATTGAATTATGGAATAAAATTATAAAATATTTGGGGGTTACATACAATTTTAGAATTGTTAGCATTCATTTATCACTAATATGATGCATTTCGATAATATTTGTAGTAGGAGCATTTTCTGATGACAAATTCACAACATCAAATGATAAATGTAGTATTTCTTGCTTGAGGTGCCTCCTGCTCGGGTGAAATCGAAGGTTGCTCGCGAACCTTGCGCGAAAGTTTGTTTTTTTTTTGCGTGTTTCTGCACCTTTTTCAGGTAACTGGTATACAGAATAGATGTGTGGGACGAGGTGTATTTTTGAGTAACTGAGAGAGATGGAACCATTTAAGGTATGAGTGTTAGAAATGACATCGCCGAAAATGTTTTATATGAACATTGGAAAAAATGTTTTTCATGAACATTGGAAGAAAAACAAAAAATCTCCTCACGTATTGCCAAACGATATTACTTCTTACTGCAATCAATAGACTCTTTAAGATCAAGTGAAATTTTAGAACATAAACCGTAGTTTATACCGTAAGTTACTAGTTTAAAAACCTGCTTTTGCAGCTGGTGTTGTACTTTACCGTGTTTTCTGTACTCAAATTTCACTTTGTCTTAAGCGGAATCCCCTTCGGCCCGGCCGCCATCGCATCGACTTTCAGCAAGTATAGATTCAATAGAGAAATACGCTTCGAAATTAAAGTTTGTATAATAACTCTAGTGACTGTTTTGCGAGGTAAACTGTCCTTACTTTGGTATAGTATTTCATAGGTTGGTATAGTATAAACAGAGTTGAGAACTATGAGAAACGCAAGTGATGAAACCTCACCAAACTAAGGGGTCTATTTCCTGCAAGGAAAGTGCAATGCGAGAGCAGGTACGTCGTGATCCATGAGGGTGAGAACAGCTAGTCAATTTGGATGACTTCTAACGGCTATACATTACGATAGATATTCATTACAAGAAAGTAAGTTTGATGCCATGAAAAATTCAATATAGAACTATTTGCACAAAAAGACGTGAGCAATATGTATGTATCTTTTGCGTGTCGTCAACCTGTCTCTTGCGTGTCTTTCTTTAGTTCCCATTTGTGCATTTGGCGTAGCCCTTAAAAATAAATATTTGACCACCCACTAATATTAGGTCACCCACGAATTTGAATGTCCCCAACGATTTGGACTAGCTAACAAATTGGATGAATCTCGTCTAAACAATTCGCGGGTGTCGAGAGAGCGTCAAGTAAGCACTGCAAAGGCTTACTTCAGGTGCTCTTTGTAGATTACACATTACAAAGATGCGGACAGTATGCAAAGCAGGAACAAGTGTGTATTATAAGAAATATCACTGCTCCAGTGGCCCTCTCTGCTTTTGCCTGGTGTTGTGTTTCGTTTCCGACATGTTTTTCGTGAATAACATGCGCTTGAAGTTCATATTGTCAATTTTATCCGACTTACAGGATATAATATTTTACTAGAATAGTAAAATATACTTCTGTCAGTACCTACGCAACACTTGTCCACATTTTGTGGTAAGCTCTGATTTTACTGATAAATTACGTAAAACGTAGTACACATTTTATTATTTTTAAATCATCGTTATATTTATATCATCATAAACATTAACTTCTTTTATACAGGTAACCAGTATATATATGGATTGCTTGGCCAGAAGCGGCTAAGTCTCTTCATCTTTTTCATGGCTGTATCTACATTAACCCGATGTGGCAACTTTATACATTTTTACTACTGGAGAGGCGGGAAGTAGTCTATGTTTGGGCATTTAATTCTGCGCGTATCTCTTCAGTAGAAGCTATCCGGTTTACCGCCTCGAAACCTTTCGGAGGGATGAAATCAGGCTGGTCATTTAACGTTCAGAAATATATATTATGAGAATGGGGGATCTACGTGTGGCGAAGAAAATCTAAAAAAAAAAAAAAAACAACTTATCAACAGACGGGTTCTTTTGGAAGACGAGGAACGCTCCGCTATTCACCCGGTTCGCTAGTCGTGCTTTTGACTGAACCCTTCAAAATGACAGCATAAGCCTATTTCTAAATTCATGAACCGCTGGCGTTGCAGTTGCAACCATTGCTCGCTAACTTGTCGGGTGATGGTTTACGGCTGCGAAGCTGTTCAATCTAGAATTTAAAAAAAGCCTGATTCTGGGTCCACTCAATAATTTAAGAAAAGGATCGTTACGTATTTAGTGAGTATGGGACATGGGTATGTTGGAATTATAATATTATCTACTGCAAATAGAAAGAAACTCTTCACTTTTGACTATTTCATCATCGTCATTCAATATTAGTAAGATTTGCAGCATTGTTTTATATAATTTTTTACCACTAAATTGCCTGACCTTCACGTATCAGTTCTTTTTATTTTCGATGTTTTGTCGTCATATCAGCACTAATGGGAGTAGTGCTAATGAGACTAATATTAGTCCAACAGAATAAAAGTAACAAAACCGGATTACGAAAACTAGGTACAGTAGTACCACGTTTATAAGTTACGCCGATGTACCTGCGCAGAAGTCTCATATTTGAAACGCGCCTAAAAATCGTAACCAATCACAACGCTCCGCCAAACATGGCCCTATATTATTGGTTGCCGCCTGCGCGCCCTGTTCGAAACAATGAGCGAGAAAGCACTACTCTCTGGCTTTATTGCATTTTCAATCTTAACGCAACGCAATAAAGTTGGTGTTACAATAGCGTTGGCAATCGTAATTAATCGGCGTTAGCTTACTCTTCTGAGCAGGCGAACTTTGCCGATGCGACTTTTAAATGTGGTTCACCCGTACCTACAGGACTACGGGAATATTACGTTCTTCTCTAATAACAATCAGGGACAGCAACGATTTGGTACTGGTTACTCATCATTATTGACCAATGAATAAGAAAATAAAGAAATGCCTATTTTCTAGATGCTAAAAGAGTGGTTTTTCAGTTCCGACGGCCTCCGTATCATAATCGAGCTATCTGTTTTTAGTATGCCAAAGGATAATGGAATACGTATAAGAATATGCATAATATAATATTACAGAAATTGCAATGCATGACAATTGTCGGCAGGTTAGCGCCACAATCTACCGCTGTATCTATTGCTGCTCATGTATGTATATGTACACTGTACAGTCAACAAGGAGATCAGCATAGAACTTTTCATACCTATTTATATGAAGAGCGAAGAGCCTATACCTAAAAACTAAAGTATGAAATTATGAATCTACAAGCGACACTAGCCAGTACGTTGAGTCCCCTACATGTCGTTAACATTCCTTACCGGATAGTTTGAGCACCAAAAAGTCCGAGGTCTAACTACAGAACTTCGATATCGTCAGTGGGTTCTGTGCGTCAAAGACATTCGCTATACAGACAATATCGCAATTCGGCCGTTTGGTAAGAAGTTGAATAAAAGCTGTCTCCAGTTGACTTATGCAAAAGCGCGGGTGATGACTTGATGCTTGATGACTTCCTCTGATGACTAGAGGAGAAATAATAGACTACAAAAACTGTTCAAGCAATATTAAATCAGGAGATTTTTGTTTATGGAAAGTTTTAACATTCACAGGCATTTGAGAATCCAGGTGAATGTCGAAATTGTCGACCTACTACCTACTGCATGCTATTTCAGTGTCGAGATAATAAGATATTATGCAGTCTGACCGAACTTGTCGGTCCGTCTGATATAAAAGTCGTGCTACTTCCGTAGTTTAAAATTTTCACAGCTGATCAGAAGTCTTTGAGTTTACTTGAGATTGGTTTGGTGATACTCTCGAATCTCGATGTACTTTTTATAGGACATCGAACAAATATTATCTTTTTCAAGTTTATCGAGATTGTCCAGATTCATGATCTCTTAGAGATCTCGCTCCTGCGGGTGTTTTGGTTTGTGTTATGTATGAAAATAAATTATTCAATTTGGCCAGGCTCGCATCAATCATAAAAAACAGAAGGTGATATGTATCTCGATAATATTTTGAACAAGCTGTTGCCCGCGGCATCGCCCATGTGGAATTTTGATCCGGTTCCCGGGTCCATAGGAACCTATTCCTGAAATAAATAAAAACTTATGTATTATTCCTGATTATAGGATGTTCCTGAATCCTGTATCAAATTTTAGCCAGGTCCATTTATTTACCCGTTCTAGGGCGATTGAATAACAAGCATCCAAACTTCTTCACAAACTTTCACGTTTATACATATTAGTAGGATACTAGAATTTTGGGGTTGAACCCATTCCCACCACTTCTACAGCTATGTCGATGGTAAAGTGCATGTATAGCTATGTAGCCAAGTATGTACTTATTTATAAATTGTTTTATTTTGTTTTACCTGCTGGTTGGTAGGTAGAATCTAGCAGTTTAAATTTTATCCCTTTACTATTGGCTGATTAATTTAATTTTTGGTACACACTTTAGTTCCAATTACAATACCATTTGTTGTACTAATACAAATTGTTGTTTCGTTGCAATTTTCGATTGCTCCTATATGAACGAAACGAAACGCTCCTATATGATTAATATCATGCCACTATAAGGACTTGTAGATTTAGATTCAGATTTTGTCGAATCAGAATTCATTCGTTGTTAGATTCAGACTGGTAATGTATTGACCACTTTCATCTCTTCAGATTTATAATCTCAACCGTATTTGGCACAATCCAACCCCTGATCCAGTCACTTCCCAGACTGGTCATGTGTTGACCAGTTTAAATATATTTCTCATTAGATTTATATTTGAAACCGTATTTGGAACAATCCCTACATATAGTCACTTCTATAACATGTCTTCGCAGGCAATGCTTAGAATTCAAATGTTCATTATCTTGAAAGACTTTGTCATCTATTCCCATTTCATTGGTGAAAAATGTTACAACACCAAGATTTCGGCATTGGTTCAATTTGGACTCGATTAATATTTTTTCCATGTTTAAATTCCTATTTGAAAAGGTTTGGAGAGTAACAAGAAGACCACACTAAGAAACCACATTTGCTCCAAAGAAGACTCGTCTAAATCTCTGTTTGAAATTCTTCGGCATTTTCTGAGTAACTGGTAAGTTCAAATGCAACTCGTCATCATTATACGTGATCTGTTAAATATTTGGCAAACAACCAAGTATTTAATGAGATTATAACGTATCTACTTACTAAAACCTAAAATAATAATACATAATACGAATACATATTATGTAGTTGTATTGTTGTGGATGCTGGATAAAGTTATTTATTCTATAAAATCTATTATTATTCGATGATCAATTTTATTGGATTTCTACAAAAATTATACCTACTGCATAGTAGCTATATAATGTTCATCGCTGAAGTAGCCTGGACGCCCCCGATGTACATTTGGGGTTGAATTTATAAAAACATAACCACATAATCCTTGTGTTCTACGAATGTGATTACCAATAAGTGAACGAAAAGTTATAAACTATGAGATTGTACTGATATATTGCCCCGTAAATAAAATGTATGAATATCAAACAAGTACCCTATACATTTGGCTTCTATAATTTAAGGTAGTTCACTTCTATAAACAATACTTACTATTCTACCTTACTACCTACTCGATAGACACCTATGATACACCTACGTGCATCTATTTTAAAATTTATTGGTATATACAATAAGATGCTTTTATTTTTTATTATTACACAAACAATTCGACTAAAAATAATAAAATAAATTTGTCTGTATTCTGTAGATACAATTCTGTATCACCCATCATTTTCGCCGAGGGATGTCAAAAACATGTTTTACTTACAACTAGGGTTGCCAACTTCATGAAACAAAATACAGTAGCAAGAAAACGCAACAAATATTCATTGCACTTGTGGTAATTCTTAAAAACAAAAGGAATATAAAAGTCTTCGTGAAGAAAATATTACTACTTTATCTCTCCAATAATTCAGAAGCTGAAAGTAAATAAATTAACGCGTGTGTCGTGGGTCACATAGAAGAGAATGGATTTGTACTCGCAGATTAGTGAAATTGAAAAGCTTAGAGTACCTGATTCCAAATTTATCTTTTGGGATTCAGCTTTTTATAAAAGTAAGGCAGTGTGAAAAGAATGAACTAGGTGCGAGCGCATCCAGTAGATTTAAAAAGAAAACAGAAGTATCTCTTCGATTACATCAGAAAAAATTAATTACTCAGTTGGGGCTTGAACTCACGACCCAACAACAACTCACGACTCACTCCCCCAGATCCTCCTTTCCCTCAATAGCTTAGTTGGAAGAGCATTCCCCCTGTAAGGGAAAGGTCCTGATGTAATTGAATTGTATAGTTACAATATTATATGCTATAAAATTTCATTCAAACCGAAATATCTGTTATGCTGAAAAGCCCCAGAATCCGGGAACGTTGGCAACCCTACTTAAAACAATATCACTATGCTGAATTATTTAATGTGAGACATTCCTTGTCCATAACACTTATTAGTTTAATTTCCAATTTTTACAAACTATTTAAAATATTTGGAATCATTCGAATGTGATGTCCATTTTTATAACAACAGCCTACCATTACTTACTTGTCGAGACCTATTTGTTTGAATCTTTTCTATTCCTAATTTTACCTTTGGTACCAAAGAACAAAGAAAGAAATTGGATACTTTCATAACTCTAACGCGTCTTTTATTATGTTCGCAGGTTTCAGTTTTCAGCTAGGCCAGAAAGTCGGGATGTTATCAGGTACTTATATTTTTATTAATTTTGTTACTTAATTCTTGGTCAGCTGTTTCAAACAAGCAATTTTTTTTGAATGATTTTATGACAATGGTAGCGCTAGACCTTTATGTCAAGTCTTATTTTGTATGATATAACTTTAGTTAAAATGATCGATGACGACGATGATGGGTTAATGATGTTGATGATGATGATAATGACGACGAATGATATCAGTGCTGCCTCGGTAAAGTTGTGGGGACTTTACTAAAAGCTCCCTGGGGAGATTTGGATTGAACACGTAGAGTCACAATTCACTGTAATATGCACTTTCCTACACGCGTGTGAGTTGTCCAAGACGTTATGTCTAAAAATCCACCATTTTTATACATAAAAAGTCGAATTCACACCAATTTCGGAAAATAAAATAATACCGCGATGCGTCCTCTACGCTTTCCCGCCAAAAAGCTCTCAAACAAGCAAGTTTTGATCAAAATCAACTTTGTAGGAAAAGAAGAAAGTTGTACCAATTTAGCTTACCTTCAGAAACAAACTAGCCATATTATAATTAAAGCTGAATAAAAACTTGGAATAATAATGAATTTAATTTCAAAAATCAAACTATTTAAGGTTTATTACAATAGGGATTTTTTTTATATGTAATGTTTTCTTTTAGAGTTACGTACATATTTATATTTTCAAATATAAGATTTGATTAAGAAAATAACTATCGAAGTGTGTAAGTTTGAGAGAAATTCAAATGAGTTAAAACGCAACGTTATCGATCGGAAATTCCGTCCAAAAAAAAACCGGCTATAAATTAATTAATAATAGTACTAATAAATAGAATGGCTATTATAACAATAAGGTATTAAAGCACTAGGTACTTTGGCCATATTTTTTATTTCACTATTTGTGCAAGTTAAGTCCACTTTAAGGGTTTAAGATGTCGCGTATGTTATCATCAGACTTATCAAGCAAAGGACCTTAATCAAACATATTTTGTTGCAGGTTGCCAAGGAAAAACCTTGACTATAATTCATATGAAGCTCGGTGAGATGTACCAGGTGTGTAACGGATTCATATAGTTTTCTCAAAAATGATATATTCCTACCAATATTATGATGATGATTCATTTATTTTTGTCTTCTTTTCCCGACTGATGGATAATGATGCTATTGTAGATCTGATGAACGTGATAGAAAAGTTATTAGTGTATATTACTTTAATAGTATACTATATTAAGAAATTTCTTAATTCATATAATTTATTGTGAGAGTACTGAACTGTTAGATAGAAATTAAACTACTGCCACAATAACATAATTATATTCAAAATAATATGGAGCGACCACACGTCACACAACTATTTGTACATAAGAAGAATATTTTTTTTTGTTATTTGACTTTTGATATGATCTCTTTCTATTTTTTCTTCTACCGAGCGCCAGTCTAGCTTGCTCTAAAGATGTCATGTGCTCAAACACACCGACCGGCGTTTCACTTTTGCGGTAAAGATAGAAAAAGATCAAATACTGCCAGAAGACATTCAAATTGCGCCTTTTAGTTGTCTTTGTCTGATCTCATGTCAATCACTAGATTGATTTTTGATTTGGGTTGCCAGTGGCTTATTTATGTCTTAAAGAGGACTTCAATATGGTATAGCAAATTGATTTGATTGACATTTATTTTACGCCCTATTATTTTTAGACACCTATTTTACATATCTTATTACTAATAACTTTTCATTCATTACCAAGGCTTTTACAAATATTTTTCAATTTTAAGACTATGAGAAGTGTAATGTGCGTCTGTTTGTTACAGTGAAAATCACCATGGCGCTTATCCCACGTCGACTGCGGAAGAGAATCAGTAAGCCATATTTTAAAATGTAAGTAATTAGATTTGTAATTACAATCATAGACTGGATTTCACTCCCACGTTTTGTATTTTTGTCTTAATTTTTTTTTCGTGAGTAACACGTGTTGATAACCCATAAGTATAAACACGTTTATATTTCAGTGAAATCCAGCCTGAGTCTTTTTTCACAACATAATGATGAATTATTTTTAATTGTCTTCTTTTCCCGACTGACGCATAATGAAAGATACTATTTTAGTTCTGAATTTAACTAATTTTATTTATTTGTTGTATGAAAATAACAAAAAGGTTTAATGTTTTTTTGTTGCTTACAGAATATGAAGGTGTCGACGCGTTCATCGTGGAGGAACACACTACACGAGGACTTTCAGCTGTGATTAGAGCTAGGGGAGATAATATCAAATAATGAGAAATAAATCGCTTTATTTAAAATTTTATGTTTTATTTTTAAATTCTTACATCACTATAATGATGGGATCCTCTTGATTTATGAGTCAAAATGATCCCACTGTTAGAAAACCGAAGAAGCCATGGTGTTTGACGATAGGAAAAAGAAATGTTTCTTTTTTTTTCTGTCGTAAAACATTTGGCATAACTGCATACAATATCTTTCTGGTAAGCATTATTTGACCATCATGCATGAGTCATAGGTACATTTTCATGTAACATAGCTTGGATAGGATAGGAATCCTATTCAGTGGTAGTCCAAAAAGGAACTAAAATCCTGTAGGAGGTATGACGGCAGATTAGGTACCTTGATAGAAAGGAAAACCCCTTTTTCCGCTCCAACCAACGAAACTGAACTAGTTGTTCCGATCGGAACTCAGTGTGACTTTTTTTGCCTACCGATCCAACTACTCGAGTAAACCATATTAAAGTAATATAGGGCTTCATATAAAATTCCTAACTGTACAACGAAACAAAACAAGGATATGTATGTTACTATTGTTTTTTTTTTGCTCAGGTACATATCGTCTAAAATATTAACTTGACTATAGTTGCAACTTGTCTAGAGTTCCAAAATGACCAGTATTATTTGTCTTAATTCTACAAATGGTCCACAGTATCAAATTGTCCAACTGGCATGAAGTGCCTACCTATGTCAGCTTGATTACCCCTTCATTCATTTACATATTACAATATTATATTATTTTGTTAAACATGTCGGAATTTTATACGAGTTGCAACTATAGTCAAGTTAATATTTTAGACGATATGTACCTGAGCGCTTTTACTTATCAATAACTATTTGAAGTGGCCAGTCACACCACCATAATAAGAAACAACCCTAGACAGCCATAGTTGTACCTACCGTCAGGCATATAAATATGGGTAGTTGATCCGATTATATCCTAACCGACCATCACATAGTTGTGTCGTTAGGAAATAGAATAGTTGATCAGTTTTCATTTGATCAGTTCAGTTGGTCAGAGTGGAATAAGTGAGGAAAATATGGTTTGGGTAATGAATGAGCTTACTACCGACAGAGCACAAAATGTAGAAAGAGCTGCTTGCAATATGGGGTTAAGAAGCGAGGAATCGATGGAAACTTGGAGCCAATTACAACTTTAGTTCCTCCTGCTCCTGACGCGTTGCTAATGTAAAAGAGGTTCCACTAGAAAATGATAGTTCCCCAAATACACTCGTTTATAAAACTAGAAAGAATTTTTGGAAATTTTACTGCTAATCTCGTAAAATAGGGGATGAAAGTTTGTGTATGGAAGTCAGCTATTCTAAAGTAAGTGGACAAAAAGGCCTCAAATACCCAGAAATGTCTATTAGCTCTTTTACTGTAGCGGGTGCTTGGTATACTTACCTGAAGAATCATCTTTTCTTCAAAAAAACAATGGAACAAACGCCGGTCTCTCTGTGGCCAAGCTGCTCTGTTACATTTGACCTCTCGTATTTGATAAAGTATCCTCGTATAGATCCTACAGTAATTACGTCGAGACAATTTTTAGGAAATTTAATGTAGAAGTATATAAAGAGATAGTATTAATAGTTTTTAATATACAAGCAAAAGACTGAAAAACGGATCTTTCCCCCGCTCCCCCACCGCTGGCATATGTCCCACCCTCAGGGACTCTTAGTAGGTATGTTCATCTGGGCACCAAACTGTACCAAATTTCAAAACTACACGATTTGGTCTGATTTTTTAAATCTTCCCATTGTTATTAGCGTTAATTTCAAATCAACATTTCCGTTTCAGCTTCAGTATCCTTAGTTTTATCTCCGCATGCAAATGGCGGTTCGGCATTAATGTAGAGGTAGTGATCGCCTGAATCTCCGATTTTAGCACTCAAACCCATGTAAGTATAATTTACGGTACATTCTCCTTTCTTAAATTTGTTCCAATTCTCACACGGATATGCGGTAAAAAAAGTTGCGGTGTTAATAGACTCTTCAAAATACAGCGTAGCGCGGTTGTGACTGCAACCTGAATAAATATAACAAAAATACTTCCAATGTTAATCTAAAAGTTATCATCTTAGTCAATAGTAGCTACCTAATGCTCATAAACTCTTTCGAGAAAAAGATATTCGCGCTCCGAAGATCTTGCCGAGGTCCATATACGTTACCTATTTTATTTCTAACTTGAGTATTTTATTTTTAGTTCTTAATTGGATGGTTTACGTTCAGATGTTGCAAATGCAAAATATCCAAATCCCAGAATATTGAATTTGGGATATTGGGGTATTCTACTGACTAATCGAATTAGTTACCTTTTACTAAACATCAAACCAATAAGTTATAACTTATAAGGTAGGTAACTTCATAGACATAATTTAGTATAGGTACTCTAAGGGTAACTTGTATGAAAAAGATTTAGTGACGTCATGAAATATTATGATAGATATATATTATAGGTTGGGTGGATGATTAAAAATTACTCACCCAATTTGTGTATCAACCCATTGCAGCCTGGTTGCGGCGGACTTCCACCTTGTGGATAGAAGTCTACATGTCCATGGCTGTGAAAATAGCCGAGAACTCCACCGGCTGAGTGGATGATGTCGACGAACTCTGCGTCAGTTTCATCGAGACGATTACGTTTTGGCATCAATGGTATTTCAAACAAAGGTCTAGCAGGATCCAATCCTTAAAATTTGCATCAGTTTGTAGGAATTGTGCGGCATTGCATTGCTTACAACTAACTTCGTTAATCTTGGCTTTAACAAAAGCGACTGCTGTTCGAACCTCCAACCTCGAGGAGAAAACCTGCGCTATAGTAGTTACAGCCTCATCCATCAATCAGCAGGCCTGCAGGTGAAATTGATTTGTTTCTGGTGAGTCCCTTACATGAAATGTCACACTATTTTAATCAATGCTTATACTCACCTGTAATTCTATGTATTCTAAAGCTCAAAAACGAAGCAGTATATGCCATTACTTGAGCTCCTAAGCTGTGTCCTATTAAGTGCATATTTCTGCCGTCAATTTCATATGATCTTGCTATGGCACCGAGTAACCTTGCTGTTTTCTTCCCAACATATCTAGTACTAGCAGCTGGCCATGGATAAATTCGATTCTTAGATAGTTCATACCAGTCTATGGTGATAACATTATAATCGTCCTTTATCAAAAACTCATTTTTTATGCCTTGAATCCATAGTGATTGTTCGCTGGCTCGCCAGCCATGAGTGATGACCTTGATTAGATTAGAGGAATTGAAGAACTGACTGGTAAAGGTTTCATCACTGTTCTTGGGTACATGTAGATCTTCTGGTTCAGCATTACGTCTTAAAAAAGTTTCAAAAATTATCACTAGGTACTTCGGGGGGAAAACGTCTCCATCTAACTCTATTGGTCAGAGCAAACCCCCTGTAAGAGATTGGTTGGGGCCTCGGGGGTCAAGTCCCGTCTTGGATGTGCATTTTTTTCTCTGCTTAACCCGGGGGGAAATGTTTTTGAGCGTAGGTATGTAATGTACTTTAAATCTAAATAAGTGTTGACACTGTTGACCGCACTCTGTGGTGTTGGTGAATATCCATTTACCTAGAGTTAGGTATACTTAGACACTTCATATTGGTAATATCAGTACCTACTTACCTGGTGTACAAATAATAGTAAGCATCTCCAAATATCAAACCAGTTTTATTCTTAGGCACAGTAGAGAAGTTCATAATGTCATTGTCGTAAATAAGCCAATCATCTCCGTACCCAGGTTCATGTACGTTCTCATTCTTATTGGCGATTACGTAAAAACCTGCAATTAAACCTGCACATTTATTTATAAGAAAATGTACCACCCTATTTTTTTCTATGAAGCCTGTCAATTGGCTACACCCCGCTGGTAAGAAGCTTGGGTAGGTATAGTCCAAGGCCTATAACCACCACTCACATCAGGGACTCGGCCAGCAAAATCATTTAATTATATACCTACTTTAAATCAATGTTGATAAAATCTAAACTCAGTAAAGCTTTGTAGAGTGAATGAAAAAGTGCAATGAAACTTGTTTCATTTAATTTTAGACTTTAAGTCTATTTCAAAAAGTCATAAATTTATTGCCATTTTTGCAGTGTCTGTGGCATGACTGGTTTTTTAGCAGAATCGAGGGCCGGATGCGGAACCCAAAATGGCGGTCCCTATCTTGACGGTCTTGACTTATATTTTTTCACGCTCCACTTGAATTTTTCAGATTGTAGGAAGAGGTTTTACTAATATTCACCTAATAAATAGATATAAATAATATTTTGTTTGAAATTCATTTATTAAACTTGCCAGACGTCTAAGACACGGTTATTGTAGTTCGATTTCTCACATTCTGGCAAAGTTCATAATTGTAAATTCTGTAAGTAGAGTTTCGGTTATCAGAGGACATGTATTGTGTAATGTTAAAACGTCGTTATCTTTGCTACGTACTTTGTACAGTCATCACCAGTATTTATTTATTTATTTATTTTTTATTTATTTAAGATTTATGCACACACAAAACAAACATAATATAAAGGATGAAAAAGTTAGTACATTGGTACTGCTTATTTCTAAAAGAAATTTCTTCCAGCAGACCGGCGAGAGGAGATCGTGAAGAAAAGAAAGAGTTGTGAATGTGTGTATATGGTAAGTGGAGAGAAAAATAGTACACACACAAATTTAACATTACAATATATATACATAATATGTACTAATAATGAATAAATAAACATATGTTATACTATATAATATATAAGTACATCATCTAATAATAAGTAATAAGTAACAATATATACATTATCCTACATAAACCTACATAATTATATCAAAATATACATAAACATACATAATACAATAAATAAGCAGATATTTATGCATATAGGAGAATCACCATCCCTCTTCCACTCCGCGACTTAGGGTCACAGAGTGGAAGATAGATAATGACTTCGAACTTTATTTCTAAACACAGACAATGTGTTGATAGCTCTGATATCAGATGGTAACGAGTTCCAAAGTCTAACCGCTTGCACAGTGAAGGAACAGGAGTAGAAGTCAGTTTTATGGGAGGGGAATTTAAGGAGAAAGCGAAGGCTGGATCTGCACGGGTCATCAGGAGCACGTATAAATGAGAACCGCTCCCTCAGGTAAGACGGCGCAGCAGGGTTGTACAGAATGTTGAAAAGACAACAGAGAATACGAGTGTTCCTACGCTGGCGAATAGGGAGCCACTTGAGTTCTCGGTGAAACTGCGAGACATGGTCGTACTTTCTCAGGTTGAATATGAACCGAATGCACAAGTTTTGCAATCTCTCCAACTTGTTTAAGAGTTCCTCAGTGATATCTAGAAAACAGGCATCTGCGTAGTCTATAATGGGTTGGATAAGAGTTTGGGCAAGGGAAATTTTGGTACTTAAAGGCAGAAAGCTCTGGAGACATTTTAAGGGAGTGGAAGCTATAGTGTACTTTTCTGCTAACCTCATTGATGTGAGGACTCCAGGACAAGTTAGCATCAAAGAGTACTCCCAGATTCTTAGCTGTATCCGAATAGGGTATCCGAGTTCCATCCAGCGTGACAGGAGCAAGTGTGGAGAAATCGAGCTGCTTGCGCATGTGAGTGCTACCAATAATCATTGCTTTGGATTTGGTTGGATTGATACGTAGTCCGAATGATTTAGCCCAGGCACTAATGCAATCCAGCTCGTGGTTCATGGCAGATACTGCAGAGGAGGCATCAGTCACCGCAAAATGATTGTATATCTGCAAGTCATCGGCATAAAGATGGTAGCCAGATGAAATCAGTCCGGTGACAGAGTTGATGAAGATGGAGAACAGGAGAGGAGAGAGGACACCACCCTGTGGTACACCCGCAACAAGTCCACACCAGTCGGAAGACTCCTGGCCCAACTGAACGCGCTGCGACCGCCCTCGCAGATACGAATCAAACCAGGAGATAGCATTAGAGGAAACATTAATACTCTTTAATACGCCAAGTAAAATGTCAAAATCGATCGAGTTAAAAGCACTACTAAAATCTAGCAATATTAGTAAAGTTAGTTCTTTCCTCTCCAGGGCCCATCGAATATCATCAGTCACTTTAACGAGAGCCGTAGCTGTACTGTGGCCTTTACGGAATCCCGATTGGAAAGTGCTGAGGAGATTAGAGGAAGATAAAAAGATAGATAGTTGTTGGTGCACGATATGCTCGAGAACTTTTGAGAGAAACGGAAGTATGGAAATTGGCCGAAAATCGGTAACTGTAGAAGGCTTAGGAGATTTGGGTAATGGAATGATAAAAGCTGGTTTCCAGGAGTCAGGAAAGGTACCAGAGAATAGGGAATAATTGAAAATGTGAGTTATAATAGGAAGTACAGTAGGGAGAAGTGGAAGAATCATACTAGAGCAGATCTGATCAGAACCAGTCGCGGACGAGGAAATAGACCGCAGAGATTTTAGAGTTTCCGCCTCTGATACAGGCTTTAAATGAAAAGGTGGAGTCTGTGGAGTGGAGACACTAGTAAGCGCATGTAAAGTGCTCTGTTTGGTATCTGCGTCCAGTGAGACTGGTGGTAGAGAGAAGTGGTCATTTAGGGCACACAAGTCTATATCCCTGGGGTCATAGACGGGTGATTTGCCAATGCCAACAGACCTGAGAAATCTCCATGTATCCGAGGAGTTTCGGTTGTTGAGAGAGTCATAGAAATGGCGTCGCTTTGCGTCTCTACACATACGGCTGCAGCGGTTGCGTAGGGTCTTGAATGCGAGCAAGTTTTGTTCCGATGGACTGCCTCTGTAGCGCCTTTTTGCTCTGTCCCTGCGAGCCATTAGGGTTTTAATCGAAGCATTCAGCCAGGGCGCCGGGTTGTGTCTGATCTTGACTCGTCTTAGGGGGGCGTGTTGGTCAAACAATTCTATAACCCTCGACCCGAAAATGTCCACCATTTCATTGACATCTGTCGAATTCAAAATGGGTGTCCAGTCAGTGCCACTGGCGTCACGACGTAATGCCTCTAGGTCAATACCCCTAAAATTGCGAAGACAACGGTACTGTGCCTTACGTTTAAGAGATGTATATTAGGTCGTGATATGAAAAAGGGGCAGGTAATTGGCCATGTGTATCTACGTAGTCAGAGGAGGATACTATAAGGAGATCAAGTAAGGTGGAAGGGTGGCCAGGGGGATGGTGAGTGGCAGGTAGTGGCAAAGCATTAAAGTTGTAGGAGGATAGAATGCCCATTAGTTTTCGAGACCGGCTGTCATCCTTCAATAAGCAGGTATTAAAGTCACCCATTATGACTACGTGATCATAAGAAGGAGAGTGAGTGTGGAGTAGATTCTCAAAGTTATTGAAATAATCAATATGCATATTTGGACTATAGAATACCCCGAGTAGAACCGTAGTGTGGACTAACTTAATTTCTATAAACAAGTGCTCAGATGTCTTGACAGTACAGGGAGAGGGCGATGCGCTAACAATATTGTAGGAAATGTTGGCTCGTAGGTATATGGCTACACCATATATTAGTTTAACATATCTAAGTTACCGACCACCGTAGCTTTACAATTTCACGACTCCCAAACTGAATTTCGAAAAATCCTTCTACGACAAGATTTTACTTCGACAGCATCACATGATCTAAAATGAAAAAAAATAAACGAAAAAAGTTACATAATTCCTTTGAAAAGTACCTAATTTATACATCTGATAATTGATTTATTTTTAACCCCCGACGCAAAAACGACGGGGTGTTATAAGTTTGACGTGTCTGTGTGTGTGTGTGTGTGTGTGTGTATGTGTGTGTGTGTGTCTGTCTGTGGCATCGTAGCACCCAAACGGATGAACCGATTAGGATTTAGTTTTTTTTGTTTGAAAGGTGTATTAGTCGGGAGTGTTCTTAGCTATGTTTGAAAAAAATCGGTCCAAGATGGCCATCGCCACAACATGTTGGAATACATATTTCTATAAAATTCCCTCAATATGGGTATCAAATGAAAGAGGTTGACTAGTAGATCAATTTAAAAAGTATAAAATAAAAATTAAATTAAAAATTTAAAAAACCCCCGTCACAAAAAACACCAAAAAGTTGAAAATAAATGAATAAATTTTAAATCAACGGTTGCCATGTCGGGGGACCTTACGATATAAAGGAGTACTTAACCAGTTACGGTCCCCCGACATGGCAACCGTTGATTTAAAATTTATTCATTTATTTTCAACTTTTTGGTGTTTTTTGTGACGGGGGTTTTTTAAATTTTTAATTAATTCAATTATTTTAATAATTATTTTATTTAATACCGTTAGCAAAGTTTTCAACTACTTTTAAGGGTGACAGTAGTTCGGGTACTTATCTAATAAGAACTTCGTATATTAGTAGTAGGTAATAATATGTACTGTGCCTATTTACCTGCACGCTCTTATACGTCCTGTATTCATGGTTCCGTTATCAAACTTATATACATACAGGGTCTCCTTTTTCATCTGCTTCTTATGACCGTGGCCGTCTGGCCGTAACTATTTTAAGCAGACCTTTTTTTACCCTCGGGTCGTTTTTTAAAGATTTTTTGTCTTGTGTACATGACAAACTACTGTCGTAGCGGTAGATCATTCTACTGCTACGTCGTAGATAGCGGGTGCCGGGAATCGAACCCAGTGCAAATATTTACCTATATGAATAACTCTATAATTGTATTGGCTTTGCTGTTTCTATGTACTTGTGATATGTATGTACAAAAGAAAGCGTTTCTTAGTATATATATATTGCTTACTTGGGGTCTAGATAGCGTTTATATTTGATTTTATTTAAACTTTGCAAAAATAAGTATAAAATAATTGTACTAAGGTGGATGGAATTCAACATTAGGCTGATGCAGAGATATTTATGCCAAAGATAGCTGCGAAGTAGGATTTCGGTGATAGTTTTGACCAGTTTTGTGTAAAATGTCTTAGAATATTTATTATCTTTTGTTTGGTGCACACACAGATTTTCACTTCGGAGACCGGAGTCTGCTTGCTCCTCCTGTTTAAAATTAAGCTTCAACAATTTTTATAGGAAAATCTTTAGTCTGACTTCTCAGTCCTCGAGAGGAAAGTCTTTATCAGAGGCTCTATTAAATCATGTATTTAGTTTATGCTGAATGTAAGAGAAGGTAGAAATCCATACTAATATTATACATGCGAAAGTAACTCTGTCTGTCTGTCTGTATGTTACGCTTTCACGCCTAAACCACTGAACTGATTTTGATGAAATTTGGTATAGGGGTAGATTTGACCTTGAGAAAGGACATAGGCTATGTTTGGTCGCGATAACCGACATCCATGCGGGCGGAGCCGCGGGCGAAAGCTAGTAGATAATAATTAATCATCATCTTAGCGTTGCTTTCTGTTTGTTGGTATACAATAGAATGACGAATGTATGGGATTTGACGATTATGACATTTGTTATCGACTGTCATAAACGTGAAATCCCATAAAGTATTTCCGTGAGTATTTCTATTTCACGATACGCCGGCTAGCGAACTGCCACTTGTCTAGAGAGGCAGGTTTTCTCTTCAGAGCCTGGAATCTGTTCACTCCGTCTTCTTCTTTAGATTTGGTTTATGCAGCTTTTATGGAATCGACTATTGTCTGACCCGTCAACCTCGAGAGGGTACCGAGGGTACAGCATCGACCGTTAATCTGCAGGTGTACAGGTTTGCTTGGCCTCACACCTTATAGGGAGAAATAATACAACCATATAATCATAGCAACGTTATTGTATTTTTTGAATTGAATCCTTTTTGTGCTTACACAGTAAACACATGATCTCAACACTTATAACTAAAAATATTTCTAAAAATGAAAATGGATATTTTACTCGAGTTATAAAAATCTTTGCTTGTGCATATTTGTTTTCAATCGAGGCAAACTTATTGTGGATTCATTGGGTAACAGTTAAAGTGCTCAGTATGATATTTGAATATTCAAGTATTTTATAATATCACTTATTGTGCTGAGATATTGTGCATTATGCCTTAACATTTTAAGATTTGGGTGCCCTGTTTCACCGCATTACATTCTGCCAATGTGCAAATAACTTCGTTTACTTACTTTCCTTTATACAAACTGATAAATACGATTTAGTTATATTAATCTAAAATATTGCTATCTTTTTCATTTTAGTCTAGAAATCGTCGAATGATTTTTGGGCTATTTTAATTAGCAATGTTTAATCTTAGTCTTGACTTAGGCGTACAAAATGAACTGAACAAATATTGACCGTGAAATATACTGAAATACTTCGATGGTGGCCGCCGTTCGTCGCGCGTTGGCTTCTAGCTGACGTCGAATAAATGCAGACCAACGTGTAGGCAGTACATAGTAGTTAAATTAGGGTTATACAAAATTATTTGAAAACTTTAGTATGTAAAGGAAGGATAATTTTATATTGGAAAAGACTAGATATCACATGGTTTGAGCTATATGTATATATTACTCTTGTCCCTTACTTCTGTAAGTACAATTATAAGAAATTTGTCAAATAATATCTAAGTAAATACGTTGTGAACAGTCCACGTTAATTGAATTTTAAGTCTTGGCGGTTGTTACATTGATAGCATTATATAATTTGAGATAAATGAGTGATTCAGGCATTATAATATAAAACCTACGCATGCTACTTGATTGTAGTCGTGCACCTACGTATTCTGTGCAATATCTGTGGTCGCTTCATATCATTCACCGAATGACGAATCAAATAAAGACTATAAGATGAAATATTAATAACGGAACTATTTATCTGATGTAGATTCGTGATATGCCTGCCACGATGGCCGTAGGTACTGCGGGGCTCCACGCCACAGGCGTAGGCTTGCAAACTGGGCTGGCCTAACAGTCATGAACATTATTTTCTTTCTGAACAAATAGCAAAGTAACTATTTCTATTCCGAAGCATAAATTCGCAATAAACGATTGTGATTTAGAAATTTACAGATAAGTAATATTTTTTACAGTTGGTCAGTCGAAAATATTGAGCATAATATATATACATACATAAGTAGATTTTCTTTTAAACATATTACAATTTATTCCTATTGAACAGTGGATAATTTATTGCACAATCGTTGATCCTAATATTCTAAGTGTATGCTATGACGGAAGTCACGTTAGAGAACAAGTAAACAAACAAAACAAGGGGCTATTGTGTCGCTATACGTAGCTTAATCCTACAACGTCATCAGCAATGAACTAATGATGCCCTTGTTCGCTGTCTTTGACGTACACAGTACGAGTGAACGGCGCGTGCGCCGGCGCCGACTGCGAACCCACGCACGTCTTGACCATCATCACCATCATCATCGATGAACACTCATAACATTGTCAAATAACAACAATAGAGTAAATAAGTAGAATCTAAGGTAGGGAACTAACGCGTTTGAACATTAACCGAAAAAATAGTTTTAGTCACTTGGTGTATCATTCGTTAGAGTGCGGAACCCGTTAATGTGCACATTAACTAGGTAATCTGCAGATTACCTGATAAGATCACTTGAAGTGCAACATTTTTGTTTAAGAAGCTCATTTTCGCACGTTACCTAGTTAGTCCGCAGATAAACGGATGGTACATCGTTAAAGTGCGGAAGACGGTGACCAAATTCTTTTTTTACACTTACGCACACTGGTCACGAAGTGAAGTAACGTCGACGGAGCCTCGCATCGCGGGACATATCATTACGGCATTGACACAATAAGTGAACCTAATAACGAAACATAACATTAAACAGTCTTCATAATGACTGGTCATTCATAGGTGGGATCGCTCCTACTTATTAGTGCATTATCACAAGGAAACCGATCTATCCGAATCGGAGCGCGCGGTGTCCACGAGCTCGCCCAAGCTCACTTCACTCGCTCCCGCGCGGTTGCATAATAAGTCATGACTAAAAATGTTGGTGAAAATAAAAGTATTAAAAAAAACGGGTTTATAGATTACCTAGGTATTTTGCAGATTAACTAATTAATGTAAGGACTCAAAAAAAATCTGCACTTTCACTGATGAGGGCAGGTAATCTGCAGAATACCTGATACTAGTTAATCTGCACTCTAACTGATTTTCGCACATTAAAGGTGACACATATACTAGACTGACTTTAGCTATGTTATTAATCAAAGAGAAACAAAATAAAATACACACGTTTGAAATGCATTGCTTTTCTTGTAACATGATTCTTAATTAATCGTGAGGTTTAAACCTTCAGAATCAGTCATAATTTGTTTCGATTTCATTATTACATTATAAAATTTTACTATCGTAAGTTTTGAAATCACCAATAATTTTACTGAATCTATATATTTGAAACCTCAGGGCTTTCTATCAGTCAGATTATTCCTTTCAACAGTTAATAATATCTATATATTTTGTGTCTACAAGTCGGTAGCGGGCGGTGAGAGACGTGCGGTGTCGCAGCCGGCCCGGCGAGGGTGCCTCGCGCTTCCCTCCGCATCAGACGCTTCCATGCACGCACATAAATACCTACACCTTATCATACCTACCTATCTATTTGTTATGAGTAATTTATTTCAATTTCTTTAAAGCGTACATTTTTATACTTATTTTAGGAGGTCCTTATCTCGATAGTTTCCGAATAAAAAAACATTACGGTACAACCAATAGGTATAAAAAGTGCGACGTGCATGCAAGGAAATATCTAAGAGCACATTTGACACAATAAGTAAACCTAATAACGAACATAACATTAAACAGTCTTCATAATGACTGGTCAACCATAGGTGGGATCGCTCAAGGAACCGATAGCACAACATTAGTATCGATAACAGAATAATACAACTTAGTTTATTGTGGACCTAGGATGAGAACGCAACATTCTTTGAGATGTCCTTACAGGGTGGATGGGTGGCGATACAAAACAGGGGTGGACCACCGCGGCAAACTCGCTCACGTCACGCGTCAGTCACGCGTCAGTCACGCAACAGGCCACAGCACTCACCCACGAGGGTGCCTAAATATAAACATGGGGAGTGTTAGCTCGGCAGTGTCCAATGGCGACAGTTCCCAGTGCCTCGCCGGCACTGGTGGAAAGGTCTTCAGAACCTCAATCATACCACACCACACCTAAATAAATAAATGCATATAATATCTAATATGTTTTTACATATGTACACTTGTTCCTTTTAAAGTACTGTAACTATATAAATAAAACAAATTAAATAAATTTGTACTTGTAAAATTATGATTCAATAAAAAATATCAAACAAAACTGAGTTTTGTATCAATCTAAATTATTTCTAAAATCTACTTAATGATTATTTTGTTGTATAATTATAAACGAGACCGCGCCCTCGTGGTCGGCGCTACGCCGGCGCACGCGCGCTACGCGCTACGCGCTACGCCGCGGCCTACGCCGCTACGACCAGTGACGCTACACAGACAGAACATAAATTGAATTTATGTCCTGTCATGTTGAATTCGCCTCAAATGATGTTCGCGAAATAAAGAAGTGTGTCAGTCGATTATAACAAAACCGTGTAAACTTGCCGGACCGCGAGATGGCGGCACACGTAGAGCGGCGAAGGCCCCGCGAAGTCGCCGACCACCAGCCGCGGGCTGTTTTAGTAAATCGTTATTCGTAATTAGTTACAATAATAACTACAATATAATGTTGGTATGAGCGGTGTCGTGGATGCTTCCCCACTCATACCTAAAGCGTTAAGGTGAACGTCTCTCGCACTGACTGCTCGCCGAACATCTTGTCCATACTAGTTTACCTTTGCTACAACGTTTGATCTGTATATGGCACATTTTGTTCATCCTAATTCTCATCGATATCCTACTTTTACGTTACTCATTAAAGTATTCGAACCCGAAATATAGTAAAATTCAAAGTGCCATCAGTGCTAACGAAGCTAGTCGTGTACTCGTGTCTACTACGTTATGTACAAACCAAGACAACTCGGCGCGTGGATGGGATCACATGGAACAATTTAATTGACATTTATCAGATAGGAGAACAGGCGGTGCGAGCATCAAACGCCACGGCATCCACTTTTATACGTACATTATTACAGTCGCGAATATCCAAGTGCGACTCGAGTCATCGTTTTCTAAATATCTATATATTTATATTAATGGTTACCGGCGGCGTGGTCGTAGCGCCAGTCACCTGGTGGGATCTTTTAAACACTACATAAACAGTGAACATACCAAATCATATCTACTTCCGAATAGCTCTCGGTTACTGCGTATATGGGGCGAAGTTCTAGCGATCGATCTATACTGTCGGCCATATTCGATCGTCGAGGGTCAGTCGCGCCCGAGCTAAGCTACAATTGTGTTTTATCAAACAAAATAAACGGAAGTAAAATCGCGATTGAAAGTTAACCATCTGACCTATGCGAGTAAGATATCAAGCGTAGATCTACAAAATGGAAATAATCGGTGGGGAGCAGAGCGACGGTCCTCGCCGTGACGCGTCGGGCGGTCAGCAGACGGTCTCGGCCGGCGCCGGCGGCGAGTGGGGCAGCGCGGCCAGCGGGGACAGCGGGGACAGCACCGACAGCGGGGACAGCGGCGACAGCGGAGACAGCGGCGGCGGCGCGCTTAGCGGCTCCGGCGAGCGCCGCCGCAGCGCCTGCCGCTTGCGGAACTCCAGGAACTCCTCCTTCATGGCTCGCACGCGCGCCTCCACGTCGTCGCGCGTGGGGCGCGCGCGCGGGCGCTCGGGCGTGGAGGGCGTGGGCGTGCGCGTGGCGCGGTCCCACTCGTAGTGCACGTCCACCGAGCCCGCGTCCAGCGCCTCGCCCGAGCCGGGCCGCGGCGGCGGCGCGGGCGGCGGCGGCCGGTACGGCGGCGGCCGCCACTCCGCCAGGCTGCCCGTGCGGCTGCTGCGATTGTGCTGCGACGACGCGTTCTTGCTGCCGAAGCCGCTGGACGAGGAGCGACTCTCCGGGGACGCCTCGTGCGGCGGCGGCGGCAGCTCCGACAGGGGGCGGGGGCGCGCGTGGCGGGGGGCGGGCCGGGAGCGGCCACGTACCGCGCCGGCGGCCACCGACGCGCTCTGCCTCAGGGATCTCAGCCGGAAGGGTGACGGAGGGGTCGGGAAGGAGCCGTCGGCGGAGCTGGGGAAGGGTACGGAGCTGAGGTCGGAAACGTGAAGCGGTGACCAGGGAGTCCAGGCGGCGGCCCAGGGGGGCCAGGGCGGCCAGGGCGGCCAGTGCAGCGCCAGCGCCGGCGAGGAGGCGCGGAACAGCGGCGGCGCGGCGGCAGGGCGCAGCGGCGCGCGCACGCGCGGCAGGAAGCCGCCGTCGTCGGAGGAGGAGGGCGCGGGCGAGGGCGGCGGCGCGCCCGACGAGCGCGACGAGCGCACGGCGCGCGCGCGCGGCGCCGCCCAGTAGCGCGCCGAGCCGCCGCAGCGCGACGCCGGCCACACCCAGTTCGCAGTAAACCGCAGGCACTGAACTATACTCGATATTCCGCGTTCTCTAAATCTGTATGAAGACAATAACAGCGTTGGTAACCTGACGTAAGTTCGTTCCAGACGGTTAAGAATGTCGGTATCTTGAGTATATTTTGTAACGCTGGCGACGGCTACAGCCAGACCGACGATGATGGTTGGCTTGGCTGTAACTATCGCCAGTCCCATGAATAAATTGTTTTTATTCCATTATCCCTAATACTTCACATTAAAACTAACCTGATTTCCTGGTTCAGCAGCGTGAATGTATTAAATGTAAAATTAGAGATTGTTGAACATTGACTCGTGTAGGTAAGAAGAAATTAATTAACTTATGATAAAGTATTTGACACACTTACTTCTTAAAAGGCACTTGAGTGCTATCGGTGGCGCGGAGATCGGTGAGTCGCGCGGCTACCATGTTGTATGCTGCAAGCGAATTATTTCTGAACATTAACGTAGTGAAGGCTGCGCTCTCCCCGCCCTACCCTTAGGCCGCCGTCCGCCACCACGCTTACACTACCTACACCAACACCCACCATATTGTCAACGAGGAACGAACGCACACTGTATCAATTAAAATAAAAAGCCAATCCGATCAGCAATATTGGTAACCGTCCCTAAAAACAGATTGTTCTAGAGAATAGGAAATCAGTCGTGACAATTTCAATAATACACAGTGACAACCCACATATTATTGACACAATTAATTTAACCTGTTTATACAGGGTGGTCAATCTAAATGGGTCAGTAGGGAGAAGTCAGAAACTATGAGAAATACCTACATCTGTTCTTAGGAACCATGGCTTCAATTTTAGATTTAATAATAATGATATTCAAACGTTTTTACAAATTCTCATACATAACCGAGAATCGAACCTAGTCGAAGTCTCTGATCAATGTTAGGTTAGGTTAGTAGCCTAACCTAAACTAACCTGTTAGGTTAGTTTAGGTTACGCTACTAACCTGTTCAGAGACTTCCAAATTCGGCAAGATTTTTCAATGTTATTGTTGATGATGCCAATCATATGTCAAAAACCCCAACAATAAGATAATTATTTAATTCAGTAAATGTTCAAAAATGATAGCCGTTTTCTTGGATGCAAAGAGAAATTAAAACATAATTAATTACGCTCCTAATCACAATTTCTATAAGTTTTGATATAAAGAGAATTCATAACATAAGTTCCAGTGTGCGTTCACATGATAAAGGTTAAGTAGGTATTATTTCATGACGTGGCAATGAACAAAAGCGTAATTTGAGAAAAATAACAATAGCCCACAATTTATACACAGTAACATAGCATGCATTACTATGTTAGAAATTCTCAACAAAGTAAAAAAGCTGCTGCAATTATTTCAAACCAATATGATCATTACGTTCATCCTTGTAGCATTAAAATGCTGTGAATACCCACATGCTACAAGAAATAGTTACGATAACACTGTATCGTTTAAACGGCTTTGGAAAATGGATGAGTGTGTGTGTCTGCTTGAAAACATCTAAAAACTGTACAGTTTTCATCACACACACACAACTGAGATAGAACAGAAAACACTTAACGTAAATACATTATGCAACTAGTACCTTATCAGCATAACAGTGTTATGTTAATAAGGTACAGGGACAAATTTACACATAAAAATTATGCTGATAGCTCATGCAAAAAGCCAAAAGTAAAATAGCGATGTACAAGTGATATAAACAGATGATATGCAGCCACCTAATGAGCCGACAATATGGTAAGTTATGCCGGGAAGGTTCGTATTTGTTAACTATCGATATTGCAATAGATCATTGTTTTTTTAACATAGGTTGTTAAATTATGTTATTGTCAGTTGCGTGTTCGATAGCGACTAGTTTATTATGTAACTTGCTATTCAATAAAAAAAAACGTTTTACAAAACCGAATCGAGCCGTACTTGGTCGAACTTTAACTGTTCTTCCTGATTTTTCTAATCAAATCTGGGTACTCTGGTTACTCTAGAACTCTTTTATGCTGACTTTACGTATATATTTTATTATTAAATTAATAGCAGAGACATATTTATTTTTAGAGCATGGACATCAAAGTATAATGAGTTAGTATGTTAGACAGAGCTGAGGCGAATATTGTAACAATAAAACAGCCACAGTGAGGTCAATGCCAAAATTCGTAGCATATCTATGTACACGGCGTATCAGGAAATGTTAAGAAAATACTTATAGAAACAGACACTTGATTACTGCCTATGACGTCACTAAGCTCGCAGTTCCATAATAACCTAGCGCTGGCTCTTGGTCGCGGTAAAGACACAACTTGTAAGGGCGGCGGACTAGCGGCCGCTTGTATGAAGTATTGCTCACCTTTCTCCTGCTTACGCCGTTTCCGTTTGTTGCAGATCTTGACCGCGCACACGGACAGTATGATGGCCACTATAAAGAACAAAATGCCGCCGACCACGCCCGCCGTGATGGCTTTGTGCTTCACCCGCGCGGGCACTGGGAACTTCACTTCTTCTGAACTCTCGTAGCTCGTCGCCGAGTTGGCCAACACTCTGAAGTAGTACGTACGACCGCCGACTAGGTTCTTCACTGAAAAGTTATGTATTTTATAAAACTTTGAAGTTTTATGTGCTCTTAAGGAGGAGAGCTAGTTTTATCGAAATGTCATAGCGCCTCCAAAAATGCAATCCAGGTGGCGGCACACTGGGAACATAGAATCTGAGAGTTGAGGCGCCTTCGATTGGAAGATAGAAGATAGAAGAGAAGATAGAAAAATAAATAAATAAATAAATAAAAGAAGAAGAAGATCGAAATGTCATGGCGAATGCGCTCCCTGCCTAATTAAACTTTTTCATGGACAAACTATCGGTCATGTGGTGGTCTAGACACGCCAGATGAAGACAGATCGCATCTGTTAAATATCGGTCTTGTCTCTACACCGTACACCTGCTGATCGATGGACGAAGCTCTAGCGCAGGATCTTCTTTCGGGGTTGATGGATCTGTTTTTTAGTTGGCCTGTTAAAGTCAGCCGTGGGACTCACCCTGGCCAGATGGACTGACGACCTAAAAAGGAGGTGTGAACTGGATGCTGAAGGAAGAAGATCGGGAGTAATTGATTGATTTAGTTACCGAGGTAGCTGGTCTCCTCGGGGCGGATCTGTCCGCGGTTGAGCGTCTTCCACTGCGCGTCGGTGCGGTACTTGATGGTGTAGTACTGCACGAGGGCGGCTCGTTCGAGCGGCGCCTGCCACGTGATCAGGAACCCGTTGTGAACCTCCGTCACGGTCAGGTTGCGTGGCGGACCAGACTTCGGGCCTGCACTTGCACAAAACAACATGTTATTCATCACTCTTGGTTTACAATACTAATTACTGGGCTATATGATGCCATGATAGTAAGAACGGCCTAGCCAACATTTTTTAAGTGGATTATTATCGATTGTTATACCTGTGGCGATACCACATGTACCCAGCGCCATCTAGCGACAGTAAGCCGAACTACTACGTTACTACGAACACTGCATCGCGAAAGCGAAGCTCTCGCGCATCCCAACGACAATCGTAGGGCCGATAGCGCGATGGCGCGACCCGCCAGGCGTGATTACCTGGCCCAGTCGGAGGGTCCTCCCTTTGTGTTGGAGCAACATCACACCTCGTGACTGATCTTAAGTCTCTCTTCTTCGTTATCTTTTATAGAAAACACTTTTCGTATGGCTCTAAGTAAATATTAACTGAGGAATTATTGTAATTGAAACTTTACTTTTGTTAAATGTAGGTAAGGCCGTTCTCGCATTCATGGTCAGATGTATGAATGAATCTATATGAGCCGCAATGTACAGTCAAAAAAGGAGATACAGTTGCAACTTTAAATAAAACTTTATATGAGAAAGTGCGACCGTATCTTCTTTGTCGACTGTACAATTCATAGTTCATTATTTTCAGCTGATGTAATGCTATAGATACAGATAAAGCGTACACTAGGTATTACACGTGTATTACTCGTAAAGAATAAGAAGACTTATGAATGAAAATTTATTTTCTCACTGAAACTGCGATTATGATATTGTAGTAGTAGTCACATGCGGTATCCATTCTAAGTACACATCTGTGACTATGGATAAGATTTTTGTCTACAAGGTTTCTGCCACTAAGCCATTACTGAGTTTAAATTACAATACAAACATACAGTACACGGCTTTAAGTATGGCAGCTCGTGAAGAAGAAAAAATCCGACAAAGATCAGCTTGTTTCGGTTTTATAGAGCGTTGTCTCTATCGTACATCAGTCCCTCGATTCTACTAAAGTTTAACCATTGTGGTTCCGCAGTTACTGCAAAAAATGACATTAAATTTTAGACTTTATTTCTATATAAGCCTAAAGTCCAGAATTAAATGAAAACAGTTTCATTAATAATGTTATTGATCGGATTGCCTTTTTTTAGGGGTTCTTTTATTTGTTTTGTTTTGATTTTTATTTTTTTCTTTCTTTTCTTTTTTTTCATTACAATTTTTCAATTACTTTGCAAAAAGTCATTTAATTTTGAACTTTAAAGTCTATTATTTAAAACCGTTTTTTGCAGTGGCTTTAGCAGAATTTTAGCAGAATCGAGGCCCAGACAGTATGATATGAAGATATTCAACTGTCGCCCCAATATGCTATTGGGTAAACATTCTACTAAATCGAAGCAAGCCGATTTTAGTTGAACTTTCATTCTTCTTCTGAAGTGCGAGGTACAAACATAATATTAAACATACTTACTCCCTTTAATATCTAATTTGTCAGGGTATGTCAAAATAGAGTGAAATTAAAAAAAAACGATATTACGGATAAATCTATGCTACCACAAATTAGGTAAAGAAATTAGTAAACATATGGACAAATGTTAGCATGCAAATCACGTTACAGATGCTAAATGAACCTATCTACGTAAAATACTAATGAATGAATGTGAATAGATGTTAATTGTGCAATATCGTATACCAGAGCCTTCGGGTGCGTTCTGAAATATCTTTTCGTCTACGGGCCCGGTGGGGGTGGGAGCCGCCTTCGGCTTGGCGCCTACATCTATAAAAGCAATGCCAAGTTAGATACCCACCTACCACACTTCTTCCGCCCTTCTGTTAACACATCTATGTTATTTATTAAACCTACGTCCTTGTTGTTGGCAAATTTTCTATACCATTAAGTGGCAGATGAGCACACGATCCACTTCATGGGAAGTGGGTTACCGTGGACTATTGACGAATGTAAGGCGTCCAATATACGGTAGGTTTTACTGTCAGTTTTACCATAGTCACGGCCGTGAATGACCGTGATTGACCTATCCTCTAATGCGGTGACTGACGGTTGAATGAAGTATTTTTGTTCTAACCATCATTCAACCGATGATTGATGACATGAATGACGCTTGTATGATTGTATGAGCGTGTAATGAACGCCTAACACTAGAGCGTCACACTTTTGCTACTGATCCAGTAAAAACCTGAAATGTCCTTCTTGAAAAACTCTATATTAATCACCACCTTTATGTTATAAATATGACTTCAATTCCTTCTGCCAAAGGAATATACCTATAAAGTAAATCTAACTACTTCCAGAATCCGTCCTTTCCAGACACACCAACAAGTATAGTTAAATGTTAGGACCCATCACCAGTGTATGTGAGCACAAACAGTTTATAGAAATGCGTAGCACTTACCAAGAGTCCTTATAGTGATAGCTTTACTCATCATTCCTTCTCCTATAGTATTTTTGCTGTTAACTTGAAACTCGTAGGTGGTTCCAGGTTGAAGGCGGTTTATTGTGACCTATGGGGAAATGTCGCATTAGAACTAGCCTTAGATATTAATAGTAGGACAGATTAGAATAAAGGTTCATAAAAAAGACATATCAAAACATAGATTCTGCAGGAGAGGTATCTAAGTAAAAGTTGAAGTCAATTTAACATAGTCTGGCCATCAACTTAACGTATTTCTTACAATATTATATTGTAACCATTAAACAAAGAAGATAATACTTATTATAAAAAAATCTTAGAAAAGACATAAGGACTATCAACGAACATTAATTCGATTACGACAGGAAAACGTGAAACAGCTTAGGCGGGACACGAACCCTCGATCACCGTGATCTTTCCCTTACAGGGGGAATGCTCTGCCACTGAGCCACCGAGCCACGCCTGAAGCTATTAAAATTTTTTCTTTACATCCGTCTTGGGGCGACGGTTTTCCGGTCATTCAACGAAGATTAATTTATCTTAGGTGGGCACATAAAATTTGCTTTCCACAATAACAGAGTATTCAGATTAAGGTATTCATATAGGTTGTAATGTTCACTAGGTAATGCTATATTACGTACAAAAAATAGTTTTTAACCATCCCGTGCATTGAACAATGATCTTTTTACAAGAAAAAAAGCTTAAAGTTACAAAGTTTTCATCCATATCATACATGAAACATCAATTTCGCGTTTCGAACCGGTGGTGGTCCATTTGCTAAACTAGTATTTGATATTTCTTATATTGATATTTTGTAAGTGCCGATTTAATGGTCTATGCAGAATAAACGACTTTTGATTTGATTTGATTTGAATTTAGTCCTAAGATTCTCGTCGTAAGGTCTCGGGTTTGATCCCAGGTTTACCATGGCACACACCAATGACTTTTCGATGCTTTTCGAAGTTATGTGTGTATTTATCGCAGGTTTATAAGTGCCCGGTTAATGGCAATAGGCTCGCCACCTATTGGGACCTAAACATAAACTGGCGAAATGTGGGTGCTAGCGCCTCTGCCTACCCCTTCGGGGAATATAGGCGTGAGTTTATGTTATGAGTACTTACAAAAGTAGCACCAGAGGGCGTGACTGGCACCTTGGTCCACTCGGAGAAGCCGGCCTCGCGGTACCAGATGGTGTAGTCCTGCTTGTAGTCGGGCCCGCCCGCGTAGCCCGGCTGCCAGCGCAGCGTCACCTGGAACTCTGTCGCAGTGCCCGACACGTTGTACGGCGCATGCGGCTGGGTGCCTTCGATCACTAGCTGAGTGTCCGCGACTATCGTTGCCACCTAAGGAATTAGGATAAAATTTAATATATTATAAAGATTGGAGTCTGAAAACGAATAAGGGTCTAAATCAATGTAACTGCACGCGGTGCAAACTGGGCCTCCAATCTACTAAAGCCAAACCATAGTCATGCCGCAGCGATTACCAAAAAACGGCATTAAGTAATAGACTTTAATGCGATGTTTATAAAGATCAAAATTAAATGACTTTTTACAGAGTGAATGGAAAAGTGTAATGAAACGTTTTTCATTTCATTTTGGACTTTAGCTGTATAGAAATAAAGACCACAATGGTTTAGTTTTAGTAGAATCGAGGGCCTGACAACTGAGACGGTAGCGCTATGGGACTTCTGCGTTTCCTATGCCCGTAGGCCATCTTAAAATTGTAGATGGCCCAGAGTCAGGCGGGTGAGAAAATGCTTAAGCCAATCTTACATTCTGTCATTTGAATATCCGATATGGCGTGCGATTTTAGTTGCTCTGCGTTCGATATAACCGAGTTCGGTATCCGAGGGATTTTCAGATACACACTGCGTTATTTCATGTTCTTTAGAATTGATTTACTCTGTCTAATGGTAAGAGACAGAACTCCGAAGTGAAGGCCTAGGATGCAACCGGGACAGCGGTGGCGCGCGGATTCCCCATAACGGGGGTGAGTTGGGGACACCGTGGTCTAGCCCTCCGGCAAGACCAATAGAGATGGCCCTGGGTCAGCCAGGGTGCGACGAATATGTCGAAGACAATCTCACCTTCAGCCTAGCACAACGACCCACAGACGGCATGTGGTTTAGTCGGTTCGAGTCCGACATAACCTCCCCCTCCGGCCCCGGTATTTTCTGCAGGTAAAAACAGGATGCAATCGGAAAACAATGTTACGACGACCTGGAACTCCCTGCCAGCTCACGTGTTTCCTTCTTCCTACAGTCCCAGGTCCTTTAAACGGGGTGTGAAAAGGCATCTGATGAGGCCGTCAAGCTGATTGCCACCACTGTTAACATGGTACATGTTTACGATGGTGACCCTCATTTCGAGACTCTGCCTTTAGCTTAACATCAGGCGAGGTAAAGTCAAATTGACGTGTCCTTTATAAACAAAAAAATGATGGTTTATTCCAGAAATCCCCACCGACAAATCCCCACCAGTGGGGATTGTTATTTTTTGTTTCAGTAATCCACTAGTTACAAAAACTCAGACTAGTGGGGATTTTTGGAAAAATAAGTAATAATCCCCACTAGATTTTGTTTCTAAATTATTTAACAAATTGCGTTAATGTATTATTTGATTAAATATGTTTCATTATAAATAAAAATTAAAACTTCTTATGATAACGTAAAACGTGAGTGTTTTGCAATATTTGCCGTGCAAATGAGTTTATAATTAATTCCAAAATAATTACATTAATTATCGCAGTTTTTGTTAAATAATTTTAAAACAACATCTGGTGGGGATTGTGACTTATTGTTCCAAAAATCCCCACTAGGCTGAGTCTGTTTAACTAGTGGGGATTTCAGGAAAAAAAGTTCAATCCCCACTTGTGGGAATTTATCGGTATCGGGGATTTCTGGAATAAACCAAAATGATGGTCGGTGGGGATTTCTGGAATAAACCAAAATGATGGTCGGTGGGGATTTCTGGAATAAACCAAAATGATGGTCGGTGGGGATTTCTGGAATAAACTAAAATGATGGTCGGTGGGGATTTATGGAATAAACCAAAATGATGGTTGAGAGTTGTGTCGCAGGTGTTCTTACCTCGTTGGAGGCGACGCACTGGTAGATGCCGAAGTCCTGGCGGCGCAGCGTGTCGATGGTGACGTTCCCGCCGAGCGCGCGCACGCGGCTCTTCTGCAGCGGCAGGCCGTCGCGCCGCCGCCACAGCACCGACGGCCGCTGCGTGCCCTCCGCCTCCTGCGCCTCGCAGTGCATCTCCACCGACTCGCCCACCTGCCACCACAACACCACACGCCTTAAGGCCGGCGCCCATTATCGGCATCGGCGAGCTTCAGGATTTTTTTGGCCCAGTATAATAGATCTTATCACTATCATCATAAAGTTGAAATTTCAATGACGATCGTCGACTATTGTCGGCATCGATCGGCATTCTGCAGCGTTATGGTTACCAATTAAAGTTCAACCTTATATCTTTAACAATAAGATCTATTGTTATTCGACAAATACAAATCCTCATGCTTGCCGATGCCGGCACTGGGCGCCGGCCCTTACACTCATCAACTAACGATACGGTGAACGCGACTGCCATGCAGGAGGCGTGGGTTCGATTCGCGCTCAGTGCAAATATTTGTATGCACGAATATGACTATTTGCATTGGTCTGGGTGTTTCTATGTATAATATGTATGTATTTACAAAAAAGAGTATCTAAGTATGTTTATCCGCATTCTAGATTCCATAACACAAGCTAGTTAAGCTTACCATGGGTCTAGACAGCGTTGTGTAGATGTTGTGGAATATTTACTTATTTATTATTATATTTAATAATAAAAGGACTGCTCAATCAATGTTGTGAGTGATTAGTTTGATATAAAGGTCGTAGCATATGTACGTAAAGCGAAAAATCCCCAGACGGAACGTGGACGTGACGGGCACGTGGTTGTATGTGGTATTAATGCATACGAACCGTGACAGTGATTCGGATCTAACGTTGTGGCCAAGGAAATATGACTTTATAATTTCAAAAATTATCGTGGGCAACGAGATTTTACCCGTCCCGCAAGTGCCACGTTCCCGTGTCACCTTGACATATGCACTGCCGCATACATTTTGTATTTCAAAAACTTCCCGCTCCGTCCCGTCACGTATGTAGCGGACTTAAATCTATCTATTATTGGTTGATTGGCACGCCACACCACCGCCGTTGCACCCCACCAAAGGTACTTTTTACAGGTTTCATGAAGTCGGCCGGGTGTGAGAGATATGTCCCAGCCAACCTCACCTCCAGCAACCTACGATTCACAGATGGCGTGCGTTCTAGTCGGTTCAAGACCGACATAACCGACCCCGATGGCTCCGTTGGAGGTGGGTACGGGAAAGGGCGGTATTAGTGGGGATTTTTCGCACGATAAAAAGTTATAGTCTGGGAATCTTCAAGTCACTACATGACATGTAGCTTCCCTAGAGATAAAGGTCATAGTACCCCATTTATTAAACTTTGGATCTTATTCCTCAGAATAATTTTAAAAAAAAAGACAGCTAATAATAAGGCGAAATGATGTATGCCAGTAAAATTTTACGCGAATTTACATAAACGACTTAAGTTGTGTCGAAGATGGAACGGACTCAGTCTTCAAAAATTTTAGTATTTCAGTCAGATTTTCAAGAAAAAGAAACCAAAATTTTATATAAGTAGCTGAAACAATTACTTACTTTTCTTTGGTACAGGGGTTCCGGTTCAACGGTGAACACTGGGGGTTTACGAACTAAAACTTCCATTGGACCTGATGAAACAACATTGTGATTAGTGCTATTACAATACCTCCTTAAATTTTATAAATTGATTTGTATTGTCTCGAAAAACATCGGAAAAAATGAAATGCTCAAGTGATACTTGAACTTTTTCCAACAGTTTGTAAGAATGTTGGTAGATGGCACAACGGTCGCCCCTAAAGACGGATATATAGAAAAGAAAAATTTGAAATGATTCAAGTGTGGTTCAATAGCTCAGTTGGAAAAGGATTCCCCCTGTAAGGGAAAGGTCGTGAGTTCAAGACTCACTTGAGCATTTCATTTTTTCCGATGTTTTGCGAACTTAAAAATTAGCATAATAAATGCTATAAAAAATCATTTAAAAAAATGTATTGTCTCTTTAAAAATCAAGTACCTACTACGTTCTTCCTACAGTCCCGGGTCCTTAAAGCGGGGCGTGAAAAGGCATCTGATGAGGCCGTCAAGCTGAGTGCCACCACTGTCAACACGGTACATGTTTACAATGGTGACCCTCTTTCCAAGACTTTGCCTTTAGCTTACCATTGACGAGTACTTAATAAAAAAACGGTTTCAGGTTTAACATTAAGTAAGTTTTTACCCGAAGAGCCCTGCGTTCCTTGAGCATTATAAGGCGTGCAAGTGTATCTTCCCTGGTGATTCTGGTTGACACGCGTGAAGAGCAGAGAGCCATTGTTCATGATAACAATGTCCTTCGTCTGATAGGGCTCCAGCAGGCGCTTGTCCTTGGTCCAAGTCACGTATTGGAGGGGCGGGTTCGCTTTTATGTAACATTGTACCACACCCGCCAAACGGAACGGAAGGTATTGTACAGTCGGCGTGAAAGTTACTTTGGCTGGATCTGGAATAAACGATTACTTAGTAAGTTCTGTGTAGATTATTATGGTTATAGGTTTTATATGTTTCCCAGGGTTTATGGTAAATTAAAGACAAAGGGTAGACTTGGTAGGTATTTCAAAGATGGTTTAAAGTTTCTTACTTACACAATAAAGAGATGACAACTAGCTATTTTGTTTTGGTAAAATTTTACGCGTAGGTTTTCAAAAAACCTATTGCAAACGAAGTACTAACTATTTTTAGGTCAAATCCCTACATATTAAGCTCATCTAAATTCTAAACTTCAGTTGATACGTAAGTAGAACTGGGCTTAAATGGTAAAAGAAAGTATTGCAAGGAAAGCTGTTTTTTTTTCTTTTTTTTGAAAGGATTGTCCATAAAAGCCACCGGACTTCCATGAAATGTTTAGTTACAGTAGAAGCATAGGTATGTGTAAAGACTAGTTAGGTGGTTAGTTTTTATACATATGGTAGAAGTAAGTGAGGACAGAAGGAAATGTCGGGCCTGCGTGAAAAAGGTGCACTAACTATATATGTATCGTATGTCTGTAGAAAAATAAATGCTCACATTCAACATTCAAATAGGCGGAAGCGCTTTGTGGATCTCCAATGCCATTGGACACTTCACAGAGGTACTGTCCCGAGTCGTCTGCGGCGACAGGGTTGATCACCAAAGCGCCGTCCCGTCGAATGGTCACCCTCGTCTCCAGGGCGGCGACTTCGGCGACCGGAGCACCCTCGCGAAACCACTTCACGGTCACGTTCCCTGGCAGGGCTTTCGCTTCGCAGGAAAACTGTACCTTCTCCCCTTCTAACTTTGTTTGATTTGTTGGTGGCATCTGGAAAATGTAGAATATATATTGAATGAATTTTTACAGCATTAAGTATGCTAACTATACAAATCGAATACATAGGGAAAAATAATCTTCTCGGGCGGGACTCGAACCCGCAGTCTATCACTTACAGGGACAAATTCGGCTACCGAGACACCCCCGATGTGATTCAAATTTCCCTTCTTATACGTCTTTAAGGCGACGGTTTCTTTTCACCTATGTATTCGAGTAGAACATATACTTACTAAGTTGCTTCTATGATTTTGTAAGTGTAAATTTACTGCTCAACGAACGGCAGTAAAGGAATCGACGTAGTTTTTGGATTACTGACCGAGTTATTTCAAGAGCCCGAGAATGTTAAAGGTATAGGCTGTATTTTATCTTGAATATTTTTAGGTTCCTGACCAGACAATGCTTTTCAAAGTTATGTGTGTATTTATCGCAGGTTTATAAGTGCCCGGTTAATGGCAATAGGCTCGCCACCTATTACATTGGGACCTAAACATAAACTGGCGAAATGTGGGTGCTAGCACCTCTGCCTACCCCTTCGGGGAATACAGGCGTGAGTTTATGTTATGTTATGTGCTGACCAGTATTGCAGTAGCGTCATAATTTAGATCAAAAATATTTTATGAGGGCCTAAATAAGACATAAGTGTAGTAGGTAACCTAAATGTCCTATATTTTATGGGCATTCATGAAAACCGACAATATTTTGTGGTAGGACTGTAGGAGTGAACTTACAGTGATGACGGCTCCGCCTGCGATGATGACGCGCGCAGTGTGCGACACCTGGCCCTCGCCATTCCGCGCGATGCACGTGTAGTCCCCGATGTCCTCGTGGCGTATGTTGCTGATGCGCAGTTCGGTACCGTCATTGAATATGCCCACAGTTCCGGACGGCTCCACGGGGTTCGCATCTTTGTACCAAAGGATCTCCGGGGTCGGAGTCCCCTCCGCCTGGCAGTTAAGAATAATGGCATCTCCTGGAAACATTTGTATGTATTATTGATTTTTTATTCTAAATCTAATAAAATTTATCACAATTTCAATCAATGTGGCTCTGTACTTGTAATTTTTTTTCTATTCAATGACCTTGTGTGGTGATGTTATTGTATTTCAAATATAATTTAACTTAGCAGTACATAAACCATGTGCTATTTTCGTTTTCAAAAACAACTTATCATTTACAGAAGTACACCCTGAATATGGTGTGCCTAACCACCAGCAGCAATCTTCTGGATGAGCTTTGATGGAAATTTTCTTTCTCCGATATTGACTACGATTTACAATTAATAGCGGATAGGCAAATAAGTCTGTTCAAGATTCTGATCAGGATAAAACACAGACACAATTCATAATAATTAATAAACAGTTACCTAAATTAACGTAAATAATGTCTTCCGGTGTGATGGAGAAGCGTGGTGGCGCATGCACGTCCAAGTGGAACCACGTGCCATTCTTGTGCGCGTTGGGCGAGCGGTTGAGGAACACCACCTTACACTCGTACCAACCCTGTACAAACAATCCACTATGTAGTAAAATATTTCCAAATGGTAGAATTAGTAACTAAACAGTTCACAGGGTTTCACGATTCGGTAAAGCCACGTCTACAGAACGTGCGATTAGAATGAAAACTTTAAAATTTTTAGCATTCTTTATAATCTAGATCTAGCAGAACAAAAACCTTTTTTGTGATATTCAATTAATATTTATTTTTAATTTATTTTAATTTATTTATTATAATAATTATTTTAACTTTTGAAATAAGATGTTCTCAAAACGTAAAGATTACTCTTCGCCTTCTCTCTATTCCTCTTTAATATGTGAGTCCAACATTATTGTAGGCCTACCTGATCGGACTCGCGGATATTGGTGAGGTTGAGGCTGGCTGCTCCATAGGGCGAGTCGGGCGCAACTTTCGACACCCTGTTTTCGTAGCCCTCCCCGCTGTGCGTTGGGTAACTCTCGTACCAGATGTAGATCGGGATGTCCTGTCCCTACGCACCAGAAGCAATATATTAGCCGTTATCGTGAGCCGCCACTGGTGCGATTTCTTCACCACTACCACTTATGATACAACTCTAATTACCTACTTATTATCTAAATACATCTCGCCTCGTATGTTTTCTGCACTACACATTTCCAACTCTGTCTAAAGCTCTTAAGAGGATGCGACATCTTTTCACAAAACATTACGACAGAATCGGATGCTTCACCTTGTAACATACCGTGCAATTGATCGAGTTGCAACTGCACTGTGACGTCATATGATTAGTTTTGTAGTTACAAGATAAGACTATCTACATAAGGATATAAAAACCATGCACGGATGAAAAATAAACATACTTAGTCTCTTTTTGATATGTTTTATGTATGGCAAAATTAACGTTTATGCGTAAGATAACTTGATATTATATGTTTATACTGTTATTAGTAGTTACATCTACCTTTTGAAGTATAATCTAGTTATGGTTCAATAAGTTATTGATTCAAATTTAACGGTAATTATTTTATACATGCATAAAGTGAGAAAGGGAAACTTAAAGCTTAACTAATGCATGCAGTCAAGTACATGAATGTTATGCAGTAGATAACAGCTCTTCAAAAGATATATAGACAAGCTTTACTATACTTATTTCATGCACACGACTGCTGGTTATGTAATGATAATAATTAACAGATATGTAAATAGTAACATTTTTTTTTGAGGCAAAGCTTGTCCAAGTATATGTTTTGAAGTATGACTGTAGCAGGATACGTTACAAAGTATGTCTAGTACTCGTACATGAACTACATTGCCGACAGAGCGTGGGAGAAGCCCACAGCCACAGGAAGAGAGAAACAGACAGAACCGCCGCCAGTGCGCGGGGAGTGCGCGTGCCCCGTGTCAGCCGTGTAAGCGATAGTGCTCCCGATACTATCTCAGAAAGTAACAACGGTGCACCCAATAAATAAAATAAGGAGAAAAAATCTTATTGTATATGTAAAGTGGCAGTGTTGGTATGTGTTTGGTCGTTATCTAACGGGGGTCTGCTGCTCTCTCGGACTCGCTTTGAAGGCCTTTATCACTGTGGTGTAAGTTGATCCGGTCGTGTGACGAGCGCAGTAGGTACACGAGGCAATATACGCAGAAGAGGCAGAGATACACAAAAGGCGTGCGGAGGGCGCGCGCGGGGCGAGGGCGGCGGGGCGGAGCCCCCGGCCCGCGGCGCCCGCGCTTTACCACTAGCACGGGACAATACGAGGTGTCGTAGCCGACACAGGCACGAGATATACTTTACATTCTGCGGGGCACGTCGCGCGGACGAGCCGTCCTCTACTGAACAGAAACACACACACGGTAGATGAGCAGCGTTGTATTGTAAGAGTGGAGTGTGGGCCGTCGTACCGTTTCGCCTACCTTCTTCTCCCACTGCAACACGTACGGCACCGGGATGTCTTCCGGAAAGTCCACTTGGCAATTGAACACGACGCTCTCACCAAGGATCGCCGTGATGTGCACGGCATCTTGGTGGTCTTGGTGACAGGTTACTGTATCGGAAGAAATAGTTAACTTGGATCTGGTATGTTCAGGTAAAAGTTCAGAGGGAATCAATTGATTTTTTATATTTGATGAGTCAATTTGGCTGCACCGCGCTATGCAGTCCATCATTCCAGATGCTATTTCTAAAATGATTGACATGGTTTTCTATAACTATATTGACGACTATTTCATTGTCCTTTTAAAGAATGAAGAAGACAGGGACATGGTTGTTGGTAAAAATGATAGGCACTGACCTGGCAGGTTGACTAGCAGCAGTAGGAGCAAGCCGGCGGCGATGTGCGGCGGTTGCACGGCGCGCCAGCCCATGCCTGCGCTCCCATGTCACGGCCGCGCGCGGCGACTCATCGTTGATGCATCACCTAACACACATGAATGCATTGCTATAATCCACATCGACAATCTCCATCTGATTAATCTTATCGAATGCAAATGATGATAAAATGTGGACAACATTTATTCATCATACGAAGTCACCATAACGATTATTTTGGTTGCATTTAAGGTTCGAACCTCGAAACCCAGGGTCCGCTTTCCTACTTCATTTCTATTTGGCGTATTTGGCTTATAAAGCTGAACGCAGCAGGCAATCTGCGCAAAAGCCTCATCTGTTGATTTGCAGGTGCACCAATTAAGAGGTGGTGTTGACTCGGGAAGAGTAGGATAGCGGACCCCAGAGTCCAAAATCCAAAGTAAAAGCTTGGTTGCAACCGGTAATGACGCTGTGATGATGATAGATGATCATTGTACTATATATTGCAGTTGGAACTTAAAGGATATTTTATTGAGTCGGTACCTACCTACTATAAAAGATAAAATACATAAATTCGACATCAGAAGTGATGTTAGTGTTTAGAGTTCAGAAAAGCACGACTGTACATCGTGTAGGCCGGTAGTTAGATACATAAGTACCAACTTGTCTGTAATAAATGATTTTAAATGTACTCGGAAATATATTTACAAATTGGGTAATAAATTACTGTACTCAGACTTTAAACGTTATACCCACACAGGTATTCATTTCAATTTTTATTCACATGTACACTACATAAAGACTGGTCGTTGTGCTCTGGTAGTTAACTGTCATGAATTAGATTCAAATATGCCATTCCATATGCTCCATTGTGGCACATGAGTCATGACCTTGCAGTAGAATTAAGTGATTATCATTATAGCTGCTTGCCCCAGGACAATTTGCCACATTTTCAACTTGGTAATGAAATAAGAATGTATATAAAGACCGCAATTACACGGCTGCGAACCATGACCGTTGCTAGAGCGACACAAGCGGGAGCTGCATGTCACGGAGATGAATATGCTGCGATGAATGTGTGGAGTCCCGAAATGAACTCTCACATCTGCGGTAGTCCTCATATCCGTGTCATCAATGATCTAATACAGGATTAGGTTAATCCTTCCAGCTGAATGAAATTGCTGGTGTTAGCATTCGTAGGATCGACCCCGGTTCGAGTAGAATGTACACGTAACTTCCACGCCTGAGCCATTAGGTTACTAAAGTGCGATTACCTCCTAAAGTGCGATTACCTATTAAATAATGTATTTGTCTTAGCATTACCTCCGTACTAAGTGTCATTGTAGTTGGTTCCAATAAACCCTTTTTAGTTTCAGTATAAAACACGGGTATATTATATTCTCAGACTGCACATATTTGTGTTATGACAGATAAGTATATAATTATGTGTTATTATGAGACTCTAATTATTAAAATCTCAATATGATTTGGACTATTCTTGACGAAGTGCATTCCAATCATTCAATTGTCGACCACTTTTTCAAGCGCTGCACATGACAAAGAACACGAAAAATTAAAATTATGAAGGCGCCTTTTGGAACTGGTTTCATTATAAGAACTTGAATACGTTAAACACCTCGAAGGCCCACTGTTAAACTTATCAATTATCATCGATTGCAATAAATCGATCAGACTTGTGAACTATAATAGAAAGAACCGAAATATATTGTATCAACTTATGCATCATATTCCCACAAATACTTAACTGAATTTGAAATGATCGATGAGAAGATAGAGTAGACCTAATCTGCTTTAGAGCCCTATCCACATTTTTATGAAATTGTTTTTTTTTTTTTATACAGGGCCCGTCAATTTGACTTCACCTCGCCTGATGTAAAGCTAAAGGCAAAGTCTCGGAAAGAGGGTCACCATCGTAAACATTTACCATGTTAACAGTGGTGGCACACAGCTTGACGGCCTCATTAGATGCCTTTTCACGCCCCGCTTAAAGGACCCGGGACTGTAGGAAGAAGGAAACACGTGAGCTGGCAGGGAATTCCAGGTAAGCGTGTACCACGTTCGTCCATATCATCACTTCCACACTCACTTCCTCTTCCCGGTGAGATATTGGTCGAGTCTATCAATATTATTTAAAAAAATATCTACCAAAAAGGCGAGTAGTAAGTTCGGCAAGTCGACTTTTCACTTTCCACTTGCTACGATCCTAGCACACAACTAGCGCTCCTTCTAACTTCATATGCTCATCGGATGGATGCTACTCTTGACCTGGTCTCCATTTGGTTGACATAATGTAGGTACCTACGCGTTTTCGGGTTTGCTAATTCACTCGTCAACCTTCAGATATACCTACTTCCAGGAAAACACTTGCTTATCACCACATTACATGTGCAGTCATTATATAGATAAAATCAAGAACAAACAAGTTGCACTGGAATTTAAGCTAATTGTTCTGTTAGTGACACCATAAAGGTGAAGTGAGTTGCTGTACCAGAATGTCGTACCTACACAGTTAAATGTTATACCAAGAAATTAATGTATGCGTGCTAAGTTACTGTTAAAATTCGCTTAATATTTTTTCCATTTTGTTACCAACCTCGTAGAAACTACGCAGTGCTATGTTCCATATGTACTTTTACTGGTTATAGCATGACGTTAAGCTAGACGGTATATCAAAGGCAGGTGGCCTTTGAACCACGGCTCGTCCTTGTACTATTTCCCCAAGTAATTGCACTGCATCACGACATATAATCGACCTAAACCGCTGTCCCATACCACCTGGGCCTCGATATCAATATTCAGATATCGCCAAGTTAATTGCTGTAAGTTACAAATCTGTATAAAATCAATGATATTGGTGGTTTTGATTTATGGTCTGTGTATTGCATACCTAAAGATAACATTTAGTGTAGTATATTTTAAAAAAAATCAAGTTTTCGTTACACGAAAATATGTCCGTATGGAAACTTTTTTTTCGGGTTGAGATCCCCACGGATACCAGTAGGGTGAACTCGAAGCGGCTAAAACCGCACGGCGCGGTGTCGTGTATGTACCACCTACTAAAACATTACTCTATCTAACAAATCTGATGTCTTCTGGTGTTTTTATTAATTCATTATGTTGTTCTTTAATTTCATTGATTTCAGTAGCTATTCACAGTTAGAATTAGTGTTTTATATTAAAAGTGTTACAAACACAGTTTTAGATTACGAGACGATTAACAGTGTAAAAGTTACACGCGATACCTACAAAGGAAATTTCGTTTTCTTTTTTGAATTGGATAAGTTTCAGGTGTTGTTGGCCCTACTTATACGAGCACCCAGTATAAAAAATAATATAAGATACATTCACTATTCTAGTTCTCTCGTGTAGTTTTCATATCTTATTTTCTAGGCTGTGCTCTCTGGCTGTTGGCTGACGAAATGAAAATATTAAATTGGCTTCGTGTGACCGTTACATATTTTTCTCTATAGCTAGTGAAATTATGCATGTCAAACAGCATTTAGCGTTTAAAACATTTAAATAATAAATAAGCCTACAGTAGAATTCAGTATATAAGAAACTGAAATATGTATTTTATAAATGCTCAAGTAAATAAGGATACTGCAGATAATAAATAATTTATGGAACATCAAATACTAAATGAACCACTCCAATTCGGGTAAGAGCTCACGGTAATTGAAAGTCATTTGTCACATGTACTTATTTACCTTTTGAAAATGTAAGATGATAAATGATATCAGTTTCAGTAAGAAAGTACTTAGGCATCTTGTTCAGAACATATCACTGAAAACCAACACGCGACTGACTCGTCCTAAGATCCAGCATTTATTTTGTCAGTACATTTCAAAGCAGTCTTTTTAGATTCATCGAAAAATTGGCACATACTTAACTAATAACTAGTATCCTATTATAGCAATTAGCACTTGATTAAAGTGAGAAATCTTTACTTTTTACTCCAGTGAAACTTGTATCTATTCGTGAAAAGTTAATTAACTGGACTTCGAGAATACCATATGGTGATGATCACCACGTCAGCCTCGGCCTGGGCCCTCACGGGCAGGGCAGGCAGGCGTCGCGCGCTGGTGCTCGCTCGGCGGCGGAGCGGTCAGCGGTGGATGCTGCGGCACTCGGAGACGTGTTATCGATTTTCATACCTTATCGTCGCGCGGTATGAGCGAGTGCAGGATCGCGCGGCGAGTGTGGTCGTGTTGGTTGCGGGGGCAGTGCGACGTTCTCGATGGGTGCGGGCGGGCTCCGTCATCTGTAGAGGGCGGTCATGGGCTCGCTACGGCAGCGCGGCGGGAGAGGCGCGTGCGAGGCGTCGCGCGGCGGGCCGGGCACTGCCCGCCCGCGCCCTAAGCGTATTGATCCGTGCGCGCGCAAGCCGCCGCCCTCGCACATGAATGGTCCCCGGTGAGGAGCTCACGTGCTCGCTTGTCCCTGGTCGTCGTGACCTCCTCACGGTGACTACCGTCGTCGCTGCATGTCGATACTCCCGACAGTCACATCACAATTTGATATAAATAGACTAATTAAGCGATTCACATGGCAAAATTTATCTTGAATTGATTGATGGAAGGAAATTGTAATATAATTATTGTTTTATTCTGAACGCAAATTTCACTGACCCTGTATTCTTACATAATAATATTTCTACAGAAATAGGACGATCGTTTTTTACAGAAAGGTCAGATTTTGTAAACGCATGTGTATAATGCACTGAACGTCGATATAGTGTACCTAACACATTATATATGTATAAGTTTTTACCACAAGGTCTTGAAAATATTATTATTTATTATTTAATAACACTGAAGTAATATCGGCGGCTTGGGCGCTCTGTTCGCGATGGCTGTAGATGCAGCCATATTGTCACTTTGAGCGTCAATACATCAAAACCCTTCCAATCCGAATCAGAACCCTCCTATTAGGAGGCAAATTAACTTCTCACTACGGAGTAATGTATCAAGCTGAATTGTGTAACCTCAATTTGGAAGACGAAAGTATATCTTTGAAATCTTTATGACAGTATAATTTTTGAGTTAAAATAGAAATAAGATAATGGCATAACGAAACGCATTAATTTTTTTAAATGTTAAGTACGGAGGGAAGCGTAACGGGCTTATTAAGCAATCATGGGAAAATGATTAAATCCGTTGAGTAACTAGAAAATGATATTCCACATAAATAAATATATTCCACAACATTCTACACAACGCTATCTAGACCCATGGTAAGCTTTTATAGCTTGTGCTATGGAATCTAGAATGCGGATAAACATACTTATATACTTTTTTTTTGTAAATACATACACATTATACATAGAAACACCCAGACCAATGCAAATAGCCATATTCATGCATACAAATATTTGCACTGAGCGGCGATCGAACCCGCGCCTCCTGCGTGGCAGTCGCATGCACTACCGCCACGCCACAGAGGCCAGAGGCTGTCAAAATGAATATCTTAAAGTGGGTATTACATCTTCCTGAATTCAGGAATCTAAATTCAGGAAGCTATTTAGGAAAAAAAATTCAGTCACCGAAGCTCGCGATTACACGTTCACTAATTTAGGATCCTAAATCATTTTTGAAGGACGAGCGGCAAGGGACGGACGTGTCGACTGTCGAGTGAATTGCGACAAAATGCCCTCAATACTATAAAAAAAAAAACAAAATATTGATATTGCCATAACCCTTGCGGTTAGCTTAACGACGAACGAATTTTTTCTTTCATAATCAATTTGAATAATTAGCATACCTACTACATGCTGTAAAATTTCATTCAATCATTTGGGCGGAGTAGGTAATCAAAAATCAATGAATAAAATGAATGACAGATCATTCATTGGTTCCGATAGCATAGCTCGTAAGAGCGTCGGTAGATTGCTCCACCATCGCCTTAAAGACGGATACAGATTGGTTTGGGCGTGAGTCTGGTAGCTAGGTGGTCAAAGCATTCTCCCTGTAAAAGAAGGATCGCGGGTTCAAATCCCGCCTGGACCGATCATATAATTTTTCCTTGATCGATTTGAATAATTAGCATACTAGATGATGTAAAATTTCATTTATTTCGTCGGTACATACGCAATATTATATTGGGAGGGAAAGACAAACGTGCGCTCTCGACGGCATGCGCGCGGCGACTGAGCGTTCTGAATTTAGGAAACGTAATTACACTCATCCGATTTAGCCATTTAGGACGTCGGAAACCATTCTTTTCCTAAATAGCTTCCTAATTAGGAAGCTTTGCTTCCTAAATGCAATTACACTGTTCTAAATTCAGAATTTTCTAAATTCAGGTTTCTGAATTTAGGAAGATGTAATACCCCTTTAACTAACCTCTTTTGCTTTATTATCCTCTTGAATATTGAGTTAACATCTTAATAAAATTAATGTTTTGATTACAGTCATAAATTGTAGTTCATTTAACGTTGTATTCTATTTCATATATCAAGTAACATGTTGCTACGCACTAATGTCTACGCGCCCTCTACGAGTTCGCAGCAGTTGTTTGAATTAGATCTAAAAATAATGCTACACTTTTTGTCGCACACAAACAGTCTTATTCAGGTTTTTTGTTAATGGTTTCCTGCTTTCCCTAAGTCATTTTAGAATAATTTTAGATCGTTCTGTTGTCTTTGCCTTGATTTGACGTCTCTTCGCTTGTGACAAACAAGTAACGCTTGTAACAACATTCTAAAGCTCGTACACTAGAGTGACTCTCAGACTGAATCTCGATTTATCTGAGGACAGATTGTATAGGCAATATGTCAAATCTATTAATCTGTCTATACAATCTGTCCTCAGATAAATCGCGATTCAGGCTGTATCATTCTAGACTACGGGCCTAAGTTATTGAGCAGAGCGGCCGTCTAGCATCACAGGACGTTAGAGACTTCAAACGGACTCAGTTTTGGCTAATTAGTTTTCTCAGCGACGTCATTAGAGTAAAATCATAAGGCCCAACTAAGATCTTCGGGTTCAAAGTCAACCTCACCTTCTAGTAGTTACATCAGCTGATTTATCTACCAGGATGGAAAACTCGAAATATAACCCTGTACCAAACCAGCTGGCGGTTTGCTAGGTACAGGGTACCTGGAGAGACATAGATGTCCAGCTGTGGACTGATATAGACTAATTGATTGATTGATTGATATGGCTAAGACTTTTCTTTCGGGTTTCGGATCAAACGATAGGTACTCCTGTAAAAGCCAAATCAAATATGGAAAGGAGAGGTGTAAACTTTGAATGAAACGAAAATGAACGCTATAAACTATTATATGAATACTAGCTTTTGACCGCAGCTCCGCCCGCGTGGATGTCGGTTATCGTGACAAAACATAGACTATGTTCTTTCTCATGGTCTAATCTACGTCTATACCAAATTTCATCAAAATCGGTTCAGTGGTTTAGCCGTGAAAGCGTAACATACAGAAAGACAGACAGACAGACAGAGTTACTTTCGCATTTATAATATTAGTATGGATTATACTTGTAAGTAGATATGACTTAAAGATATACTAAAGTCACAGTATAGGTACTTTAAGTAAGTACTTTTGGCGATCTGTAACGGTATATGTATATGAATATTTGTGTTTATATTATCGAATATATTTAAATTACTTGACCAGAGGATATCAATCGCTGTTATAAATATATTGCAGAAATATTAAAAACTAAGGACGATAGACAAATCTCCCCGTACTTGTGACGCTGTTCAAAGTCAGAATCTTGTTATGTTAATACTCTTACAAAATGTAATATTGAATATTTAGCGATCCTATGACGTGTTACTGAAGAAGGAAATTGACTGTACTTCTTCTGATATATTCATGAGTACCTTACATTCCGTTGCGCTGCACTCGCTGTGCTATCACGCGGCATTTTACGGCAAATTTGAAGGCACCCGAACTTATTTTCTCCTTACGATTTTGGCTTAAGTATACGGTTTTTAGGGAGGTGAATGCCGCGGCGGATTGATAAGTTTTTTTTGAGAATAGCCTGTACATGCGCCACAGCCTCTTACGTCAATCAGCTGGCGTATGTTCCAGTACTTAACTTTGGCCCTGAAAGTGCTAAAGTCCCATACATCCCTTATAACTACAAAGTTAAAAGTATCTATAACATACATAAAATACCTAATATAATTAACTCTAATAGTATATGTGTTCGGATGCCAAAATTATAAATGTACCAACTACCAACCACTGTAATCCTTCATGTAACGTTTCTCATCTGTCATTATATTATAAGTTGATACAGAGAAAAGATTACAGCTCTTCTAAGTGAGCTCTTACCAAGACAGTCTTGAGGGTGAAATAATATGTAGGTACATGTAGCTATAGGCATAGCTGTTTCGTGACCGGAATGACTGATGGAAGACGGCAACCGGTCGGGTTTGCACAGGAAGGGACGCCCAGTAAAATGACTTCTCACCGAAAAATACTTGATGCCGCCTTTTTTATATTTACTATGGCCGTTCCTATTTTTCTTACGCATGCGACTGGCCCTGGTAAATAGTAATCGTTAAGATTTATAGTTAGGTGCTTTAAAAATCACTAGTGTTGCTTTCACGGAGCTTATAAAAGGCACAAGCTTCAAGTCAAGAGTCACCTTTAAAAATCGCTGTGTTTCTTTCTACTGCAAAGTAATAGATATAAAGTTTGAAATGAAATGCAGAATGCAGATACATAATGCACCAAGTAACTTCGTGCACGTCGCCAGCGCGATGGCTGCCTCCTAAATATCTCATAAAGCACGAGACCTACTTTAAAACCAACCAAATCCTATTATATATACAGTTAAACTCTGCCGTGTCACTCTGTCGTATGGACTGAATTATTGAATGAATATTGTATGAATCGTAATCGGTATCAAGAAATAAAGTACAGGTATTATCGCTACCGAATACACAGCGTACGCATACACAGTAAATATCTAAGTAGGAAATCAAATATGAATGTAGATATAGACATTCATTGTAGATTCATGCGGCACGTCCGCGTTCAATATGCATTGTCAAAAAGTATGTCGCCGCAAAGGCCAGGCGGATATTTTTCAAAGTATTAGTTTACCGGATAAAGTCTAACTTTGAGTTTAAAGGTTTAAGAAAGTTGTCCGAATACGAATCTTATTACTCTTTTGTCGCGGCATGCAAGTTTAAAGTAGAGAATTCAGAAGAGCGATCGACAAAGTTGTGGCTGTCGCGACCAAAGCGGATTACTAGTTCAGCCCTCCTCGCTTTGTGGCTCAGGGGAATATCGCATCGATAACGCGATTATTTCGGCTCGTCCGCTGTGGCACTCGGGACACACTATCCGTATTGTGTCGATTGTTACCTCAGTTAATGTTCGCTGAGTTCACTACCACGAGCTTCCAACTCATTTACGAATAGTCTGTAGCGGTTACGTAGCATACACACCAATTTGGTTTTCGTAATCCTACATATCAGTGTTGTGCATAAGTGTAACATGATTATATTTGCATATAGTTGCATTATGTACGGTAATGTGGACGTATACAAACTTTCACAAAAGCTGAGAAAATAAAATGACACGCGAAAATTGTGACTTACGAGAGTTATGATGAATTTGCCCTTATGATCTATCACAGGGTTTCTCAATCTTATATCATAATAATAGCTTAATGTGGTACATATTACGTAGTAGCACTGAAGTACCTATAGACAAATAAAAACCCATCAATCCATCGATACGCTCACGCCTATTTCCTTCTGGGGTAGGCAGAGCCAACACCCCGTCATTTAACTCTACAATTAAAAATCAGGATAAAAAAGTGTTTTGGGTGTTTTTTTACTATTATGATCGGTATTTACCCATAAGTAATACATCACATACAAACTCAATACTTGGAGTAACTTTGCATCATTTTAACCTTAATTCAGATAAGATTGAATAGATTCCTATGCCTATTTCATGTGAGACGGCGTCTCACATAAGCAAGCCACCAAAGACAAAAGGAATTTCACCGCTTTATGTGAAAGCTCCGATTATTATTTTTATCTTGCTATCCGATAAGCAATTAAAGATCGCCCCCATTGCATAAATTTTGTCCTCTACGATTCAACGATCAACTGGTGCACGTGTACCCTAAGTGGTACGCGTACTTACCTCACTTTGAGAAGCCGGAAACCCTGATCTAACGTGTAAAGTGTAATAAATCCGATCACACAACCGCAGACGTAACTGAACCAGCCAGGTAACAAACTGTTACTAGTCTGCCACAACTAATTACAAGTTTCTCCAACTTATTAATTGGCGAGTTTGAAACGGTCGTACAGATTTGCGTTTGCAAGTTATTCACAGTCTACGAGATATGCAATTTTATATTTTCGATGAATTTCATATTTCGTAGACCGGGTGTACTGGGGAGGGATATGTCGATGACAACCTCAACTCCGGCCTAGCACCACGTCCCACAGTCGGCGTGTGGTTTTAGTCGGTTTGAGTCCGACATAACCTCCCCTTCCGGCTCCGGCAGGGGAGGTATACGAGGGGACTTCGGCACGAAAAATAAGGTTTACTGGGTCCAAGTTAACTTAACGTACTAGCCGTCTACATCTGTACTACATCTGTTGATTCATAGCAATGGTTCTAGCGCAGGTTATTCTCTCGGGATTAGGAGGTCACATAGCTGTTGCTGATGATGTACAGTGACACACCTTGTACCGTAGCAGTCCTCAATCTTTCTTTCCAAATAAAGACAAACATTTCTAAGAAAGCCGCTGCTCTTCGCGCACGTCAATATGCCAAAGCATAAGTGTACCAAATTGAGCGCAAATATTCACGAGACCCTTATCTCTGTGTAATGAAATGAGTGGCGTGTACAAATTGCTTCGTAGGCCCTCACATCTGCACTACCACTAACAATGGGTAATTGGCGTCTTTCACACCAGCTTCTGACATATTAAGTAGATTGTTGGATAATTCACCTTTTGTTTCTTTTTCCTACAAAATATATTGCGTACCAATACTGATCAGAAACACACTAAGTATTAGTTTTCTATTTTTAGAGATTTATCCATATCCATACTTCCATACTAATATTATAAATGCGAAAGTAACTCTGTCTGTCTGTCTGTCTGTCTGTATGTTACGCTTTCACGCCTCAAACACTGAACCGATTTTCATGAAATTTGGTATAGGGGTAGATTAGACCATGAGAAAGGACATAGGCTATGTTTGGTCGCGATAACCGACATCCACGCGGGTGGATGTTAAACATCAAAAATCATTTATGTATTCTGTATAAACCATTATAACAGAACTTAAAAACGTCAAAATACTAAACTTTCGCTCTTCTTTTTTTTGTTTTCATACATTTTGACAGAGTGCTGGAAGATTTATCTCCTTTACGTCATCTCCTTTATCTCTTTTACGTCCATTATCCCTTTTCTACACTATTTTCTCCGGCGTGTCTGCCTTAAGTATTGCAATTGCAAGTCTTCATAGGCTGTCAAAGTATTTATTAAAAGAAAATCTAATTGAAAATGGTTTTCCGTGCGAAAATGACTTTAAGTAACGGTAATATTTACCAGTAGCCGCTGCATCCGACCGCTAACTGCCTCTGGAACAAGATAAAACATTCAGTAAGTACATACATTTTAGATCACAGTTGTTTATTTATGTTAAGACTTTAGAATTAACATCATCTTTTGCACGGTTCAATACACTCCCAGAAAAGCTGACATAGCATGGACTTATCAATCAAGAATAATAAGCGAACCCTGGGTTTAATAGTATAAACTTTGAGATGCTGGGAAATCGTTGTACCTAATGATTATCAGTTGATTACGTAATTTAATTGTAACCATTTTATGTGTGTATTTGTAACATATTTTACTGAAGTGTACAAAGAAGGTTTACAACTTTATATGAAAAAGTGTAGCCGTATCTTCTTTATCGACTGTACCTAATCAAAAAGTTATACAACACTCGATACGAGTTGTAAAAATATTAAATAGTGGATAAACTTAATTATTAACTTACTAACTTAACCCATTGTATATACATTTTAATCTAAGTAATCATATAATTACATATATTAAATCTATATATAGATGGAACATGATTAGAATTCCCTTACCTAAAATGTGAACATGCAATCCAAACTGTCTCGAACTATTAGCCCTACACGCGTTGTTTTAATCAGCCCTTGTGTATTTATGACCGCCAGCTAATGATCGGGGTGTGTGAAATAGGTCGTGGGCCGTGGCAGCCATGGCGCGGTCTGCAGCAGCTGGCTCCGTAGCCAGCGCGTCACGCGACCGCCATGATTGATTGGCGCCGCATCCGCAATCCGCAGCCTCTCACAGCGCTATTTATACCCATTACACCTTCGTCACTGCTAGCTGATGCTATCGAGTTTCGAATTAAGGGAACATTTGAACTCGACTTTTAAACTTTGTCGGCAGTTTACGCGTAAAGTAATAATGATTAGACATAAAATATAGGAAATTTAATGTAAATTAATTATGTAGATGTAACTTAAGAGGTTATTATTAATACTTTGAATAATCTACAAGCAAAAAACAGAAAAGCGGGATCTTTTTCCACATTTTTATGCTGGGTGGCAGACAAGCACGGGGTCCACCTGATGGAAAGTGGTTACCGTGGCCTATGGAGGTGTGCCAGGGGAGTAACACTCGTGTTGCCGACCTTGTTATAACAGAGAACCCACAAACTTGGATTTAACTTTATACTCGGACTTGGACCGACTAAAACCACCCGCTGTCTTTGGATTGTACAAAGGAGTAAGGTTGCCTATAGTAAACTACAGAAATGTGTATGATATGACACCATATCGCATATAACAAAAATACCTAGCTCGAATTAAATAGTTAACCTACCACAGATTACTTAAGTCGAGCTTTGGCAGGGTAGTATTGTTATACACTCAGCACAAAAACATTCAAGGTCGACGTATTTCCGTAAGTAAATTTACTTTCTGGAGAAAAACTACAAACAGGTATAGCCCATTTAGCTCTAGGCTCTGAATCTCAATGGGCGAATTCCTTTTTTCAATAAAAGAGACGTCGGCCTCTTTAACATGCAATCTAAATTCCAATTCAAACTGTGATCGTTCACAGTCCATAGGATCTTAAAGCTGTGGAATCCCGAGAATGCAATCAAAAATGGCTCAATGGTGCGAAGCGTTCTTAGGAATCGTCACACATCGAATCGCTTGGCACGCGCTACTTGGAACTTCCACCGCTACACTTGACGCCTTGATGTGATTGATTGATCTCGCCTTGATATCACTATTAGGTATATCACTGTATTTTTTCCTTTACCCAAAAACAACTCCTGGTATTTCTGATTAGGCGCTTTGGTACCTAAATATTTTAAACTAAAGTAATGTAGGTAAGTACAGTCGCCCTCAGAACTTCCTGAGCATCAACAAATAATTGCATACGATATGTAACTCTGTCTGTCTGTCTAAACCACTGAACGGATTTTGATAAAATTTGGTATAGGGGTAGATTAGACCATGAGAAAGGACATAGCTATCTTTGGTCGCGATAACCCACATCCACGCGGGCAGAGCCGCGGGCAAAAGCTAGTATTTAATATAATATTCCTAGCACATTTCCAAATTTTCTGCGTAGTTATTAGGTATTTTATCACAGAATAGTACTAGCGTAATTTAATGTAAATTTCGAGTTGGAAGGTGGTCGCTAAGAATGTGTTAAACTAATTACCAATGCAGCAATGGCGACTAAACTTCCCATATTTATAAAGCTTTGGATATTTTTATTAAATATAGGCACAGTTTTAAAGTTATATGAATATTTGAAGTGTAAGTAATGGGTCTAGGATAGCCTGTGGTGGATCGCACGAGTGTGGGATGAAATATTTCGATACCGAGGCGGTTAGCTGCAAGATATTAATTCTCTTTACAACCACCCTGCCAGTTTAAGAGGATATTACCGGCCGCGGCAGTGCACTCTTTACTAAGTGCAGATATCTACCTGATATTATGGTCAATGAGTATCTAGTTAAATTTAAAGAAATTCTGTCTTTTACAATACTGAACTTGGAAATAGTATGAACTCATTATTGTTTGAAAGAAATTACGCCATAAGTAGTTTACTAATATAGTCTAACATTTACACACAAATGGCCGTTATTACTAAAAATATTTTGTTATTTTTACAATAATATATACCACAATAAGTACAAGCCTGGTAAATTATTCATATTATGATTTTATGCAGATAAAACATTTATTAATGTTCAAGGTGTGTACACAAAGGTACGGTACAATAACATAATCTATTAAAGTAAAAATGATTAATCGCTCCACCTACGAAATAGGTGTAACATACTTCTATTATTTAATTAAATTAAGGATGGTCAGCTAATTAAATGACACATCCTACATCTATATCAATAGGATATAGATACGTATGTACCGTCAACAACAAAAGCAACTTAACAAGTTCGTGTTCTGAAATCTATCACAAAGTAAAAAAATATGAATGAATGAATGAATGAAAAAACAAATCAACTTTATAAGTACTCTGGGGATACACGACTAATAGGTAGATGTATTCATTATATTATTGATATTACGTTCTAAATGAAGGACGAGTGGCTTAGTGGTAGCCGAGTGGAGTGTAAGCACATTGCAACGTTAAGCGATGCTAGCAAAGTCAGTCTTGGGATGGATGCATGTAGCATATTTAACACATATATCTATAGGTAGATACCTCTGCGTGCCTCAGAGAACACGTTAAGCCATCTGTCTCGGTAGCCATACGCACATATAGTAGTCATTACGGGTATTTTAATTTCTAAAAAGTTGGTGCCCGGCATTCTAGTATTTGGGCCACCCCATCTCTACCCATGCAATGTCGTACAAGGCAACTAAGGGATTAGGCTGTATAACATCAGACAGATTCAGACTCAGTCACAGATTCATGGCTCGAGTCAACAATAGTATGTAATCGGAATACGGCAATAGGCTCACCCCCTATTACGTGGGACCGAATACATAGATTGGTAAAATGTGGGTCTTAATTCATCTCTGCCTAACTCTCCAGGGATGGAGGCGCGATTATATGTACGTATGTGAAAAGTTGAACAACGTGTAATTATAGAATTTTGATATCGTCTGTAAGTTGTGGAAGTCAGTAGAAGTCACTTCTAGAAAAATATCGAAGTTCGGCTGCTTCTTAGTTAGGCTGAAAGGCGATGCCAACTGAGTTAGAAAGAGGATAGATGATGTATTCCATTGTACTTAAATATTTTAGTATAAGGCAACTTTTGTCGGTGACTGTCTATCTGTTCATACGTAAACTAAACAATCATATTGGTGGATGCATATGTCAATAATACATTCCATCTGCAATCAGCAGAGCTAATACGTACTGCATGATATACAAGTGGGTGTAGTGAGGTGATCAATATCGCGCATTGTTAGATTCAGAGACGGCTGTCGGGCGGGAGTGTAATTTCCGTTCGCGTTCAGCTTAATCGCACTGTTTCCTGTATTGGTTTATGAATCTTTTGATACCGTCTAAGCAACATTCGAGAAGCAATTGATTGGGCTTACACGTTTGGAGTAACTATCGGCAACCAAGTTTATGGTCGGGGCGCCCGGCGGACTCACCGTCCGCCTACAGGCCCATAGTGTTGCTCGACGAGGTGTGCAAGCTCTTTGAAAGAGTCATTGCAAAGCGCCTCGTCGAGCACCTATCCAGGGTGGGGCCTGACCTGGCGGATGGCCAGTATGGCTTCCGCCGGAGGCGCTCCACCGTGGATGCCATCATGCGCGTGAGGACTCTGGCGAAGGACGCCGTCACTCGGGGCGAGGTGGTGTTGGCGGTGTCACTGGACATCGCCAACGCCTTTAACACCCTGCCCTGGAGCTGCATTAGGGAGGCGCTCGTGTATCACGAAGTGCCTCTCTACCTTCGCCGCATAGTCGGGGCGTATCTGTCGGAGAGAGCAGTCGTCTACCCAAGTGCGACCGGGCTCGGTCGGCGAGAGATGTCGTGCGGTGTTCCGCAGGGATCGGTCCTGGGACCGCTACTGTGGAACATCGGTTACGACTGGGTGCTTCGCGGTGAGCTCGCGGACGGTGCCGCCGTCACGTGTTATGCGGACGACACGCTGGTGACGGCGTGCGGGTCTACATACCGCGAGGCGACCCTGAAGGCCACGACCGCGGTTGCCCAAGTCGTGGAGCGGATCCGGCGGCTGGGTCTCGAGGTGGCTCTGCATAAAACCGAGGCCATGTTCTTTCATGGGCCTCGGCGCGTCCCACCAGAGGATTCCAGCCTCATAGTGGGAGACATTTCCATCGCCATCAAGCCCCAGATGAAATATCTGGGACTCGTTCTCGACGGCCGGTGGAACTTCGGGGAGCATCTCCGAAGACTGGCCCCTAAATTGAAGGACACAGCTGCCGCCTTGGGGCGGCTGCTGCCCAACATGAGGGGGCCGGATGACTCCTGCAGGAGACTCTACGCGGGAGTCGTGCGGTCTATGGCCCTATATGGGTGCCCAATATGGGCGGACACCCTGACGGTCCACAATGCGCGTCTGCTTCTAAGGGTCTGGTCCTAAGGGCCATTAGGGGGTACCGCACGATATCTCTGGAGGCGGCGAGTCTCCTTGCCGGATCCCTACCGTGGAACCTGGATGCGAGAGCCCTTTCGATGCTATATCGGTATCGAAAGGAGGCGCGGGAGCAGGGACGGGAACCCGAGCCTGATGAAATTCGGGCCGTGAGGTCTCAGCTCCACAGGGACATGGTAGCGGAATGGGAGCTACGACTTGGGCGACCAAGCGCAGGGCACGCCGTAATAGCGGCGGTAAGACCCATCATGGAGGAGTGGCTAGAGAGGCCACACGGCAGCCTCTCGTACCGGCTGACGCAGGTGATCACCGGACACGGGTGTTTCGGGAGTTACCTGTGTCGGATCCGGAAGGAGCCAACGTCCGAGTGCCATCACTGTGATGCGAGCGAGGACACGGAGCTGCACACGCTGACCGAGTGCCCGGCGTGGGACACGCCGAGGCGGGTCCTAGTGGCGGCTCTGGGGGTGGGAGTCCTCACACTCGCCACGTTGCTCACAGCGATGGTACGATGCGCGAACGCTTGGGGTGCGGCTGTCTCCTTCTGCGAGCAAGTAATGCTCGAGAAGGAGGCGGCCGGTCGGGTCCGGACCAGACTCCGGGCCCGGGAAGCCCGCGCAGAGCGAAGACGAACCGGACGTCGGAGGTCGCAGAACGACCTCCGTCCTCCATGAGCGCTGGCCTGGGGGTGACCGGTGGAGCCGCCTGTCACCCTAGCAGAAGCAGGCCGCGGCGGCGGCGCAGAATGCGCCTCCCCGTAACCGGGGCTAGATGGGGACACTGTGGTCCCCACAACCCGAAGGGGGCCATCTCGATAGAGATGGTCCTGGGTCTGCCGGGGTGCGAGAGATATGCTTTTGGCAATCTCACCTCCGGCAACCAAGGACCCAAGACGGCGTGCGTTTTAGTCGGTTCGAGTCCGACATAACCGCCTCCACCGGCTCCGTGGGGGTGGTATCCGTGGGGATTTTTCGCACGATAAAAAAAAAAAAAAAAAAAAACCAAGTTTATGGTTTAGTGTTTAAATATTTTATCCTTATACTACCGTGTCATCCATCTGCTGTGTATCGTTATTCGCTCGTTACGTTTTTATATTACCTAATCTAGATTGAATGATTATTAGTAACAAAATAAACATTAATATTGATTAACAAATCAACAAAAAGGAATCAATAAACGGTACAAAAAGCTGGAAGCAATTTAGAAAAGTAGGTAGGTATATGAAACACATTCACCCCAAATGAACCTATCGGTTGCCATTCATACGCGTTGAAAGGGTACAAACATGCAACGTAATCAACTCGGCTGGTTTTAATCATCGAGGGGTGTAGTTGTCCGACCCGCGCTCGCGCCGCGCCCCGCTGCGGATAACCATATCTACCCTGCCTACCGACATCTCGCGACATGGGAACATTATTTGGATACATGGTTAAACCAATAACGAGTATATGTTCTGCAGTAGCCGTACACCGTAGGAGTAAATAGGTTGGCACTTATTTGTGCTTCTGGTGGATGAACTTGAGGTCATGTCTATCAGTTTCGCATATGAAAGCGAAATAATTTCTGGAAGATAATAGTAGTACACAGGTCCAGACCCCAATTAATCTAGGGGTCACTCAATCAATTTAGGAACTGGCTGTAGTATCTGAATGAAATTTGGCACAAATATAAATATGGTCTGGGAAGGTTTATTCCCACCATCCTCCACCGGCTTAGTAGTAGTAGATTTTTACGCAAAAGGATCCGCGGGCAACAGCTAATAGTAAAGTATAGTTGCGAAGATGTCTACCAGACAAAGATTAACTTCACTTAAAGTAACAAAATTCTTCTCACTAATTACAACAGTCGGCCCATACTTCAGTCAATATCACTCCCTAAGATTTTAACGTGAAACACGAACTGAAAAATTGCTTCTAATACATTTTCTTTTCATTTTCCCCAGGTATATTCCATTTTCTTCCGACGTGAATGTTCTAAGTACCATAAAAAGGAAATAAATCAAGTCAGATACTGCTCTAAATAAATGTAATTTACGGTTACGATTTCGCTTTCCGCGAATAAAATGACGTTACAGCTACAGAAATATATACCATACATAGCTTCATATAATAAGTATATTACATAGAAATCCTTATTACATACCAACTTTTGTACATTTTAGTAATTAGATTTTTAAGAAGCGAGCACTTAGTCACAGTTCTAGTGTCGTAAGACTGTGGTTCTAATATGCAAGGAGCCACTTCAATAAAACAAGCAGAAGAAGTCAAGTACCGTGCTGTCAAAACATCATAACAACGCCAATCCTGGTTCAAAATTCAAAAATCATCTATTCTGCATAGACCATTATATCGGAACTTACAAAACGTCATTATAAAAATAAATATTAAATACTAGTTTAGCAAATGGACCACCACACCGGTTCGAAGCGCGGCCTGAGAAGACTCCGGCAAGAAACTCAGCGGGCTTTTTTTTGGTCTATTTACAAACATTCACTTAGTCTAATACTTATGGTCTAGATACAGTGATTTGCTTGAGTAGCAAAGCTGAGCGAACAGTTATATTATGCATTATGGAGACCAGAACCGGCTCTCCTGATCCTAAGTGGACTTAGGGCACCAAGTCCAAACTTTGATGATACCATTGGTCATAATAATCATCTCGTTACCGGAATTGTTAATAGAGAGGATCCATCAACACATTCTACCGAAATATACGACAAACAGAAATATTTGCCTGAATCTGGGTTAATGTTGTGTCGGCGCAATATATTGTTATTTCCTTGACGATGAACACACAAATCATACCGAATTATACATATGCAGGTATTCATGTATTGAAACACTCATAGACGCAAATTAAAGTCAATAAAAATAGGGGTTGATCGTCATTTTGAGCAAGCGAAATTGCTAATATTAATGTCGATCGGCCATCGTTACACACTTACATATGTCGGACAGTGTGTATACTTATATACACTTTTATTAACTGTATATATGTCTATATAGCTCATTTCATAAGGTTTATAAGTGCCCGGTTAATGGCAATAGGCTCGCCACCTATTACATTGGGATCTAAACATAAACTGGCGAAATGTGGGTGCTAGCACCTCTGCCTACCCCTTCGGGGAATACAGGAGTGAGTTTATGTTATGTTATGTCATTTTGGTTTGGTAATTTCCATATAACGACAGACAGAGAGTGGTTAAAGAGAGTTTTGTTGTAATTCGATGAGAAAACAAATTTCCACTACGAAAGATTGCAAATTATGAGTAATTAGATACAGATATAGTTAATTGGAAAAATGTGCTATATTAGGGCTCGTTCGAAAACCGGTTTCAGATACTTGTGGTCTGGCAAATGCTGAACTGAGTTCATGTTATTGTAGCTATGAGAGGTGACTTCCTTCCATTGAACTATGACTATTTTTACTTTTGACTCTTCAGCTAATATTCGTATTTTGTTAATTGGTTTCTATGCTTTTGTTAGAAATACTGAAGTTTTGCGGAATTTTTGTCGCTTACATTTTCCTTTTTACTTACTTAGGTATGTTTATGTTAAACTTGTTTCATAGAAAATACGCTACAGAAGGTTGTTAGTTGTTACTTCAGAAAGGAAATATGAATCAGTTAAGTGGAGATGTAATGAATTTATAGATAGTAGGCAGGTTCAATGATTTATCATCAACTTAGTGATGATCCCGGTCGCATCCGTGGCTTTCACTTCGAAATCTGAGCCGTTAAGCTTATCGGGTTATCATAATATAATTACAAGCGCATCCTGTACTACTAGCCTTTAACTGAGAAATCCGATCTCATGTAAGTATTTACATAAACAAGGAGAAAGTAACATCAACTACCGGAAACTTTTCTCTTATTATTAATAAAAATCTTCTATTTTCTCTTGCGATATTAAAATTTCGTGTCACTGTGAGTAGGTACCCATAGTATTCATGTTTGAAACGAAAGAGCTCGACCGGTTTCAATGATTTTTGCTTGTCTTTAAGGGCGTCACCAGCCGATGGCCCCAGGGGGGCTAATTGGTATGGAGAATGAGAAAAGTATGAATTGTCGGTAAAGTCGAGAGCACATGGAGTTTTTAACTTGTAGTACGAGACTTGAATATACAGCGACTGTAATAATAACGGTACAAAGTTTCTTTTAGCTTGCGCAAATCCCCATGGTTATCGCCCAAAGCCGGTGGGGGAGGTTATGTCGGGCTTAAACCGTCTAAAAGGCACGCCATCCTGGCCCTGCACTTTCTTGATCTCTCACTGGCTGGATCTCTTCAGGTGGCTCCACCTGTCACCCTCAGGACCGCGATTGATTATTGACGTAACATCATTACTATATGAAGATCAATCCGATTTTAAATTTTTATACCTACTTATACATTCGGTTTCTTTGATAATTTTGCAGCAGAACAATGTTTGCCGGGTCAGCTAGGAAGTTATAAAAATATGTAAGAACCTACCTACTTATCAATATTACAACCATTGGTTAGGATTTTCATAAAATTTCATACAGGTATAATTGACTCAAATATCTCACTTCTCTTGGAAATAATGGCTCCACTCCACCATTCACCAAGAAGCTAATAGCCGAGAATTTATATTACCTACACTTGCGACTTGCGATTCACTAGGTATACCGGTATGTAGGTAGGTAAGTATGCGATATGAAACGGAACACGGAATCACACAAATGCAAAAGGTGACATTTGGTCGTGTGTGAATTTGTTATGTACATGTCGGATACTGCCTCCCACATCGCATGTGGTTACCGCGAGGAAAATTGGATGGACTTATACATTTTTTATAAAACTGACTAACTTCTATCATGGATAACGGCTCCTACAACATAGTTAGTTCAAGATGCAGCTTATTTCACAAAAAAACATCAAGAAATTTAAGTAGTTAGTACCTAGTACACAACACTTACAATGGCCCAAAAAGAGAGGCTAAGTGCGGAAAAAAGAGTCCCCTATCCTATCCTAGTACACAAACATTAATGTCTAATGTAAAGAATATGTTGCCGACATACACTTTCTAAGTTTTTTTTTGGGAAAGCAATTGAAAACAGTTAACTTGCAAGAAAGGTTTTTAGATATAATGACTTTTCGCTCTACCGGATAATCATTTGTTTCAAGCTTGGTTGCAGTCTAATTGCCTTACGACTGGTTACGACAAAGGGTCCTAAATAGACATTGCAGCATTTATGGAGTATTAAAATAATTTCATGCTTCGTACAAAACCGTTTTCATGTAACATTATTTTAAGAGTAGTGAGATTATCATCGCTATTGCTGCATATTTTTGTCAATAGCATTACGTCTAGAGCAAAAGTTATGTCGTCAAACAATAATTATTGATTTTAACACATTCAGTTGTTTCAAACACGGTCGTTTGAAGGCGCGAGCGGGTCTTTGGGGGGCTTGGGGAGGATGGGTCGTCCGCGCGTGAACAGGGAGGCAGTAAAACGGCAACCATACCTCCACACATGAATATTTTATGGTTGAATCTCGCTGTGGCTATGGGTACAAGAGTATTCAGGTTATCAAACGCAGACTAAGACTTAATTGTCATAGACGTTAATTAATTCCTTTGATGACGGTCTAAGTAGGTATTGAACTCAGCTACGAGGTTAATACTCGAATGTTTCCGAAGGTGGTATTTTTTCTATGTTATAATCGAATCACTCCAATTCTTACAGTATTCACTACTTGACTCAAGTAATCTCGTTTACCTTATGGTACCTATATTGAATGAGACGAAAGTTAGTGCTGGTAGCTGGTCACAGATTTGTTAGTAGACTAATACTACAAGACGGTAAAGTGAATTGATAGAATTCTTGCACCCTCATCGTCCTTGAGGACCCCGCATTGATATACCAGTACACTTCTGTGGTAACTACAGAGCTGCCTGAGAATTATAGTTCTTACCTCACTAAGAATAATAATTAGTATTGTATACTTGTCGTATTGTCACAGGGGGCACTAATATTTTCAGGTATTTTTATCTATAAGTATTCTAGAAGGTAGGTAATTCAATTAACTTTTCAAGTGCAATTCTTAAATACTCTTATTTTTTTAAAGTAACGTTACACAATTATATACTCATCACCACAGCTATTACTCAAACCAGAGCTAAAACCATTCTAGGTTATTCTAATTCTCCCTGGACGATATTGTGGTAAGGCTAAGGTTTTTTGTTTTTCGTTCGGAAATCCCCTCGGATACCCCCCTGCCGGAGCCGGAAGGGGAAGTTATGTCGGACTCGAACCGACTTAAACCGCACGCCGACTGTGGGTCGTGGTGAGGTTGTCATCGACATATCCCTCGCACCCCGGCTGACCCAGATAAGGCTAAGGCTAGAATATTTGCAATAACGAATAGACCATACTTTAAAGTTCCAACATTATAAACCATGGTGTACGGATATAACGTCATCCATCTATGTCGTTTGTATCCGATAAGTGTACCTACATGAAACATGCATAAGTACATGCATACTTATACATACTGTTTCCATTGCACGAGAGTGTCGTACTTAATATTTTATTCTTTCAACACAATTTCTTCCGTATTTTCCGTCCGTGCCTACTCTTACACAGCTTTCGTTTCACTAAAAATGTTCGCACTATTCTTGAAAATAAGGTAAAGTCAACAAAAGTAGCTTAACAAATTCTAATTTATTAAAATCTTATTATAATAATAACTGTGTCGTCTGCAGATTATAAAACTTTGTTTAGGTAGGTAAGTACATCAATTTATTGATAGAAAATATATTCCAATGTCAAAAAGGCTTGTAAAATATTTAAGCTTGTATCGATAACAGTATAATTTACACAGATAACTTATTACTAGAGACATAGTTATACATACTAGTTTGGGCATGATAGTATGAGTAATTGATAAGGTGGTTTCAAACTCATCAATACCATGGTTGCTATGATGTTAACAACCATTTTTTATTATTTGAAAAATTGAAAAATGTATTTATTTATCAGAGAAGGGCATACATTTTGCTATTACTACTTATTACAGTTATGGTGAGGTATAAGTAATTTAGGTATGATATTGTCTACATTACAAGTAGTTTAATGTGCGGAAATCTCAGATTACAGGTACCACATGGGTGAATTTCTCAAACGTAAAATTTTCGCGGCGTGACTGAAAATCATACCTTAAAGTTAACATATAGTAATGATTATTTTTTGTAAGAAAGATATCGTTTTTCTCTATATGCACGTATAAATTATATTATTGAAACTATTTTTGTGAGTGTGTAAAAAATGTATTTTCACCTAAATTCTAAGCTTGGTGGCGCGTCCACAACCTGTTTTCTTGGAAATGATCACAGTTTAGTCAAAACTTCATTAGTTTACTGAGTATACTTAATAAAAATTCGATTCGGCATTATTTTAGCTATCTTCGATACTGTCATTCGTAGTATTTAGTACTATACTTTATCTTAAAACTAATTTGTAAGATGCGTCCGCGGCAAATGTAAAATTTTGGTGGGATTTATAAAAACATCGAAGGAGTCGTATTGAAAGTACCTATAAGGACGACACTATCATCATTGGAAACGTTCAGTTGGGTGTTAATGAGCACCAGTGTCAGTTGTCCCCAGTCCCGTTTCGTTTTTCTGCCAAACGCGTAAGTAGGTCGTTTCATAAACCTCTGACAAAAATATTGTAATTTTTGTGTTGATTATTTAAAACGGTTTATTCTCATTGTATGTTTTAATATTTAAGTATAGTGTACAGGTTCAGTATGTGTATTAAATTTTGGTAATGTAACCACTATATTCTAAATAGTATTTTTATAAATAATTTTTTTAGACGTGAATCTACTTTTGGTGGAGCAATTTTGGTAAATTTGGTGGGGTTTTACCAATCATCAAAATTGTATATTTACACCAAAATTTGTTTTCATAGTTATTTGATTAAGCTCCTACGTAGTCCGACGGGCTACTAGGTCAGGTGGCCTCTACGTGGTATACCCTGGGCAATGGAGAAAGCACCGCCTCTCTCCCTAGGTGGGAAAGAAGTTGTTGGCTGTTGAGGGTTGTTCGGAAGCTTTCCTAATTTTCTCTCAGATTAACCATTAGCATATGAACTACCCATACAGCAGACTGGCGAGTAGTTGGGTGAAGTCAGCTGATGCCACAGTAGGGACAGGCCGGTGTGGTGGAGAATCGTGTGCTCTTTCCGTCACCTGCTTCTACTGGCGTGAAAGGCGGCCTCACTCTTTACTACTAAGCCTACGCCGTTAAAACCTGCCCACCCTTCTTCCCTCCTCTCCACTGTCAACATCATTTGGCTTAAAATGGAAGAAAAGCTTTTCTTCCTCTGCTTTCTCACTTACATGCAATCTTTTGCACGTGACTCCACGCAACAAAGCGACGAGGTGACACGCAACTCGTGCTTATGTTGCTCCAGCAGCTAGCACTTTGCTATCGTGTAAAAGGTACTCACACAGAAGGCTTCTGACCTCTACCGTCCTCAAGCTCCTACATCCACATCCTCACATGTTGCACCAATCTATCGGCGTCCACCACCGATATTAACAGCATACATGGGCAGTTACGGAGTGATTGTCTGATGCTATCCGACCAAAATACCACGCTGATTGGGAATGGACTAAGGACAGATCTTAGATGTACCCCGACAGTGATAAGGAAGATTCTCATATTGCCTACAGCGGTTCGAACAACGCAATCAGAATCGTGGTACATGTCCCGGGTGGTGTAAACCTCTGGATCCCTTTTGCACCGCAATGCCCATCAGCTCACCGCATGAGAAACTTAGTTGAAGGACTCTTGTAAGTTCAGAAATAGACATCACACTACCAACTTGTCTTGTCACTACCAAGTGTCCATGGCCTATCTTCCGTCCACCCTTAGGCATACCGAGTACCACCTCTCCCACTTTGAGAATAACTACCTAAATCTTTTCCAAGCTATCTTGAATAAGTTCGTCGATAATATTGGCGCCATTAGACTAAAATGTAATCCTTACTTCTAAACATTCAAATGTTTTGCTTTTATACTGATACTACTAACAACTAAAGTGGTTTTGCCATATAAAAATGAAGTTGGTGATAAAAGGGGGAAATTAAGGGTTATATAAATTCTAACAAAAAACAAAGAAATAGTATAAGTAATAATAAATAAAAAATCTATTCAAGCATAATAGGCATCTAAATATGTATTTCTAGCTAGATATTTAAAGAGATTACCTAAATACCTAGAAATAAAAAAAACACCAAAATTAGCTAAAAATTCATAGATGTTGAAATTCACCCACATATAACATTTAAAAATGTTACGACCTACCGGATCTAGGCTTTTTAAGCCTGTTTCAGGTTGTGTCTTTATAGGTTAGCTAATGATATCAATAGATATCCCATAAGTATTTATATTTAATTTCCGATTTTTATTCTTATCTTGAATATCTAATTGAACAATGTTCTGTTACAACTAAAAATAATTAATGCTCTTGATTTTGTGAAAGGGTTATTAAAACCCGGCCTTATCAGCGTTGAAATAAAGTTTGTTCTTTCTTTGGACGGAATATATTTATGTACGGCTACGCGTTAAAGAAGACAGTGTGGTGCTAATCCGGTAAAGGTTTTTCTGTCACATAAATTATCAGAGAAATCGCACTTAAGTACAAAAATACAGATTGGAATATCAAAGTGACGAGTTGCTTCGTGTATATTTATTGGGCGACGTGAAGACAGTTTAAATTACTCAAATTATACAGCTTTTTCACATAAAATACTTAAATCACGGTTTAAATATGAGGAGTGGCATAGGAGTGTGTTTTTTTTTACAAGTAACGCTTTTTCTTAAAGCATCATAGGAATCGATCATAAATTAGAACGTTGTCGATTAAAAGTAACAGACAACACAACCTTACATCGTAATTATTCATGACATTTATTTTAATAGCTCCAAGGTATGAAATATGATCTACATCATACAGTTTCCGCTTTGACAATGATGGCATCTACATACTTCCCGACGCTATGTTGGGTTAAAAACATGCACTGAGTTCCGTGAGAGGCGCTTTAATGATTGTTTGCGTCGATAACGTTATTCCAGAAGTAAGGTAAAAGAAAGGAAATAAAAATCTTTTTAAAAAGTTATTGTAACCGTATTTCCCGGTAGAGTAGAATTTGGGCAACAGGGCTTTTTTTTTTTAACCATGGGGAAAAATCCTTCATGGATGTTATGCCGGACTCCTACCGACTAAAAACCCCCACGGTAACGCCCAGAAGCCTATGGATGGTAGCCCCGGGTAAGCCCTCGGAAGGATGTCCCAGGACTCCCATCAGACCTACGGCTACAATTGCGGCCTCGTCTTGGGGGTGGTTCGGGTGCTATCCTGCGTCTATGGGGGGGGGGGGGGGGGGGTTCGGGTGTTATCCCGCTTCTTGGGCGATAGGGCTGTTTAACATCAGACACATATAATGGGTATTTCTTCGAAATTTCATTCTTCAACTGATTCATCTGGCCGAAATTAAATTTCACTATCAGCTTTGTAACACATGTTCATATGAAAATATGGATTCTAAAGAACATATATTTGAATGAGGGACTCATTTTTATACAGCAGTTTTAAAGATATCGACATTCAAATATTTTGTGCCCAGATGAATCAGAATTGGTGACAATCCGAAACAAAAATTTAAATTAAACAACTTTAATACTTAATCAAATAGACAAACCTTTTACAATTAAAAAATCACGTATGTCAAACATTCCATATAATTAAGTACTTTAATTATATGGAATGTTTGACACCAATCGTATTTCCAACTATCAAAACAAACGTACACAAGTAAGTCAAGTAGAAGTTAATAAAATTACTAAAGGAAATATTTTCTTGAGTTTTTGCAAGGGAGCGATCTGCTTTCAATTTCCTCAAAGAGTTTTTCCTGAATTTTTGGATTTTTCTTATGTTTTCCATCTGTATGCGCTCAGCCAGTGTCTTTTTCTTCTTCTTTTTATCTTCAGGTTGTGGCATTGTTGTAAACTACAATATTTAAAAAAAAATTGAGATATTTAAAGATAAATAACTTTTCATGAATAAATGAAATGAAAATGAAAAATATATACCTATTAGTGAAAATTAATCTTAAAATTGCCATTTTATCAATTGCGTGATAGTATACGTTATAGTTCAATGTAAAAAAAATGCAATTAAATATTTAAACTAAATACATATTATGATAGTATGTATAGCAGCTATATACTTGTAGCAGCCATATTTTAATATGTATGTTACAAATAAAAGCAAATTTGCGCTATAAAACCGCTCTTTTCTAATCCATATGGTGTTTTGACCATATGAAGCAGGCACAGATGAATCAGGATTTTGCCTATAATTATGCATAACTCCATATTCATACAGGCTTCAGTATTCAAAGTTTTCCACATTAAAATATTACCTAAACGCATCACAGCAAACACAAATTGAGGCTTTTAAACAATAAAATAAATAATATAAAGTAGGCTTTGTAATCAGAATGCTACCTGAACCAAGCACAGATGAATCATATATTTACCTTCGTAACACCAGGTTCTCTGGCTATAAGCCGCATGTCCACCTCCTAGCTTGTTCGTTGCACGACTCATTCCCTCTGCGCGTAAAATCAGTATCCTAACTGTATTACCCGGTCAACTATGGTCAAGCGCAGCTTACACCATATTAATCAGTATTATACGCCGGACACATAAGTTTTACTTATTTATAAAAAAAGTATTAGTAGTTATAACTACCACGCATTATTTTGTAAAAGTATAAGTCATTTCCTTTCAATAAAATTATTATTTATATGCATTTATCAAAAGAAAAACGCCACATCAAACATTTTCTTTCGGAAAATGGCAAACGGACGCGTTATATGAATCAGAAGAACATACTTCAAATATTTTTATTTTGTACCTAGACAGCAATTATTTCAAAAATATCATTTGACCAAGTTAGGGACAAAGCTAAAGTATCCAAAACAAAAAAATACAGGCAATTATGTTAGTTGGTTACAGAAATATACCCTTAGAAATAGAAAATTTTGTCTTCGAAGAACTACCCTAATACAGCCCAGGCTTAGCCTCAGATACATGGCTAAAGTCAACAATAGTGCCCGGAATACGGCAATAGGCTCACCCTCTATTACGTGGGACCGAATACTATGATTGGTGAAATGTGAGTGTTAATTCACCTCTGCTTAACCCCCTGGGTATAAATGCGTGATTGTATGTATGTATAATAATCGGCAATTAACTTGATAACTTTCATAATCTAGTTGCGTAGAAAACTTTTCATCGCGTCATCGCGCCCCGTAGCAGTCCCATCAATTTGGGAATACCCTATGACAGGCTGAAAGGGCAGTCTTCATTTTTAAATCAAACCTTTTATTCGTTTTTGGTTAGGTTACCAAGAGGTTTGAAATCTAAAAGTTACTTTGATTTTCATAAAGCTTCAGGCTCTAATTGCAGATATAATATCTATTTGGCGATTAAGTAATTACTTATGATCCAATCACTCGCTAGTGAGATTCATAGCCACTTTTACTTTTATATATTTCGCACAACAATTTAAATCTGGGACTTGACATGTAAAATGATAATATTACAGAGCTCTCATGATTGTGAATGTTGATTTGATTGACTTCTAATGTTTTTGAAGTGAGATGGTAATCATACCTGCATCAGAGCATCGTTCATCAATCAGCAAGGTGAAGACAGAGGTGCATTAACACCTACATTTCGTCAAGTATGATTTTCGGTACCACGTAATAGAGCGCGGGCCTATTGTCGTCAAACGGGCTCTTAGTCATGGGCTGTATTTTCGCTATAGGATAGTGAAGCCCTATCCCTTAGTCGCCTTCTACGACCGTCAGAGAAAGAGATAGGTTGGCCCAATCCTACTCCACTAACACGGCTAAAGAAGGCTTTTCAGAATATGAAACAAATAATTATACTTAATAGTAAATAGTGTTACTAGGTATCTATTCATAGAATCCACTGTATTATTAAGAATAACTTTTGATAGTAAATGTTTAAACTCAGTGGGGCATTCAAATATTGTGTCCGGCGTAGAAACACAGCTCCGTAGCTTATAAGGTTTATAAAGTAAGACTTACCAATGTAGTCATAGCCAGGTAGGATTACTTCAGCTATTTTCATGTAGTATAATGTACAGTTATGCCAACATTTAAACTGCTTTTTAATACACTAGCTGACTCGGTAAACGTTGTTCTGCCACATCCATTTTCAAAGAAATTGGCCTTGCTAAGTATCGAAATGCAGTATATTTAATTCTGCACAGTACGGCCAATTTCTTTCAAAATTATGCGACAGTTTATGAAAAATGATTTCACGTCAATAAACTAGGTACGTCGTTGTCGATGTCACCAAACACGTGAAGCCCAGATCCTAGGTACTTAACCTGACCTTTGCGCTCGACCAAGTCATCGCCTATGCCCTTAAAACGCCAAGTATTCTGCTTCGCCACATTTAGCTTAAGACCTCCGTTCTCAAGTGCCTCCTTGTCTGCGTCCATTAGCGCAATGTCATCAGCATACTTATGCAATCATGGAGGCTGCTCATGTGAGTTTCTGATGCTGTCCGACAAAACGTCTAATACCAAGCTGAACAGGCAGGGACTAAGTACAGATCCTTGGTGTACCCTGACGTAAATACAAAATAATTATACGAAAAAAATAATAAGGGATAGGAATAGGCGGATGAAAAATATATTGCATTTGATAACTATATAATAAATATTAAATTAGATTACTAAGACTATGTTTATCAAATAGAAATGTTATGTTTTTAATGAGAGAAGTGATTTACATTTGATAACTAGTAAAAATAATCAATAACAACGTGCGTAACAAAGTAACCTACCACCACTTACACGAAGTAGGTACGCAACTAGAATACAGGATTCATTCAGTAGTTACGAGTACTTAAGTAATTCTTCAACGAAACTCTAGCTAACATTATGAACTTACTCCTCTAGGTACTTTAAACATTATCGTGTACAAAGAAGTTATTCTGCTATTAATAATTTAATGTTTTTAAGTAACAGCTGCAGCGTAGTGGCAAAAATATCGTATTTGTACCTAATCGTGTGGTTGCGGATTCAAACCCCAGTCTTGATACTGATGTTGTAACCTCACTGCTTCTTATGTTTAGGTGGTGAATCCGACTATGTGTGGGACTCTAAAATTCATACTATTATCTCTTGTAATCTGTTGTTGGTGTACAAAAAAGAGTTGTCTCTGTATCTATCTCTACCGTCCGGTAACCGAACGCGTATATCCTTTTAACCCTACTGGGTCTGAATCTGCAAATGCCTGAATGAAATATCTTACCTTATGACGTTACATGGTGAATATTACCTTAATTGTAAAATTATAATATTTTAAAATGTGATTACTGGGCTTGGTAATATTCGTAATAATATCAATAATAATAATCAATCAATTAGCCTAATGCAGTCCACTGCTAGATATAGAACTCTAATAAGTCACTAATAAGACGAGGAAATTATTTTCCCCCGTGGCACACCCGGTAGCGTCATGGGAAAGGAAAATTACTAAGTACTAGTGCCTAGGGTAGGTAATTAATGGAACTAGTGATGTTCTAAAGGGAGGCAAATGCAAATAAATTAATCGCATAAAAAATAAATTTCAGTTAAATAGAAGTAAAGCAAAGTCTATAAAAGTATAAAGCAAAGTCGCTTCTTTCCACATCCCTATGTCCCTATGTATGCTTATATCTTCAAAACTACGCCACAGATTTTGATGCGGTTTCTTTAAATAGATAGAGTGATTCAAGAGGAAGGTTTATACATAAAATACATGCTTAATATAGTAGAGGGTGCAGCGGGAACGGAATCAGATGCCACGCGGGTGGAAAAAATTACTGGTACGAAATTCGTACGAATATGTAAGTGGTACGAAAGTCCAAGTATATTTTTACTAAACAAGCCCTATAGGTAATAAAGTAGATATATGTAAACATTAAAGACTGCATTCTATAGTTTTTGATGCATAATGGAATTCGAATCACGTTTCAATTACAACGGGCAATATTCCCAGGTGCTCATGTATATTTAGCAACACTTCACCGCCCATACGTATTGCCCAAGTTTTTTCAAACGTTCACGTAACTATTAGTAATTTATTCAAGACCTTGCGTAACCCGCACGCCCTTCGCCCCACCTTACACACTTTAGAATATTAATAGCGACGTGGCCCTTGATGTAAATAATCATATACCTAATGTTATTTCGTAATTTCTGCCTGTTTATAGGTTAAGTTATCAAAAATTGTGATACCTAATTATCATAACATAATATGAAAAATTGTTATGAATTAGTAGTGGCAACTATTCAACTGAATACCGATGCATTTATGGTTTTATAATGCATTTATATCACCTGATGATAAGCTAAACGTGAGTTTCAAGAATAATCGTCACCTCTAAAGATATCAGATCAGATCGCATCAGATGCTTCCTTTCCTATTCCTACCAGTATTTCTACATATCGAATACATAGGGAAAAAGAATCTTCTCGGGCGGGACTCGAACCCGCAGTCTTTCCCTTACAGGGGGAATGCCTGACCAATTCGGCTACCGAGACACGCCCGATGTATTTGATTTGTACAGTTAGCATATTTAATGCTGTAAAAATTCCTTCAATTGTTTGGGCGCAGTCATCAAAAATCAATGTTTAAAAATGATTGTAACATCATTCATTGATTCCGATAGTTCGTAAGAGAATCGGTAGATGATGCCACGTCGCCTTAAAGACGTATAAGATGGGAAATTTGAATCATATCGGGCGTGTCTCGGTAGCCGAATTGGTCAGGCATTCCCCCTGTAAGGGAAAGACTGCGGGTTCGAGTCCCGCCCGAGAAGATTCTTTTTCCCTATGTATTCGATTTGTATAGTTAGCATACTTAATGCTGTAAAAATTCCTTTAAAAGTATTTCTACAATCCCGAGTTTGAAATATTTTCCTTGGACTCGTGTATTGGTACTGAATTAAAGACTTTATGGCGAGAGGTAAGGAACTAATAATCTATATTGGTGAATATGAGCTCGTTCACCGCCATAGCTATCCGTGCTATCTTCAAAATACATCCAAAAAGGCATACTGCTCAGGTAGAGCATATTTTGAGCATATTTTAGGTTCAAGATATATGAATCGTACTATACAGCAAGTGACGTGGGAACCCCTTCAGCTCTCGATTCATGACATGGAACTAGGATTCCGAGTCAGTGCACCGCGGCACCGCCTTTGGGTGGTCGCCAGTGCGTGACGCAGTGGAACTGATTATCTCGCTAATTATACTCGTAATTAATTTAACCAGTGGTCATTATCATAATCGTCACGAAATTGTCACGTCAATTTGTACATGCATAAATCTCAATACATCGTGGAATAACGATAAATGAGATTTATGTATGTATAATTCAATACGACAGCATTTGTATATGTAGGTATTTTATACAGGCCTAAACAGATTTTTTTCGTTAAAAACTAATATTAGTAGCCGAAATCACTGGTGTTTCATCAAGCTCATTTCATGAGAACAAGATCTTTATTTAGAAAAGACTAGCTTTTGCCCACGGCCCCGCCCGCGTGGATGTCGGTTCCCGGCAATTATTCTAATCTTTCTCGCCGTAAAAACCTTCCCTGGACTTCCACGAATAATTCAAGACAAAAATTAGCCAAATCGGTAAAGGCGTTCTGGAGTTATATCGTCAGGAAGGAAAACCCGACTTATTTTTATATAGTAGATGTTAGATGACAGTTCCTACAAATTTGTAATCCCCTCTAATGACTTCGAAGTACCCAAATAATGTCAAAAAGGAACTCTTCACATATTTCTCCGTAACATCGTTTGAAATATCTACACACATGAATAAAACGACTACGTAGATAAACATCGATTCAGAGCCACCGGTAATAAATTAGACTATCTTCGTCGTACCGGGGATCCAATTATGAACGTTAAGTAATTAGGTAACTTGGGAATAACGCTGTCGCCGCCTCCCGCATTTCCTCAATAAATGCAAATCTTCGATCAGATCGGTATTACAACTACGAGCTCTTGCTACTGTGTTTTAATAGTTCACCTAAGTTTTCTATAATGAAAGCTCATACTCATACTCAATGTACAAGTATAATAAGAAGATAATATCATTTAGGTTTTATATACTTTGTGTTTTATTTATTATCAATTTAGCGTTGTTAAGGTTACATTTGGGGCTCACTTACATTATCCTAAGTTTGGTTTAGTTTATATACGACTTTTATGGAAGCGACTACTTTCTGACCTCTCAACCCAAAAAGAAGGTATTTATAGTACAGAAAGGGCGATCTTACTGTAACACTTAAACGCCAACTCGTTGAGCGTATATTATATTTGTTTAAAATGGGCTTCAAACGATAATTTTTGGCAATTTTGAGCACAGAAGTCACTATGCTCAAAATTTGATAAAAAGCAAAATGTAACCTGGGTTATAAACGGCCTGACCGAGTGCCCAACCCTAGTTTACTAACAACCACTAACTTATGTACCGAAATAAATGTGTTTGGGCGGACCATATCCATTGATGCAGTTTGATAAATGGGCTTTGATTTAATTATCTACATCTTGGAAGCCAGAATAACAGAAAAGTGAGAATGTGGTCGCCCGAGAAAACGTTAGCAAGATGATATTGACGACTTTGACTAAGATTGATGGCAGTTTGATTGGCGAAGGAGACAGAGAATTCATATATTATCACTTTTAAAAATCTTATTTGGCAATTTTACTTGTTCTGCTTATAAAGAAAATCGACCTACCCAAATTGATGAGTCAGTGTTGCTATGCGGGCTCGCTCCCTTCTGGAAATTCTGCAAAGATGAAAAAATATTTGTTTAATTAACTGTAAAATGTTGACCGCATTTTAGGAAATGAGGCACTTAATTCCTATTGACTTAACTGCTCTAATTAACAGTCTTCATAACACACATTTCTGTTTCAATATTTTGTGAAATAAAATACTTAGCTTACATTTATTCTATAGAAAATCATAACTAATTTTATATAGAACTGTTTCGCGACTAGAATTTTAAGAGCATCTTCGATAGGTAGTCAATAAACATTGATACTGCGAATATTTATCGACACCAGTCACGTTTTCTATCTGACTGGCCATGTTCGTGTTTGCCACCTCAGTAACATGAAAAAATAATGTCATTTGTAAGTTGTAAACAACATACTATTAACCCTTACACTCTATATATTAACCCCCGACGCAAAGAGAGGGGTGTTATACGTGTCTGTCTGTCTATGGACTCTATGGCATCATAGCTCCCAAACAGATACAGCGATTTCAATTTAGTTTTTTTTGTATTAAAGGTGACTTATGTGCGAGTGTTCTTAGACTTGTTTGATGAAAATTGGTAGAGCCGTTTAAAAGTTATGGGGGTTAAAGTGGGAATGGAGAGTGTCGGAGGTTTTTGAATTTTTTAGTTTATGTTACCTTACTACTATATTAGTGTAAATACTCGTAGGTACCTACTTAGTTTTGGACGGTTGGTAAATCTAGTGCTAAACGGATCGGTATGAAATTTGGCACATAGATAGTTCTTTTGAATGGCTGTACGTAAATAGATTACTTTTCATCCCAAAAATTAATTCCTGGGGTGCAAGAAAGGGATGTTTTTATCTGCGAGTGTGGATTCGGCCTAGTAGATAGTAGATATAATATACCTATGCAAATGGCAAAAGAGATAAGAATAGCTGTTTTGACTTTTTCGTGCGGAAATCCCCTCGGATACCCCCTGCCGGAGCCGGAAGGGGAGGTTATGTCGGACTCGAACCGACTAAAACCGCACGCCGACTGTGGGTCGCGGTGCAAGGCCGGAGGTGAGGTTGTCATCGACATATCCCTCGCATACCGCCTGACCCAGGACCATCCCTTACGGTCTAACCCTCCTCGGGAATAGCTGTCTTGAGTTGCATTCACCAACTATCTTTCCTTGTAATAGAATGCTGGTTTGTTACCTTGAATAGGTATTTTTATGAGTACCTACAATACTGTCACGGGCATATATTGTGTCCATATCTAGCTAGTGTCACCATACTTACATCATCTTCCGGAACCTTGACCCAAATAAATTTTCATTGAAGATTATGTAAATATATTCCACCAACGCGTTTAGAGTTAAATCAATCCATATTAACCTGCCTCTGCCTACAATGCAAACATTTCCTCCTTATAAGTACACAAATAACACGATCCGGTTTGTTGACTGTTGACTGTTTACTATTACATAGTTGTGAATGTTAGTTACATAAGTAGTTTTATTTACATAAGCAAATACTGCAGAGATATGTGTTAAATAGAACACACAATAGCGGTATTAGGTTGGGAATATCGTGCATCCTGGGAAGCAACAACACATCTTTCTTGTTTGCTAGTATTACTGGTTAACACCTTACAGAGTTACACCTTAGAGAGTTTCAAAATTTACGTAATATTGTTTTTTAACCCCCGATGTAAAAACGACGGGGTATTATGATGTTCTGTGTGCGGGTCTGTCTGTGGCATCATAGCTCCTGAACGGATGTTTTTTTTTATGTTTTCTGGTAACTACAGTAGGTATATTGTAGAAATACTAAAGAAGTTGACAAGTTTTTCGTCATTTTACACCAATCTGCTGGCCGACAAACTCACGGTCCTCCTGATGGGAAGCGAGGGAAAGAAGCGACTTTTACTAAACCAGGAGAGTAGCACTCACACTGCAGACGCTGTAAAAATCTTCGATAAATCGCATTATATTATTTGGTATATGTTTGCGATGGTGACCCTCTTTCTGAGACTTTTGTCTTTAGCTTACCATCGGGCGAGGTGAAGTCAAATTGACGTGTCCTTTATATAAAAAATATCATATTCTAGTGTTAACCTATAAACCACAGACTATAACCCCACAAATTAACGTGTAAAGAAGCTTTAAATAGGTCTCGAAATCTCTTCGTAGTTTCTTGGCATGATAAAAAAATATTTCTACAGTTGTTATTAATATGAATCTCACAAACTATTTTTACCCACGACGCGAATGGAACGGAGATTTGAACGCGTTTGGGGTGAGAGGATATTTGTTTGTGCAAATCAATGTTGCCATTTTTTTATGACTACATCCAAACATAACACCTAGTTTGAATATAATATCTTAACTAGTTAACAACTAAACACTAGGTATTAGTGAAACTAAAACTGAGTTGCGCATAAAAGTTGTTTGAACCGCAGCGGATAACTTTAACAACATGATTGTAAAGCACTCCGAAGTTGTAATGAAACTCTTGATACTTCCAGTTATTTCTTTGCAGTAGTATGATAAAATGCAGCCTTGTTTTCGTGGCTATACGATGGCAAACTTGTACCAAAGTGTAGTCTTGTTTTACTAATTCTATTTCAGTAGTAGTACCTACCTATTTTTGGAGCAACTGTTCATTTAATATTGTTCGTACAAAATTTTGTTTACACAAAAAAGTTTAATCATATGGTGGATATAATGTTCATATGCAACAATATCTCTGAAATGACGGGACTATCACTGGACTCTGACTGGACTGGACTGGACTGGACTGGACTGACTAGACGGGACCAATTCTAAGTCCACGCAGACTACGCCATGGACACAACTAGCACCTATAAAAATAAAATAGCAAAGTTCGAAATACATCGGGAAAAAGAAGCGCTCAAGTGGGACTTGAACCCACGACCTATTCCTTACAAGGGGAATGCTCTTCCAACTAAGCTATTGAGCCACACCTGAATCAATTAAAATTTCCCTTCTCTTTATATCCTCTTTAAGTGCGACGGTGGAGCCATCTACCAACTTTCTCACGAACTGTTGGAACCCATAGAAAATGAAAAAAAAATATCAAAGGTTGTTTCATTATTATAAATATTAGCCTTACATTTTAAACCTTCGGATACAATTATAAAACAAAGAAAACTATCGCGGCAATAGAGGTAGGTTCTTACGAAGGATTAGTTGTATAATGTAATGTCCTTGGCACATCTAATTATAACTTACTCTTGCATGTTCTGGGTCACTGAGGCGTGAGTGTATAACGGTGGATTTATTCTTGCAATATTTACTGTGCATAAATATGAAATACTAGCCTTTGCCCGCGGCTCCGGCCGCGTGGATGTCGGTTATCGAGACCAAACATAGCCTATGTCCTTCCTCAAGGTCCAACCTATCCCTATACCAAATTTCATCAAAATCGGCTCAGTGGCTTAGGCGTGAAAGCGTAACATACAGACAGACAAACAGAGTTACTTTCGCATTTATAATATTAGTATGGATAAACAGACAACAGAAACAGATCTACCTGCAAAACACATGAATAATATCGAAATTTACTTACATGTATGTTATTGCATATCGAAGGTTTTGGCAAAATCCGCGAGAGAAAAAGATATATTTAATGAACACCAAAAATAGAAATGATTGGTGTTTCAATAAAGAGTATTGGTAGTTTATAATAGTTCGGGACCTCAAGCGATATATTATAGAAAACTTACTTTTGCCGACGTTGCGGGTCAAGTCGTGACCACGGGTAACGCACCCGAAACGTCGGCAAAAGTAAGTTTTCGCGTGACGTCCCGAACTATTATAAAGTATGAGTATACGCCGCGATAGTTTAAAAATAACAAGAGTATTGATCGAATACAGAGGGAAAAAGAATCTTCTCGGGCGGGACTCGAACCCGCAGTCTTTCCCTTACAGGGGGAATGCCTGACCAATTCGGCTACCGAGACACGCCCGATGTCATTCAAATTTCCCATCTTATACGTCTTTAAGGCGACGTCGATTTGTATAGCTAGCATACTCAATGCTGTAATCTTATATGTTATTTTATCTTTTTTCGTTTTAATATCATCAAATATGACGGGCATGACTCTTCTGGATCAGTCTACATCCATGACATTATTCTTATCCGCTTAGTCAATTTACACTTACTAGTGGTCGCCCGGTGGTCGAAATTCGACCATAAATAATTAAAAATTAAAAGTTTTAACATTATTAACGTCTATATACATATTGAGATTTTTTTTCAAAAAGAGCGGTATTTCAGTATATAAGACTATAGACAAATAATAACTATATCATGTCTGAAGTTGACTACATACTAATAAAGGTTTGGAAAATATCGTATTCTCCGTCCACGCAATTTTCGTAAAAACTGACACAAAGTGTTAACTTCACCCTGCTTCGCCTATTAATCAATAATGGTATTAATTTATAACTCCCTCCAATTTTTTTTGTATCTCTTTTTTTATTCGTCAGCTGTGAATATTTCAAATAGGTATAGGACTGTGCGTATTTTTTTTTTTTTTTTTTTATATAGGACACGTCAATTTGACTTCACCTCGCCTGATGTTAAGCTAAAGGCAAAGTCTCGGAAAGAGGGTCACCATCGTAAACATTTACCATGTTAACAGTGGTGGCACTCAGTGTCGTCCTGTGAAGGAAAGGGGAGGGTGGGACTAATTGGAAGAGCTCGTCAGAACATTCACCATGGTAGAGACGGTAGAAAACTGCCAAAGACGCAACATCTCTACGCATCTGCAAAGGCTCGAGGGTGTTCGTGACCTCAGGATCCCCAATAATGCGGACCGCACGTCACTGCAACCTGTCGAGAGCATCTAATAAGTACTTTGCGGAGCCGTCCCAGAGATGTGAGCAGTATTCCACGCAGGAACGAATTTGGGTCTTGTATAGAAGACACCGCTGCTCCGGCGTGAAAAAACGTCTCACTCTGTTCAGGACTCCGAGTTTACGCGAGGCTGATTTGATGATACTCTCGATATAGTTTTTGTTATTCAGTTTGCAGCGAACATCCATACCGAGGATAGTGAGGTGATCCTGCAGTGGCAGTGGTGTGCTCTGAAGAGTGGGAAGGGGAAGGAAAGGAGATACCTTAGCTGTAAACGCACATGCCTGGGTCTTCTTGGCATTGAACTCGACCAGGTTCCTAGCGCCCCATTGAGAAATGTGGTCCAGGATCCGGTCCAGCTCTGTGACAAGAAGCTGCCTTTTTTCCGCGATATTAGACTGCTTGGCCGCAGGATGTGCGTGATAACTCCCATGTAAGGTGATGTCGTCTGCATAGCAGTGAATGTTTCCGTCACAGAGCATGTCATTGATATGCAGAAGAAAGAGAGTGGGAGATAAAACGGAACCCTGCGGCACGCCAGCATTTACCTGCAAGAACTCCGAAGCTCGTCCATCACAAAGGACGCGAATACGGCGCCCCTGCAGGAAGCTTGCAACCCAGTTACACAGTCTAGGAGGCAGGCCGAAGGCTGGTAGCTTGGAAAGAAGCGATTTGTGCCATACCCTATCGAAAGCTTTGGCGATGTCAAGACTAATTGCCAGTGACTCACCGTGCTTCTCCATAGCCTCACCCCAAAGGTGGGTCATGTACGCCAGAAGATCACCCGTTGACCGTTTCGGTCTGAAACCGTATTGCCGGTCACTAAGCAAGGAGTGATCCTCTAGGTGGCGCATGAGCTGTGTGTTAATTATGTGCTCGAACACCTTACACATTACTGAGGTGACGGCTATGGGTCGATAGTTGGCTGGGTCCGAGCGATCCCCCTTCTTGGGGATCGGCTGGACATTCGCCTCCTTCCAAGCCGAAGGCACTGTACCCGAACTGTAGGACAGTCGGTACAGCCGCGTTAGCATAGGAGATAACTCCGCTGCACATTTTTTAAGTACAACCGCTGGAATACCATCAGGACCACTGGCTTTCCGGACATCGAGTGATTGCAGTACTGCACGGACATCGCGTTGCCTGATACGTATATCAGGCATTTACCAAAGCTTTAAAAAAAAGTATGAACACTTGAGTAAAAGTTGACCACAGACTAACAATAATTAAAGTTTTGGGGAATTGCATACTTCTCCGTTCGCGCAATTTTCGTAAAAAGAGATGCAAAGTTACCTATTTATTTATCAATATAGATTAAGTTAAAACCTCCTTACTATTTTTTATATTATTTTTTTTATGTCGTCAGCTGTCAACATTTCAAATAAGTACGGGTTTTTTTTGGCCGGAAAGCGTAGAGGACGCATCGCGGTATTATTTTATTTTCCGAAATTGGTGTGAATTCAAGTTTTTATGTATAAAAATGATGAATTTTTAGCCTGAATGCCTTGGACAACGCACGTGTAGAAAAGTGGCATATTACAGTGAATAGTGATTATAAGCGTTCAATCCAAATCCTGGGGAGATTTGGATTGCTTTTAGTAAAGTCCCCACAACGTTACTAAGGCATGAATTATCTATTTATCATTCACCATCATCATCATCATCATCATCATTATCATCATCATCATCAACATCACTATCACCATCTCACCATCATTAATATCATCCACTGTTATTTCAATGAAGAAAATATTTGTAACTGATGATAAGGCAGCGTGGTCATAGTACCTTAGCCTGTTCCGAGAGGAACTAAAGAAACAAAAAAATCAAATAGATGGAACTGTTGTGATGATTTACCTATGCCTAAAAAAAAATAACTGTAGTATGTACACGTAAGTGACATGCGTATGTGTGTGTGAAAATTGGCTATAGTGTGCGTAACGTTTATTTTAATAAAAATAAGGTATTTTAATGCATTATTATAAAAAAATATTAATCTTATGCACTTCTCTTCGGTATGAACTATCAATATGCCAAATCTCACCCTCCTACGTACCCGCAATTTTCGTAAAAAGGGATCCAAAAATTTTCGTTCACGTATTAATATATAGGTAGATAAAAAAAGTTAGTATCTTACTTTACTACTATTGTAAATGCGAAAGTTTAGGTGTTCGTTACTCAATCACGCTAGAACGGCTGAACGGATCAGAATGAAATTTTAGATCATTAATAAAATAGATATTCGTTCACACGTTCCATTGTTATAAGGTGCCGTATCTAGTATAAGCCAAATGTCAAGAGCCATGCTGAAAAAAAAAATAGATTTCATCTTACTATTATTATAAATGCAAAAGTTTAGAAGGATAGATATATGAATGAATGTTTGTTAGTCACTACTTTAGAAAACATACATTGTGGCACCAAGAAGAGGTATTCCCCGAAGCGCCACAGTTTTGAGGCGCACCAAATGAGGCGCACCATTTTTATTCTTCGGAGCGCACCATTTAGTAGCGCTCCCGAGAACAATTAAAAATATTAACTTTTTATTCTTCGAAGCGCACCAATGATTATTAACTTTCGAATAGAGATAGGTGCCATGTTGTTTTTTTTATCCTACTTATATTATAAACGTGAAATTTTGTAAGTATGGATGGATGGATAAATGTTCTTTACTCTCCACGTCTCTGTGATTTTAATATAATTTGATATGGAGTTAGCTGATACCCTGGATTAACACATAGGCTATGTTTGGTCGCGGTAACCGACATCCACAGACAACCGGAGCCGCGAGCAAAAGACAATATGTAATAATACCCAGTGACACTCGCGCAATACGATATTCATCAAAATCGGTTCAGTTATAGTATAGTTTTTTATACCGCTTAGGTGGACAATAAACACACGGCCCACCTGATGGAAAGTGGTTCCTCTAGCTTATGGATGTGTGCAATACCAGACGCGTCATAGTCGCGCTGCAGACGGTAAGATCTTTCTAATGCCCTTCTTAAAGAGCCCCATATTGAAATCGCTTGGAAACACCACGGCAGGGAGTTCATTTACCAGACTCAGACATACGTACACTTCTGGAAGCATACGAGAGGTACTTGCTGTGTCAAAACTTGGAGTAACAGTGCATGTGGGTAGGGGACGCCTCCGCAGCCATGTGTGACGCGCTACACGATCATTTACTGACGTTCCCACATGCACTTCTCCATTGTTTACAAACTCATTCATTAATATCCTTACACGTGTAACATCTAGGTAAAAAGCTACCGGTACGTACCTATCAGTTTATTTTTATTTTATTTCTGACATCTGATAGGAGTAGAGATACTGGATGTTAACTTTATCCAGTTTAGAAATGTGCTGTCTAATGAGCAACCTGGATAGCTGTCCTCTACAATTTAATAATCGCCATCCGAGCCCTAATTACGGATCAATTTAAAGGTTGAAGCACTTGGAAAGCTCGGGATTTATTCTCCTATTTCTCACTTCCATTGTTTGGTTACGTTGGGGTGGCCCAAGAAAAAACCTGGGATAGAGTTTCATTCTTCAATCAGCACGTGTACCCGCTCTCAGGTGATGTTAGCTGGCCCCTGAAGGTCTTGGTGGGATTGATACACCCAACAATACTATGGCTACGTCGCAAAAGAGCTATTATATTATAATATAATAATAGCTATTTAAAAAAAAAAATATGTAAATATACCCGTGACCGTTTTGATTTCTGATCCCATTACAACAACCTATGAAATTCTATTCCAGGGTTAAAAGTAACCTCACATAGTATGCCAAATACGATTGAGTATGATGTTACATGTACGATGATACAGTATATGATTGAGTAACAAACATCTACATTTGTTCCAAAACCTTCACTTATACTATTAGTAAGATGTGTAAAACTGAAATATTTATGTGTATAATAAAGAATATGAATAAATATATCTACTTATCTAGAACCTTACTGTCAAACATGATGCATTAATCAATAAATATAAACGTAAAAAGGTTCACCGATTACCATATGAAATGAGATGCTCAAACTAGTATTTAGAATTCTAATTAACGTAAACAGTTGTAGCTATAATAAAATAGCAAAACACGACAGAACGAGCTTATCAGTTGTGTCGGACACTGTGGCGAAGGCGGAGATCACGCGTGGCGGCGCGGACCGGTCCGAGGTCGACGACCCCACTAGAGCTTACGCGCTTCTCCACTAGGCAGTAGGCCGCTGTGTGCAACTAGGTTTTTCAGATGATAACCTTATTTAGCGTCACCTTGTCGCCTTTCAAACGGCTTGAGGAACGTAAAAAGTTGCGTATGCCATTCTAAACAGCCGGGCTCTGGTTTCTATATATTAAACTAGCTTTTGCCCGCCGCTCCGCCCGCGTGGATGTCGGTTATCGCGACCAACATACAGACAGACAGACAGACATAGTTACTTTCGCATTTATAACATTAGTATGGAGTATGGATTCCTTGCACATGCAGAATGTTTTTGCGTAGATATCTCCTTATCTAGTTATAATCTAGTTTATAAACTAAGGGTTCTGAACGCCATTTTTTAGGTTTACTGTATACATCTACTCCCATTGAGAGAACGTACTAGAAAGCTGCACGTAACCTTATCCCTCCGACTTCATTCGTTTCAGGATCCATCCACAGAGATAACAATTAATAATTTATGATAGTATTAAAAAAAACTGGATAAGTATGAGATCGATTCCCGTCATGAGGGTTATTGCGATAATTGGCAGTGACAATGGACTGACCTCGGACCTTTGGTAGATATTACCGAGATTTTAATAGCCGCAAACGAGTCCGAGAGTAGTGACCGCAGACAAACAGACAGACAGACAACGAAGGCATTCGATAAGGGTCCCATTTTTTCAGTTTGAATTACGAAATCCCAATGAAAAGAATTCATAAAGCTAATGCGCTAATTTAGTTTATATTCACATGTTGAGGCTTTTTTGCATTATTGAATATCAAAAAATCAAATCCAATACAAACTTTCACATTTTGATATTACATTATTAAAATATAAAGACTTACTTATCAAATAAAATTAGTTACTAGTTATTGATTTTGTCATTTTTCTATTCGATTAATTAATTATCGAAGAATTTATTACTAGATATTAGACTGGGATATTAAATAAAGTACTCGGATATTACGTGATATTAGCCAATATAGATAAAAAATAACAAGTAGCAATATCGGTAACCTGTATCGTGAATATACATAACATAACGAGATTGTAATGATAGTGCGTTGATGTCTTTTGATCGTGCGTTCTTACGTAATTAACGGTAACAAAGAAATTGTTAATATACACAGAATTTTGTAATAGATACTCACAATCAAATTATACAAGGAATTAGTAATTATAAAAAGAAAGATTCGTTTTGTTTTTTTTTTTTATATAGGACACGTCAATTTGACTTCACCTCGCCTGATGTTAAGCTTAAGGCTACCACTGTTAACACGTACCATGTTAACAGTGGTGGTACTCAACTTGAAGACCTCATCAGATGCCTTTTCACGCCCCGCTTAAAGGACCCGGGACTGTAGGAAGATGGAAACACGTGTTACAGATTAATACTGGTTAACTTAGTTACGTAATGATTACATTAAGTCATTAATCAAATATTAAGTAGTATTCATTTGTATTACACTATTATAACGTGCTTAAGTTAACAAAACGCGGCTTAATTTGATGTGATCGCAATTTATTTTCACTGGTGAATTCGATCCGACTCGGATTATCATCGTAAATGTTAATTTCTGCTTATTTGTCTTTCAAATAAAAATGACGAAGACGAAATAAGAAGAAGGCAAAGAACCATAAAGAAAGTTTCAGATGACATCAGAAATTTTCAAAATAGGTGCGCGATTAAAATAAAGGTACATTTTAGTGAAATTATCACGAGTTATTTCGTGTCATTGTTGTATCTACACTAAATCTCAAAGTACTTACCAATTGGTTACTTAGCAAACGAAAATGTTTTTAATACATGCGGAATATTACAGGATGATTTTATAGCCGTTTCGGATAAAAAAAATTTCGGCACAGTTTCGACATCAAAATTTCTGGAACTATTAATTTGACGAAAGAAAATTTTTTTTTGTAATTAATACATTATACATTTTTCCTTTCACCTGAACATAATTCCCATACATTATCAATATTTTTTTCTTTCTTTTTATCCCATGCGACTATAAAATCACCCAGTATAATATTTGCGGAAACTTACATTTCCCTTGTCACCGGCTTTGTACAATAAATTCAAACTAAATGTGGAAGTACTTATATTTACATGAAATGTTAATTTAAATGACAGTTATTATAATTTAAAGATGAATGTATTGCGGTGCATACAAAAGCGGGCCAGGTGAGCCTCCGCAGTGAGTGCGCTCGCCAATGCGGAGCCATATATCAGCTACCACCTGTTTTATCTCGGCATGATTTTCCTGCGACCGCCAAGTGCCTACCTCCGACTAACCGCCACCCGTATCAGGCCGTCCGCTGCGTTCAGCGGACACCCGGGTCAAGCAATGGCTGCGAGCACCCGTGATGAGCTACGTCATGGCCTAACAATATGCTTATTTCTTGCTGAAAAATAAAATATGGCATAGATACTACTTTCAGTTTTTTCTAAATTTGATAAAGTTAGTATTTAAATAACAATTAAAAATTCTCGAGCATTATTTACTTGGTGTAAAACAACTCTAACGCAGCGTTCCTCTATGAATTTGCAGGCCACACAGATGCCCGCTCAACGCAGCAGACGGCTTTATCTCTGTCGCTTGTACCACCCACACCTCGCCCTACACTTCGATCTAACTATCCGTGTGCATGCTTAACTTATGATTCCCTGCATTCAGGTAATTACTATTTATTTTATGCATAAATTAAGTTGGAAGGTTTATTCGTCGTTATTTTACTATCATCGGTAGATGCACCTACTTCCCATGGGAATTAAGCCTTTCAATCTGTTTATTATACATTCGTATACTTTAACTATGCCACGCCCTATCACCTGGCGTACCTAGTTCTAACCGGACCACTGTCCACTGCGTCTCGTCGTATCGCTCTCCGGCGTTTTTTTTAGAGTTTATTGCTCGGCTCTTCAATAATTTTGCGTAATATTAAATAGGTATAACCTTCTAAAAACTGGGCTACCAAATGCAAAAAAATATTTCTTCAATTCTCGGTGATAGTTCCAGAGATTTAATTAGTGTGCTTTTAACAAACTCATCATCCTTCTGGCGATTTAAAACCAGTAAAAGGAGAAGAAGAGAGCGGACCTGGAACTGGAAAGTGCAAACTTTGGATGAGATTGGGATTGTTTTTTTTTATCATGCTTTTTTTCGTAAATTTACAGCTTAGTTAATACTCTACTAGTACTTATTAGCTTTTGTCATTTATTTCTTACCATCGGTGTTATGCGTAGGTAACTCGTTCAGCTAAAATCCGGCGAGGCATCGTGAGCCAGAGGGAAGGGAGACGACACCAAATTGCCGACATAATGTCAACGATAAAGCACTCTGCCGAGGAACCAATCTCTTTTACGGTTTAATCAGAACTCACCCTACCTAATGTTGCACGTTCCGCGCCAATTTTACGCAGTTCTTGCATGGAGCGTAATGTCACAGGTGGTTTTACTTATATCAGTTACAACCCGTGGTTACAACGATGTTAAATGCAATTAAATAAGAAAAAAAAAACTTTGAAACCAACCCTCCTTAAAATAAATATAGTTTAGTTAGGGTGACTACATTTATGCATTTTTGCAGCAAGCAAGCAAGGGGCTCACCAAAGCAATATTTGCTGCTTTGGTGTGTGGCCACCCCTTTTGTTGTGTTAAACAGGTCATAACACAACAATAACTGAACGCCGCGACTTATCTTTTTGAAGTTGTTTAAATAAATTAGAACTATGAATGCGACATACACTTGAAATACAGAAATTACGCCAATTTTCTGAACGCAAAAAGTGATGGCGCGGTAGTGTAATTTCTAATTGGCGCTCTTGATTGAAAATTAGGTGTATAATTAATTTCTCTTTAAACGTCAACACACTCAATGAGCGTGAAGTTTTTAATTTGTAGCTTTGGTTGAGTACTTGCGCTGTCAATCTTGCTTTATCTATTCGTTTGTCAATAGTGGTGTGCCCCGATGTCACCGAGAAATTCATGGAAGCGAGATCATTATTTTTATTGATTAGGACGTAGAAAGCTGAACATTGTTAGGCTCCATTTTTAGATTCAGATGTAGGTGGCACGTTATTGGAATCGTTTTATGATTTAAAATTATCATTGTCCATACTGCTAAGAAGTGGAACGTTTTCCCTGATTCTATTTCTACAAGGCCTGGAAGTTGCTGCTAGGCAACCGTGTTATTCAATAGTAACAAGTAAATTCTTTCCTTTACATGATGGTTCGAAAATTAAAAAAAAATATTTTTACGGCTTACGAGAATACAAACCTACGAAAACTTTATATTTCTAGCTGAGAGCTAATTTATTTTGATTAATTTACATAAAATAGTTTTAAATTAGTAGACTATTATTCTGTTTTTTATTGATATCAGATTTACAGTTTTTATATGTATATTTATAAATATTTTAAGTTCGTATAGGCCAATTTATTTGATAAAATAACTGTATTCAGGAACGAGTTTTTGCTAGTCAATATCCTATACAACAGGCATATTTAAATGACATAAAAGCTGTGCCTTTACGGTATCTGACATCGACATAAAATATTTGAAAAATGAATAAAAAATTAACTTTTTTAGAGGGAACTGTATAATATTGAATTAAACCTTACTAAAAGCCAACACTGACGCTTGATGAAAATGATTACTCAAAAGCGTGGATAATGCACTAATTGCCTAAGTCTGCTTTTGTTAAATTCAAGCTGTTTGGGTTCCCAGTAAAAAAAATAAAACCTTACAACCCAATTTCATTAGGATAATTGTTCCTCAGATGAAGTCCACGTGCATGAAGTTGCGGGCACAGCTAGTATGATATAAAATTGAAGTGAAGTACCTACAGTACAAACAGAGCGCAGTCAGTGGTTGGTAAATAGTCGGTATCTATACCTACGGTTGTACACTGTTTAACTTAATAATACGAATACGAATGCAGTCAGGAAAAGCCGTCTGGTAATCCTTGGCACCGCGCCACGTGGATCGGAAGTGTTAGGGATTTTCTTATCTCTATTCGTTACATAAACCTCTCTATTTAGTTATTTAAACATTTCTCTATTTTCTATTTATATTGCTAGGTCTCATAGGCTCATGGGTAAGTGCTAATTGCTTAGATTAACATAGCCTCTTAAAGATAAAGGTAACCATTCATTGAGACCCCTCAGTTCCTCGGAGATTATAATTGTCTTAGTTTTTCTTCAGCATTGTTCACATACATAATAATGGAAGTCTAATAGAGCAATGGTTCCAAAGATGTTACAACATTACTAACTGTACATGTACTGTACTTTAATGAGTGGGTCCAAGGTTCGTGTTGTAAGCGTAGCATGCAACTACCATAATCGCCACGATACGAAAAATGTACAAGCTTTCTAACCTCGTTCCCTTTCAATAGGTACCTCTACATACGTAATGATGGTCAGTTAGCCAGTTTGTCATTTAAAACGTCTTTCAAGCAAGCAGTTCACTATTTTGCTTTCTCTACTTACGTAAAATAAACCTTAAATTTTGTCTACCTAAAATCTAAAATTTAAGTATATTGAGCAAGCAGGCACGCCGTGATAAGGCATACTTATAGTCAAAGAATAATCTGAAATAGGTCCACTAGCTCTTGAGTTTAATCGTTATACATCCTACATAAGTATAAAGCTGTTCTCTTTGTATTTTTAGTTATTTTTAGTTTAGAAAGAGGTAGATCTGGTACTACTTAGTGCTTAAAATGGCCCACAAAACTAGGCTAGTTCACCCACCTCTACGCAAGCACGCAACACGAAACACGATATATTTTTTACATCCCGATAGTGTTGAGTTAAAGTTATGGGTGAATTTCTCAAACGTAAAATTTTCGCGGCGTGACTGAAAATCATACCTTAAAGTTAACATATAGTAATGATTATTTTTTGTAAGAAAGATATCGTTTTTATTATTTTTATTTTTTATTATTGAAACTATTTTTGTGAGTGTGTAAAAAATGTCTTTTCATCTAAATTCTAAGCTTGGTGGCACGTCCACAACCTGTTTTCTTGGGAATGATCACAGTTTAATCAAAACTTCATTGGTTTACTGAGTATACTTAATAATAATTCGATTCGGCATTATTTTAGCTATCTTCGATACTGTAATTCGTAGTATTTAGTACTATACTTTATCTTAAAAATAATTTATAAGATGCGTCCGCAGCAAATGTAAAATTTTGGTGGGATTTATAAAAACATCGAAGGAGTCGTATTGAAAGTACCTATAAGGACGACACTATCATCATTGGAAACGTTCAGTTGGGTGTTAATGAGCACTAGTGCCAGTTGTCCCCAGTCCCGTTTCGTTTTTCTGCCAAACACGTAAGTATGTCGTTTCATAAGCCTCGGACAAAAATATTGTAATTTTTGTGTTGATTATTTAAAACGGTTTATTCTCTTTGTATGTTTTAATATTTAAGTATAGTGTACAGGTTCAGTATGTGTATTAAATTTTGGTAATGTAACCACTATATTCTATATAGTATTTTTATAAATAATTTTTTTAGACGTGAAACTAATTTTGGTGAATTTGGTGGGGTTTTACTAATCATCAAAATTGTATATTTACACCAAAATTTGTTTTCATAGTTATTTGATTAAGCTCCTACGTAGTCCGACGGGCTACAAGGTCAGGTGGCCTATACGTGGTATACCCTGGGCAATGGAGAAAGCACCGCCTCTCTCCCTAGGTGGGAAAGAGGTTGTTGGCTGTTGAGGGTTGTTCGGAAGCTTTCCTAATTTTCTCTCAGATTAACCATTAGCATATGAACTACCCATACAAAAGACAGGCGAGTAGTTGGGTGAAGTCAGCTGATGCCGCAGTAGGGACAGGCTGGTGTGGTGGAGCATCGTGCGCTCTTTCCGTCACCTGCTTCTACTGGCGTGAAAGGCGGCCTCTCTCTTTACTATCAAGCCTACGCCGTTAAAACCTGCCCACCCTTCTTCCCTCCTCTCCACTGTCAACATCATTTAGCTTTTCTTCCTCTGCTTTCTCACTTACATGAAAGCTACCGTGGATGCAAGAGTGCCTCATGCAATCTTTTGCACGTGACTCCACGCAACAAAGCGACGACGTCGAAGATGTAGGTGACACGCAACTCCTGCTTATGTTGCTCCAGCAGCTAGCACTTTGCTATCGTGTAAAAGGTACTCAATCTTCTCCACAGAAGGCTTCTGACCTCTACCGTCCTCAAGCTCCTACATTCACATCCTCACATGTTGCACCAATCTATCGGCATCCACCACCGATATTAACAGCATACATGGGCAGTTATGGAGTGATTGTCTGATGCTATCCGACCAAAATACCACGCTGATTGGGAATGGACTAAGAACAGATCCTAGATGTACCCCGACAGTGATAAGTAAGATTCTTATATTGCCAACAGCGGTTCGAACAACGGAATCAGAATCGTGGTACATGTCTCGGATGGTGTAAACCTCTGGAACCCTTTTGAACCGCAATGTCCATCAGCTCACCGCGTGAGAAACTTAGTTGAAGGACTCTTGTAAGTTCAGAAATAGACATCACACTACCAACTTGTCTTGCCACTACCAAGTGTCCATGGCATATCTTCCGTCCACCCTTAGGCATACCGAGTACCACCTCTCCCACTTTGAGAATAACTGCCTAAATCTTTTCCCAGCAATCTTGAATAAGTTCGTCGATAATATTGGCGCCATTAGAGTAAAATATAATTCTTGCTCCTAAACAATCAAATGTTTTGCTTTTATACTGATACTACTAACAACTAAAGTGGTTTTGCCATATAAAAATGAAGTTGGTGATAAAAGGGTGAAAATTAAGGGTTATATGTACCTATTAAGTGCCAAATTCTAAAAAAAAACTAAGAAATAGTATACGTAATAATAAATAAAACATAAAAAAAAGTTGATATGCAATTTTGGTGTTAGACACCAATGTTGGTGTGTTGGCAATTCAGGTGTATAAAATAAACAAGTAATTCCCAGGGCTAATTAGACTATTCAAGAATAATAGGCATCTAAATATGTATTTCTAGCTAAATATTGAAAGAGATTACCTAATTACCTAGAAATAAAAAATATCACCAAAATTAGCTAAAAATTCAAAGATGTTGAAATTCACCCTTATACGTAATATCTATTTCATTTCAATAGAATATATTTGCCTAAAATCATACCTAAAATGTATGAACAAAAACTGCACAAACCTTAACTTGTCTAAAACCTCTTTCAATCTCTGTCGACTTGAATTTTCACGGTGTTTGTCTCCAGCAAAGTTTAATAGGCTTCTAAATCCCCTTATTTTTTACGAGGGTTATTTTTGCCTCCGATTTCTTCAAAAACCTGCATTATCAGTGTTATGAGAGTATTAGTGGCGTGATTTGAAGTAGGAAGAAACAACTTGAGCCCACCTCAACTTGTCAATAAAAGCGGCCAAGTCTAAAGCAGTAGCAATATTTTTCTTTGATTAAGCTTTTCGATGGCTATTAACCTATTTGCGTGACCTGAGTCTGTACACCCTGGGGTGCCACCGCCGCCGCCGCTCCGCGAGGTGCTTACTAAGCGGCGCGGCGACGGGTGTACAAAATATAACATTATATTTTTTAAGAAAAATAATATAAAAGAGTTTATACGAATGGTAATATTCAGAATGTCGCCATCTGAAAAATTAGCACGGTGCGATTAAATAAATTACAAGCACGTTATACTTAGAATTTTAATCGAATTAAGTAAATCTTTGGAAAAATATTCACTATAATAGTTACTTACTTGAAATTTTATATTGATGGGGGTAAACGATTCGCAATTATAATTAAGGTGCGATCCAAGAGTATCTAAGATTGTTTTGACTTATTTCTTCGGAACGATAGGTAGGCAGAGATCTATGAGATATCTCAAGAAATTATCTGGAATACTAAACATAACATATTATTATTTTGTCGTACCTATTCGAGATCAGATACAACATACTCTAGGATTTAGTAGGATATTACTACACAGAGTATATTTGAAAATTTGAAAGTATTTAATACTAATTACAAAATATTAGATTATGAAATAGGCAGGTAAGTTATAAAACTTGAGCGGGCGGATACTGTTTTTGTAATTAACGGCATCGCAGCAAAAAACGACGAGCGACTACAACAGAAAAATCTACACGCATTTATATAGGTACATATTTTTAAAGAAATTCCTTTTTTCATACCACTCAGGTGGCAGGCAAGTACACGGTCCACCTGATGGTAAGCGGTTACCGTGGCCTATGGGCGTTTTCAACTGCAGGGGCGTTTCACTCGTGCTGTATACCCTAAAGAAACCTTCTAATGCCATAAAGAACGTAAGCAGTTGTTTATCATTTTTCACTGCCAGTTGCTTTTTTAACAATTATTTTATTGATTTCAGGACACGATAGTTTACAGTTAAGCTTTGATTCCGATAGATAAAAGTGTTGTTAAGTTATTGATGAATATATGTAATAGCTATACATATAGCTATTACTAAAAAACTAAACTACTAAACTAAACTAAACTAAATATTATTTTTTTGTATTTTTTATATTTTTGTATATGTGGGCGGAGGCACATATAACAGTATATCAGTAAGGGTTAAATTAGACAGTGTTTATAACAGGTAGGTATGTCCGAATCCTACCTACAGGTATGTACGATGTGAATACGCGATTCGTACTAATATTGACACCGGATCATGACATTGATAGCGATATTTATTGACTATTAGCTTTTGCCCGCGGCTCCGCCCACGTAGATGTCAGTCTCATTTTCTTAATAAAGCACTACCCTTCCTAGACAGTCGAGTATCTCAATACAAGGCGTAAAAAATAAATACATATAAGTAACACATTATTAGCTTGTGTATTACTGCAAAAGTAATAAGTAGATACTTAAATTACAGCTCACATCTTACATGTCAACGCAAAAATTATAATAATGAGTACTTACTTGACTTGTTTATAGGGCCAGTTAATAATATGTTATTGTGCTGCACTTATCAGCAGTGAGGTTTATTTTTGCACTTAAATGAACGCACTGCTAATGCGTGAACGGCCGACCCTTTCTTATCGATTACTTACTACAAACTGTGGCGGCGAAAAAGTAGGTTTGCGTCTGTGCGCTATGTATTTACTTTCTTGCCGTGTTGATTTATCACATATTTCATTAGATATCATAATGCTTACTGTTGTTATGGGTAGAGAAAGAAAGACCCTATGTAATTGTAACTTTAGCTGAATTTAGTGAAAGATAATAACGACAAACAACGTTTTTTTTTGCAGTGAGACGTAGATATGATACCCACCGAGCCCAAGGGAGAAGTACCCTTAGTCAGAAGTAGCCAAAATGAGAAGAGAATGGGAAATAGTCCATTAGCCTTAGCCTAAAACCTAAGTACAATTGCGTTTTAGGATTTTAGGAATTCCTTGGAACAGATATATATTGGCTGCACAATTGTGAAATCTAGCAAAGGACACTAGTTAGAAAAATAGGTCATTGCATTTGGTAGGTTCCTGAACCTCAAGGAATCTATTCTCACTGTCGAAATATCTAAACAAAAAGATATCTATCTTAGAAATAAGACTTATATTTGAAAACCTAGCAAACACACAGCAGAAAAGCTGTAAAACGTAATAAACAATAAAAACGAATAACTGGGGAACTATAAAATACCTAAGCCTCGTTTCTCATAAATAGGTTTTGAAATGGTATCTAAAGTCGATTTGGAAGTTATTTGTGATATAGAGAAGAGTATACATTCTTGAAGATTAACGTGGCACTAAAGCATCCTGACCAATTCTGTTTATAGTGTGCCGATAACTCTTATATCTCCTTTTATCTGTCTAATGTTTATCCTAATTCAGGTTAAATTAGTGATAACAGACCTATTTTACGTAAGTAATTATCCCTTAGAGTCAATAAAGTAATTTTTGTAAGTGCAATTCGCATATAACCACAGAAATATTGTGACTTCGACCCCGCATCTTATTTTCTCTAGATTATTGAAACACAGTAGATAATATAACAAGGAGTAATAATAGTTTATCAGTAGTTACCCGGTGGGGTCGAGATGGGTTAATTAACCTGAACTTTAGCTCAGGACGTCGGCATAAGTTGGCATGAAATGAGCGGAAGGCGCGATATGAGAAAACTCTGCGAACAGCTAAACAATGATACCGCGCCGTCTAACTTATCGGTCCCATACTGTTATTGTAATAAAAAACTTTTACTCTATTCCGCGATATTATCCAGTTCGATGTGTACAGTGCTGTCCACAATGTTATATTAATAACTACGTTTTATAAACACCGTGAAAAATGCTGAAGCGGATGTTTGCATTAGGCTGGATTTTGTCATGAAAAATTCGTACAGTTTTTACCTCAGTAAGTAAAAAGCGTATCTAGAAATATAGATAGTAATTTCGATCGTGAAAGTACAGATATTATTTTTAATTGATATCGGCCTGAGTATCTACTGTCTGCTCTTAGTCAGTTAACAGATTGTGAATAACGTACCCAATAGTCTTCACTGCTCGTTCAATAAATAGCAAATGGGGTCCAGAAATTCGGAGTCCAAGTCAATCTCTCCTGTGATAGGTACCTGCTGATTAACCATACCTGCAACTAACGCAGGCTTTTCTCTCGCGTTTGTGAGGTTACACAGTAAATTGTTCCCATAAGAATCAAAAACATCTCATCAGGAGTACATCATCATCAAATCCAGAAGTTAGTCTCTTTATTGCTAAGGCAACTTTAAAATGAGATTATAAAACCTACATAATACAAAATTTATATGCATAAAATAAAAGTATTCTAGAGTAGGTAGGTATTATGCAAATTGCATATATGGTAATATGTTAATAAAGTTCCGTTATTCAGCAATTTAGGAAGAAAAATAAATTGCTGGTAGGCATATATGGTAATTTTATTAATCGGTCTTTACAGAATTAGCACCAAATAGTGTCGTTTTGTAAGTCCAATAAAACTTGAACATGCATGTAATCGCATACCATCGTCGCCCTTACGCATGTACGCATACGCACTTGAATTCCGTTTACATGTTATACAACTCCAAGCTCTGTCATGGTCACACTTGCGTGATTGTTATTGCATGTGTTACGACTTTACACCTGTATAATGTATTATAACTATATTTTTGTCGCGAACGCAATTTTGGTACAACGCGGAGATATTTTAAGTCTGAATTCCTACGATCCCGGGTGCTTTTCAAGGAAAAGGTCCGCCTTTTCTTTGAAAAAGCATCTGATGAGGCCCTCAAACTGAGCCATGATTCATTGTTGGCATCTATAAAAGGGCCTTCATTCTAAAGATTTCACCTTCAGCATGCCATTAGGTGTGATTATACAATCCTACTATAGTATAGGAGCTAGCAACGTTTTGAAAGTGAGAATTTTAGGTCAGCTGATTTTGTGATATGCTCTTGTTCTTGCTCTTTCGGTTAGAGTCGGGGCTATCTGGCTGGCGGGAGCGGTTGCGTTCATTACTGCGCATCCTACCTGTCCATGGCGATAATCCTGGATTTCAAAACATTTTAAGAGGCGTAATTTTATTTTTTTTGTTTTTAAATAAGACTACCTGACATACTTTTTTTTTATTGCCAGACATTTCTGACATTGCTAATTATGTGCCATACGCGATTCTTTTAATTTTTTTTATAAAAATTTAAAAGTATTTTATAATGTCTGTAATTTTAACATTATGTTATTTAAGATAAGAAAAGCTTAAAATTAATTTGCCAGACATTAATTCGATTGTTAAACCTTGAATTAAAATAAAAAAGGCATGAAAAGTATTGCAGTATGATGCTAGTAGTTTGAAAGAGACAGTTGCAGAATAAGTTGAGAATAAGACAGAGAACCATTGCAAATATACCATTGATATTATCTGACCTCCTCCTCGTAACCTGTAGCCTAGCCCTGAATTCCTCAGTAAGGTACTGAGAGGATTCAGTGCTAAGCAGAACCAAAGGGGACTCAAACTGACACCTTGGAAAAGGCCTCGCTCAATATTTATTGGTTCGCCGTTACTGCACACCCCTCGACATCCTGGATAGCTAAGAACTGTTCTCCATTGCCTCATACATGACGCCAAGAAGATGCACAGAGTTGTATCTACTTTATACAACTCTAGCACCCTCAGGAGCCATGTATGGGGCACAGAGTCGAACGCTTTCTTATAGTCTATCCAGCATGTCGATAGATTACGGCGAACTTGTTGACTAATGGCCATATCAATGAGGAGGAGCTCCTTAGAACCACGGGCCCCACTCCTACATCCATTCTGAGAGGCACTCATAACAGTGTTTGTAGAGATGTGCTTTGTTATTTTATCTCTCAGAATAGATGTAAGAAGTTTATAGACCGATGGTAAACACGTGATCGGTCTATAGTTACTGGGGTTCGAGGTACTTCCTGTCTTATGGAGCAGGTGGGTAACACCAGTGGTCATAAAAATTGGCAACGACCCTGACTCGATAGCAGCCTATTATTATTATTATTTTGTTTCTCCGTTCCGTGACTCTCGGGACTATGGAGTCCCGGTCCTTTGGTGACTTTGTGTGACCATCCCTAGCATATTAAACTCACTTATAAGGGCCTCTAGGTTTTGGCACCGGCCCGACGCACGCCTTCCAAAGGCCCGGGACTCCATAGTCCCGAGATCACGGAACAGAGAAACAAAATAATAATAATAATAATAGGCTGCTATCGAGTCAGGGACGTTGCCAATTTTTATGACTACTGGTGTTACCCACCTGCTCCATAAGACAGGAAGTAACTCGAACCCCAGTAACTATAGACCGATCACGTGTTTACCATCGGTCTATAAACTTCTTACATCTATTCTGAGAGATAAAATAACAAAGCACATCTCTACAAACACTGTTATGAGTGCCTCTCAGAATGGATGTAGGAGTTGGGCCCGTGGTACTAAGGAGCTCCTCCTCATTGATATGGCCATTAGTCAACAAGTTCGCCGTAATCTATCGACATGCTGGATAGACTATAAGAAAGCGTTCGACTCTGTGCCCCATACATGGCTCCTGAGGGTGCTAGAGTTGTATAAAGTAGATACAACTCTGTGCATCTTCTTGGCGTCATGTATGAGGCAATGGAGAACAGTTCTTAGCTATCCAGGATGTCGAGGGGTGTGCAGTAACGGCGAACCAATAAATATTGAGCGAGGCATTTTCCTAGGTGTCAGTTTGAGTCCCCGTTGGTTCTGCTTAGCACTGAATCCTCTCAGTACCTTACTGAGGAATTCAGGGCTAGGCTACAGGTTACGAGAAGGAGGTCAGATAATATCAATGGTATATTTGCAATGGTTCTCTGTCTTATTCTCAGCTTATTCTGCAACTGTCTCTTTCAAACTACTAGCATCATACTGCAATACTTTTCATCCCTTTTTTATTTTAATTCAAGGTTTAACAATCGAATTAATGTCTGGCAAATTAATTTTAAGCTTTTCTTATCTTAAATAACATAATGTTAAAATTACAGACATTATAAAATACTTTTAAATTTTTATAAAAAAAATTAAAAGAATCGCGTATGGCACATAATTAGCAATGTCAGAAACGTCTGGCAATAAAAAAAGTATGTCAGGTAGTCTTATTTAAAAACAAAAAAATTAAAATTACGCCTCTTAAAATGTTTTGAAAATCCAGGATTATCACCTGGACAGGTAGGATGCGCAGTAATGAACGCAACCGCTCCCGCCAGCCAGATAGCCCAGACTCTAACCGAAAGAGCAAGAACAAGAGCATATCACAAAATCAGCTGACCTGAAATTTTTTCTCGAAAACGTTGCTAGCTCCCGTACCTCACTACAGCTATAACAAAAAATATGAACGTTTGAATAGATGGAGGAATCTGGATGGAATTAGACACAGAATTATGATACTTTTCAACATGGGAATGAATTCCTGTGCTTCTCGGGAATGGGGCCATTAGTTTACGTGGGCGGTGCTGCGGGTAAAAACTATTAGTACCTACTTATAAATCGCCACCTACCTAAGAAAGCATACTATATAGACACACAGACGCTAACTTGCTTTGCTGCCACTGGATTTGATCAGTCCATTATTCCTTGACCTCGCATTATCGATCGTCTCGGACTCTCGGCCGACACTTTATCACGAGTCTGTGTATGACAGCCACAACTTGTTACAAACGTCTTCCGTTTGCCACAGCTGTGTCCTGAGTGCTACGTACGTGTTTATAAAGATAAAATAATAATTACGAAAATATTGCAGTACCTATTCTACGGTCTACCACATTGATTGGTGTGCAAATACATAGCTTACAAACTTGATTCAAGATAGTGATTATTCCCAATTACGTCCTAAGAACCATTGATTTGTACTATCTATAGTACAACTAACATAACTTTTCAATGCCCGTCTGGTAGAAGTCGCACTAAACTGCCGGAAAGTAAACTATCTCAAGCGTTCTCCGGTAGGTACAGAGTTGCATTTACTGTCATTGTACCGAAGACTCTTCCTAAAGAAACATCCATTCGGCAACAGATTTACTGCATAGCTTGAGGCATCTTACGATAGAGAAATTTTGGGTTCAAATCCTGGCCATAAAAATACTAACGTTAACCCATTCCTATCACTATCATTTTAGATAAACTGGAGGGTCTATGGGGAACACTAACTTCTCTAACTAGAATTACGTACCTCCTCTTTAGAGAATCCGAGAATCTCCTTCCTAATAAGTTTCGAGACAGAAACTAAGATCGGTCAAAACAACAAAACAAGTCTAGGTGGGGTTTCTCAGACGAAGCGGATTTCCTGTGCAAGTGTAGTATTGCGCCAAAGACTTACATGGCTCACCTATTATCACGCCCGGATATTATGTGCGCCGTTGGAGGAACTCATGTGCTAGAAATAGAAAAGCCATCAAAAATAATGAAAGCCGACGAAAGACTGACCGAGACGGATACTGAAGAAATAATTGCGGATATTGTGGAGTATATCTATAGGCCTTTGGATCCAGATCTGCAAGCTGTTAAACTTACTGATTGATAGTCGAGGTCGTGGCGCAGGCGTTCCTCTTAAGGTTTTGGGTTAGCGGCAGTCGCTCCCGAACCAATACGACCTTCAAACCTTCAAGAAAAGAGAGTACTCTCTAATGAAAGGAAGGCAACGCACTTGTGACTCCTGTGGTGTTGCGGGTGCCCATGAGCGGCGGTGATCGCTAACCGTCAGGCGATCCGCCTGCTCGTTCGCCTCCCTATTACATAAAAAAAGTAAAAACCCCAACAATTTATAAATGCGTCTACGTCCCATAGTAGGAAGTTTGTTCTATTTTGTTGAACTATATAATAATCTATTTAGGTAGGTAGTTTATATAACATCTGCTACACGTACTGTACATGTATGGTTGGTATTTTTAGCTACAAACTAACTACCAGGTACGTTACATTTACCGGAAATACGGTACTGGAGTGTATATAGAAAATAATTACGTTACGATGTGAACTCTCTCTCGGAAATCTCATTACGATACCGAAGTCAATTATTTTTGCAGAAACACGCCCGTTTTAAAAACTTATTTTTATATTATTCAGTTTGAATAAAAATATATTGACTGATTTAGCACGAGAAATTTGTTATTGTATCCCCTTTGGAGGAGAAATATCCAAAAAAATCTTCGTTCATGGATTCCATGAACTTTGTAGCCTCACAAGTGTTGACTCCAACATTGAACTCTACACATGCCTACTTTATTTTAGTGAATCAGTCGAACATTTTTGCTATAGGTCCGATTTTTGTTTTAGCATATCTGGAAGGAGAGGGAATCTGATGGACTTGCTTGGATATTATAAAGCGTTCTCTCGCACATTAGACTAACGGTTATAACACTGATAATATATCAAACGGACAAGTCGCATTTTTTTAAGAATAATTAGCAACCAATGTACAGTCGAGGTAAAAAATAGAGATAAGAACTCCCCAGCTGATCCAGATCCAGCCTCTTCGGTGGTTTTCTTACCCCGACCATACAATAAAGGGAAAGCTGAACCAACCCGGACCAAGTCGATCTTAGCTTGAGTCTCGCTCTTCTTCCCGAGATGTCAAGTCAAAAGCCGGGGCCGGTGGTGTACTTATTTTTGTTGCTAGCCGACTTAAAAGAAAACAGCGTAATAATGACAGTAAACCAACATTCACTTATTACTGTTACAATTTGAAACGGACTTTTTAAAAGTTATACTGACTTTATTTTAATTCCAAAATGAATGACCAAAATCTGAAATAATAGATGTATTCTATTACAATTTCAGAAATTCAAGGTCAATCTTAAAAAAATAATTGAATTGAATTATTTTCTCAAAAATTTCTTACAATTTTGGTTTTAGTTAACCTTCGATAATTTAATCGGAATATTTGAATAGTATAAATGTCAGACGCCATGTAATTAATTTATGAGACGACATATCGTTGCCGTGAGTTTATATTTATAGAAGTCACGATATGGGCTTTATAACTAAACACTAAACACCATTCGTTGGAAAACCCAAACGAGTACAAAGCGACACACCTCGAGCGCGAGCTAAAAAGCTTTTTGATAAAGAATAGGTCGATTAAAGAATGTTTGCCTCGGTATACTGAGTGGAAGCAGACCGGACACGCTAACACCTGGTGGGTGTCCCGGCTCTACGAAGAGACTAAACTACACATGTAGGTAATGCAACTACTTTACAGGGATATCTACTGCGGTTTGAAGCAAGCTTTACTACGTGAGGTGTTTATTTTATTATTTTTCGAGACTGGCAGCTAGTGTAAAAAAAACTGTTAATAAACTAGAACTAGCATGTTTCATGTCCGTCGGATTAAGATTTCCTGTGAACTTTTCTTAAAACATAATCTATTTTTGAGCCCAGTTGGTTAGAAAAAATATAATGTGAAACTTAAAAGTCACTGAAAAGCAAGATAGTGAAAGATGTATGTTTGGTAAACACAATCTGCTATCCATGCCTTCAGAGAATTTCGTAAACAGTCGCCGGATTACTTACGAACTATTTTTCGGCTACAAATACCTATAGGTATAAAAACCATAGCTTCATTATGTTTGTACCTATTTCCATGGCCAGGTTTCAACTTTGTACTGAATTACTATTACTCACGAATGACCTCTATATAGGTAAAGCTTTATTGAATAACCTTATACAATTATAATGGACTTTAGTAATGTGCTTAAATAAAATACATGCCTATAGAAGTAAACATTTTTATTCTATGTGTAAGTACTGTGGCCGTACGTAACTAATCTTACAACTCTTTTAACAAGCTTGTTAAATGGTATAAAGCTGCTGACGGACCCTGTTTTGTATTAAAAAAAGCCAAGGTCACTATGGCTTCTGACCACGAGAAAACTGAGAAAAAATTATACGTACGAACTGTAAGCGCGACAAGTGCTCCGCCGGACATCGAACCGCGCTCGTCCAGCAGGTTTCACCAGTCCAGACCACATCCGACCACTTCGCATCCGTCTCATAACGTCAACCGGGACACATCGTGCACCCGACAGTCGACGCTCTACTGTTCTAACTTAATTAATTAGATGTGTTCCCATCTACCTATCTTCTCAAAGAGAATTCTGTGGTTTAAGTTCGCTACTTCGGTTACGACTTTGCTAATAGATTCTGCTATTTATTTTAATACTTTCTCCAGTGATATGTTAACTCCTAACTAAAATAACGTCAATACATTTAATAAATAATGTAATAACACTTGTGTGAATTTGTTTCAATGGTTTTAATAATTCATCCCTAAGGGTAGGAAAATAATTAAAATGAGATTTCAATTAGACTATTTTGTTGACTTTATATTCAATTTAATTTTGTTACACCTATATTTACGTAATCTGTGCTAATGTGTACCTAGTAAATACCTACTTTAGAGGGAGTAATCAAATGGGTTACAAAATACTAGCACTTTTACAACTCTGAAACATATCTTGAACTCGAAGACTAATGTACTGGAAATGCATGTATTATGTAGTTCATGAACACAAAGCATTCCTTACTAACATCACATATCTTACGATGCGACGACCCACGATGCCAAATCGACCTCGCACGATGATCGCATTCATGACTTAGCTATATTTGTCCATACAAAATGCTTATAAGGAGGTCAGAGATAGTACATTAAACATGTACAATGTAACAAGAGGGCAAGTTGAGAGGAAGTACGTGGCAGCGGTTACTCTGTACACACGCACAAGTGAGCAGACTGTTTCTGTGGCTACTGCGGTTCACATCCTACACGCGCACTTTCACCGGTTCCCTGCTCATTAGCGATGCCGCACCAACTCTTCAATAAACACTTGGCGCCTACGAATACCTCGTTGTAATCACCCTTCACGTAATACCTACCTACTTACCAAGACATGTTCACACTCTTTCAAAAAAAGTCAAGACACAATAGTATTTCTTGCTACTAAGCTCGCACTAAGCTTTCTAACAAAGTTGATTTATGTAATTCTTCAGAAAGCGCATCTTATTCTTTGATATATGACATGCTTAGATTGATTCTCATTCCAAGAAATTTTGTAACTATGTTTATAGTGTTGGTGTCAGAATTATCCTTTCACTGGTTCCATTACTATCCATTAAAAATGTAAACAATCAAAATCCATTCTTCAACTATGGTTCTGCGTTTGATGTCAGTCAGGGCGTGGCTTGTCGCTTCCACATGTAAAATACATTGTACAGATGGCCCTTCATGGTCGTTCAAAACCGTTGTGTGCAACTGCCGCGATGCCGACTACAAGTACATAAATAATAGCGTGTGTGTATTATTCATTCATATTAGTGACGAGGGGACCTGCTAATATCCTTACACACGGCGATACGTAATCATGTTTTTCATTCATTATATCGTGTGCATCAATAAGAAGGTATTATGAATCAAACGAGTTGATTATTATCTTCCTACAGAGCGCAGATTATTACAGTGTCCATAACCTTAGCTCACTCTCTACGGATACAGAGACACATCTCGAGTTTCGGCTTACGTCTAGTCATGGATAAAACAAAAGGGTGTTTTCATACAGTTGCTTTTATGAGCACTACTTTTAAGTACACGTCTCTAAGAAGGTTTAGTTGTATAGATATATAGCATAGGACAAAAGCTCGAAACAAAAGCTTGAGAAATGAAGGTAAATGTGCAACGTGCGATGCGAGCGGGAATGTGTTACATAACATTGTTTTACTTTACAGAAACATACTTTGGTACTTTGGGCTTCCATTTGCATTTCATAACATAATACTTAAGCAGAATAGACGTCTCTGCGAAGTGATTTCACAAAAAAATGCACCAGTAGTATTCACGGTTCATATTCATTATTCATACCTACAGCTGGCACATACGTACAATACAAAAATCATGGGATTCACGAGGAGGGCGATGAGATGGTAAAATAGTTTTACATTTGAATAAACAAAAACGTACTTGCCATTATGCGGACGAACTTGTTTTGTAAACTTCCTGTTGATGGAGCTTTGCATATTCTTCGGGCCTTGTAAAACAAATTGTATAATTTGGATAAAAAATATAGACAAAAAATTCAAAGCTAGTCCAATTTTTATTTTTCATTGGTTTGATGACTTTTATGAGAACGACAGTCATCTAACTGTTAGAACTTCCGAAACCCGAGAACAAAGGCTGCGCCAGAGTCTCTGGCAGGTGACTTTGGCTCGAAGGTGTTGGGTTTGGACCTAAACAGATACACCCCTTAATGTGGCTAACTTGAAAATCTATTTTTAAATTAAGGCAGCACTGATAGTAGTTCGCTGTATATACAATCAGCGACAAATAGTTGTTGAACACTAACATACTAGCAAACGATCTTGACTTTGAAATATATCTAAAATCTAAAAAAAAAATTATTCGCAGAAGTCAATGTTAATAGTTAATTTCATTATTTAATTTTGTCTATCATTGTTTTAGAGTTGAAGTGATCTGTAAATTGTTATTGTGTTTATCTAATTTTGTAGCTGACTTTACAAACTGTATCCTTGACCAACAAAAGACCGTTACGAGAATCGTTAAATCAAATAAATCAATACACGGCGACTGTTTGATGCCTCGACAGTTGGTTGTATCTAAAGGCGTGGTTTATATTACGTGTGGTACAATCTCCGTCATAGAAAGGAGAGTTTTATTGTTGCTACAATAAAACTCTCCTTTCTATGACGGAGATTGTAATTTAAAAAATATGAGCCGTTTTCTATGAGACGGATCGTATTAGTACCTACTATGATAAACCTTAGTTTAAGCCCAACTGTCAGCACTACGTTACTTCGAACCTCTCGTTGATTGTTACAGCGATTTGACATTGCAAGCCTGTCAATATAGGTAGGTACCTACATAATATTGATATATTATATCACGATATGTGATCGCGATATTTATTGACTGTCTAACTACATTAACCCTTGACTAAGATATTATGGAACTAGAGATAGGTATTGCTAATTTTCATGTTTTCATATGCTTCTCTGCGCTCTGTGCCTGCGATATAGGTTCCTATGGATCCCCTCTCATCTCTGCGACCCACATGAATCAATGTCTGGAATGTGTGTAGATATTTGCTATTCCAAAGTCAAAATCATATACTTATACATATACACAGGTCTGTGTCCAATTAAAATCTAGATCGATTCAAGTGCTCTTTCATGTAACAAACCACCACGCAAACTTTCGCATTCATAATATCAATCAAATAAGATAGTACGAAAAGTAAGATAAGACTGCAGATCGTCCCGTCCAGAATATAAAACCTTTTCTGTTCTTACTATTGAAAACATATGTCGATCATTATAGTCGTACCTAAATACTATTGTAATAACAACGTGAGAAAAATAATAGTCGGGGGATTGCCATTCCTGTCACGTTCACCACAGTTACGTGGTGTGAATTTTGTTAATGTTAAGTTTAGTAGCAGCCAGTTTACTGCATTCCATACTGTTTGTGAGAGTGTCGGAGGCCTAACCTCCTTTCCTTTCCCTCTTACCCTTGTTTTAGGGAGGCTGGTTTTCTCTGCAGGTGGTAACGCGCGATTGACATTTAAAGTGTTGCGAGGATTCGGTACAATGTCGATAGCGGTTAAGTCTTGACCACTATCGTGTTATTCAAAACTTAGGAGGATAATAAATAGTTAGGACTTTGATAAACGCATCTAAATTCTGAACATGCAACTGTTCCGTAAATACGAATAACATTAAGTATGGAATCTGTAAGAGACTTTTGAGATTGCAATTTTATTGAAATAACTTATTTATCTACCTAATTTTAATATGATTTATTGGCATATCGTACACGCTTACCTACTTACCTGTTTTCTATCGTATTCATATACAGTACCTACATTATGTATATTTATGTTTCCTGAATGAAGTTTCTTGTGTGCAGCTTGAAACTGCTATTAGTGATATTGTGTTGTGTTGTAATCTAACTATTTATAGATTTAAGCATTCGAGTGCTATTTCAGAGGATGAGGGTTTGATGCCCGTTCAGTGCGAATATTTGTATGGATAAATATATTATACTTAATTGTACTGAGTGTTTTTATTAATATGTTCTTATATATTTATGAAAAAAATAAGTAATTAAGTAAGTGTATCTATTCCAATCCATATGTATACATTCTTTCTAGAACCCATAACGTAAGCTAGTTAAACTATAATATAAGTATTTCTGTATCAGTTAGAAAAATACTTTTGATCAGAATACTAATAAATAAATAAATCTTCCACAACACTCTACACAACGCTATCTAGTCCCATGGTAAGCTTATTTGAGCATAATTTGTATTATGGAATCTGGAATGCGAATAAACATACTTATATACTTTTTTTGTAAATACATACCTAATATACATATAACCACCCAGACCAATGCAAATAGCCATATTCATGCATACAAATATTTGCACTGAGCGGGGATCGAACGCGCCTCCTGCATGGCAGTCGCGTGCACTACTGCCACGCCACAGAGGCTTGACTAGCAACCTAACACGAAGGGCATGATGAAGGTCTCTACAAGACCTCCAGTCCAGCGTACCGTTCTGCCCTATATACTCATGTGCTATGACCCCGAACTCGCTTCCGCGACGAGTCGAACTAATCACCTTAGTAACAAAAGAATATTATAATTATTACTGTTTACATTCAAGTGGTTTCGAATGATGCTCTAGTGGTCAAAAGTAGTTTTGACTGAAGCTATGGATTAAAAGTACTTTTATTTCACCGTTTTTTTTTACTGTAACTTACCTAGCTACTATATTTTTACAGTAATCCTGAAGTCCTTGACGTTAAAAATAACGGTCAACTTTGTCATGCTCGGTGATTTCAAGAGTAGCGTACTCAACTATAAATAAGAAACATTTCATACTAATGTATCGAAAAAAAACACGTAGGTATGGTAAAATTAGATTTAGAAACTGGTGCCTGATTCAAGTTATATTCTTTAGTAGCTTTTGCCCGCGGCTCCGCTCGCGTGAATGTCGGTTATCGCGACCAAACATAGCCTATGTCCTTTCTCAAGGTCTGATCAACCCCTATACCAAATTTCATCAAAATCGGTTCAGTGGTTTAGGTGTGAAAGCGTAACATACAGACAGACAGACTGAGTTACTTTCGCATTTATAATATTAGTGGATAGTATGGATGCTTTTTAGCAATGTCCCGCCTTACCTACCTACATACTAGGAACTATCGCAGTTAAAATCTATTTTATACCTTAGGGGGTTTGCAGTTCTATGTTAAACTCTGCATGAGATCAAGGAAGGAGTCTACTGTGACGTAGTTTATTGTTAATAGATATAATAATGTTAATGCAAAACTGCGGTACCTACTGCATAGCCCTTAGCTCTCAGTACCAGAATCATTTTCAAACGGTTTTGCGAGACTTCTAAAAAATAAAAAAAATGACATTTATTTTACATAATGTCCTAAAGATTAATCTCTATTCATTCTCATTTATCATTTAATTCGAATAGTTGGAGAACTGTTTTACATGTTGTAAAATACTCGTACCTATTTATTCTATTCCTAGTAATTTGTAGGTACTTACGTTACGGATTTTTATCGCATTACCTAGCTCTATATATTTAGTAACTTCGCTATTAAGTATCACGTTCTAACAAATTATTTAGATTAATATCTAAATATAGTCGTCGACAAAGTGAAGGAGAGTCGCCTGCGCTGGTATGGCCATATCCAAAGACGCGAAGATCAGCACGCTGTCAAGAAAGTTCTCAACATACCCAACCAGCCCAGAGGAAAGGGAAGACCACTCGCTACTTGGTGGAATAATATTAAGAAGGAGATGGACCAGGATAGCCTTAGTACCCAGACAACCCAGAACAGGATTCTCTCTGGCGCAGATGTACAGGGAGACCCGACCCCAGATAATCTGGGAACATGGGTTGGACAAAGAAGAAGAAGATATTCTACAAACAAAACAGATAACATTTTCGGCTCTACTGATATAGATTTTTGACTACAATAGGTTAGAAATAAATGGATTCAAAATCTCAGTAAAACGCACAATTACTAAGGATGTTATTAAAGAGAATAGAAGTCAAGAACTCTGTTATTTGAGCTATCCTCATTCCCACGTCTAGGTATTGCGTTGTAACTGACAAAGATTTGAATGCCGGTTTATGTGTATGTTGCAATTATTTCGACTTTGAAAAGTTATACAACTCTACTACGTATTGTAGTTTTTTACAATACCTGTCTAATAATTATGTTATATATTTATTAAAAATTTTACATACTTAATGAAATACAATACGTATGAAAACTAAGACATCCAATGGTATCGTATAAAAAATAGGTAAAAATCGCACTATATACAGGGTGTAATCGTTAAGTGTGTCCAGGCGATTATTCCGTAACTATTACAGATATCAACAAAATTTAAACTGATATCGAAAGTACGTTACCTAATGAGTAAAATTACATAAATAACTTTTTAAAAATCAAACGAGAGGTATCTAAAATTTTGACATTAAACCCTCCCATACATTTAGTATTAGATTAGTAGAAAGGTTCTAGTTTCCTTATTTTAAGTGGTCTAGTACTCATTTTACCTTAATCATATGTTATGATTACGTATGATTATTACAATAATGATTTTCAAGTAGATACAAGTGAAGATTTTTTTTTTAAAGAATATTAGTACCGAATTTACTAATATTCCCTCCAACTAAGCTAAAATGCTTGTGCTAGGAGTGGGTTCACGCCGGTAGTGTAATGGACAGGATCGAACCCGGGACCTCTCGACCATAAGGACCATAATTTTTTTTTAATCATCTTACCACTTCAAATTAGTAATAAACCGTGTTTAAATATCGCATTAATTTGAGCAGACTGAAAAGCAACACACTACAAAAAAATTGTACTTACCTACTAATAAATAAATATTATTATTTTTAGTTTTATAACTCTGCTAGGTTAATAAACAGTTTCCTTTATATCAGTACTAAGCTAAAATATTCTTTTAAAATAAGGACACTAAAACCTTTATACTAATCTCATACTAAGTGTATGGGAGTGTTTAGTGTCAAAATGTTAGATACCTCTCGTTTGATTTTTAAAAAGTTATTGATGTCATTTTACTCATTAGGTAACGTACTTTCGATATCAGTTTACAGATTTTTGATATCTGTAATAGTTACGGAATAATCGCCTGGACACACTTAACGATTACACCCTGTATATAACAATGTCCCCTTGCACAAACAAAAAAAACAAATGCAGACAATTGCCAAAAAATTCGCACATCAGCAATTCAATACAATGCGCTAGATTCTAACGCATTGCACTTAGGGACCTCTTGTGCGCCTATAGCAGCTAGAGATACACTAGAGAAACCTTGTCTGTATCACACGCTCCATATTAAGTATCTATCGCATGCTGGCCTGGGGGTGACCGGGGAGCCGCCTGTTACCCTAGCAGAAGCAGGTCGCGGCGGCGGCGCAGAGTGCGCCTCTCCGTACCCGAGGCTAGATGGGGACACTAAGGTCCCCACAACCCGAAGGGGGCCATCTCGAAAGAGATGGTCCTGGGTCTGCCGGGTGCGAGAGATATACATTTCGGCAATTTTACCTCCGGCAACTAAGGACCCAAGACGGCGTGCGTTTTGGTCGGTTCGACTCTGACATAACCACCTCCACCGGCTCCGTGGAAGTGGTATCCGTGACGATTTTTCGCACGATAAAAAAAACATCTATCGCATTCCCAGTTACGTCATATCATAACAAAACAACAACTGAACGCCGCTCAGTATGAGAGTAACCCATCTTTCTTTTAAATGCCATTGAACACACCCCAATAAATTTCACAAGACAAGTGTAAATATAACAATGCATAAGAATGAAAAGTCATGCGTTGTGAAAGACCAAGTATTGATTTAAAAAATAACGCGTTTTGTAGTGTTATATCCGTGTTAATAAGTAAATGAGCCACCCGCCGCGAGGAAGACATCTTGTCGGTCGGTGGCGGCGGATAGGGTTCTGTCAATAGCTTCTACCTGTCGAATTGAACGACCACGCATGAGGCACTTCACACCACCCTCGCATCGATGCGTATTTCAATGAGACAGGTACAATGGAGACCCTCACAATGATACACGGAACGGTCGTCTTGAATCGTTCACATCTAAACTTGACCATTGTGTTAGAATTTGGCTTTGTAACTGTACTCTATCATTGCTTTTGTTTTGTATGGCAACATATCCATTTACATATTTGAATGAGGAGGCATCACTAGAGTTATGTCGGTATATTTGTGCATCAGAAAGTACTAACCTATAATAGATTTTAATATCTTGATACGTGATGGTTAGGTGTAGGCACGAACAAAAATAGATTGACAAATTATAATTTATGGATCAGCTTAGATCTTAAGCTATTCTTCTTCTTCTTATTAGAACTTAAAAACTTTCTTCTACATACCTAGTATAAAGCAAAGTCCCTATGTATGCTTATACATATATTATCTTCAAAACTGCGGATTTTGAAGCGGATTTTTTTATAGATAGAGTCATTCGAGAGGAAGGTTTGTATGTATAATAAATGGTTAATATAGTAGAGGGTGCAGCGGGAACGGGATCGGACGCCACGCAGGCGGGAAAAAAATGGCGATACGAAGTTCGCCGGGTCAGCTGGTTTAAAATATAATAGACAAAATAGTGACCGAAATTACTAATATTCCCCCTAATACCTCCAACTGTGTTATGAGTGGGTTCACGTTGGTAGTTTTATGATCTGGATTCGAACCTTGGATCTCCCTATCGTAAGGACTGACTCCTTGACCACTACTACCAAGCTATAGACGTTTTTTTTAAATTAAGTTTGTTTTCTGGAGTATGAAAAGTTTACAAAACAACTATTACCCAAAACGTCGTAAGCCAAGCGAGCTAGCTATCTAGTTAAATAGGTAGTTCATATTTTTGTATGGGTTCTGTAAATTTTACAAATATACTAGTAAGTATCTACCTTTTTCTCTGTTCCGTGGTAGCTATACTTAAATGAATCTTATGACCAGAATGTAAATTAAACCACAATAATTCCGTTCACCATTCGAACAGTTTTAGGAGACCGGAACAGAACAGCTAACTAAAATTTCATGCCTTTACAAGTCGTTCATTGAATAACAACCGGCATTGAAAATTCATTGAGTAAGCGAGAACACTGTTATGGCTAACAATTAAGGTGACTGGATATTTTCTCCACGCTATTATCAAGTAATCCTTATAATCTTTCGTAAGACAGGGTGTATTAACGTACCCTCTTAGCTTGCGACGATAAATATAATAATAAGCTTGTTTACAGTGTGGGTGAGAAGTGGTTTACTGAGATTGACATTTACCTACCTACTTATATAAAAACTCGATATAAAAAATCGATTCCATTTTTGTCTTTACGCATCTGTATTGCGTAGATCACAAGGTCAATAAAAGTTCACACCACCTACGCGTCTGTCAGAGTTTAATCAAATAGAATCCCTTTGTTTTGCATTATTTATTCCTTTCCTTTTCCATATATTTAGTGCCTAAGCAATAATAACTATTAAACTATCACGTTCTACGATATACAATAAATGTTAATGTGAATTAACGCGATCATGGTAAAGGTACATCATAATATACCTTTGATTTGCCTGACGTTTCGACACAGGCTGTAATCACAGATTGAATAACAATATCACAACAATATCATACTTACATGCTCATAACAAGAATATCAATACTCTTATGTTATTATAATAACTTTTTCTTTATTTTTTAAATTAAATTCTGTAAATATAACACACTTCACGAGATATAATGAAAATATCAACTAGATATTTATTAAGTTTCCTCAAAGTCCCAAATCAAAAATGTGGCTCGGCAGTTTTTTGGCGGCAAAAATAAACCATAGATAATAGATTATGTTATGTGTGTAGTGTAGAGGTATGTTAAAAAGTTTTTTGTATGTAAAAGTATGTATGCATTCGTCATATCATTTAAACTAATACTAATATAATATTTTAAACTGGAAAGATATTTATTTTTGTATGTAACTCAAACTCAAAAACTACTGGACCGATTTCAAAAATTTTTTCGCCATTAGAAACCTACGTCATCAGGTACCTATCAAATCAACATAGGCTATGTATCATCATCACGCTACGGGAGCCGCGAGCAACGGCTAAGTATGTAATATATTGAGACTTACTTACTTACTCGATACAAGCTAACAGTTTTAAGTGGGTTAGGAGATAATAATGTCTAATCATAATGACTAGGTATAAAAAATCTAACGCCAAGGGTATAATAAAACGATTTTTTTTAATTTATCTTGTTTTTATTGTGATGATTATTTATTTACGTAACGTTCTATTGTCCTCTTCTTCATTTTGTCACCAAAAGTAAGAAAAAAATATTTGAGCCTACTTACGAAATACTTGAATGAGTTGAATGCCCAGTTCAGGTCTTGCGAAACGTTTCGGTTACGGCATAATATGAAAAATATGCAATTGAAACTTTAGTATCGTGTAATAATCAACTAAAAGAATAGCTACATTAGCTATCTTGACCATGGTACACCTAGAAAATAAAAACATCATAAATTGAGTTTCATGGTATTGAAAACATAATGTTGAAATAAAATCCCATAGACAAATATTGTACCCGGCCGCAACCTTCATAGAGGTGAGTTATTTGTTTTGTGGGCTCTGTTGGGCTATGTTTAACTGTGTTTAGAAATAAATTAAAGGTTTAAGCATGGATGGTTTAAGTGAATACCAAAATGCATAAATCGAGAAAATGCTTCATGAACTAACAGGCACCTATAGGAAAATCAGTTTCATTTTTTTAACGTGTACAACTCTAAAAGCTTGTCCTCGAGCATTCTGTTTTACAGGAAAAACTGTATTTTCAACTCTATCAAACCGTTTTTACCGATAAAAATTGGCCCAAATCCATACGCCAGTCTATCTATTCACACAATATCATCAAAAATGTTTCAAGGGTTTAAGCGTAGAAGCGTAATAAGTAGGCAGAGTTACTGTTGCATTTACTATATTAAATAGGGACTAGTAGGGATTAACAAGTATTTAAATTACGGAACCCAGGCTCGAAGTCACGCAAAGCCTCGCCTAGTCCCTTTATAATTTATTTATAAAGTGACCAAACTTCTTGGACTCCACAAATATTGCGTCTTGAGCTCAGGACTAAGAATATAATAAGTAATAATTGAATACTTATCTAGTCTTCGCTCAGGTTTTTATTTTGTACATTATATAAGACATTACTGAAATATTGTTATCCGGTGGGAGTTTAATAGGGCTACCCCATTTCTTCCTATAGTTGTCGTAGAAGGCAATTAAGGGATAAGGCTGATCTCCATCCGACAGTAAACATACAATCCATAACTAAGTGCCTGCTTGACGGCAATAAGCTCGCCCCCTATTACGTGGAACCGAAAATCATAGTTGGCAAAAAGTGGGTGTAAATACACCTCTGCCTACCCCTGCGGGGATTTATAGACATGAGTATATGTATGTAATTTAAATATTAAAACAGCAGATTACAACAACATATGAAAATAGGAATCTAAAAATAGGAAAGAATAAATAGCAAAAATAAATTGATGCAAACATAAGTTTCAATTAAGTAATTAGTTAATCATCATTTGCATAACTACGTGAAACTGATGGGGTACGTTTCTAGTGAAATTTCATTCCAGGGCTTGGCAATGGCGTCATTAAGGCAATGTTACCTATACTTTGCTAACACACTGTGTTCACGTGGGTATCACCAGTAATTATTATTAATATCTAGCTTCGCTGGTCACGGGGGCTATTTCGCGTAATTCATGTAAACTTTCATCAATACCCATACTACTTTTCAGGAAATTGGTTGTTATCCGACAATGACAATAGAGTTAAATTTTTAAAGCATTTAAAATTTAATAATAACTTAGTATGCTAACCATTATTTAATTTATTTTCTCTGACAAAATAAATAAATATTTTTTTTATATTTAGACTGTATAGTTAGTATTTTAATTAGCATAGTATAGTATATTGTACATTTGTTGTGGAACATGCTAACCATTCAAATCGAATAAGATACAGATTATATTTTCTGTTTTTTTTTTGTCTTTTTTTTATCTTAGTCACCAGTGATGATTTCTAACTGGACACTGTTCTGCTGGTACATATTATGTATAAATTTATCTGAAAACAATACATTCGCAGGATAAACTATCATATTTATTTCAAAAAATGTTTTAGTTCCTCAAGGATGCTACCTACAAATCATATTTTGAGAGCGATTCTTTCAAATAATTTTATTGCTACCAAACATCTACGTAATGTACTTGAAGATACTTTGGGTTCGTTGCCAAGAATTTATTTTCTATTACATTCGGAACTTTTGCTACCTGTACAATCAGCGAATCTTCACGAGAAGTTACTTGCCGTGTGTTCAGCCTAACAAATATATTATTGGTAGGTAGAATAAGTTGTGTCATTTTGGTTATGGTGTTATTAGGTTGATGTTTCGGCTTTGATGGTAATTATCTGACTGATGATTACCTCATAATATACTAATAAACCATACTAATATTATAAATGCGAAAGTAACTCTGTCTGTCTGTATGTTACGCTTTCACGCCTAAACCACTGAACCGATTTTAATGAAATTTGGTACAAGGGTAGATTAGACCTTGAGAAAGGACATAGGCTATGTTTGGCCGTGATAACCGATATCCACGCGGGCGGAGCCGCGGGCAAAAGCTAGTGATTTAATAATTTTATGTCAGCAAAGAAACGGAAATGAAAACGAAAGCCATTGAAAATTCCTGGAGCGAAGTCAAACGCGAAGCTCAAGGCCGTACGGGATGGAAACTCACTGTGGACACCTTCTGCCCCAGCTAGCGGTCAAAGGACCTTAAGTCAAATAAGTCGAAGAAACGGAGTGATTATAGTCTAGTGGAGATAGTTGTAAATTAAAATAGATTGACTATTTACATTTACATACAAGTAAAACGTAAAGTGGCACCAAAAATAAAAAGAATAAAAATACCTAGGTATCTTGCAATAAAAATCATCTCATTCTGCTGGTAATTTAATATAAAGGAGAGATCATGTAGCTGGAACCAAAGCCTCTACAAATTCACTGACAGCAGTCTTCTAGCAATTGGTAATCGCTATATACTTTACTTTATATTCAGGCCAACAATATTATTATGACTGTATCCCGCCTGATGATAAGTTGAGGTGCAGTCCAAACTGTCCAAAGCTTGGGGCCGCCATTTCAGATTCCATCTATTTCAGATTTCAGGATATCTACCCAATCATCTATCCATTACATATTTAAACTATCAAAAACGAGATGTTAGGAGTAATAAAGCCACGTGTCTACAACTACCCAGGTATAGCTCACGATACGTATTTTGGACCTAAATCGCGAGACAAACGAGGCCCTGGCGCGCGCAGATTGTTAAGTAATGCCTAATCTATTGCTTAGTGAATTTGAGTTCATTCACCACCCCGTGCTATCCTCAAAAGATACCCAAGAAACGTGTACTGCGCGTATAAAGGACATTTTAGGTCCAAGATATTTGTCCCGAGCAATACTACTGATAGCTGCAGCTGTTGATCTTCCATAATCCCCATTTTTTTTTTAGAAGAATATTAGAACCGTAGTTACTAATATTCCCTCTAACCCCTCCAGCTAAGCTAAATTGCTTGTGTTAGGAGTGGGTTCACGTCGGTAGTGTAATGGCCAGGATCGAACCCGGGACCTCTCGATCGTAAGGTTGACTCCTAAACCACTAAGCTACCGACTAACTTCCCACCGTCATTCAATTCAAACATTACACAGTGGCACGTCCCATACATAAAAATAAAAAAATCAACAGAAAGGGAGGTAGATTTAAAATATAGGTAATTTAACATAGATAAACACCCTCTACAAATAACATTAAATAATGGATATAACCCTCCTGGTTAATGAGTTATCACTCGGTGTACTTTGTCGTGTAAATATCTTGCCATTCGCTACATTAATAAGTGCATCTAACAACTAATAATTACGAAGTTCTTATTGTAAGCTGTATTGTTTTAAGTTTTGAATTTTACTATGGAGGACGTAACTGATCGTTAGTAATACACAATAATTTAATATCAAGATTTAGAAGTTCGTAAAAGACGATGTTAACTTAGATACTTAATGAAACGATTTTTTCTACTTTGACGAGAGTTTATAAAAATACGTCATAAACCCTTTCTGTAAATGTTATTATTTTGGGTTCAGTTACTTGTCTACTATTACTTGACAGTAATTATTTCCGCGGAAACTGGCAGACCTGATAATTATTTGCATTTTTTAGGATCAAGTCAACCTATTAAAAATAAAGACCTTTTGGAAACTTGGCTTCTGAGTCCTAAAAAAGAAATAAAAGTTTTAGTGGCGAATAAAATACAGGAACTATTGCACATAAACAAATGTCCAGACAATATTCGCCAAAAAATATTGATACTATCAGAATTTTATTCTTTGAGAATTGGTTGTAAATGGAAAGCAAGTTCTCGGAAACGTGAAGTATTTCTAAAAAGAAATGATGCGTGGCTACAAAAGAACTTGTTTCTTCCTAAAGACGTAAAATCTTATTTATCTTCAATAGCTATACCATGTGTCCCAAGTACCAGCAGGGGTAGGCCTCAAAAACCATTTGAAGAGTGTAGTAGAAAAGTAAAAAGACTTCGTGTTTTTTAATGTTGTTATTCCTAAGCCAGGTTATGGTACAACAAACGATGGCAATACCGCTCGAACTTTTTTTAGTAACGCCAACTTATCATCAAACATAACAGGGGTTAATGAAAATTTAATAAATAATTTGAAAATAATTTTGAGAGTGATTGCTAGTGGAGAAAGAATAAATATGGAAAATTTCAAAATTCTAATTAATAATACAAAACAACTTTATCTAGAAAATTATGAGTGGTATTATATGCCAAGTAGCATGCATAAACTATTGATTCATGGTCCAGATATAATATCATCTTTTGATTTGCCAATAGGAATCTTGTCTAAAGAAGCTTTAGAAGCAAGACAAAGAATTTCGGAAAAATCGCCTTTCTCATACGAGAAAATCATCACGATTAAATAGTAACAAAGATTTAATTAATGTTATGCTCATTACATCTGATCCCTTCATATCTACCCTTAGGAAAATCAATAGACATAAATTTACGCATAAAAACTTAGATATAAGTGAATATCTGCATTTGTCAGAATCTGAAGGAGCCTCTTTTAATTTACCTGCCCAGTTAAATCTCAGCAACACTGAAAGTGAAGAATCTCAGGAGCATAAACTTTGAATAGGTACACTACGTTTCTCAGGAGGAATAATGTTAAATAATTTTCGTTCTTTTTTTATGTTCTTTATATTTATAAATAATGTGTTATTCTACTTTTTATATAAAGATAGTTTAATATTGTGTCTGTTATAAATTTACAAGTCATTACTTTTTCAATATTTGTTGAGTTATTAATTTCGCCCTTTTCTCCATACAATCGTCCCACTGTGCATTAACTCGATGTGGTTCACCGACTCTATGTTACATACATATTATGATATTCATTTCTTTACCACAAGCAAGCCGCTAATGACATGCATAGGTTGGTTTGTTTTTGTACTTATATCTGCCTACACGCATAATACAATTTTACATGTTTATTGATTTAACGTTTAAAATGAAAAGCACGTTCCTACGTACCTAAAGTAGAGGAATATTAAAATTAATTAAAATTAGTTTTTACCAATGCCTTTAATGAAATCCATCCAAAAGTTCAATATGTAGTTCATCGCATTATATGTCAACCAAATTTGGAGATTATATTTATTCCAAAACGATGGCTCTCTATATTACTTTGAAGTTAAGCCTGATGGTATAGTACCTACGTAAACCTTGCACAAATTAATAGCTCTATCGTCTCTATAATTATATCTACAGTTTTGAAAGAATATTCATAAATTTATAGAGGTAGGTAGAGTTACTACAATATTAGTAGACAGTATTAAAATGCTTGAGAATAGTTTAATATTTTGAGTCGTTGATTAAGAAAGTCGTTGATGGTAGGTAAATCACGATCCTACACCGTTAAATTTTGGAACACAAGTTACAAAAAGAAAACAAAAAAATACGTTTAGAAATTAGTTTCTCTTTAATTAATGGTATGTAGTTACCTACCAACAGATACATCGGAAATAGATCCAAAACCACATTTTTTATAGATTTACGTGTAATAGCGGTTAGCGTAAGAAATTGAGAGCGAAACTGAATAGATCTTCTAGACTCGTTGTCGGCCGAAAAGAAAGCGATCCACGGCTACCTATCTTACTTAATCCGTCGTATACCTGCGCTCTGACATCACGATTCTTTTGCAATTTTAGAACGTCGGCACGTCATTCAAAGAACCGCCTTACCATTGAACCTTAGTAACTATCTTCAAAGCATCAAACTTATTCCATATATATAGTAAAGAACGAAAATATAGTTTATAAGCAAGGCGAAAAAAAAATTGTAGTGAGCTTTGATGTAATTCCTTATATTCTTAAATATCTATGAATAAAACCAAACATTGAAGAAATAAACGTTCGTGATCAATTATCTATTATATTCAAATTATTTAAACCTATCTAGTATTTAAACGATTCCGAATCTATAACGGTTTTGATCACGAACGAACCTCTAATCGTTGCGCTCGAGAATTATAGAATTTTACGCAACGGATTCCAAAAATTAAAATAACTTCATTGAAGTCATGTAGGGACTTATGTACTTAATGCCTTTGATAAACTAAAGGGCGTTGGCTATTATAATATATATATAAGAACACAACTCTTAGATTGTGTCCTGTGCCTAGGGTCTACTAATACAGATTCAATTCTAGTGTAGTTTCGTGAAGTTGCTAAGTCATTTATAAAAACCTGTGTAGTAAAATATCCGTTACGTTAAGTAACGTGTTCTATTTTTTTTCATTCACTATGTCAACGTAAATAAGCCCGCCAATTTTATTTTTCAATAGGCGTTACATTTTGTCGGCTTTTGTTGTTCCCGGTAAGATTTAGACCTCGGAGCCCGGGGATTTTACGTTGATAGAAATACTTAAATATTTCAACTAAAATTTTAAAATTATCAACAATAGGTAGGTATAAGCAGCTGCGACCACTACAAAAATAGTTGGAAACAGGTTTGGTGAGAGGAAAATATCTGGGATAGTTACGATAATAGTAGAAGTTATAAATGGTAAACTATTGAACCTATCGTATATTTTAAAAGCTGACTAACTATATAATATTATCTCAGTGTTTTAGGCTTTCTATAATACAGTATCATAAACTTGAAAATGCAACGGTTCTTAAAAAAATAACTAAAATAGTAAAACACATTATCTTACCTTATGGCAAGGCCAGTAATCGTCCGATCCCTATTCTTATATTGGTCCCCGGGGTCCGCAGTAGTTAAAATTGCCGCATTCCACTGTAGTCGGGCGTGAGGCCGGGGCAGCTTCCCTATCTGGACCAGTCGGTCCAGAGCGCTTTCACACTGTCCTTATCACATAAACTATTATTGTAACACAGCAGCGAGGTTGATGATGTGCGAAATCATTGTTATTTCATAGAGTTCGGTGATCGGGAGTGCGTCAGTTGAAAGGTGCACACGCGCACAGGTACTTCGGCTACGGTGACGCGCACGGGACTGCCTCGAGCGCGACGCCAGCGCCTCCACGCGCATGCGCCCCTGCCACTCCCGCCTGCCACAGTTCTGAAGGCTCGAAACTCGAAGCCTCATTTACACACATGGGCTCTCACAATGAATGTCCGACAGACTACCTAAAACCCTAGAAGTACGTGAAACAGACGAAAACTGAGACTGGCTATAATTCGCGGGATAGCGCCGTGAATAAGGACAGCTTTGACCCAGTTCCAAAATCTCACAAATATTTGAGTAAGCCGGGGAGTGGCAGTTTGACGTAATAACATGTCTCGTTACATATTATTATGTACACCTACATTACGTTGTTTCTATACAGTTTTAGTAAAGATTGCAGTATTTCAATTAGCCCGCTTTGATGCAGGCTTTATCTATACTTATTAGGTACGCTATTTCATATAATAAGCCGTTCTCACCGTTCGTTTTCTAAATACCTGGAAAAAAATATGTTATTATGTTACAGTAATGTATAAACACAAAACTTAGGTAGGTACGGTGTTAAATTCATGCAATGTAAATAGATTCTGATTACACGCACATCTGACATAGTTTACCTACAACTGCATAGCATCTGTATTACACTGGTCTAATTACATCGGTAGATAGATTAAACATGTAAATAACATTGTTGACGACCTCTCTGATGTAGCGGTAGAGTGTGCGACTATTGATAGAGTTCGCGGGTTCGATTCCCGCTCAAATATTTGTATGCATGACATTATAATATTTGGATTGGTCTAGGTACCATATTCATTTCATATTTATCTTCATTCACTGACCTACCAAGTCTTAAAATGATCTTAAAATTATGATAATAAGAGACAATCAATCTGTTTTACGGATTTTAATTATAATACCTATTGTTCGAACCAAATATCCATCAACATTTTTATGATGCTGACTGTACAGTTAGCGTCATAAATATCTTGACAACGAATTCTTAAAATGATCTTAAAACTCTCGTATTAAGAGCAAATCAAATTGTTTCATTCATTTAAATTGTATTATTGTCCTAACTAAAGATGTGTATCAAATATCACAACAATAGTTCAATAGAAAGGGGGTAAAAAAAACGAAATTAAGATGATTTTGACTACTTTGTACGTCTGATGCTGACTGTACGAAGTGTGAAGAACATCGATAATAAATGATAGGAACCCTAACCTCTTTGGTAATAAATGGTAGAGTCACTGACCTTCTATGTATACGGTAGGTCTCATAACACTTCTTTTAAATTTGGCTTGTGTAGCTTTATGGGAGTAGGTATTTACTGTGTGAGATCTTATTCCCAGAGCCTCGTCAGTCAATCCTCGTCGTTCTCCTTGAGGTGTTGCAGGTCGCAGGTCACAGGTGAGGTTGGAAGGCTTTGGTGAGACACCATGCCTACACCCAAAATGCGCCCTTTTTTTATTCATATCTGGTATTCGAACACATACAGAAAGATGAGTGTTTGATAGATACATAGATGTTGGGGACTTGTGCCCAGTTCGCCAAACACGGGTTTACTGCGTAGAAACAGGACCACCACCTCTCTACTATTATAGCTTGCATGACACTTCACCATTTGTATCTTTTATCCAGGATGTAATTTTTAACCGTTGAGTAAGTACTATCCAAAAAAATTAAGATATCGATGAACTTCATTCATATAGTCACATAGTAATATGAAAGTAATGTAGCTAGCCGTTTAGTAAAAACTGATACTTAATTTTTATTTGGATATTGTTTTTTTTTTGTTAGAAAGGTTTTAGTTGGACTTAAAATCTTACGTTAGTTTGATCGCAATCGGTTGAACAGAACCGGAGATATAACTAAACGCCGCGAAAACCGACATCAACGCGCGCTAGTTTAAAATAAGTAATTTCAATAATTAATTTCATTTATTTCGAAAAAAAGATCAGTAATTTTTTTTTTAACGCAATCTTCAAGTTGTCTTATTAATTTTGATGACTTTAGAAAACACCTGCACCGTGCGTTTACCGTTCACAATGTAATTTCACATGTCGATACGTACTTAGAAAAAAACGTAGGGCAGTTAAAAAACCACTTACAATCATATCACAGCGTACAAGCTATGACGATATACCGAGATGAATATGAAATGAGCCCAATTGAATCCCTAGCTTGTAAGTACAGTCAGCGACAGAATGAACTACAAACTCTCAAAATGATCATAATTAGCATGATATAGGAGCAAATCAAATGAATGCATTAAGATCATTTTGAGTACTTTGCTAGTCAAGATCGAAATGATGCTGACTGTACATGTACGGGGTTCGCTACCCTACTCTTTCACTTAATGTGACTTATTTCGACTTTTACAGGAGTAACCCCAAGAGGAAAGCCTACGCTAGGAGCTCGTCCATTTATCAGAAGGTGTGTACCATACCAGCTAGATTACAGAAGGCAGTCGCACCCGTAAAAGCCGACCAAACCAAATTTTATAAAGAGAAGTAGGAGTTTGAGATAAGAAAAATAATTTAAAAAATGCTTACGGATGTCACCATCGGGCACCCCAAGCTTCTTTAACGTATTTTTAACCCCCGACGCAAAAACGACGGGGTGTTATAAGTTTGACGTGTCTGTGTGTGTGTGTGTGTGTCTGTCTGTGGCATCGTAGCATCTAAACGGGTGAACCGATTTGGACTTAGTTTTTTTTGTTTGAAAGGTATATTAGTCTTGAGTGTTCTTAGATATATTTGAAAAAAATCGGTCCAAAAAGGCCGTCGCTACAAAATGGCGGAGTACATAAAAATTTCACAAGTCCCTCAATATTGGTATTGTATAGTAGGTATGTGATGGGGGTTTTTTAAATTTTTAATTTAATTTTTATTATTATTATACTCTCTGAGGTGTCACCCCACCCTCATTCATATTTATATAATAGTGCATTAATTTCACTGCACGTTTTTTTGCTATGGGTATCTAGAAATAAATCGGTTATATACTGTCACTATGTCCTGAGAGAGGTCTATATCTAGCAGGGGACTGCGATGGGCTAGTTGATTGATTGTACTCGTACCTACTGTAACTTACAAGAATAAATTTGTAGAAATAAACCACTTTTTCGGATTCTATCGCGATATATTTGTTATTATTTACTTTTAAGCCGACGTTTCATCCACTTTTCAGCAACCATGTACGCGGAGTTTAGAGCGGACATTAGAAAATATAATTTGTATTTACGTAAGCGTTGAATTTGGCTGTGGGGTGTGGGACCAAACCAAACCTCGTATTATTGATCTGGGGACTAAACAGGACAAGACCTAACTCAGTCGCGAACCTTTGTCATACAATCCTTTGAAATGGTTCTCTTTGTTACAGAAATTCCTTTAATTTTTTGCATGCAATACGGAAACCATTAGACACCTAGCACCATCTAGCGAATCCGAACTGAATGATATGCATAACTTTCCAACGTTCTAATTTGCCATGGAATACATTGACCCACGCGACGCGACGGCGACGCTGCGAGTTTATATTGTACATTATTATTTTACATTGTTGTACACGCAACCCCACCCACCTCCCACCTAAAAGACTGTCATTCATACTCACATTGTTTTTTACAACTAGTTGTGCCTGCGACTGCATAGTCGTGGATTTGAATCTAGGTATTTGTACGTGGATCCTTGATAGTTGATACTATTTATAAAATAACGAAATACTAGTAAAATTTTCTGATTAAAATAAGCCAGCTGTTTTCGAAATCATTCAGTCAAATAGACAGAAAGACAAATAAAAAAAAAAGTTGTATTGTTGAAGGCAGGTATAATCATAGAAAGCTAGTCTTTCTAATATCGTGTTTATTACTTAAGATGTGGTATAATACTTTGTATTATTACAAATAAAGACCTCAATTTATTTACTACCTTTTTATTTACATTTTTTAAGGTGTTAGGGGAACGCTCCTGAAACGAAAAACATCACTTCAAAAAAAAAACAGTTACCGCCAAGCGTGTGCTTTTTTGTAGTGGTATTTTTTATGACCCCCAGTTCAACCTGGAGCCCCAACTCATCGAAATAAGACTAAAAGCTGTGTACGAACTAAAGTCAGTGGAAATCTACCCCTGCAGATTGAAACAAACTATTGCAAGTAATTTTCGACCTTATACCTATAGAATCGAGTCTTTTTGTGTATACCTATTCGTAATCAGCGGCATCTATGTAAGCGAAAAACACGTAGGTAAATAAGAATATGTTATTGAGGTCTAAATAGTTATTTTGTTGTTTTTGTAGTCCTTGTAGTCGGTTCGAGTCCAACATAAAATATTATAATGTAACATACCAACCACCTTAACCACCTCCTGCGATGTGAAACAAGAGGTTTACGCATGAATAAAAAGTTTTTGAACTGACTCCAAAGATTTTAATTGTTTTGAAGAACAAGAAAATGATAATGATGATTATTCAACTGTTTTTTCAGTTCGGAGGCATGATGTGATCCTTGTTTAATTCTGGAAAACTACTGAAAGTCTGTTGCACGCATCGCACTGGATTTCTCCGTTGTTCACCGTACAGATGTACCGATATCGGTATGGCGGACAAATCCGCTCGTTATTGCGGTTATAAATCAGGTACACAATACATTTGGTACAACATGTCTATGGTACAACTCTATTGTGGAAAATGACAGCTAACTCACAAACTGACAAGTGACAACTGGGACCAGCTGTTATCGGACAAACAATAATTTTATTGTATTATTTTTATTGTAAATTGTAATTTTATAAACATTGTAAATGTAAATACCTAGCACCAAATAAGAATTAAATTTAATTAACACTATATAAGAGAGAAAAAGACATAAATTTCTTCTATTCTAATTTATTTTATTGAAGTTAACCTGCTGTAAATATGTCGAAACGAAGTATAATGTTTCATCCCATCATAAGTTCCATACAACGAATAGCACTGTATGAAACGAAAGCGGTGAGTATTAATATCTCTTACAATGAGACATGTATGTCTAACAAGTGCAGTTAAAACTTCTGGTCATATTATTTATTTATTTATTTATTAAATTGTGGAACACAGGTTTTATCACCTATAACATTATCTTATCAGATAAAATTTCCCCCTTTATAACTAGCTGTTGCCCGCGGCTCCGCCCACGTGGATCTCGGTAATCATGACCAAATATAGCCTATGACCTTTCTCAAGATTTAATCTACCCCTATACCAAATTTCATTAAAATCTTTTCAGTGGTTTAGGCGTGAAGTCATAACATACAGACAGACAGAGTTACTTTATAATATCAGTGTGGATTAAATAACTAAATTACCAAGTTTATATCCTACTATATCATGAGACACGATGTTAATTTATTCACACTCTCTAAATATAATTTTAACTACATTTTATGCTATAAAAATTTAATTCAAATTACCTATTTATGTTATATAATTAAAATCTAAATAAAAAGAAAAAGAACACCCCAGAAGAAGGTCCCTGCATATCTTATGGGCTAGATATGCAGGGACCGATTGCAATAGAAAGATATTATATCCAGGCTGGGGTCTGGATATAATATTTTTCCAATGCAATCCTAGCTACTACACTATGATAGTATAAGTTGTTGTGCCACAAAATTTGCAACAGCTATAATTAAAAGTTTTTTTAGTATTGTTGACAGACATTGTTTATTAACAGATCATTTCTGTGTATTGGGTGCTGAATTAGACTGTCTGTACTACAGACAGTCTACAGACTCTGTAGTATATGTAAACACATTAACATCAGATAAAATCTCCAATGGGCCTCTGTAAGTATTAGGCCCATTTATTTATGTAAGCTTCCTCCTGAATTAAATACAGAGAAAAATATACTAGAGTTAAGAGACTTTTTTTTATACCACCTAAGTGGCAGACAAGTACACGGCTCACCTGATGGAAAGTGATTACCGTGGCCTATGGAACACAAGGGGTGTTACACTTGCGCTGCTGACCCTGAAAAAACATTCTAATGCCGTTCTTGAAGAACCCTATATTGTAGTTGTTTGGGTTAATAATATTTTAAACATATTAGAGTCTGTCATCAGTCCTAAATTTAATAACTTTCTTTCAGAGATTTTATTTAATTGGGTCGAATAACACTCAGACAAGATTCCGTGTCCTCAAAATTGACAGGACAGACCCAAGAGAACTGATATTGGTTGATGATAAAGTGGAGTACAATAAACAAGAAATACATCAGTTACTCAATATGATTGGTTTTGGCAACAGAACTGGGAGAACATCTGGCCTTAATAAACTCGTGTCAGCCTTCGGGATTGTCGGTAACTATTTCATTGTTTCAAGAGTTTCTAAATAAAATTGCTACATTTCCCAATTTAGCTTAAAACTTGATACATAAAATATTCATAGTAGGTAAAAACCTTGCTTCAATATTTACTATGTTTTGTATGCTTCTCGAGTATCCAATATTTCGATATTTGATATTCCAGTGAGTGACATGTTATGTTATTAATGTTAATTACCATATCCATCTCAAATCTAAAAATATGATTTTACATCAACAGGTTTTATAAGATTCCTAGAAGGATACTACATAATATTAGTGACCAAGAGAAGAAAAGTGGCAGGTATAGGCTCACATAGCATTTATAAAATAGAAGACACAGCAACAATCTACATTCCATTTGAAAATAACAAGCCTCAACATCCCGATGAACAGAGATATTTAAAAATGTTCCTCGCCATAGACTTGTCCACTAACTTTTATTATAGCTACAGTTATGATATCACGCATACATTGCAAATGAATATGGCACCTCCTCGGAAACTTGCTCCAGCTTTATTTCCTAAGCCTGTGACGGCAGCTGTGTACCATTCCAATCTGCGATTCAACTCTACGCAGGAGTCAGAAGAGAAATGTGAGTGTGATAAATATGCTGAGGATGATGAAGATATTTTTGAAACTTGGAAGAGTCAACTGGAACAGAGGCAGAAAACTGGGTAAGATTTATTTCTTCTGCATACTTACTTACTTACTTAAATGAGGAATTAAAAAGACACTTATTAGAAAATGCAGTGAGTCCAGTCTTAAAAGTTTTTACTAGTAGACATTTAAGAGTAGGTCATCCTCCTTTTAATTCCATCAGCTCAGGACAATGCTATCAATGTATTGTTTGTGATCCTGATCTCACATTTAAGTATTAAAGATATATTGAATTGGTTTGTAATTTGCGAGCTCTATATTTCTCTATATTTCAGAAATCTAGAGATAATAAGAGGCCAGTCAAATTATATAATGCACAAAATAGTAGCTATCGTAAGTGTCGCCATCTAATATTGAGTAGAATTCTATTTGAGATTCCGAGGCTAAGGGAGTACGCTGACTAAGGCCACGCCTGATGTTACGATGTTAGTCTACCCTGATGAGCTTACGCCTGAGTCACAATGCAGCGTTAAAGCCACATTAGCTGGCTTACTACTTAGGCAGCCTCCTCTCTGTATTTGCTTTGTGATTCTAACATATTCCCTTCTTTAAACCAGTCTTACTATCCTACCCAATATGAAACAGTGTGCTAAACAAAATATTGTTAAAATAGGTAAACTGAGTTCTACTTATAGTGATTTATCTTTCACTTATTTTCTACTATTACAGCCAACAGCCTCAGAGGTTAGACTTTGGAGTCCGCACAGTTCCAGAATGGCGATATGTGTGGAATAGTCACTTATTATCAGCCGTACATTCCCACTTACATCCTGATTGGATCTTATACATAGTCCATGGGTTTATTGAACAAAGCAACCTTAACATATTTGGCCGGCCAGTATACTTAACACTTATTGCTAGAAGAAGTAATAGGTATGCAGGTACTAGGTTCCTAAAGAGAGGAGCTAACATGCATGGCGATGTTGCCAATGAAGTTGAAACTGAACAAATTGTGCATGACTCTATGGTATCATCATTTGCTGCTGGCAGGTAAACATTACACCTAAATAATTGTAATAAGCTCTAGAATATATATCTAATATTTCAATTATTCAACTATTAAATTGGGTACAAGTGACATGAAGATGTTCACACAAAGCTATATTATAAACCCTTTGCTAAAAGGCGATTTTCTTGTGAACTGTCATTGTCGCTTAGACCATTTAGTCTTTCAACTGTTGAATTTCATTTTTTTGTTTAACATAGATTCAGCTCCTTCGTTCAAATGAGGGGCTCAATACCAAGTTACTGGTCTCAAGATGTCTCAAAAATGGTACCAAAGCCAGCAATATCAATAGATCTCAGTGATCCTTTTGCTGAAATACCAGGAAAACATCTAAACAATATGATGAGAAGATACGGATCACCATTAATATTTTTGAATTTAGTCAAGAAAAAGGAAAAGAAGAAGCATGAATCTCTTTTGACTGATGTGATAAGCAATGCTATCAAGTATTTGAATCAGTTCCTGCCGCCTGAACACGCTATCCAGTACTATCACATGGATATGGCAAGAGTGAATAAGGAATCAGATGCTAAAGTTTTAGATAAGTAAGTTGTGCATTTTTATTTTTGGTAATGTACTCCATACAAATTTAAATCGAAAGAAGTCAACATTCAGCAATTATTATCATACTCTAAACCTTTTACTAAATCGGTTAGCGGTCGAGTTTTCAGTCTACCTACAAAACGGTGACTGCTATCTGACTTCTACTTCCACAACCCAACAAGATACTGAAGGTCTATACTTAGACCAGCTTGTCGGAATTGTTTTGGGTTCTGACTATATGTAACGATTACCACAGATGTTTGTATGGCAACCGAGACCAACGGCTTATCGTTCTCTCCGAGGTGTAGAGAAGTCTATAATATAGACTTCTGATATTAATGTATTACGATTGCTTAACTGTACTGCTGACGCACATTGCAAGATACGTAGCTAATTGCTAACGAGTAGGTTGTAACTCAGTTACCATTTTAAAACGAGATCCACTCTCTTCTCTCTCCTGAGTTTCTGTAACAGTATGTATCACAATATTGCAGATTATCAGCAATAGCTCGCACAGTAGTACGCAGAACTGGCATATTCTTAAGTTCGCGAGGGTATGGAGAGGAGACAGGAGTCGAAGGGCATCAGGACGGTCGACTTCAGACTGGATTGGTGCGAGTCAATTGTGTCGATTGCCTGGACAGGACCAATACTGCCCAGTTTGCTATTGGCAAATACGTATTGGCTCATCAGGTAAGTCATAAATTGGCATCTATTACATGCTTGCAAACTAAAAGGCTGGCACGCAAATTTTTGTAGTTATCATATAAAAACGCGCGCTATTTCTGTATAAATAAGTCTTAAAATTCATTAATACACTTGTCTTATATTTACGCGGCGTACTGTCTTGTTTACTACACTACAACTTATATTAAAGTCATTAATAGGCATCTATTAACTGATATTTGAACTTTGAATTACCCTAGAAGTTAATATTTCATCTGTTTCAGCTTTACTCATTAGGTCTAATCGGAGTACCAGATATAGAATTCGATTCGGACTGTGCCAGGCTGCTAGAAGGGTTGTACGAAGATCATGGTGATACATTAGCTTTACAATATGGTGGATCTCAATTAGTTCATAGGTACGTTTTGTACAAGTTGTCTGTTTTCCAAGACCCCTATTTTTAGAATCACCTTTAATGTGGGTATGTGTCAAGAAATATCGTTTTTCTATTTTTATTCCTATTACATCCGTCATTATTCAATATATTGATTAACAGACGTATCTTTGAGGCTTTTTCTATTCTCTCTTGGGTTCGCACAGGCGACGGCCACTCCCTTAAAATCAAACGAAATCAAATAATTAAAGAAACTAAAATAAATATAAAAAACCCTGGGCTCGTCTGAAGAAGAAAATGGCACCAAACATTTTCACCTTATTTTCAGAATAAAGACTTATCGCAAAACCGCCCCATGGTCGTCTCACGGCAACGACATCATGCAGACACTGAGCCGATACTACTCGAACACATTCTCTGATGCAGAGAAACAGAACACTATGAACTTATTCCTAGGTCTGTTCGTTCCTGATCCGATGAAACCGGCCATCTGGGAGTATCAGAGCGACTATTACTTACACCATCCAGAAGCTATTGTGTACATTCCTAGAAATAGGTAAATATTTAAAATTAATATTTTCGAATACATCGGGAAAAATGAAATGCTGAAATGGGACTTGAACCCACGACCTTTCCCTTACAGGGGGAATGCTCTTCCAACTGAGCTATTGAGCCACACTTGAATCACTTCAAATTTCCCTGTCTCTTTAAATCCGTCTAAAAACAATTGTTATATTCAGATAACACCCAAGATCATTGAGGCAAGCCTCCAAGTGGGTACACATACTAATTGATGAATAGGACACTGGTGCAGCCTTCCTTCTCAGGATTGGGAGGTCTGACTTCAGTCGCTCCCATTAAAGCAAAACTAAAAAGCTGAGAAGGGTCATGCGGGCCCTGGGTTCCGAGGTGCAAGCTTCGGGTGCAACTGGGAATCATCCAGGAACAGAAAGTTTGACACTAAGATGGTGATCATGATTGAATTGTATTTGGACAGAGTTATAAAAGTCAGAGAAAATAAAAATATTTTTCTTTAGCTTATGTTGATGGCTTACTAATTCTCATCACGTTCCCACTATCCACGAATACTTATTCCAGTAATAAAAGTGAGTTAAAGTGGTCCATGTGTTATTCCAAAATGTATCAATACCTGTACCAAATTTTAACCAGTTTGAGCGAACATTATAATTCGTTTTTAACCAATTTAAAAGAAATAGGAGTTTACCATTTTGACCGGTATGTTTTTGTTTTGTGTGTATATTATGTCAGTTATTATTCCCAGATCACTAACAAAATGGTGGGACGATGACGTGCTCCGTTACTTACCCCGTCCATGCAACGAGATGCGCAAGCTCTGCTGCGAGATCATCGGTATGCACGGCGACAGCAGCAGTACTATTGAGATGGTGGACCCTTACCACGATTACAATAGACCATTCGAATACACTGTACTGATGGATTGTTTTGAATTTAAGGTATTTTGTTTCTATATTTAGTCCGTCAATTGACTGGGTTGCAAGAAGCTAGAATTTAAAAGCTGAAATCCAGAAGATACTGCCAATACTGACTACTATTCAGACGCTGACAATCGGTCGAGTAAACAGAGTCTTTAGTAGCCAAGCCAACTTCACCTGCAGGCCGGTGCACCCGTTGATTGTGGCAGGCTTATCTCTCAGGCTTTACTTACTTCCAGCGGGGGACGCCGTCGACCGGACGGGTGATCTGCCCTCTTTGTGGGCCATTTCACCCAAATCCACAATCTCTCAGGGTTAGAAGGTCAGGAGGCAGTCGCTGACATAAGAGTTTTTAACCCCCGACGCAAAAACGACAGGGTGTTATAAGACATGGCAACCGTTGAATCAAAACATTACTAGGTATATCAAAAGTTAAAAAGTAAACACAATTTATTTTCAACTTTTTGGAGGTGTTTTTTGTCACAGGGGGGGTTTTTATTTAATTCAAGGATTATTCTTAACCGGACCTAATTTGATTTCATTCATTTTTCTCGTAAAGTAACTCGGTACCGGTATTAAGTTATTGACTTAGATTAGCAATGACCTCCAATTTGTTTCATGTTTTGACTTTATGATGTTTACAGATAGCAACATGAACAAGGACGGACGAGAAAACTTTCATTGTGCGGTTCTACATCGCGCTATTAAAGTTCTCGCGCTATTTGTTTAACCGTAACCCTGTATGTTTAACATACTCTAGTACCTTACTGAGATTTATTACTTATGACTTTATTATTACAGATGTTTCATACGCTACGAGACTTAGCGCCAACGTATTCAGAAAGCTTCAGTCCATTCATGGTGCGTGGACGATCTATGGGGCAGACAAAGCGGCCTACATCCAAAAACCCGGTCATCAGCGGGCGCTCCAGCACCACCTCGAATAATTCTAGCGAGTATGTACCTAATAAATTTTGTGCTTCTTAGACATGTGACCTTAACAGCTGTTTATACGGCTCAGCTAAGTTTTTTCGTGTGTTCTAAAAGTTCCACAGAAGGTTTAAAAAAATGGGACACAGGTACGGTAACAGAATTCTAGGCGGACGAACGGGAACAGGAACAGAATTCCACATTCTAGATTTCGTGTCTTCCTTAAGTTCCACATAAAGGTTTTATATAAAAAGAAACAGGATTCCATGCGGGCAAATGGGAACACAATTCCACACGGGTGAAGCCGCGAGCATCAGCTAGTTTGTTAATACGTATGTGAGAATGGGAATAGCTAACCGAGAAAATAACTATTAATTTATGTAACTTTTGCCCGTGGCTCCGCTCGCGTGGATGTCGTTATCCCGACCAAAAATAGCCTATGTCCTTTCTCATGGTCTAATCTACCCCTATACCAAATTACTTCGAAATCGGTTCAGTGGTTTAGGCGTGAAAGCGTAACATACAGTCAGACCGACAGAGTTACTTTCGCATCTGTGGCGTGGCGGTAGTGCACGCGACTGCCACGCAGGAGGCGCGGGTTCGATTCCCGCTCAGTGCAAATATTTGTTTGCATGAATATGGCTATTTGCATTGGTCTGGGTGTTTCTATGTATAATATGTATGTATTTACAAAAAAAAAGTATATAAGTATGTTAATCCGTATTCTAGATTCCATAACACAAGCTATAAAAGCTTACCATGGGTCTAGAAAGCGTTGTGTAGAATGTTGTGGAAAAAAAAAGAAATATTAGTACCTATGGATAAAATGTAACATTCTTTCTAGTTCTAATGGCGACTCCTCTTCTGACGACGATCTAACAAACTCGACTCCGACGTCGAGGCTCTCCGTACCGTCGCCGCTCACAGTGGTGGCCAAAATATTGAAGTCTAACGAAAGCGATGAAACACCCCTGTTCCCCGCTATCAAACGTATTAACAGAATCTCACTGAGCGAACCCGGTAAACGGGATATGATTATGTAAGTATATTATGTACTGTGATATCAGGTAAGTATGTGTGCGATACCATAGCATAGGTACTGTAGGCCGACCGCGACAGCGTTCACGGCGGATTCTCGCTCGCTCTCAGCTAATGCTCTTTCTTTTTTTTACGTTATCCACGTGGGCTAGCGGAAAATTGTGCGCTCGGCTATCGAAAGAAAAACTATACACAGCCGAGTAATAGTGTAAAGTAAAGCCAACGAGACATGAGAAAAAAGGTAAACTAAGCGACCATTACTGAGTTACGTTGCGATAACTAGCGATTATTTTCTCTGTCCTTGTCGCACATATCACACGTACGAGCGACAGCTGTCGTTGCGTGTTTCGTAGTACAGGAAAGCTGTCAGCACAGCGGTTCTTAACTGTCAGATCCACCATATTATGAGCAATTTCATTCCTGTCGGGAATGAGTTTGATGTGATACGTAATAATTTTCACATAAAAATATTAAGAACCGCTTAAACTTTGTTTACCTTTTTTCTCTCGCTTCGTTGGCTTTACTTTAGGTCACTTGATCCATTGCCGTCTTTAGTGTGCCCTCTCTAAGCAGTAGAAAAGGTTCCTCTTTGCTTTGAGTTTGATCGACTTCATTGTTCGGCCAAGTTAGGCATCTCTATTAACTCTACTAATCTAAGAAAATAGGGTGTATATGGCTCCACCAAGATCACGTGGTTCGCGGAAACGGGATCAGTATCTCGCGCAGGTGGAGCTACGGGAAACAGCTAGTCGACTGGTCTTGGTAAGTCCATCCTTTGTGCCTGTGCTAAATTAAAAGTTTTTCTTTCTTTCAGGTACAAACGATACGTCAATTTTGAAAGGCGTTCCAATCCACGGTACAAGTCTGATATCCATGTGGTGATGACAGTAAATAGCGCATTTACAATAGACAGTTCTGTAGACGTCATACCGCCGACTGTGTCCAAGGCATCTAGAGAAATATATCAAAACTACGTACAACGGAACTCTGGCCGGATTAAAGTGAATGCGGCTGCAATTGCATCCTATACAAAATATGTGAATTTTAGCCTTTGAACTTGTGACTTCATAACTTGTAATGTATTCGATATTATTCCAATACCTTTTGTATGTAAGTCTGATGTATTCTGATAATATATTATGTACAGTCGCCCTCGGTATTAGCTACACCCAGTCCATGTTACCGACCGTCGTAGCTCTAAAATAATAAATGAAAATATAAAAATGTTATAGTATGAATGAAATTTTTATAGCATTTATTATGTTAACTTTTAAATTAGAAATACATTGGGAAAAAGAAGAACTGAAATGGGACTTGAACCCACGACCTTTCCCTTACAGGGGGAATGCTCTTCCAATTGAGCTATTGAGTCGCACCTGAATCACTTAAAATTTCCCTTCTCTTTATATCCGTCTTTAATGTTATAGGTTGTCCTCTGACAGTTACAAAAATAATGAATTTGCTAGTTCTGCAATTTTTGAGGGTAACTGTACATTATGTTTATTGTTGTTGACTTTCTTCAGTAAAGGAAGTGTTGAATCAATAAGTTTTATATCACATATAACACCAGTAAGGCTATGACTTCTATTTTTGTGCTATTTAGCACGAAATACTTGTTAGTTTTTAGTAGTCTTCAGTTTAGTCCTAGAATAAACAGGCAATATCATCAACATATTGGCTGTTTATTCTAGGAATAAACTTTACTCGCGTTTGGGCGAACTGGCCCTAAATCAAATTTCCAATAATTGTTACACATTTTTTGACAGTTTTATCACTCGCTTGCATAAATTATATTATTTATCAATTTACCAAAATACCTGTATGTATTTTCGTGTCTTGACAAATCATAGCTAAATTGAGATGTATAAACCAAATTGACAAATTGTTTTTCGGCATAGCCGGCCTATAGTTTAATTTTATTTTTAAGCTCTCAGGGCAAACACAGAGAGGAGGATGCATGAACCTTGTCGCATCGCTCACACTGCACAGCAGGCAAATGCTATAAGAACGTTTTGAACGATCGAACGAACTTGACAGCTGAATTCGCGATGAGATTTCGATTGCATATGCTCGAACGTGTCGTCATCAAATTTAGAGCATGCGCAATTGAAAACTCACCGCGAATTCAACTGTTATGTCCCTTCTATCGTTCGAAACGTTCTTGCAGCCTGCAGCTTTCTCGCAGGTAAATCTAATTACAGCTCCTCCTCTCTGTGTTTGCTGTGATTGGGCTCTATTTATTTGGATACTGATAATTAAAATATATTTTTTATTGATAATGAATATTAAATACATCTATATACCTACGCACGTTTAAACTTTGTAGTTTTATTCAATAACATTTTAGCTATTGGCGGTTTCCAATTAGATGGAGACGTGGAGAAATCGATCATTCACAATGGTTGTAACCTTTCAGTCTAATCCCTGCACGGAAAGAGGTCATTAAATCAATTTACTGTCTCACGGACTATAGAAAAAATCCGTCTATTGATAAAATCTTTCTATAACACGCAAAATACACTCGGATATTATTTTTTCTTATTTATTATGGTTTTAGAGTTGGGAAAGGTACAGAAGACTCAGTTCTTAATTTATACAGTACAGTTGACAATTGCAGTGTTGCTGGGAGACTCGGGCACCAGAAACAGTTTACTGAAAAATGGACAGAATATTTGATAGACATGTAGCCTTCGCTGGTGCGACCACGTCTTGCGCCAACCGCCAGGCTACCTCGATAACAAATGCCCTGCAATGGCGCCCCCACCTAATCCGGGTAGAAGGGATAGGCCCAAGAAACCCTGACATTACGTCGTCGTGGAGGATGACTTGCGTGCAAATCTCGCTACCAAAGTGCAAAGTTGAGGTGGAATAGGTGGAATCTGAGCTCTGAGGCCACCGTGGTCTCGGTTGCAATCAGGATGATACGTCTGAATGTAGATGATAATAATATTTGATAGCCATTTCAGTAATAAATATATTCGAAATACATTGGGAAAAAGAAGCGCTCAAGTGGGACTTGAACCCACGACCTTTCCCTTACAGGGGGAATGCTCTACCAACTGAGCTGTTGAGCCACACCTGAATCACTTTAAATTTCCTTTCTCTTTATATCCGTCTTTAATATATTGTTTGACAAGAATGAAATACGAGTAAAGAGTGACAAGAAATTAATTAATCTAAAAGCCTCTATTCCAATGTATTAAAAAGTTATGTTTATGTGTATAGTGCTGCTGCTGTCAATAGTGTCAAATGTTATTTTATTGTTTGACATCTTTGACATTTCCAATTCCTATTGGTGTATTCTCATCTCAAAAGGTTTTTCTTGTGGTCGATTGTTGTGTTGGATTGAACCTGATAAGGGGGCGGATGGCTGTTGCACCTATGTAAGTGACCAAGTAGTCTATAATCATGGCTATGTCCAAAGGTTTTAAAGTGCTTGAGAAATCAGCTCCGCCGAATCCATACAGTATAATATTACAACACAGAAATAAAGATTCAGCACTACTCTTTGAGTCTCAAGCAGTCGTATCTCTATCACCTCAAGAAACGGAGACGTTGCGAAAGCAATATCATAAAATTGCTGATGCATATGGATGCCTTGGTGTGCTCCAGCTCAATTCTGGTGAAACTTGTTTGCTATACTTGGTCCTCGTCACGGGCTGCTGCTCTGTCGGCAAAATTGGTGACGTCGAAGTGTTCAAAATTACTCAAACACAGTTTTTACCGCTGTTCTACCAATCACAAGGCGAAGATAAAGTTTCAGAGGTAAGAAAATTAATTAATTCAGGCACCTTTTACTTTTCATGGAATTCTGGAAAAGCTACAAACCTATTTGATCTAACTTTATGTGCTCAAAGGAAAAGTAAAGGGGCAAGTCCAGATAACAGATTCTTTTGGAATAGAACCCTATTCATACACTTAATTAGGTATGGTATAGATTGCGATGAATGGTTAACCAGAGCTATGTGTGGTTCAGTTGAAATAAGAACCATTTATGTTGGACATCGTCAAGCAAGAGCCGTACTAGTATCAAGACTCAGTTGTGAACGTGCTGGTACCAGGTTCAATGTAAGAGGTTGCAATGATGATGGAAATGTGGCAAACTTTGTAGAAACAGAACAAGCTATCTATATTGATGACGCTGTGGCTTCATACATACAGACCAGAGGCTCAGTCCCATTATTTTGGGAACAACCTGGCATCCAAGTAGGTTCTCATAAGGTGAAGATGTCTAGGGGCTATGATGCCTCTACCAGTGCATGTGATAGACATTTCTCTCTGCTAAAAAGAAATTACGGCACTTTAGTTGTTGTTAATTTATTGGGCTCAGGCCTAATAGGTGGAAGTGAAGGTGAGGCCACTTTGAGTAATGCATTCCAAAAACATTTAAATGAGTCTGCTCACAGTGATGTACTACAAATTATTTTTGATTATCATCAAGAAGTTAAAGCATCTTCCATAGAGACAGCATTATCAAAATTCAAAAAAATCATTGAGAATCATTATGATGAAGTGAGTATATTTAGTGCAAAAAGTTCAGATATCTACAATATTCAAAAAGGTGTCATTCGCACCAATTGCCTAGATTGTCTAGACAGGACGAACTCCATACAAACATTTATAGGCTTAGAAATGTTGGCAATTCAATTGATGCTGCTACAGTGCATTGACAAGAAACAAAATGTCAATAGGTTTGAAGAAGTATTTAAGCAGATGTGGGTTAATAATGGAAATGAAATATCAAAAATTTATGCAGGCACTGGTGCTATACAGGGTGGTTCAAAATTAATTGATGGGGCAAGATCAGCTGCTCGTACAATACAAAACAACTTATTGGACAATTCTAAACAAGAGGCTATTGATATATTGCTTTTGGGATCCACTTTGAACTCTGAACTTGCTGATCGATCTAGAATATTGTTACCATCAAACTTGTTGCATACATCTACACCAGTGCTTAGGGAAATGTGCCGCAGATCAAATGAATTTACACAACCAACTACTATTCGTATTACTATTGGAACATACAATGTGAATGGAGGTAAGCACTTTAGAAGTCTCGCTTATAAGGATGTGTCATTAGCAGACTGGTTACTGGATTGCCCTAATTCTTCTCTAGTAAATACTGTGAACTTAAAAGAACATCCATCAGATATATTTGCCATTGGATTTGAAGAAATTGTTGATTTAAATGCTAGCAACATAATGGCTGCTAGTTCTGACAATGCAAAGGCTTGGAGTGAAGAATTAGAAAAAGTGTTATGCAGAGATGCTCCATATACTCTTCTGTCAAGTCACCAATTGGTAGGAGTATGCCTATTCATATTTGCGAGAAAAGATTTGATTCCACATATTAGAGATGTTGCGCTTGATTCTGTAAAAACTGGCTTAGGAGGTGCCACAGGAAACAAGGGAGCTGTGGGCATACGCATGGTCATATATGGCACATCACTGTGTTTTGTGTGTGCCCATTTTGCTGCAGGCCAGTCTCAGGTTACCGAGCGTAATGCCGATTATACGGAGATAACGAGAAAAATCGCATTTCCAATGGGTCGGTCTTTGTACTCTCATGATTACGTATTTTGGTGTGGCGATTTTAACTATCGTGTTGATTTAGATAAAGACGAAATACGTTTACTGGTGTCACAGAATAACTTACAACGTATCTTAGAACATGACCAGTTACTACAACAGAAGGCACAAGATGCAGTTTTTAAAAATTGTTTTGAAGGAGAAATAACGTTTCCTCCTACTTATAAATACGATTTATTTAGTGATGATTACGATACTAGCGAAAAATGCCGAGCGCCTGCTTGGACCGACCGGGTGTTATGGCGAAGCAGAAAGCACACTATTGATCCAGAATCGACATTTGAGCTACAAGCGGGTAAATTGCTGCATTACGGTCGAGCTGAACTCAAACAAAGTGATCATCGACCAGTCATCGCGATATTAGAAATAGAAGTATCGCAAGTAAGCTATACGAAATGTATGGAAGTATTCTATGAAGTCGTAAAAGATCTTGGTCCTCCAGATGCTAGCATAATTGTACAACCCTATGAAGACTTTTCCGGTGAGGATACCGTATTCGACGATAATGTGATGGCAGCTGTTTTACAAGAATTATCTACGATAGGCGAAGTAACATTAGTTCGTTTTATAGACGATCTAACATTAAGTATTACATTTAGGGACGGTCAGAATGCGCTAGCGGCTGCCCAGAAAGGCCACATATCGGCTTGTTCTTTTCCATTACAAGTTTCTTTAAGAACTCCCGATTGGATCGAAATAGTTCGATCTGAAATCAATTTGTGTTCAAACAACACTGTTCCCTTATCTGGGGACGCTCAACCTGAACGACCCTTGAGATCGGCACCACCTACACCGCGCCGACAGCAGCCAAGTAGGCCGCCTGCACCTTCACCTACTCCTTTAGTTCCCTCGAGAGCTCCGTCGGTGTCAGTTAGTCCGGCACGTCCTCCTCCGCCACGTCCAGCTCCTCTGCCGCCAGATGCTGGTAAAACAAGTGCTCAGTCGCCGGTAACATCACCGCCAGCCGATAGCGTTCCACCACCGACATGTGCACCTCCACCTCCACCGGAAAGTAGTACGCCTCCACCAGCAAATATGCCGCCTCCGGTCCCTGCAAGACAAGGAGCACCACCGCCATTGCCAGCACGTCCACGCCCAGCATAAACTGGTCGCGTATTAATAATATTGTTACCGTTCTTTAAGTATTTATTATCTCATTTATAGTTATCTATTGAGATAACATTGAGATGTATTCGATGTCTATTACTTACCCTTTATTAACGAATTTATTTGCAATATTTTTATGCAAATTACATCGACTGTTTTATATGCGATATAATCGCTTTTTTTATCTATTGTAATCGCAATCAAATTATATAGGTACTTTAATGTTTTGTTATGTAATATTATCAAACATATTTTAGGATCTCTTTCGCTGTACACTTACACCCTTCGTACAGAAGGCTACCTAAATCTCTAATATTAATGTAGGTACATCGTAAACACCTTGCGCATGGTTCGTACATAAATTATAATGAATAAGCAAGTTGCCATACTCGGCCACTATCTTAACCTCTGGTGAATATTCTGTGTTGAATAAGTAACTCTCGAACATGCAGCCAGGGGTAATATCCTGGAGGCAGGGTTAAGTAAACGATGAGATGAAATGCTCTATCTTACCGTCTACTTCTGCTCTCCCTCCAGCGATATAATATGTACCTACCTACCTATTTACAGCGTTACAGAAAACATTGGATTCATTCAAGAGCATTTTTAGCTCGTTTACCTTATAAAAAAGAATAATTGTTTCTCGATTCACCTCACAAAGAAATCGCCATCTCACGCTCAGTAGTTCGCGTGAGAGCGTCGACGACAATGAATAAAATTTATGTCGTTATCGGCGACGCGTTGCCTATGTACTTTACATACATACATCCGTTCGTATTCCCATCAAATCCAGTAACTCCAATATTCAGCAGTATTGTGGAAAAAAGTAGTCACTGAGTTAGTCACGATAGGTATGAGGTTTTTTCCCAACGATAATTGAGGTGTTACTGGGTGGAGTGGATGGACATATGGATGGACTAAGTATGAATAAACCCGTATTGGGTTGTCGCTTGAATAGTTGTCGTCAAGTATCGAAGATTTTCGTAGCCATCTGTACGACAGTTTTATATATTAAATCAGTAGCTATAGCTAAAATTATTTTATGTTGTAATAATTTGGGATAGTTTAGAAATGTCCCTTTGAGCAAATATAAATATCGAACGTAGATTTTTATTTATTTTCGAAAACTAAACAAAATTATTGTGTTGCACTCTGAAAAGTTTAATGCTTTTGTAATTTAAATGCAACAGAAAAATCGTATTAAGTATAATATTGATGCTAGTA